>OX637272.1:20000-1220000 GCA_951799465.1 Leptophobia aripa | reverse complement strand
TATTTAGTGTAAGAAATATTCAATCCAGGTCATAATATTTTTTTTTGTTTATGTCCCTATATTATTTTTTTGTCTTTAATTTTAACTATTTATGTGAATTTTTTTATGTTTCTATGTAGTTGGTGTGTATGTATGTGAAGTTTATTATTGTTTTTTGCTGCGAATTTTGTCATACATTTTGTATGGAACTAATAAAATGAAAATAAAATTGTGGAATGAGCCTACTGTTGGCGTTGGGTTGGGTGTTAAAATATAGAATAAAAGTATTAGTTTATGTATATGCACAAGCTATAAATCGCTTATCTTGGGCTATATTAAAAAAATAATATACCTAGATATTTTTTGTTTAATAGTATGTGTAACAAGCTGTATATCATTAGAATAATACAGTGACATCATGCAGTTATATATAAAACTAGCCGATCCCGACAAACGTCGTTTTGACAAAAAAAAATAAAAAAATGTCTCTAAAAATAGATGTTGACCGTTTCTCAGACCTACTCAATATGCTCAGAAAATTTCAGGAGAATCGGTCAACCCGATTCGGAGGAGTAAGGGAAGGAAAACTGTGACACGAGATAGATTAGATATCAATCTCATCGTGTTTTTTTTTAATAAAAATCATAATCAAATGTTCTTCATCAAGCGACATCCGTAAAAAAATAATTTTAAAGTATATACACTTACATATACGAGGGATTCTATACTGGTACAAGGGATTGTATATCTAATACAAACTTTCAACTGCATAACCGAATTACCTGCAACAAAAATGAATGAGTTAATATTCAAGAATGTGAATTGTCACACATTATTAACAGTGGATAGGAGGAATATTTTGATGTGAGCACGAAGGTTATACCTTTAAATAAAGTTCTTTCACAGATTTAAAATTGAAAAATAAAATATTCTTAATTGTTTTGTTGTCAGTAAAGGTCGGTAAGTATTAATTATAAAATATAATTAGAATTTAATACGTTCAAATTAAGTCGTTCAGCTATTACGATGCTGATTCTGTCCTGACAAAAGTTCTTAATATTAATTAGACACAGAAACTTATCTCTAAAGCATTCTTATATTGGTTTACACTCAGCAGTAACTATCTACTAGATTGTACTAACAACGCAGGGCTGGCACTAAACATACTTGTAACCTAGGGCTGGCCAAATGTCTTTCATTTCTATCTTGTTTTTGTTTTTAATAAATATCTTGTATTATTGAAACTTAACAATGAACAATCTTAACTTACACCACTTTAAAATATAGGTAAATCGTAAATGCGATATAAAATTCGAAGTAAGAAATAATTATGACAGTTCTGTTATTTTATACTCTAAGTAATATTCAATGCAATAAACAAAAAGAATTTAAAGCAACGAGAATTTAATTAAATGTCCAGGACATACGACCAATGGCATTGTATTAATTACAGTGCGCATGCGCATATTGAGCAGTTAATGAGAAAAAGGATTTAGCACCCGTACACGCAAGCGCATCGATAGATACCATCGGGAGTCGAAACGGCTAATTAGCACACGGAGTAGATATACGCCTGACGCCTTGCAAACATGCAACTGTTTATTTTATTGATAAATGACGTCATTTAATGAATTAGGCTATTTTATAGTGCACTCGTTTGCACAGTGTGTATATTTATGTCTCTGCACAAAGACGGGATGGATAATACCCACTAAAACCACATCCTACAAGACCGTGTTGGAAGGGCCATGGGGTCGCTCTCGTATTCAAAAAGTATATTACAGTCGACACTCAAAAAACCAATGGTTTGAAATTAAATTTCATGAACAGAATGCTGTCTGATGATACATGATGAGTTGGTTAAAAATTGTTTGCAATTTTTCGTTAAGCTTGAAATAAACCTTTACACACGTCAGACAAAAATTAAGCTTTAGTTACCTGTCTGTGAATTTGCAATGGAAAATTTAAGGCACAATTGTTATGTGTATTTTCTCTAACATTTGAATGATAGTCATAAAATGGTTGTATTGTTATAAATTCTCACATTCACTACTGGAATTATTTGGGTAACGTACAATTAAGTGTACCATAAATTAGCCTGTAATAAAACGTGTAATTACATTTCCCACTCAACACTATTTTAACTGTGAGTTAAATTACGTATGTACTTTCAAAATATAAACTAAAACTGTAACTGAATATTGTAATATTGTTATTGACGAGTAGAAAATGGTACAATCAAAACAATGTGAAGATTTATTCAACCATGTCTTAGGAGTAGTATAAGTTTAATAACATAATATGTTACTTATGTACGTAATATATAGTATATAAGTAAATAACAGAAGTTTAATAACATGGGTATATGAAAATAATATTGCTAAGCATTTGGACCCATATTTTTGACATCGACACCTCAATGTCTGAGAAAAACGAAGCCTTAACAACATTTACATATATCACACGATAAATTTGTATCACCTGTTTTGAAGTCGGTTAAATTATCTAGAAAATCATTAATAACTGGTGCATCTATTCATTTATGACTAAAGACAAAGACCGAACACGTCATATGGTATACATACAAAAGCCGACGACAGATCAGTCAACTGGAATTATGTTACGTAATATGACCCTATTGTATTCTGATATATGAAGTTTCATTCTTTGTGTGCATATTGGAACAGCGGGCAAACGATCCAGTGACACAATTAATAGCCAGCAAGGAAAAACTACCTAAAACTATAAAGTGTATTAAAACCTAATTCAATCCAAGCCCGAACACAATGACCCTATATCTAATAAACCTTTCACACCGAGTACCGCTAGATCATGAATATCGTGGCAACCAAGAATCATCTATCACAAATTATCAACGGCCTTCATTACATGATTCACAGGTCGGTCTCACAGTCATCACTTGGAAGCTTTTTAAATCGCTTTTCACATACGAACTTTCGAGTCGTCTTTCGTCTTTAGGTCTATTTTTATTTATATGTAATAATCATCATATAACTATGCCACATTGGTTGAGGAAATAAAACATACTCAATTTTCTAAACCAATCGAAATATGGTTACGTGAAGCGCTTTTCTTAGAAAGCTTTTAATACATTCTGGAAATTGGAATACATCCAGTCAAATGTATGAGGCAATAAGATACAGCATGTATCTTTATTTGTGTTTATATCTTACATTATTGGTTATTTGAAGCCACTTTCATAGCCATATTGTGACCTAATGGGAATTAATACAAACTCACGCGCTTCTCGCATTATCTATGGTATTTCTAACCCAACGCTTGTTTTAAATTACATGCTTCGTTTCTTTCATAACAAATTACGGAAATGAAAATTGAATTTTGTAAATTCATATTATATATTATATCTATAAAGTTACGTTAGTATATAGACACTAAAGAAGTGGTTGGTTTTTTCTAATGTTTTGCAGGGCCACTTGGGGCTTAATATATTTTAATTATAACTCTGCCTAATTCTCATCCTCAAAGTAATAACAATTCAAATATTATTAAAGTCAAAGACAAAATATCTTTATTCTAAGCGTCTTAAATCTAAGTGATTCTGCGCCTGTTCGTACGCGACCAAGCCGAGAAGAAGCAGGAAAGAAACTCGGCTTGGTTGTTTTTTGAAAATGATCCCAATACACTATTTGAGACAAGGTTAAGCTGGAGCTAATTCATTCCCAAACTTTTTCATCATCAAAATAATCTGACAAATTATAAAATGTTTTTTCTAAAAGCTTCCTTTTGACTACTTTTTTAAATTTAATAACTGTGAAATTGATTTTGGACTTTGTTATAGAGGCACATTGCCCTTCAAATGAATAACCTACTTAATGGAGCCTTATAGTGGGAACAACAAGCTTATCCTTATTTCTCGTATTGAGACTATGATAATCACAATTTTTTTGAACATTACAAGATTTTTGTTAACATACATCAAGTTTTCAAGGATATACTAGCTAGCATTATATAATAATGTTATAGTACTGTGAGAATATTAATTATATAATATTGCAGTTATAAAATAATCACGATTGCCTCAAAAAACAGAGAGGCGTTAAATTTATTTTTGAATATCGTTACTAATGAGTAAAAGTGCATTTATAACACATTTCATTACAAGCTTTATTATACAGCTTAACAAATGTGATTGTAACTTTATATTATTTTATGTGTATGCTTTTAAGGTGCATAAAACTCAATCCGTTTTTAGTACACCTCGAAGCAAATGAAATAGCCAATAAATTTCAATTAAGAAGAGCTCGTGAAATTTAACATTCGAATTGCCAAACCGCTGTAATAATTTGAATTCAATACGATTCCACAAAATTGTGCACATTCAAAGCCCAGCAATAACATTTTACGACATAACCACAGTCTGTGCCGGCGGACGATAGCTGAACTAATAATATAAATTCGAGTTACATCAATGTATCCTAGATGGCGTTGTTCTAAATACAGTTTAATGTTAAGGGGATGTATTAATTAATTGCTTTTTATTCGGTTTGAGGGCGTGCCATTTGTTTCATAACCATGTAATATGATCGTTTTCATTGTCTAGAATCGTTGCGCAGTAACAATTATAGCCCGTTTTATACTTATTGCTGTTTTAATGAGTTGGCGTGCTGCGCTATGGCTGCGGCCCGCCCGGGGCTAATTCCTCAATTATTTTAATGAGTCAAGTGGACGATGATATCGTTTTATTGTTTTATAAGGAACAATTGTTATTACAAATGTCAATTCTCTTAAAAAAAACATTAATGAATAAATAGATTTTACTCAAATGTGTACACGCTTAAACCACAAACTATGGTTTGTACCTATTCGACGCAGAATGTCTACTTTAACTAAATAGTTATAAAAGACTGTTATGTTGCCGTGGCAATACTATGTTCTATAATAACTAACTTTTGAAGTTTCCTTACTTGGAAATAATTTATAAATTTTGTTTGATAACATTTTTTGCTTTATCATATGAATTATGTAATTTGTTTCTAACCAATATTTTGTAAGATTGGTCGCGTACTAAATTGTTTCAACTGCCGCTCTGTTATTATAATTTAAGGTTCTCATGATTTTGTCACGAATGCCATCTTGCTTCCTGTCATTTATTAACGTTTAAATATTTATGTAAAAACAAATCAAGACCACAATAAACATGCAATATTCATATGTAATAATGACTGGAAGAGATCGCTTATTAAGGCCGCCCGTTGCTCTTATATGTATTTACTTATATTAACATCATCTACTTCTACAGTTTAAGTGCAATATAGTGTGAATAAATAAATAATAGATTATTTAAGAGACTAAACTGGGGTACCTCATGATCAATAAATTATGAAAGATGATGTTTTTGATGGTTATTTTATTGGCCGTAAGTTACGTGTACCGTGGATGAAATCCAAATACAAGTTTCAGATAGAACTTCCAACTATTTTAATGAATCAAATTTAGAAACCAAACTTTAAAAATTTACTTTTGCGTTTCATTTTAATTAAATTATTTAAGTTTTTTAATTAATATTTAATTTTAAGTTATTTTAGATTAGATATAGATTGCTTATGTCTAACTAGCTTTCCGCCCGCGGCTTCGCCCACGTGTAATTTGGTTAAGTATATAGCATTTTTTAATGATCTCGACAGGGCTTTCTTTCACGGGCTAAAATCTTGTTACAATTGGAATTATATATAGCCTGTGTTACTCAGGGATGATGTAGCTTTACAGGATCGGATGATTCAGGGAAATCGAGGGCAACTTTCAAATTAACGTACAGGCAATTACTATTCTGACCATTTTATATTCTGATAGTCATCTTCTTATGTGGATGAGCTGATGATGGAAGGTAAAACTCCTCCGAATTACGTACTTGTGAGGTTATTACTTATTAGCTTGACCAAATAATAAAAGGTAAACCTCATTAACGTTAAGGATGTAGGTGGAAAAATGGATGCGGACAAACGATAAACGTCTCTTCACTCGTTTCCTTTTACTTGTTGGAGCATCTTAATACCGCAATGGATATATTTGGCCTAAGTAGAAGTTCTTTAAAACAAAACTAAGACTCAACCTCGCACACTTACTCACACAGCAACACCATTGCACACACTGACACACACACACACTAAAATGTTCGTACTTCACATAGTTCCACTTGTTCATGTGTATATATATTTTTACTTATTTTTTTCTGTTCGTGTTTTTTTTGTTATTCTTTTTTCTGATTTTTAATCTAATTTATTGTGTAAACTGTTTTTGATAAGCTGTATGGGTTTAAGAAATAAAAAAATAAAATAAATCTAGGTTGATGACGAATTTTATCAACGCCATCTATCGAGCACATTGTTCAACACTTCAACCGCGCGCACTGCGTTATTTGTTATTTTTGTTACCTCTCATAGGTTTTAATATTAAGATTAACTTATATTAGAACATATTTAACAATATATAACTAATCAATCAATATAAGTATTTAAAAATTTTGAAGCAGTGGTTGAAGTAAATTTTCAATTGACCATAACTTCTTTTTCTCTTAACCGATTTTGACAAAATAAACTTTTGACAACGCTCCCAATTATATGTAATCCAACTGTGAAACGCGTTCAAATCCGTTCAGTAGTTTTCAAGTTATAACGTACCAGACAGACAGACAGACAGACAGACAAGAATTCCAAAAATTGTTTTTTTGGTTTCTATGACTCTTCTTTAATTGCCTCCTTTCAGTTTTTTGGAAAAATATTTAATGTACAGATTTTTGATTTTTACTGTCTTATTATTAGTATAGATGAGACATATAAGCTTATTTTCAATAAATAAATAATTATATAATTTAGAACATACATATTTCTAAACGACAGAAAAAATAAAAATATTGTCATTTCAAACTTATTAAATCCTCTTTATACTGGATGAAACTGTAGCTAATTGTATATTGCAATTACATGATACTTGATTATTGATTTTCTCAAAGAATTAATATGTTTCATCGGAATTTATACTGTAAAAAATGTCTTGGTACTATAACAATGCGACGTTGTTTACAAACGAAAGAACAATATCAATAGCACAATCGTTCATTTCATTTTGTCTCTACGAACGTCGCGATTGTTTTTTATAGTTGGCTCATTGAATTGCTGCTAAATATTAAAACATAACAGTAGTTGTGATTAAATGGCTCGTTAGTTAAACAAACAAAGAAATATCAAATGAAAAAAATGTCTGGATACTTTCGTATGATTGAATAATATTTGCGATGTACAGAAAATTATTCTAAAAAGTAGTGTGTTTTCTTCAGTATTTCATAGGTGGTAATTAGAGAAAATTCTGAATAAAATGCAATGACATCAGCTGGTAACATAACTGAAGATCTGTGTAAGATATGTGACGGAAGAATTGAATGTGCACCCACAGCCATACTTCTGATCGCCTTAGTTCACACTTTATATGGGCATTTGGGGCCTGAAGTAGACTACTTTGGAGATAATAAAGAACTACTCACAGGGAATCAACAGAAATTGAAAGTCTTACCAAAACAGAGGTATAAGTATATAGAAAATGAAGAACATGATATTTCTGATGTCAGTGATGATGAATATGATTTTATAGTGATCGGTGGAGGTACGGCTGGATGTGTAGTTGCGAGCCGACTTTCCGAAAATAGGAAGTGGAAAGTGTGAAAATATTTATTACAAATAATGTTTGTTTCTTATGATAATAATTTTAAAATTAGATGTGTGTTTAGATACTGCTCATTGAAGCTGGCGCAGAAGAACCTAAAATGACACTGATTCCGGCATTAACAAGTGAATTTCAAGGCTCGTCACTTGATTGGCAATACACAATGAGACCCAAAAAGGGGTAGGTTCAACATTGATATATATGAAATATATAATATTAAAATATTATCTTAAATTTATTTTAGATTTTGTCAGAACCGCATGGAAAAAGGTTGCGAAGTTATACAAGGCAAGGTACTTGGCGGAACATCGTCAATTAACGAAATGGCCTACATAAGGGGCAGCCCTGCAGATTACGATGAGTGGGCACTTAATGGCAATGAAGGGTGGAGCTTTGCGCAAGTACTACCTTACTTTAAATACTCTGAGGGGAATTACGACAAAGACATATCAAAAAACAAATTCTTCCACTCGACCCAAGGGCCTTTAGATGTAGGACGTTATCCTTATGTGGATGATAATGTAGATGTTTTACTAAGCGCCTTTAATGAATTAGGATATAACTATACTGATATAAATGGAAGGACTCAAATTGGATTTATGAGGATGCAGACTATGTCTTATTTCGGCGAAAGAGTGAGCACATACACAGCATTTATAGAACCTATACGTAAAATTAGAAGTAACATAGTAATTATAACAGAAACTTTAGTCACTAAAATAATATTCGAAGATTCTAGAGATAGTTTACGGGCTGTTGGTGTAGAGTACATTAAAAATGGGACGAAATTAATGATAAAGGCGACTAAGGAAGTAATTTTAAGTGCAGGGGCTATCAACTCACCCAAATTGCTAATGCAATCTGGTATAGGTCCAAAAGAATACCTGGAATATTTAAATATACCTGTGTTGTATGATTTAGCAGTTGGAGCCAACTTTCAAGATCATTTGTCCGTATGTTTACCGATTATTAAACTAACTAGGACCGCGACAACCACAAGATTTACCGAAAAGTTAAAAGATATCACAACATATTATACAAAAGGCCTTGGACCGCTTTCAGCGAATTACCAAGTAGTAGCTTTTCTGGAGTCGAGTATATCAGAAATATTAGGAACACCAGACATTGAGTTTCGTTTTAGAGGTCACGATTCTAATATGTATTATGATAAAATGGACATGTGCATTTCTCTGTTAACACCTAAAAGTAAAGGTCAAATTATATTGAATGCAACTGACCCTGTCTTTGGTACACCTTTGATTTATCCGAATTTTCTTAAGGACCCTTCAGATGCCAAGAAGTTATTAGAAGGCATTCAAGAAATTGTGAAATTGTTTGACACAGATGTTTTCAAAACAGCTGGATACGAATTTGATCCTAAACCGATTTTAAACAACGAATGTAGAAATCATGAACGGGTTTCTGAAGAATTTTGGTCATGTATCATAAGGCAATTTTCAATACCACTTCAGAATTTTGCAGGAACATGTAAAATGGGGCCGTCCAAAGATCCCGAGTCAGTTGTAGATAATACTTTAAGAGTATACGGTACTACTAATTTCAGAGTAGTTGATGCATCAATAATACCTAAAATAACTAGAGGCCCAACAGCGGCACCTGTAATAATGATAGCGGAAAAGGCAAGTGATTTAATAAAAAGTGTGTGGTATTAAAGTAGATTTTTATTTAAATAACTTATTTCACTCAATGTTGTCGTCCATTCACCGTCTACTATAGTGGTTTGAATTACCACTGTTTTCTTTCCAGTCTTTTAATATTAATTTTGCACCTTTCTCAGCAATCATAACAGTTGGTGCATAAATGCCTCCTCTTACATGAGTTGGCATAACTGAAGCATCCATAATTCTCAGTCTTTCTAATCCATGCACTCTTAAATTAAATGTTACCACAGAATTTGTACTGTTATAACCCATTCGGCATGTACCTATTGGATTACTCATAGCTTTAGTATAATGTCGTGCAATGCAATTCCACTGATCCCGATTGTGTAATCTATCACATGGAAATAAATCAATAGGTGCTAACTTTATCTCAGCTCTTTTCATTTCATTAGTATTTAATAGTTGAAGAGCGACATCAATACTATCTACAATGGCATCTAAGTCTTGTGAATCTTTAAGTAAATTAGCTTGTATAACAGGTCGACCATATTTAGGATTCCTCTTATTTAATGTAACTTTACCTATACTTTTAGGTTTTAAAAGCACCGGATTTACAAGTACTAAATTATAATAGGCTAATGGCATGTTTGTTTCCTCAGCTGTGTGTATACTGATATTCGTCAGCATGAATTTGTCGCTTCGTACATAATTTCCTTCCAAAGACAGCTCTACATCTGGAGCAACTTTATTTTCAAATAGCTGAATAAAAGCCGATATTTGGTTTATACCACGGGAAGCTAATGGACCGTTTCGGCTTTGAAACCAGGTTTTAAAATCTTCGATAATTTCAGACTGACCAACGGTTGGGACTTCCCCCATTGTGAACGCTAATCCACCAGTAGATACCTGATCCTGATAATTAAGACCAACAGGGAGATTAATTAGAGTTGTGATATTTTGTTTAGCTAATTCCTCTTTAGGCCCTATACCAGATAAATGTAATATTTTGACATTGTTTACAGCTCCAGCGGTCAGTATTATCTCTCTTTTAGCATAAGCCGGTTGTTCCTTCCCCTTTTCCACTTCATACCAAACACCTTCAACAATTTTTTCCTGTGGGTCAACGATAATTTTAGTGACTGTTACACCAGTTTTAACAATGAGATTTTTTCTATGCTTTACAGGTTTTAAAAATGCGCTGTTCGTACTGAGTCTTGTGTTATTAGAAATGGTAAACTGATTATTAACTACGGCTTCTGCAATATTAGTATTTATATCCATAGATCTTAGGCCTATTTCTGCGAAGGCACCCATAAATACTTCCATAGATCGATCACTATGCTTGAACCTTTGAACATGCATTTCTCCTCCACGTGCGTGATAGTGGGAGTTCATTAAAACGTCATAGTCACCTGAAATATAGACAGATTTCAGACCCGTAATTCTAGTAGCCTATTGTGTAACGATACTAAAATCATCCAATGCATTCATGTCGAATACATAATTTCAGTAATTAAAATAGGAAGTAGTAAAAACATTTATTTTGGTAGATTTATTATATATCCCAGAAAGCAGATACTTTTATGTCTACTGTTTTATTATATTCTAGTCTAAGAGAAACCTAAATGTATTTCAAACATAGGGGTTGTGTATTTACTGACCATTATCCTCGGTGGCTTTAAAATGTTCTAATAAATTTTCAAATTTCCACTCCAACGATCCCATTTCTCCATTTGTATGCCACGAGTCATAATCTTTCTTGCACCCTCTTGTGTATTTCATATCATTCGTCACACTAGATCCACCCAGGACTTTTCCAGTTTTTACTTCACAGCTCCCACCTGGCCGGGATAAGCAGGAATAACCGTTACGTTCAGTTCTATAGTTCCACAATATCGGCCTAAAGTCTTTTGTTGGTACTCCTGGTATATCATAATCTATATTTTCTTCTTCGCCAGCTTCCAGAACTAATATCTACAAAATATCAGAACATTCATAATATGTAAATATATTGAATTGAAAAAATGTATGTAAATTAGAATATCGTATTCTCTATTACCTAACCAAAAGTGGTATATCAAAGAATGTCATAGACTAGTCATGTAATATAACTGTAAGAGGTCTTTTTAAATAATAGTATAAGGTACCTTCCATTCTGGTATAGCTGACAGTCTATTAGCAAGGACGCACCCAGCGGTACCTCCCCCGACAATTATGAAGTCATAGACACTGTTTCTTATATCTTTCTCATCAGCTCGGGTCCTAGTGGCCTTGCTGAAGAGATCTCCATTTACCATCGACAGGTATATAAGGAATAACGAATATCTATAACCATTGTATTTTAAGTAATACACGAATAAAAATAATAAAACAAATTTAAAAGTTTGGTCCCTGTGGCAGAGTACCCATAATGATGACAGCATTTCGTCTCTGTATTGCGATGCTTATACGCTGAGCGAGAAAACGCGGTACCGGCGTCTATTTAATTCCTAAATAAGTACCCCAAGGCAAGCACTTGTACCCCAAGGTCCAATAGTCAAAAGTAAAGTAACGTCCAAAGTATACACAAATTAGTTTTTTATATACAAACTAAATGCATATGTGGGACAATGGACTAGGAACTTAGTATTTAAGAGGTCTCAGGAATAATCTCTGACTGGGACCCAAGATAATCTAATACTGTTCGACTGTTAATATTAATATTACAAACCTTGATAACATTTTACAGTTCACACCGACACTAAAAATAAGACTAAATGATAGTGGAAACCAGAACTTGGTGGAAGTAACGGTTGACTTACCATTAAGGATATGTTGTAATCAAGGATTAAATACGAATAACATTATATAATTGGTATTTGTCGGCTTTCTCGGAAGATATTGTTAGTATACACGCAACGATAACCTTCAAATCTCGACTAAAACTATTAAAATAGCGATGTTATTAAATGGTCGATGCACTGATTGGATTGTTCTTTATTTATAAAGAAAATAAAATTAATAAAATTGATTCTATATTATTCAGATTCAGAATGTTCCTAAAAAGTATAAAATACCTTAAACCGCGAAGCGAGAGCAAAATACGTAGCCAATGGTCAAACTCAAACTCAAAATATCTTTATTCAAGTAGGTCTTTATAAAGACACATTTGAATCGTCAATTTTTACACTACCACCGGTTCGGAAGGCAGTCATCTACCAAGAAGAACCGGCAAGAAACTCGATAGATGCTCTTTTAAAATAAACAATTAATAGAAAATTGAGGTACTGACAATTAAAATAACAAATCATTGTAAGGCTACTCAAGAATTGAACTGTCCCGATGCTGAGCCAATTAAAGGGAAGGTCAATAAATATGTCGCATCGTAATTAATTGTATCTCGTATTATTTAACATGTTGTGTATTAAATTAAATTTTTATGATTTCGCATATTACATTCACTAAAATGAATATATAGTTTAAGTTTTGTGTAACTATTATCTTGTCTTACATTTCCTTCAGAACCCCATAAATAGAGCCGAGCGAGCCTAAAAGCCCCTAAGATTAAGGGTCAGATAAGAGCCATTCAGGAAATTAAACTGACCACTATTTTATGGCTAGTTTCAATCTATTTGTACAGATTATACTTTGAGGAATACCCCCGATGTCCTGTTATGCCCAGTGGCATATTTTAGTAACATTTATTCAATCTGAGTATTATATTTTCAAACTAAGTTTAGTAAGCTAAAACAAAAACACTTGTAGCATAAACACTTCACCTTAAGATACCTACAAAGGGTTAGAATATTTGCGAAATTTAATGACTTTATTAATTAAATATCTTCCGTTCCTTATTACAAGACGATAATATTAAAGCTGTAATAGCGCCACCTAGCGATAGTTTTAACAACTTTATGTTTATTCCAATAGGCATCAAAGGAATAGATATAGAAAAGTTTTAAAAACATTCAATAGAGGGCGCTTGGCCACAAAGGTAGTACAACCATACTATTAATTTTGAAACAATAACGTAGGGCTGTGCCCAGTCACGGCAATATATTTTATAGTCAGTAGGGTAGCCGTAACGTGAGCGAACATCATAAATCAGCTATTATCAACCCTGCAGAAGTTACAGCAATTCCTGTTAGGCACTCGTTACTGACTTTTCAAATTACTTAGTATCTGTGTGAAGAGCGTAGTTAAAGTGTATAAGCGAAATTAAAAACAAATTGTAAATATAGACTTATACCTTATATATAAAATTTCCTGTCACAGTGTTAGCTACCTTACTCTTCCGAAACGGATTAAACGATTCTCACCAAATTTTATATGCGTATTCATTAGGTATGAGAATCGGCTGATATCTATTTCCTTGCATTTGATTTGCTTTTAACTCTCTTTTTTTTAATTGTTTGACGAAATGTATTTGTTTTTATTTTTATAATGTGACATTACAAAATAGATACAACCTGAAGTTTTTACTTTTTTTATTACAAACCCCTTTTTATTGTTCTTTTATAGTTATTTAATAATTTTACATCCCGCTCGGTAACAAATCAATTGTCATTTATATAGTTATATATAAATAATTTGTATGGCAAAGCAACGTTAGCCGTTTCAACTAGTACCTACTTAATAACGTTCACTGTCAATGTCGATACTATTCGGCAGTCAATATAAAACCGATAAACATTAATACAGCAATAATGTACTATAAAATGTACATTAAACTGACGGTTTGGAGATCCGCCAAACAGCTACCGATCGACGGACGGTCCAGACTCCAGACCCAACACTGCACTTTGTAATGCAATATTATTCAACCGGGTGTCTGCATCTACTGTAAAGGCTAGCATCAAAGTCTTTATTAAGGTACTTAACGTATTAAAGTTTTATAGGATATGTAAGGAATTTGATAGAACATTACATTTTCAAAAAACCTTTTCATAACGCTTGGATTGCCTAAGGTTAGCAGTTTATATCTTGTGGTATATTATTTTATAAATAATGGAATATTTTACACTTGTATTAAATTTATAAAGATAAATATTCTGAATATTAACCTAACTAATAAATATTCCATAATTAAAATGTTGTAAAGAAATTCGAATCGAGTTTTATAAATATCGTCCTAAATCACGTAAAATGATATCACAGACAAATAAGGACCAAAAATGGGACAGACATGACAATAGTTTAAAGACTTAACAATAAAAACTATATAATAATAATACCACTAACTACAAATTACTTTCAAGGCCAGCCATCACTAGACGTTTTAGAATTGACTTAGAATAATATATATTATATTCTATATATATCTATACTATAACTTAGAATTGACAGGGCTTGAAAAATATATCCATATTTTCATCATGGGTCATCAATACTAATAAACTATACCTAGGTACTTACATGTATATTTTAAATAAATATTTATAACAAAAACCAGACTACAGCCAAAAAGTCTGTTCATCACATAACTTTTGACCATACCGGGAACGGAATCCTCTGTTCGCGAGTCAACCATCAAGTCTTGAAAGTTTATTTGCTATTACTTTGAAGTATCAAAAATTAGTCTAATAATAATAGGTTTATTATTAAACAAATAATATATGGTAAAAAAAATGGGAGCCAACATTCAACATAACGTCGACATCAATTCGAGCGTCTTGTCCGAGCCGGATCGTTAGTCCTGAACCCGGGCAAATCCCGGATAACATCGAGCCAGCACTGATAAGCTGTGCCTTAAGACAATTGGAGATATAACATCCACAGACCTAAACACGTACAATTTTCTTCGTTACGAAAATATCCTTTAATTCTATTTATTCTGTTCTAATGTTTGGTATGTAACAGTTAAATGGCATACGATATTATTTAATGAATATTTAGATCTTATCATACAATTGAATCTGTTTTGTAAATTTGGACGAAAATAAAACATTGCTCCTTGATTTTTTGTTATTTATGTTTGTATATTTAAATGTTTTAATGAATTACAAACTTTATTAATAAACCATATTCCAGTCTGTTATATTAAGATCTGTAGGCGAACGTCTTAAGGGTCAGCTAGACAAATCACGTCCGATCATTCAGAGCGATAAGGCGTTGTTACACAGCTGTCACTGGAGTTTGGGACATTCGGGGCACGGATTTCGGGACGTGGGATTAACCCGGGATTATAGCCCTCAGGTGTTGCGCGTTTAGAGCAATTTATGCCTCTCAATAAAACGGCTATTACTTCAAATGGTTTATTGAAGTATTATACTATTGAATTTCGCTATTTCACGATTGTGACTTAACAAAATATATTAATTTTTAAGTGTTTAAAACTCTAATGATTGCATTGCCGAGATTATTAATTGGTGTTATAATGTTAATATCTAACTTGTAACAATGTATAAGAAACGTTGTTTTTATTGTAGGTTATGAGCCTTACGCTCATAATTTCGGGTCATAATAGTGGTTTTGGCAATATTATCCAGAAAAGAGTACGTGATAGAACTGTATAGTGACAAACTGTTGTTATTTTGCCATATTATCGCAGGGTACAAGATTAAGTACATCGAAAAAATTACTGCTAACTATCTTGTCAATGTGCCGAAGCTTACGGGGCGATAACTATAGTGAATGGTGTTACGCGGCGGAGATTTTTTTAATTCTTGAAGGCATGAAACGTTGTGTGAAGCCAGAATTAAATAAATTATTTGATGACAGTGGATTTTCACGAAGGATAGATCTACTAAGGAATTTGATTTCGATTCACCGAGAGAATTGCAATTCAATGACGTCTTGATACAGCACAGAAACTCAGCAGAACAGGTTTTGAAATCAACGATTTATAGACAGGGTTATTCCTATTAGCAGGATTGCCTGATCGATTTTCTCCTATGATCATGGCAATAGAGCATTCCGGCATTCCCATAACGGCAGATTCCATAAAAACAAAAAGTGAAGTAAGCGGTGCATTTGCTATTCAATCTAAAAAGAAAAACGACACAAATTTGTCTATAGCCAGAAAAAGTAATGTTGGTAGAACTGATATGTCAAACAGATAACAAATCGGCCACTACAAAAGTCAGTGTAAAAATGAAAATAACTTGTCAAATCAGAAAAATAAGGAGAGATTGCAATCAAATATTTATAGCGCAGTGTTTTTGAGTGTAAACTTCAACAAAGACGAATGGTATATAGACTCAGGCGCAAGTGTACACTTCACAGATAATGAAAGCTGGGTTATGAATGAACAATATGAACAAAACAGAGAAATAATTGTTGCTAACAGTGAAAAGGTGTCAATATTTTGTTATTTGGAGATATGAAAATTACGACTACAACAGAAAATCATGATTACGACATGGTAGGTAAACAATCACGGCCAATCACAATCTAGGCCTAAAAGGACAAGGAATGCACCAGAGAGTTGGGTTCTCTAACCTGTGTGTTGACAGTGAAGCATTGTACATGCGGCTGACTTGTCAGTACATGATGGCTTGAATGGACCGAGAGGGAGCAGTGGCAGTCGGCAATGAAGAAGAAGTTACAGTGTTATAAATACAATGATGCGTAGGAGTTAAGTGATGGTCCAAAAGATGGTAGAGTTGTACAGTGCAAGTTGGTGCTTCGTAAAAAATATGGTAGTGAGAATAAAGTTCGTTTTCGTGCGCGATTAGTAGCTAAAGGTTTTTCGCAAATCGAAGGTGTGGACTTTACAGAAACTTTTTCTCCAGTAGTGAGACATAGCACTTTGAAGTTTTTTTTTGCATTGTCAGTAAAACTAGGTTTAAGTACTACACATCTAGATGCAACAACTGCTTTCTTGAATACGGTACTCTTGAGGAAAGTATTTATATGCAAATACCTATAGGTTTTTCTGAAAAACCTAAGAATGGTCAGATACTTAAATTTAAAAAAGGCCATTTATGGATTAAAACAATCCTCAAGAGCATGGAACAAGAGAGTAGATGAGTGTTTATTAAATATGAATTATACTGAATGATAGAACCATGTATGTATACAAAAATGCAAGATCAATTGAAAACTATTGTAATATTATTTGTTGATGATTTTTTTATTTTTTCAAATGATATTTCTGAAAAAAAAGAATTTGAAGCAAATGTTAGCTAGTCAGTTTAAAATTAAAGACTTAGGAGAAATAAAGAAGTGTCTTGGAGTAAATGTAAATGTTAATAAATCTAAGCAAACAATGACCTTAAGTCAAAGAGATTATATTGATCAGCTGTTGCATAAGTTTAATATGAGTCAATGCAAACCAATGGATGGAACACCAATGGAGCTTAAATTAAATTTATCTAATAACGAGCATTGTATAGATATGTTTCCATATCAGCAAATCATAGGAAGTTTAATGTATCTGGCTGTATTGACAAGACCTGATATTGTATATGCAGTAGCTTTTTTAAGTCAATTTAATAACTGTTTTTCCAAAGAGCATTGTGCCTATGTAAAGCAATTATTGAGATATTTAAAATATACTAGAAATTATGGTCTGAAGTATTCAGCTGCAGGAAGCTCAATATTGGAAGGTTTTGTAGATTCTGATTGGGGAGGGAACGAAATTGATAGGAATCATACACTGGAATTTGTTTTACTTTATCAGGCTGTGTAATATCATGGGAAACAAAAAAAACAGAAAACTGTTGCGCTGTCTAGTAGTGAAGCAGAATATATGGCAATTACAGAAGCTTGCAAAGAAGCAGTTTACTTAAGAAATTTGTTATTTGAAATTACACAAAAATATTATACTATTGATATTTTTAATGACAACCAAAGTGCACAAAAGTTGACTGTTAATCCAGTTTTCCACAAAAGAACCAAGCACATAGATACAATAATAAGTATACTTAAAAATATATATAATGCGTTCTTTCATAATAGTCTTAACGCCTACGTTTCTTACCTAGAAGACACTTAGACACTCGGTAGAACCATTCTAGCAAAGCGATAATAAACTTGTGGTCACACTGTAGAGATAATTAAATCCACCACACATTTCCAATTTGTCGGACTTTTAATGAAATAACCGGTGACCATTTATCAGGGTAAACGTTGGACGAGGTCCAATTCGCGACGGGATGTCACCCGCCGGGATCAAACGCGCGACCCTCTGATTTATTACATCAGTGTAAATGTTTATGCTATTGAAATATCATAGAGTTGAACATTATTATGATTAACACCATTTAAATGTAAGGGTTTTATATATATTATAAAAACATATCAGCGATCACTTGTGTAAGGTAAAAAAATTCTAATATCTATATCTAAGTGGGTTCCAAATTAAACCAGTCTGAGACAACCCCAACAAACTCAGCTGGTAAGCTATTAGTTTTTAAAGCGTGATCTTTGATCTCTGATTCTGACGTTTTTTTATTGTTATAATAGTCCTTAACATGTTTACTTTATGCATATCCAATTTTAGTTTTAAATTTATTAGAACTTATGCAGAAACTTGAAATAAAACAAAAAAAAATACCGATTTGAATAATAATTAATAAACAAAACAGTTGATTTAAAATGACCAGAAGTCAAACAGGTTACATGTCAAGCCGAATAAGTAAAAAGATATTGTTTGTATGAAACCGTATGCAACGAAGCAGACATTATTTGCTTTTCAAAGTTTACGAGATAAGCTCAGATTTGCGTTGATATACGAGCTTTCATGTTAATGAAGACTAATCTTTGCCTCACGCCGCGGCATATCTCGACACACTCAGTTAATGGAGGTCCGTTTTCATTGTATTATACGATACGTTTTTCAATTTAAATTTATTTTAAATATCACACAATACTATTAAATGAGATATATTTATTTATTATATTTTTTTAATATAAATAATAAGTTTGAAAACGTCTTTGCTCTAGCTTATTCTTACTATAGAACATTGTTAAAAGATAAACAAGCCGAGTTTCTGGCGTTTCTTCTCTTCTCAAACTTGGTCGTGTACAGATGAAGTCATTTAAATTTGGGACAATTTAAAAATATCCCACCTATCTTAATGACTTTTGGACCATGGGGTGCAAGTGCACAGGCGCTTATTAAAGAATTAAGTAGGCGCCTGGTAGTCAGTACCGGTGATCCAAGAGCTGGTGCTCTTCTTTTATTTGTGTTTTCTTTTATTTTAAGTTAATTAGATTAGTTAGGCTAGTATTAAGAATATTTTGTGTTTATTTAATATTAATGTTACGAATTTACTTTAATTGTCACTTAATGAATAAAATGATTTGACGTTGGTAAGTGTGACGGAGTAGATTCTAATAAAATATGTGGTTAATCCATCCATAGGCTTCCAATATAGAAATTACCTTTTGTGATTCCGTATCGTATTAGACAATGGAATCGTGCGTAGCCGCGGGGCATATAGAGCGGTATTTAAGTAAATGCAGCTCTAAACACATTGTCGTGTCAGGCTGATACACGCAATTATACGTGTCACGTGACAAAAAGCCTTTGTTCTGTCCCGACGGTAATTTGCAAGATTTAATTACTTTACGATTTTCAGTTCAACTTTAAATTTATTATTCAATTGAAATCACAAAGTACTCGACATTTTCTTGATGTTATATATGTAATTTATAATTAGCTATTTTATTTTTTTACTGTATGGAAGTATGTACGTGTATTGAAAATAAATTTATTATTACCCTGCTAAGTTATATATATTTATGTTAATTTAAAATGTATGTAAACAATGTACAAAATAATTATATTTATTATTCGTAATTGTGTGAACCGCGTTATCAGCAAACAAAGATAGGTGGAAAGAAATTTTAACTTTTATGAATTTTGAAAATAAATTTAAAAAAAGTAGGTTAGATTTTTTATAGTCTGTTGTATAATAATTGGGGTTACAGGAAATCTACAATAGAAATCAATTTAGTTATAACAAGGGATTTCGCTTCATCAATACATAAATGGTACATTGTATTGTAAAATCATTACTTAGATTAAAGATATGAACCTTATTTGAATGTTGAATTATTTATTGATCGTCTTTGGCTCCATCTTCAGATTCATTGAACTCTAGCTAACTTACTGCGCAGTTCGCAATAGTTCTTATAGCAGCTATAACGAATTCAGAATCAGAGTTTCCTTAGAAACTAAAAATAAATGAAGGCACTGAATAAGTCTGTACTTACGTAAATGTAAATATACCAACTCGTATTATAGGAACATTTCAACAGCATTAAGAGCCGATCAGTCCTCTAAAACATAGATTCCTTGATATAAAAATAAGTAAACTTATATTCACTAGATATTGTGCAGTGTGTAAACGAAATAAATAAACATCATTCCAGTAAATAATTCTATTATAAGAGTCTCGTATTTCTTAAGAAGTTAAGTAAATGAGGAAATGTTGTTTCTACTGTATTTTCTTACGTGACACACTATGAGCTTTCATTTTAGGCTTTCTAAAGAACTTTGAGTTTATTTTTAATCTATACTAAATAAACGAATTCCCTTTGAAAAAGTTCTTAAACAATCGGAATTATAGAATGAAAATTTAATTTTATTGTTAGGGATTAATAATTTTTTGTAGGTACATATAAATATATGGCAGGAAATTATTTTAAGTATTATATTCTATAATATCGTTGCAAATTGTAGGGCTGTAATTGTGTCTCCTACCTAACTATCTCTGAATATAAAACTATTCATTGTTTAAATTTTTTTAAATATAATGTAATTTTATTTATTAGGGCTTAAAGTCATTAACAAAATATTTAATTCTTCTAGTAAAAACCAATTAATTAAAATAAGGAATAAGTTTAATGATGCTAAATTGAAGACGGCTTATTAATTTGAATATTGCAATAACTCTAAACATACTGTCAAAAGTAGGTACTGTGTACGTTTATGAGTTGCAATAATTATTTAATTGTTGCGTCTATGAGCGGATGTTCTGACTGTAATTAATAGAAGTAGTATTTAAAAACGCAAGTGAAGATCGCTGATCAAAATAATAGAAAAATAGCAAAACGCTTACAGTATGTTAACAAATAAATCGCGATCTATCTATTATATATCTATCTATTTTGATAAAAAGACTATAAATATATATAAGGTAGATAACTATTTCAGTCTTTAGTAATATGAATTATATATACCAAACGTATATACGGATCCTCTATTATCTATGACATGTTCGTTCTTTAGTGATTAATGAGTGAAACAATGCATCAGGTTATATATAAAGCTGACAATATAATCTGAACTGTAGATCAGCAAAATGGCGTCCCAAACAAAATGGCGCCTTCTGTTAGTCTGCCTCAGTTTTCTGTTCATAGACAAAACCCTGTCTTCGCAGGAGATCATGGAAAAACTTACAGTGGGCTTTACGAAAGCATTAGACGAATGTAAGAAAGAGGTAATTACGTATTCAGATTTTTTCTACCCAGAAGTTGTAAATCTAGCAGTAAGTTTGTAAATATTCAATGACTATAACGCTCTTAAAAAAAGACAATACAACTAAAACCAAGCTTTTATGCTCTTTGAAAGGATGTCATACAAAGGAATACCTTCTTTTCTAGTTAAATCTGGGCGACCACATAATACAGGACTTTGTGAACTACTGGCGGGAGGAGTATGAGCTGTTAAACCGTGATCTGGGTTGTGCCGTTATGTGCATGGCATCCAAGCATGACCTCATCACTGACGACCTGAAATTGCACCATGGAAAAGCGCATGAGTTCGCTAAAACTCATGGAGCAGGTATAGTAAACATATCACTATCACATGTGCATATCAGCAATGAATTTGTATTCCGATAGACCCTAAAATCTAGCGAATTCTTACGGCTAACAAATAGATGGTCACCCTAATCTAACTTTTGAAATTGAATACTACGTTACACGTTTTAGATGATGAGTTAGCTAAACAATTGGTGACCATGATTCACGATTGCGAAAATAACCAACCGCAGAGTGATGACGATTGCATGAGGGCATTGGAAATAAGCAAGTGTTTCCGAAAGAAGATCCACGACTTGAAGTGGGCACCTTCGATGGAAACCATATTGGAGGAGTTAATGGCTGACATATAAGAATTATAATTGAACGTCTATACTTTGACCCTGGCTCTCAAAATGGATTAAAATTAATATTTATTGACTGGTTCCTCGAATGTTTGGCGACAAATCGAATTTAATATCTCAAATACATTTGTATGCGATTTTTTACAACCTTAACCCTGTTTTAATACGAAAATTCAATTATTTAATTTATCAATGATGGATATTTATTTTAGTCCATTATTTATTTATAATGTTTCTCCCAATAAATGGTCAGCATGCCCCCATTGCAAGGTTAGCTTTTAAGTGGTTACTATAAAGTGGTTATAATTTAATAAACTCGTATTAAACATTTTTTTGTTTCATTAAAGTTATGAGAGGGTTATGGTAGAGTTGTTATAAGACATAAAACCCATGAGTGAGAAATAAAAAAGCCTTTATTTTGTTTTTATTATTTCTAGGTAATTTTTTGTAGCGAAGTAACAACGAAGTAGCTATTACATAAAAATTATGATACAGCTATACAAATGTTTGTAAAAGGAAAAGCAAGATCGTTACTAGTATCTGAGATTCGTACAACACTGTGAACCATTCAGGCGGTTTATGCACCTGAGCCCTGATTGGATACGTGATGTAAATACACAACTATGTACACAGCATACAGTCCTTATCAATTCCTTGTGTCATTAAATACTCTTTTTTATATTGCATCAAATGAATTTCTCCTTTGTTTTCTTTCACAACTTTTAAGTTGCTGATGCTTTGTACGAGATTGGACTACAGAAAATTTTATTAACTTTTTATTACTTATAGATTAATTATTATAACGTAATTTATTTTTTATGCTTTTGTTTGTTGACAACATTTTAACTCCCTTTAACCTCTTTTTAATTTTTTTAATGTTCTTCACTTTCGATTTTGTGCTAAACGATGTTTAAAACACGTAACCAATTTGTGTTTGAAGTATTATTTCTGCGTATAATCAAAATAATACTGTTATTGAATTAAGAAAATAATTCGTTATAGTTTTGATGAATATATAGATCGTCTTTATAGTAGCGTACACCTATACGGTAAGATCAGTCCTGCATTGACTTGATAATCCTATGATCCAGCAATAAATCAACGCAAAGCCGATACTAATTTACGGCCTTCGTTCTCCCGACATCAGAACTCAATTAGCTAATATGTTTGTGACGGTGCTTAGACGATCCACCTTTTAAATATACGTTTTGTAAATCATAAGAATTAAATTTGTTCAATAAACATTTTAATTGGATTAGAATTTTTATAAAAGCGTAAGGTTGACGAAAAAAAACCTAACCTTCCTAAACTTAACTTTCTGTATAATTTAATTAAAAATACTTGGCGTAATGCAGATAAAGATTTAACATACACTACTAATCTCAGATTAAATTAACAGTGTGTTGGCAAATCAAACAGAATTAGCTATTTATATTTCACACAATTATTAAATAAACACAAAATATTCCCAAAAATTAACCTAACTAATATAATTATAATATATAAAATTTGTGGAGGATTGTTTTTTGTCAGTTCTTCTTCGTGGGAAGAACTGGCCAGTGCCAGATACGACGCGAACGCTTGACACCCTCAACCCAACAAGGGGATATATTACACTAAGTCATACGTAACAAATGAGGAACAATTGTGATTGAAATATTTATTGATTCTATACTTCAGTTAACACTTCACCAACGAGTACTTCAACTGTTGGTGTCCATTTTAGTAATTGTATACCGCTTCGGAAACACTTGGCTACCTCTAATGCGCGCGCGCACAAATCGTCTTGTACCTGATGCTGTTTCTCACACTCGTGAACCATGGTCACCAACTTCTGAGCTACGTCCTCCTCTAAATAGAATAAATTAAATAAGTTTTGTAGTTAGTTAGTAAGTTAGTTAGTTTTAGTAGTTATTAATTTAATTTCGTTGCTTGAGTTAATGAAATTTGAAAGTGCAATACCTGCACCGTTTTTCACAGCAAACTCTTGTGCGTTCCCATGATGAAGGTTCCCAGTTGTATCAACCAGTTGCAATTTCTGACTCATACACATTATAGCACATCCTGTATCACGTTTTAGCAAACCATAATCCTCCTTCCAGAAGTGATAGAGGTCTAATAAAATGTTCTCGTGAAGGTTTAGCTGTAAAAATATTGGCATTTTCACCTCTCAAAAGTTTTTTTTAGTTTTAATATATAATTAAATATTTTACTAGAAATAACCAAGTAAATAACTAAAATAATTTCTAGTTTCATGATGGCAGCATTTCCTCGCTGCTTATACGACGAGGAAATCACCAGTTCCTAGGTTTTAACAACCAGGCGTCTTCATAATTTTAACTTTATTTTATAAATCAGTTTTAATATTAAAATTTTACCTCCTGCTTACACTCATCCAAAACTTTGAGAAAGCTATGAGCAATATTCTTCAACGTCTCTTGAGAAGCTAGAGAACCGGAGAATATCGTCAATACACACAAAATATAAGCATAGTATGCCATAGTTACGTCTTTTACACTGCCATTCCATCTGCTTCATTCGTCTTATAAGGCTCTATATAATTGCTGGTTAGGTGTTGATTAATTACATCAAAGTGCTAGATGTAATCATATAAAGTTGCGTTTGTTAATAACTTGTATAGCATTTAGAATGGAGCGTACGAGTATGTTTGTTCTTACTAATTTTAAAAAGCTTTGTGTTGTGTTTTTGAACTATGGTTCATTTAATGACGACTAACGATAAATGGAAAACGGTGAAGGGAAGCCGCAGGGAAAGGCTAGTTTATATATTTCTTAGCTGTTTATATATATTTTTACATTAGTCATTGGTTATGTTAATCTCACTAAAAACAACAACCGTGTCAAATTACATCTATATGTGATAATAAAATATATAATAATATACTTAATTATTTTTTTAAACCCCAATTGATATTAACAATCCATTCGGCGTGTTTCCAAAAATGGCCGAATATCAGGTGTCCATCCAATTTGCCATATACCTTTTCGGAAACAATTAGCGAGGTCCAAGGTTGCGGCACAGTGATGAACGTTCGTAACGGCGCGTGCGCATTCCCCAAAGAGATCTAGTAAGGTCTTCATTATTTTATCATCTACAATTAATTTGATATACAAAACACATATATATATATATAAGAATAATATCTACACAGTATGTTTCAATAATTACTGTGTGTATGTATGCTTCGCTTTTGCGGTTAAACAACTGAACCGATTTTGATGAATGTGGAGATAGACTAAACTTTAGGGAAGGACATAGGCTAGGAAGGAAAAAAAGGGTTGAAATAGGGGATGAAAGTTTATATATAAATTTCACCAGAACTCTGCCATTTGTAAACCGATCTTCCAAATTCCTTTTGTATTTAAACCATCAAAGTCGTGAAAGAGCTACTAGTTCATTATACGATCATTTGGTTCAAGTTTTTTTTTCTAAGGAATGTCTTAAAACCCTTACCAGCGCCCTTTGCCTTCAAGAACCCCACCGCATTTTCTTCGATCAGACCACGAGTCCCGACTAGGTCTAGCGCCACCATAGTACAAAATATTAAGCATCCGATTGCTGTTCTATCTAATATGTAGTCTTTGTCCCAGAATTTAATTATATCCTCAGTTAAAGCGTTTGAAGATAGAAGCTATAAGAAAAGGCTTGTCTTTATTTCTTACCAAATCTTTGGGAAGTTGGACTGAGTTTTTTTTTAAATACACACACGATAAAGGTGAAGTCCCTAGACACCCATGTGGCTTGTGCGTTGTCAGCCATTTAAGAAATGGTACTAGAACCCTAAGTCGTATTTGTATATACCGTGGCAAAGCATTGTCCTTTACCTTATCCTGGCATTCAAACATTTTGAAACCCATACTATAACTTATCTGTTGTATTACTTCCATCGCGAATTAATCAAAACTAACTGAAATTTTCGTTCCGTTATTAATTGATTAAGTGTTAATTATTGCAATTCGTAACACTTGCTCATGACATTGGATTACCTTGGAATAAAATTCACTGGTGAACTTATTTATTGTAAGTAGATCGATTTTATTGATTTGAATGAAAAAGGCTGGTTTTATCTTTGCCTAGAAATATTCTCAGGCAAGACGCATAATATCTGACTCTCCTTAATAATAGTATAATAACAGGAATATACATTTAATATCAAGACCATCATACAAGCATATGTCATTGTGTCGAAATCGCTTAGTAACTAAGATAAATATTATTTATCCAATAAACGCTCTTTAAAAACATGAAATAGCATAATACCAATACGAAAGTTATTTTAAAGTTATTAAAATGCGAATGTATCTAGACAATTATAAAGCTGATCGCAATTGCTCAATACAATTATACAAGTTGTCAACAATTGAACTAAACCAATGGCAGAGAGGCTGCACAAACAGACACAAACATTAAATTCAGTGAAATACAAACACTTCAAATTCATTGTGCTAAGTGTGAGTTATTTAACAGACTCGGTTATATTAAAATAAACTCGAATTAGGATAAGCGCCATCTAGCGGTAACGTTGGTAATTCCATACAAAATCACGTTTACTTTAACAAAACCGATAACTCAAACTAATTTAATTGACGAAATATACATTTTATTAATACAATTAATACAATTCTAAAACAGCCTCAATCATTGTCACTTCCGGTGCAATGCCTTCTTTCTTTGCGTCAACTTTGAAGCAAGCAGCCACCTTCACCACGCGGCTGCAGTCATCTTCGATATCTTCAAACTGATTCTCACAGTTATGAATCAAGTCCACCATTTTCTTCGAAAGCAAATCACCTGAATCGAAATTACTAATCGTAATGCCAAATGGGTTTAGCAAAATTCTGGGGTCGAGAGGTTTTGATGTCAAATATATAATTTTTTGTCCAATTTTCAATTTAGAATTTTATATGTTTTTAAAGGAATTCTAAAACTATATATTTTCAAATTTATATGTATATGTTACCTAATCAATAAATCATCAAAAAATATTAATTTTTCTTTTATAATTGTATGGGGTCGTCAAGAAACTCGCAATCATGTCGTGAATGTCAAATGGTAAAGAAGCCCTGAACTAATTCTATCTATTAAGTAAATTATATATATGAAATATCGTATTCTCACCTTGGGGAAAACTCTTTATATAATCGTGCATATTCATGTGATGCATTCTGGCATCATCCTGCATAAGGGTGAATTTATTGGACATGCAAATGAGAGCACAGCCCAACTCTCTGTGGACAACGTCAAAATCCTCGCTCCAGAAGTTTTGGAATCCCTCCAGTATATCCGCTGTTAGACCCGACTGAAGTTCAACATATATCAGACATTATATAATACAAATTATCATTTACACCTACATCGGATTTGATGAAATAAAATCGTAATTTTACGTCTTAAGTTTTTTATGTTTTTTTTTATGAAACAGGAGGTGCAAACCGCCGCCCATAGACAACGCCAGGAGACTAATAGGTGAGTTGCTGGCGTTGTTGCTTTAAGAAAAAAGGCTCTGTTCTGAAGTGTACCAAGAAGCCTCCTTAAACTAAATCAAATTAAAGGGTGACATACAAATTTTAAATAAAATAATAAAATCAGACAAAATTAGATTAACGAAATTATATGTGAAGATTACACCTCACAGATATTAAGATACAATATTATAAAAACTATTCATAATAAGTAAGTTTAAATATATTACGTAAAGTTACTGTGTACCTCTTCCCGGCATTCGTCTAACGCCTTGCCAAAATGAGCGGTCACGTGACTCATAACCTCCGCTAAGCCTTTTACAGGATCGGAGCGCAGCACCAGGGCAGCAGCTATTAAGCAGATCCACTTTGAACCCATTGTAGTGGCTATTTCTTGCACAATGGCGAACCACGTACACCCATCTTATTATATTGAACATTAATTTTTTTCTTTGGACTTATAATTAAATAATTTAATCACGAGTCATCCGCATAAATACATCGTCATATTTTACGCAATATTAGTGATTATCACGTAAGTAGTAAAGGCGAATGTTCTGTGTATGTCCGGATCGGTTGATGATATATGAGGTACCAAATAGGTGCTTTCAAGCCGCATAATTTAAAATTTCAGCTTGTCATCGTGTAACCTAATGTTCACAGCACTTAAGCCGTTATTTCAGAGCCATACAGAGCAGATTCGCATGTGGTTAAAAAAATTACAGTATGCGATTTAGGATTATAGGTTTGTACGCTACGGACAGTGATTTTTGCGTGTTTAAATATAAACGATGACATCCTTTGTAATTAAATGCAATGAAAACTCCATGTAACATCAGTCCATTTAACGACAAACTCTCTTAAGCGTCGAAATCAATTAATAGGCTTTGGTTGGTTTAGCATTATTTGTATTCCATATAATGATTTTTCTTCTCTCCATTTAAGAACCACTCTCTATAACACCATAAAATGCACAGTCCTTTCAGTGTCGTTATAAAGATTTTACACTGTATTTAAATTATTTTATTTAAATAAGTTTATATGTTAAATTTGATTTTAAATAAATCAAAAATTACAACATTGTTAATGTATTATCAAGACTAATAGATAACTTTATTTATCAGGCCATATTATTTAGAATAGGACATTAAAAATAGTTCCAAATTTAAAAAGCTCAAATTGTTAACAACAGATTTGTTAATACTTTTAAAATTACACGTAAAAATAGATTTAACATTTGTGTTTAATAAAAAGTAAGCCTTCCATATATCTCAAGATGTAGAAAATATAATGTGCTATTAGAACTTAATTATATAACGCTGGGTTATGTAATCGTTTATATACTCAAGCTAAAACATATTACCATTAAATATTTCTATCACGATCGCATCACATGGCTCAGTGGTCAGGATTCGCAATGTGCTGCGGACGTGCGACCCCAACATATCGTCACAAGTGGAGATTGGAAATAGTTTTATTTATGTCCAAAATAGAACGGGATAGAATAATAGTAAATATATTTTGTTTCATGTGTGTAGCCTTGTGCCATCCGACATACTTTATTATTATTAATTTTTAATGAGTAATATAAACTTTTTTAGATCTCTATAGGTTTCGGAGTTATTTGTATGGGCAACGCGCTGACTCGTTTAGGTGAAACGAGTCAGCGCGTATATTTATAAAAACAAAGCATTTTTCTCCGCAAGGTAGGGTAAAATATGATGGCATGCCCGAACGTCGGATCTATTAATTCAAGAAACAAGTTAAACTCCCCCGACACAAGCGAACTATAATTTTCTTTCCAGACAACTTTAACCATTTGTCAAAAGTGACGTGGCGTAGAAGCAATCCGTCAGCTAATGAACGTGGATTTGACAGCTCCCGTGCGCCGTCAGGGAAATGATTTATATTTTAAGAGAATTGTCAGGGGAGAAAAATATTATTAAAATATTATGTAAAGAAAATAAGACTATTTTAATCATATAAAAAGCTATATATTGTCAATATATCAATATTAACTAGGAGATCGTAAATTTGATTTCCCTAAAAATACTGAAAGTACAAAGCCGGATGTAATACAAAACAAAACAAAACTTTTAATATTTTATTTACTAAATTTACATAATTCCTATTCGGAGCATGTTATTAAAGAAATTGGTGTAATACTGGCGTGAAAATTGTAGGTTTCAATATAGGTATTATTTCCTTTTAAAAAACAAACAAACCATTTCAATTTCACGCATACGACAATGCCGCGAACACCTGAGCTTATCTTCAAAACAATAAAACGAACGACAAACATGCTGCAATCTGGCGGCAAAATATAAAAATTTACATATAAAAGAGATCGCGATTTTCGGAAAATATTTATACCTCCCCTGGCAACACTACGTGACACGAATCTTATGATGGCAACATACGATTACTCATTGTCTCATCCCTACTTTGTTACCTATGGCGCGATTTAGTTTTCAATCCTTAAAAAACGCTGCTGGCTAAAAAAAATTGTAAGCACAAGTATTACTGACATACGTTGTATAGACCTCAAATAATAGTGGTATATTTTTTTTGTTACGTCCGTAACGAAATAACTAAATAGTTAGTTAATATGTTATCATTATAACTCGCATTTATTTGTATAACAATTATTTTATCATGATATGTATATTTTAAGAATAAGCAATTGCTAAAAACCAATTAGTCTCATAACATTAATCAGTTGATGTAAGTAAATAAAACATATAATAAAACGTTCAAGATCTGTGGTATAACCTTGTGTTAGTGTAGTCTGTGTGTTGCGAGACATAGTTAATCTGTAGATGTGTAGTATTCTACAAAAAAGTTAGGTTAGAACGTGTGATGATCTTTTCTACCGAAACTTATCTCTTATAGATTAAATAAAATAAAAAGTTTGTGATTTGTAAATGCTATCATATCTAGTTTAGAATAATCACAATGTGAAACCAGTTAAAAGCAAGTAGCTAAACAAGTGCTGATGCAGAAACGTGATCTGGTTCACAGATTCCTTTAAAGCTCACTGCAAACTTCGCATTAGCAAGATTTCCCAACTGTTAACATAACAGGCTTTTAAAATATATTAATTATGGTATAACTACATGATATTCTATTTCTGGTTTAGTACTTAATTATACTATAAGCTATGTTGTATTGCATTTTAAGCCATATGGATTTATTTATCATAGAAACAAATATATATGGAACTATATTAATAAATATTTAAAATTCTTCTCTTGTGAACAACGTTCTTAGGCTGCATATATGTATTTGCAATAGCTCATTGCGAGCCCTATAAAATTGCCTGAGTATTTTATGAATATTTCCCCATTAGTTACGTCGGCAAATAGCTAAATAACTTAAATCTAACGAGACAACTGTGTGACCATATATGGGGATAAAGTCAAAGTCAAAATATTGACTTAGACCATTTTGAGACGTCTTAAATCTAAGTGATTCTACGACTGGTCGTACGCGGCAAAGCTGAGAAGAAGCAGGCAAGAAACTCGGCGTGGTTGTTTTTTTTTGGATAATCATGGTATTTATGAAGTCGCATCTGGTATTACATACTGAAATCATGACTTACCTGGCGATTGTATGTAGGTGAGCACTTGTAGCCAACTTAACCAGTGGTCTGTGGGGCGGACGGCTAGGGCGCGTGGGCGGGCTGTACGTGTACTCGCCCGCCTCTCCGCCCGTCAGCCACGACCAGTGCTCTGCCATCACTTCACTTTACTCATTTGTTTTTAATCTTATATTCACTTCACTTTTTTGAGAGTGTTTCATTCTAACAGTTAATAACAAACAAACAAAATTATATAGAAATTCTATTCTTAATGTTTTTAGTCGCCTTATTTTCACAAAGCCGATGCTGATGATAAACAAACCGATTTATCATGCCCTTCAAAGCAACTCTTATTAAATTCTCACAATTGATTCACGACGTAAACAAGTTTTCATAGAATACGAATTCTCAGTAACGAAAATGCTTTCACATCTTAGTAAAAGAAAACTTAAAAGGAAAGCGCAGTGTTCTTAGTATATGCGCACTGTGTGTTAGGTAGTGAATTGTAGACTTTATTTAGAGTGCTTTAAAGCAGAGAAAATAATGTTCACTCAGACCCTAGTAAGTGTTTATTACATTACTCATCTGAACAATGGTCGTAATTCCCCAGTGGATACGATGTTTTTCTTGCCCCTTCAATTCTCAGACAAAAGGCTCCGAATACATTTTTCAACTTTGGCCAAATCAACTTAATCGACCTATTATGATTATCTATATAAAAGTTAAAATTGCATATTTTACAACAGTAAAACATACAACTTTTCCCGAAATTGCAATTTTTATTTATGTTTCGTTAATACAAATTTTATTATATTTGTATAGATATACAAAAAAACAATTAATTTATTAACTGTATAGACAAGCGGTATATTTAGGTTTTAAAGATCCACATATACTTATGTACTCTAGTCGATATATCTTATGTGCATAGAAATCGAATACAGAAGGTAATAAATCTAAGCCCCTTGCAGTAAGCACCTCAAAATTCATGGCCCCACTCACAGGGGCTTTTCCCATTGTTCGGCCCATACACATTTTACATGTGTGGTTTAACATTGGGCATTACGATACGTACGTAGCTGTTTTATTTATTTAATTTTCTCTTTAATTATCCTTTACTTATATTTCATATACATATGTTTCAATTTATGAAGACTCCAAAAAAATGTTAAATTAAATTTCGATACACATTTAAGTATGTTTGTGTAAGTTTAAATTCCATTTACAGTGTACACTTTATATAAGGTCACTCGATTTAACGGCTTTAATCATCTTAAGCGTCGAATCAATTGGCTTTGGTTGGTTTAGCTTGTATTCTAATTCTGAATTTTCTTCTCATCATTTAACGATCATTCTTTATAACGCCATAAAATGCACAGTCCCTTCAGTATCGTTTTATAGTTTACAATGTATTTACAATTTATTGTAATTATAATATATAAAAACAATTAGTGATATACAGTTTTAAAGCAATACAGAACGTCAAATATAATGACGATTTATGTTATCAATTTAGTTTGAAATTGCATTGCATTGTGCACTCCACGACTCAAACGCCCTTCGTTTAACAGAGAAAGCTATGGAGTGGGTGTTTAAGTTTATATTTTGCCATGCAAACAAGCTTTTTCAGCATTAAGTAAATATAGAAGCTTACATATACTTATATTATTGAAAAAAAAAATTAACTATTCAATAAGTTAATAACATTAAGAACTTTGTAGAATCTAGTATTCTATTTTTTAATGTGACAGGAGGCAGGCAAACAAGCAGGCAGATCACTTCGAGTGAAGTGCTAACCGCCACCCATGGACACTCATGCCAACGCCAGGATGCTTACAAGTGAGCTGTCGGAGCTTAAAATGCAGTGTCTTTATATTCTAACAGGACAAACTGAGCAGGCTGGTTTTATTGAGTGGCCGCCGTGATCCAGTAGGTTTATCGCAAAGTGCATTTACATTTTATGTACCAGAGGTATTATATATTATCAAGTAATCAGAGAATTGGTAGGGTGCGCCTTCCAACGATTTATCACAGACGACGCAGTGAGGATTATCTTAATGCTAGAGACAACTATACGAAATTATTTGATTAAAATCTATCGAATTAAGTCAATATGATTCGACTCTCAAGTTATTAACCGTTTGAACGTATATAAAAAAATAAGCTTAACGTCCCAAGTTAGTTTTTCGGGGTAGAACAATTAGATTACATTAACTAAAGTTGCGAAAAAATACAACTAACTTATAAGGTGATATATTTTTCGTTTAATTTCAAAAAGTTATTCGTATACATTTTAATAGAAAGCGCAATATTTTCAACTCAGCGCCAAAACACATTACTCCCACTTTGTCACAAACAAACAATTGTTTAATTAAAATTAAACTCTATCGCAAGTCAATAAAGTTGAAGTTTTATTGTTAACGGGAGAAAGGGTGCGCACCCTAATGGAGTGAGCTCAGCCGTTTCGTCGAGATACAATTAAAAATGCTCATTTGCATATGTTTACAGATAATGCACTGTTCTCATAGTATATAAAAATATATAACACCAAAAAAAGACCTAGTTATGTTTAAATTTAGAATATCAAAGAAAAATCTAAAGATATATGTAAGAATATAAGGGAAATCCCAGCTAACTGTTGCTGTCCCGAAGAATTACTGCAAAACCAACTCTATTCACAGATGACACGGTTTGTTTTTCATTATCAAAAAGTTAACGCCTAATAGAAAACTTGCGGCACCGCAGCATGACTCATAGTGAATTCCAATACAGGCGTATATTTATAATATGTTTTTCCAACTAATTTTAAAAACAATTACGTATAATCAAGTAGAATATATTGCTTCGTGACTTATGATTTAAATCTATCTACTGTTTTAAAGACGAAAGTCACACGATAAATTGACTACTGGCTGAATATGATTTTAATATAACAAAATGTATTAAAAATATGTTCTTACACACTACAATTTACAGACAGGCAGATATACAAAGCACATAGTCTGGCCCCTGATAGTCAAGTCGGAGCAGTTTATGTGAAATCGATGCCATGCTGTTTGTAAACACCTTTGTATCTACCACATCTGTCAAAAATCACAAAGCAAATACCACTCTTATCACAACGTAATACAGTATAGAACCTTCACTGTGACTATTAGATTAACGCATTTTTTATTTACAAATAATTTTAATTCAAATCGTTAGACATTTGCTAGTAAAGAAAGAAACACTCTCACTTTATACGGGATTCAATTAAATTTTCACTTATATTCGTTATTTTAGCGACAAAGTAGGTGGCGCGTCTCGGCGGGCACGTTACGAACTAACCTAACCTTGCCGCATGCACTCGGGGTGATCGTATTACACGGATTTAATGATCTTGATATTTTAACTCGTTCAAACTAAATAAGAGAAAAGAAAACGTGAATGAAGTTATATTAATAAGTTTTTATAATAACTGTAGTTAATTTTGCGATGTTGTTTTGCTTTTATATTAAACACTAAAAAGGTTAAGAAAAAATATTGTTTATAAACCTTTATAAAAAAGTTGTAGCGTATAAAAACTACATTTTATTTGCCAATGAAAGTTTGAGACAAACGTAAAGCACATCTTTAAATAACTTCGAACGTTTTTATTTCAAGTTTAATTACACGGGAGCTTATTTTATTTAATGTTCTGATTACTACAAGTATGAAAACAGTTAAAACGCACTATAACTCACCCCGCCGTATGTCCGAAGCGGCGGCGCCCCTCGTTCATTCATTGTCGGGCTACGAGTTACTACAGCTACGGGCTACGCGCTACGACGCCGGAACAACAGAGGGGTGGAGCTGACCTTGTCTACTGTATTGTTTGTATCAAGGGCTTTTTAAAGAAAAAAAAATGTACCTTATAAATTCATAACACAAAATGAGATCAGATCTAAAATAACGATTACTCTGTATTCCTGACATTTTTAATACTTTTTCGAATAAAATCGATATGCATTTTTATATTATTAATCAAATTTAATACTTTTGTGTATCAATAAATAAATGATTTATTTAAATATAACTAAAACATATCGTACGATATACGACTTTCCAGATACTATGATTAGGTACTCAACTATGTAAATATAAATTATATCTACTCATATAACTAATCAGCAACACGACCCTATGTTTGGTCCACTCTGTCCCACCCTGGCGGTGGGAAATGTAAACAAGTAACTCGTAACTAAATTTTCGATGTTTCGCACACTTTTCACTTCGTCTATGGGAAAATATTTTCGCAGTATAGTGTTTTTAAATATAAAATTAAACAAAGTTCATGTAAAAATTGCATGAACCATATCAAAAATTAGTTTATAAATACGAGATAATGTTTATGCTTAGTTACTTCTTTGCAGGAATGAAGTTATTGTAGATACAAAGTTCGGAACTTGAATAGCGAATTTATATGGTCTATTAAATTAGTGTTGAAGAAAGAAATATTTAAGGATGTTTTAGTAGTGAACTTACTGATTTATATTGTATAAAAATAGGCCATACAAAAACTGTATGGGGTGCGAACGTGCCTTATCTTATGTACCTTTTGAGTTTTAATTAACTAGAATCTTTCATTCAAGTAAGAATGCGTAGATATACGCTATTTATAATCCATACAAAGATCGCAGCTATCTATATTTCTGTCCAAGTAATACTTACCAGTCACCAGGCCGTGTTCCCGCATTAAGAAGGGTCTGTTATTAATTGCGCGGCACTTACCTGCGGACAAAAGTGTGTACATGAATAAAATTGTTACATTAAAGGTCTTTATCAAACGACACTTAGTATAGACTACGAAAAAATAGACTGTTGATTTATAAAAAAATATTTTTTTCTAATTGTACTATGAACCGTAAACAGATTGTATCAATTTATAATAATAATAGTATTGTCAATGTAGACGAGTCGGTTGATGTTTTTGCCGACTCTCTACTTACCTTTGGTAGAGGCATTTAACACCTTAAAAAAAACAAACCTTTGAATCTCGTATTATTATGTTTATTGTATAATGTCTCAAGTTCCCATTTAATTGTTTTATGTGTAAACCTAGTTTTATAATCTCATAAGTTTATTGTTTTAAATAAATTTAGCACATAAGATGTTTGGGGACAGATATAATAAAATAAAATAAAACCGACTTAATTACTAGTAGTAGTTAGTAGGCCCTGGGTTGGATACCCACTATTATTATATTAAATTCATTTAAAACATAGTTGATCCGTTGAATTAGCAACATAACACACGATATCGTTTATCATGGGCCAAACTAATCGGCTGTGATTGGTTTTTTTTAAACTGTCCATCTTAAAAATGCGACAAAATCAAATATTGTTTGAAATATATTTTTAAAATAACTGACGTTATATGTACTATGACTTTCTTATATGTACATCTGTCTACAATTATATTTACTGCCTGTTCCCAAATCAAGGGCCTAGATCCGACGAGAAGAACTGGCATTAAACTCGTCGCCACTGGTTTAAATATATTTACTACCGATGGGCATAGTGAAATAGGAACACACATTTACGTTGTGAGAAAAACCCGCAAACACACAGTAAACCGAGATGAATCCATCAAAAAATGTTTCGCAAGTCCGTTCCCAACAAGTAGCCCCCGTTCACGGGCACGCAGTGAAGTATACATATTATTAAGTATATTATAAAAACGAAGCAGCAAATTTATATTAAATTTATTTTTGCTTAACGAGATCGTTACGTGAAAAATCGATTTAAAACAGGTTCAATTTGATGGAGGTTTCACGGTGTTCACTGACACAGTTCTCGCAGCGAATTATTTACGCGGTACTTCATTCAGCTCAGCTGCATGCTTGGGCCAGTCATGACTCTCGGTCACGACATTAATACCGTTGTTATATACTAATTCGATATACTATATATTATTATATACGGTAGATATAATATATTCCCAAATATATCCGATCATCCGCCTTACTATCATCTTTTAAATCTCTCCTTCGAAAGCAGTTATTGTCCATAATGTTATTATTTATATTTTTAGATTTAAATTAGCTTATTTTTCTGTTTTAGTTAATTTAATGTTTGTTTTTTTTGTAACCTTCGCACCTCTTGCAACAGTCAAATTGTATAATAAGTATCATTTTAATTTGTGGGTTTCCTGGAAGAGATCGCTTATTAGCGATGAGGCCGCCCGTTGCTCTATTATCATCGTCTACTTCTACTGTTTAAGTTCAATTAAGTGTAAATAGATAAATAAAATAAATATATTATTATATATGTTTATTGTATATATATATATATATATATATATATATATATATATATATATATATATATATATATATATATATATAGTATAACTAATGCATTATTTAAGCAAGATGATGCAAAGAAGACGCTGAACCCCTTGTCACCGTGGAGAGTCGCTTCTTAGGTCTAAAGAAAAAGCTAATGATGTCACTATTGAGTGCCAACAGCCTATCATTTTCGCTTAGTTAACAGGTGTTTAGTGATCTTTATCTGTTTCTAAGAGTTTAATTTTTTTTTAAATCACGTAAATAATGTGAACCAAGTAATTAATTTCAGACCATAGACAATTTATGTTAAATTAACCTATTTATAGATATCAATTTATATTTTAGATTCACATTCAATCATTTTCATATTGAAGTCTGCTCAAGCGTGGTATTGAAATATTTGTTTGAAGTATATTTGGAGTGAGGAATGAAAATAGCTTTCCACGGTCGGTGTACGGCTAAATAAATAAATAATATATGCTAATAAAGATATTTATTGATTTAATTGGTCACTTTGTGAAAGATTTACGTGTAATATTGTGTATACAATAACACATATATTTATTTCTTGGATATCGAATTAAGTAACATAATGTTAATTCAACTTTCATAAGTCATAATGACATTTTGAATGTACACACAATTTAAAGTATTGTTGCTCCCTAAATCTTATACATTTTATGACAACTTAAGGCATATTGGAGCGCTGAATATAGCCTGAGGTCACAATAAAATTCGGAAGGGACGCAATCTTAATAGAATATCAGGGTTTGTAAGACCCACACGAGTATGCAAACCCACACAGTTTGCATACGGAATGTCCGGGAATTGTACTAAGAATTCGCTTTGTAACAGAGTACAGGAATATAGTGAAGCTTATAGGGTGTATAACTAGCAAGAGGTTCTGTAGTATAATAACATGAGTAGACTTTCGGTTGTTTGGCTTGTGTAAATAAATAATAATTATTCTTAATCAACTTGTCTATGGTTAATAGTATCTTATACTGCAAATAGTAAGTCTAGTTACATTATAATATTATTTGTAAAATAAATCAATATTTGTAAAATAAATATATATATATATATATATACTTATCGTTATAACCTACGAGTATATAAAACTAGATGCTAAAATGTGGAGGAGCGTAACCTTTACTCTATGGGCAAGAAGCAATTAATTTTAGAGCTGAGTCATTTTGTTCAGTTCAAAGTGATGAGTTGTCAATTGAGAAGCATTAACTTTGAAGCTGAGCTGGCACAAAGATGCATTTACATACTTTTACTAGTATTGGAACACTGTTTTAGATTTATTGTGTAAATGATTGCTGATTTGAACAATAACAGATCTCAAAGATCATTATGAACACAATTTACGATTTTTTTCCAATTAATTACTAAAGATTCATTTTGTATAGTCTGTGGACTGGGTCTAGGTGCCACTGACGTTTTGGTTTTCCCGCCAATTCACATATTAGGTGTCTAAAGAATGATTAACCGTTAATTTGAGTAAAGTCCAAGTAACAAGTATTTAAAAATACTTATATGTTTTTTCACATTCTAACTCAAAAATAGAAGACTAGAATACCAAATACAGATTGTATTTACATTATAAATAGTTAACTTGAAGGCGTCTGGTAGTCAATATCGGTGACCATAAAAATCTTGACGTCATTTCGTCGCTCATACGATGTATGTATGTACCTATATGTCGGCAATTGGCTCAGCATCGGGACAGTTCAATTCTTAAGGAGCCTTACAATGCTTTGTTATTTTAATTGTCAGTAGCACAATTGTATTAATTGTTTATTTTAAAAGAGCAGCTGTCGAGTTTCTTGCCGGTTCTTCTCGGTAGATGACTGCTTTCCGAACCGGTGGTAGTGTACAAAATTGACGATTCAAAAGTGTCTTTATAAAGACCTACTTGAATTAAGATATTTTGTGTTTGAGTTTATAAGTAGCAGCCGTCAGTAACATACATTTAGCTTTTAGAACGTGGAATCTATCATTTAGAATACGATTAAGAAATATTATGGTAATAATTGTAAAAGCGCGGTTCGTCAGCCTTAAGATCGTCAGTCGCAGGCTTTACCGTTACATAGGATAACCCATAATATGCCAAGTAAGTGCTTTTAGTATAAGTATGCGCATTTTACATTAAGTACCATTAATGCAATGACATGACAATGGCGGAATTAAATTGAAACCAATTTATATAGAGTGGGCAAACGAGCAATAGGCACACAAGGTAATCTCCTAGCACTGACACTGCGCTTGGGTGCGTTGAAGACGTTTTAAAAATGCACACATATCTTCTTAAAAGAACCTAAATCGTATTGATTCGGTAAGCCGTAACGTGCGGTCGTTGGAATGCCATTTTTAAATTCTAGTTTTAACAACGCAATAGGTTTTTTTTGTTGTATTGAAATATGACAATGGAGTTTATCCCTAAGGACATGATTAACACAAAACCTGAATGTCTTTAGGAGAATAAACTTAAGATTGAGGTAACCAAGACGCAGCACTGTTTGAATCGGGTTTTATTGATAACTTTTATGATTATATCAGTATTGCTATCTATTGGATACAGTGATTGATTACAGTCAGGCGATAAATTATTAAATTAAATCCCAAGAATGTTCTGAGTGTTAACAGAAACTGTTCGCGCGAGCGTGCTATCACTTCAACATTACAATTAATTGGCGCGCAATCCCGCACTTTGTCTTGTCAACTGTTATCAGCATTGTATAGGGTTGACCAAAGAAGACTTATTATTTAAAAATAACTTTCACAAACTATAAAGCAGCTAGTTTTGTATAGGGAATTTAAGGCCCATCTAAGTTAAGTGTAGTAAGTGTTTATGCTTATGTTAATCTTGGGTTTTTAAGTATTGCTATGGTCTTGAAGGGTTTAACTTCTCGGTCCAGTTGCAAGTAGATCAACCAGGAACTGTATGCATGATTTGTTTTATATATATATTTTAAAGTTTTATTATTAAATATTAATTTTTGGTAAAGTGTCAACAAAGAGATTACTTACATATTTTTTTTATAATTACTGATAATTATAGTAGGTATATTTTTATATACATAAGCGAATCAAGCCTGAATGTGCTTGTTAATATAAACCAAGTTCAGCCCTGAATTTGTAAAGTTCAACGACTAGTTGACTACTCAAATGGATTAAATAAAACCAAAAGTCAAAACATTTCGACTTCAATTGATAATTTTAATGCACTTAGCATGAGATAAAACTTTGCTCTTACAAAGTAATTAATATGATAACACCTGTATATGCTAAATAAGTATGATTATGATGTTAACTAATACATTTAAGAACCAATTTAAAATGGTAAAAAACAGAAACAGGCAAATGATATTTACTTATAACTAAATGAATCAATTTTTTGTTTGCAGACATAGAAACTATTATTTTGAATTTAATATACCTTATTTACGTCAGGAAATAGCACAATTATACCACTGAAAAACGTTAATCACAGACACTTATGTTTAATGAAAAGCACTTTTTTATACAACATAAACACATCACCTTTATTGATACAAGATCTAATATCATTACATTTCACGTGTGTATCGCAAGTTAGGGCGGGCGGGCGTTAGAGCCCCACCGAATGCTAGGGCGGCGTAGAGCCAACTGACGTACAGCCTTCGTGCTGAGCGGGAAATTGGATGTTAACTTGACTAATCCTAAGATATTTTTAGGTCTTTAATTGATATAATAAAGTTATATATTATGTAGTAGTATGTAAATAATGTGAAAAACAAAATTGTATTCATTCCGCTACCATTTCAGACATACATAAAGATTTATGCTACTTAATATTAATTATATATTCTACAAAATGTATCGGCAGCATCGTAAAATGTTCTCCAATAATTTCACAATATATACATAATATATATGTCACAAGACAATAGTAGTCAAACAGGTTTAACTGAACTAAACCGAACCGGTGAACCTAACTGTTAATTGATTATACACTTAACTGCCAACTTAAGTGTCAACCATTTATGGACGAACTATTATACATCGAAAATAGTTAACAATTCATTATAATATAAACAATATATATACTAATATGTATAAATATGTATACTAATAAATAATAAAAAATAATAATTCATTTATAAGCCTGTTTTGACATTTTTTTATACTAGTTCTTGTAAATGCGAGTTTATATTTATTTTTATCTTTAGTATATAATTGTTTGTCGTTGAATATATATGTAAAACCAATTTAATTTAAAGCCTCTCTTTATTACATGTGAATATATTTTTTTTACATATCTAATATAAGGCTTTTAACGATGTAAAAATCTGATGGCGAAGTGGGCAAATAAGAAACGAGTCGAATCGAAAAACAAAAGCATTTTTATTTATTAGGTTTAGATACAATTGTATAATTACCGTAAATTTTATCAGATGAAATCTATGTCGAACATACATTTCATAGAATTGACATTCCTAATTCAAACTTCTCAAAAGTAACTCTGTATGTATGTATGTTACGCTTTTACGCTTAAACTGAATCGATTACGAGGAAATTTGGTCTGGAGATAGACTAAACGTTAAGCAAGGACAAAGGCTTTATATCCCAAAAAAGGGTTAAAGACTTCTAGAATTTCACCAGAACACTGACATTTATATACCGATTTTCCAAATTCATTTTGTATTTAAATTAGGCGGACGAAGTCGCGGGCAAAAGCCACCTCTTTCTTTTCTTTATAATAAAATATATTATAATAATGGTATTAAAACCATCCACCAGATTGACTAATTTTGGACGGTTTTTTAGAGATTGACTCGTAAACGTTCTCCTTGATTGAAACAAAACCTGTAGTTTTGTTTTATCAACAGAGTTTCTAGTTAACATGGTATGGGTTACCATACGATATATTCCGTATGATTTTACATAACAAGTAACTTTGTATTAAGAGGCCAAATATATCTCAGAGCCCAACGTTGAATAATATGTCCATAACTTAGGTCGGAGGTGAGAACGGTACGTCTTCACAGTACTTACACTGATAAGCCTTTGCTATTCATATGCTAATCACTTTCTATATTAAACTTTCGGTGAAATACGTATTATAGTGAGTTGTATAAAATATATTTAAATTAGCCAATATAGATAGTGTGGATACCAATTAAATTGAAATACTAAAGATTTTCCTTTTGGAATTTCCTGTACGGCAGAGCTTTATTATTCAAGTTTGGTTCACAAATTTTACATTTACGCTACAATAAATGCTAGCATATGTTTTTTTCCTCAATCGCTATATATACTTAAAGCTTTATATAATATATATATTTGACCCACACTATCACACAAAAAGATAAGAATGGATCATTGAATGTTACACATTCCATATGGTCAGCCTAAAGTAGGCGTGCCTCAGTCAGAGATTTGAAAGACGTAGTTATAAATGTCAACTTAATTATTTCTTTAGCTATCGAATAATTTTAAAAGAACGAATTTACCTCTACCGAAGACTTAAGAATCGTCCATAAAGACATTTACGTTAAAAGCCAGTAAATCCGTGCATTGTCAGTGGAATAGCCTAAATCTGAGAGCGTAATTCGAGCTCTTGTAAACGCAGCTAAGCAATAAATTGATGTGCCCCGCCTGCCCACTGTTTACTGAGCCTGGTGACACTTGAGTGAAGGTCGCTTTAGGTGCAAAGATACGATTCACAAATATCTTTTTTTTCCTCCAAGAAAATTTCTGGCGAGAAGATTCTTTGTGTAATGAACGCAGCTTATATTCTTCATAGTCAATAGTGCTGCTGATAATATATGAAGTATCTCTATTAGCTTTTCACGTATATAGGAAACCAACGCTCTCTAAAACATCAAATAGTCATAAATCAACGCCATCTATGGTTCCAATCCATTTCCGGTTTTGTTAACAAGAAAGATAATTAAATTTACAATGTCGTTTCCAATGCTCGCGCAAAAAGCTCTAAGCTTTAACGTTACTAAAATGGTTTAATAGTCCACCATGCGTTACCAATAACAGGTTGTAACGATCAGGGGATACGATACGACAACTATCGTATTTAATTCAAAACGTGCTTCTAGCCTGAACGATTTAGTGACGCTCGTTAAAAACAATTTGAACCATATGTCTTTCGAATAAGGTTGAGTTTACAATGTGAATTTTGGAAGGTTTAAAGTGGTTCAATGTGGGGTAGTTTAAGAGCTTTTCACGTATATTTCGGTGGCCATTTACTCAAGGCTTTTATTTAAATTTATTGTGAATTGAATCTGTTTTTAGATTGGGGTTCGAATGTTCTGTTTATCTATCGGGTATTATTTTAATAAACAGATTATATGTTCTGTTAAATGTTATACATTGTTTTGATAGAGATCGGAATATTTCAGGTAAATAAATGTTTAGAGACTCCCAACCTGAGTGTCTTGTAAATATACTGTGAAACCTGAACATCAATGTCAATTTTTCCAACAAAAAAAATTTCACCACTACATTTTTATTACAAATTCGTTAGCACTCGGATTTAGAGAATGTATTCTAGGCTTATATTGCGAATGGCCGTCAGTATTCATAGGCCGTGTCATAAAGAATCGGAGCCTTTTGCCCGTTTCTGTAAATAAAACTTAATAAATTATGTAACGCACTTAAATTTTCCACACAAAACATACAAATGTTTGATGTTTAAATAGTGAATAATTTTATGTACACAGATTAATTGTTTATTTGTAATCCATTGGCTAACACATTATTCAAAAGGATTAAGAGATAAAACCGCATCCACTTGACATCAATCAATTAAAAAGTAAAAAGTTCCTTATAAGGATATTTATATGATAATAAACTGTTGGTGCGATCTCTCGTATGGCGCAAACAACTTTTTACACATTAAAGACAGATAACGGGCAACCATCATTACCACTAATATATGAAGTACTGTAATAACTCTCGATGTGAAGGCTTAATGTACTTCAGACTGATCTTTTTTTCTAGTATGAATTGCACCTATAAACTGATGACGTCATCGATCCCGAATCGCGCTAACGAAGTTCACTAGATCTCTGTAATAACTTGCTTAAGCCACAAGGGCCTTCGGGTCAGGCTGTCAGTAAATGCAAGGACAAAAAATGAACAAATAATTAGTTCCATTCAAACTATTTTCATATCAGAATCGAAAGCTCAACATTAAGCAACTACAGCAGATATTCAGTATTAAATCCCGTCACGTATTAGCAATGTTTTCCGCTAAAGCTATTACGCCAAGCTATCAATATTGTAATACCGATTTTCATCTATTGTCGCTAGAGGGGGTTGATTAAGCCATTAACAGTGCCTCATGCCTCTGTCTCGCGATTTGAATAAGAAATCCATAAACGAGCTAACTTCGGATTTACAAAGGAGATTTTGAGTCGATTTTCAAAATTAGATTTTGTTCACTATCGTGCTGGATCAACGGTATAATATGGAATATTATATATACGCAATGGAATATTTAATGCGCGAATTTGTTTCATAACGTTAAGTTAATTATTTGTTTGAGTATATCATATAAGAACAAGTCAATAAATATCAACATCACTAATTCACTCTGACAAAGTAAACAATAACACTACATACAGTTTATTTTGTTGTTACCCTGGAGCAAGGTTGGTAATGATTGCAGTATTGCAAATGCAAGTATTAAAAGCTATTTATTTACACAAAGAACCGTAGAAATAAATAATGTTAATAGATGTTAGTACATATAAGAGCCACGGGCGGTTTTATCACTCATAAGCGATCTCTTCCAGAATATCCACATCAATTAAGTTTTAAAAAAAGCTAACTTATTAGAATTACTTATCCCTATCTAAATAAAGATAAAAGCCTCTTGAAAGAAAAATCTGAGCCGAATGCTTATCGATTAATGGTTAGTGAATTAATAAGATAATAAACATATCTCGGATGAGTCGCTATAAAGCACGCAGCGGTAGGTCACGGGTTTGGTCCGTGTCATGGTGCTATTAATTACAGGCACCTCCCTATTAGCCTTCTCGTTAACAATGCTTTTATGTATGGAGAAGGCGCTTTAAACATTTATTGGAATATAATGGTTTAAAAAAACCGATGGATTCACTAATAAACATACACAAAACGTAGCTGGTAGATGGAAGGTTGGCAAAAGAAAAAAAATGCTTACGCAATATTCGTGAATGAGCTATCCCGCAAAATCAAAGATAGAGAGGCTGGGATCTGATTTCCCAACCTTCCCCAGTTGGAAAAGTACAAAGAGAATAACAAAACAAAAATATAAACAATAGCAGAGTGCTCTACAAATCTCAAAAGCTGATGCTGGCAAACCATTCACACACTTTCAGAACTTGTTTACGACACATATTTATTATTTATACATTTATTAAACTTCATGCGTGACCAAAACACTGCAACATCAGATGTGATTTGTAAATAGTTATGCAACACTAAAATGCTTGAAATATCTAAAACGACAAAATAATATACACCAAATCGATTACCACATGAGAAAACGTAAGATATCACAAATTAATTCTTCCATGTCCGCTTTAATGCGTACATATTTATGCAAGAGATAACTCGCAGACTAATAAATACAACAAGGTGCCATCGACACTGATTCCCATGTTTATTTTAATATTACAGAGCTTGTTAAAGTCAACACTATTTCGTTTAATACCGTATGTTGAAGTTTATATGCATTTTTATCACATAACATAACTTTTAAACCACTTTAACTCAAGCTACGGATGAAGCTCCGGCGATCTGTATCACCCATACATAAAAAATTACTAGTTGGTCCTTATTATTAAATACTTAATATTTAGTTATAAATAAGATAGATTTATATACGTTTTATTATATTACATGCATTAAGTTATTTTATATATAGAATTATATTTATGAGTGCATAATTTGTGGCAAAGGCTATTAGACTCAAAGTAGAGGTGACTGACAATTTGGTAGTAATAATTGTGGAAGTAGTTTTAATGTATTTCGTGTAACGGTTTTTTTTATATACTTGTTCACCAAATGCAACCTCGTTTGTATTTTTTTTCATAGACAAGCAGAAAGCACCCCGTAAAGGTCAAGTTCACCCACGTGGCTGGGCTCGTGAGTACGTCGCCGGCCTTTTAGGAAGTTTTTCTTGAAGGAACCTAAGGCGTTTTTGTCGACGGGCAGCTGTTTCCATAATGTGGTGGTGCGTGGTGAGTATTTGCTTATGAAATCTGAGATACATGTATAGACATATTTTGGAAGAGAAAACTGTTTGTTAATTCAATAGTTGACCATTTAACGCTTGCGATCTACAGATTAGAACTAATTATGCTACTATAACAATATAATGCAAATATTCGATAATTCATATAAAGTCCTATAATAAAGTCCTTTCCACAGCATTGTCCTTGCCAGTTCTTGCCATTTATCATAGCCTCAAAACCGTTATCAGGAACTGCCGGCCATTATGGATTAAAAAACTTCGCAATATATACATTCATTAAACACAGGAAAACGCTTCGTTTTTATACGTTAAACGTGTGGTTTAAGGGTGATTTTTGTGTGTGTATTAATTTGTACAGACATGGAATTAGTAATAAGGTAAGTGTGCTCCTGGGACGTACCGTTTTGGAATGTGTATGGACTAAATTAATTTTATGAGCTTATGAATTTTATTATCTGTTATATTGTTTGGTGTTTTCGAGAATTTATTGACTTTATATCTTTTTATCTATATATTATACAAATATCGTTAATATGTCTGTCTGTCTATGATTAATATTTCTAAACTACGACTAAAATTATAAAGCTTATTGAAAATCGTGATGATATCGATACGAGTGATATATTTCAATAACAATGATCGTTTGTAATTTACAAATAAAGCCCGTTTTAATCCGTTCAAGAGCATGGATTACGAAAATAGATATTTGTATCGGTACCTTAATTAACTAGCATATATATAACTGTGTTGAAAAAGGTTATGTAAGTGCATATTTAAATAAAAATCAAATAAATTTTGATCCTTAACTTTAAAATATATGATTATTATGAATATTTCGGTATATGCACCGTTTAACAGACGATGCTAGGCTACAATTAAATAAATTCCTGAATTTTAATAAAAAATATTAATTAATATACATATAACTGTGTTAGGCAATAAAATTAATATACTAATAATAAATCAAAAACCGGCGATTTGTGATTTATAATTGTATATTTAGTAATAAATTATGCAAAACAAAAATACACCATTTACACCCGTTTTAATCACGTGTTATGATACAGTAGAATATCGAATAAGATCAATGTTTTCTATACGAAAAAGTGTGAATAAAAATAAACAAAATTCTCAAAAGTCCGGCAACGCCCTCATGACTTTTCATGACCGGCCCCATGACTTTTCTGGGGGGCGTTGTGCCAGTTTGCCTCCTATAACATAAACCTCTAAAATGTATTATTAGTATTATTAATAATTACCTTTTAAATATTAACGTAGGCTTGATAAAAACGATTTCAATTACAAATGTATTACTAGCGACATCGTTGATCTAGAGCAACTATTATTAGATGACGTTATTGACACGCGCTAACGAAGTTCTCTTGACTGCTAACCATACAACTTCTTGAATGAGTGTGTCTATCAAGGCTGAGCTAAACTCCACAAAGCCACACAAAGCCCGTGCTTAGTCAATATAAGCCAAAAAGGCTGTCAGCGAAAAACAAGAAGTATTTGTACATAAAGTTCATCCAATTTATAATCAAAGGCTTTAAACCACATAAGTCGCATTAGTTAAGACGTAGCAAAGTACAGTGTTAAATCTATGTACCGCCATTCTATTTAACGACCAAATCTCTAAAATGGCTTTGGTTTATTAAGCTTGTATTCCAACAATGCTTTTTCTCTACATTTAAAAACCACTCTATATAACGCCATAAAATGCACAGTATATGGTTGTATAGAGTTTACACTGTATATCTATAACTAAGCTTTATCTCTTAAGAGTAATTATAGATGGACTTGACAAATTGTTTCCCCGACATCTTAATTACCGTAATGAAGAATTAAAAACGATTTATGATAAAATAATAAACAAGGTATATTAAAAGGCAATTACAATTAGAAAAAGGGGCATAAATAATTATTTTAATGACGTATCCATAGACACAACCACTTTGTCCTTTCATAACAGCATTTTATCACGCAAGATATGAAACAGTTTATCAGAGTTAAACGTATAAAAACCTTATCGGTTACAACCTTATGTAGTCAAATGTTAGATTTTTTCAACAACAGTGCTTTGCAGTAGCATTTTTCTACAGTATAACATCAAACTAAAATTATTCTTATCAATAATAACATGATTTAATTATATATGAGAAATATTTATATTTTAATTAATAAATAACAAAATAATAGGCTGTTATCCGATAGCTGATCCACGTAAAATTTATTTACAACTTGTAAACAGTCTAATTGTCGGTACTACTAACAGGAAAATTCCATAAAAATCGCTCGAGTTAGTTTAAAATATGGAATCAAGATCTGATAAACCACGGTCACTACATAGAAATTCATTTTTTTTTTCAAATTTAAGTACAAAACGATGTCACGGTTTGTTCCATTAGTTGTCATAGCCAATCAAGACCTAAACCCGCGGACGTGAGAATGATTAAAGTTCTTACGATAGTAATAAAAGCAATTCAACGTGCATCGAGTCGACATCGAGAGCATTTCTCAGTAAACAGACAGGTTCTACAGCACCAAGCATTCCGACTTCATGTTCAGAAGCCGAAACGTCATAATAACCACAGACGTCACAATTCGATTCCAACCGACCACATCACAGATTAAGTCATAAAGCAGACCGCAGAGAAACCTCCTTGCATCACCATAACGTGTTCCAACTCACCAAACAAAACGTGACAAGGACATCAGTCAATAAAATGAGTTTTATATCAAGCATACAATAGATCAATGTCCGATAGCTTTTCGTTTTGCCTTTGCGAATCGAATACCGACGAATTTCGCAAAGCTTTGAGCCTTTATAGTGAACAATTGTCGTAATTTCTCTGGTCACTGGTGTTATTTGGGTCGTTAAATATGATCTAAATTTATTTCTAATCTGTAGGTCTGTACAATTTAAATAACTGATTCCGACTAAGATTAAAAAGTGGCAATCTATCAACCTCTACGGAGCGCAAATATTATTGTTTTGTAAAATTAAATATAATATTAAAAATAGTATAGACGTATAAAACGTAACGAGCCATACGAACGAACCTAACCATAATTATATACATCCAGTTTAGTTTATACTGTCATAAATCATAATTTCATGTGTAAGTAAACGTACAGAAGGCAGAAATTAACCGTCGTTACAATCTCCGGCGCAATTAAATTGACATAAATCTTAATCTAGCTCGTCTTGATAAAACTGTTTGCGTTTTTCATATGAATTATCACGGTATAAATTAATTTTTATATATTTTATATGGGAATAAGCCTTTAGAACTTACCGGACGTCAAGGCAGAATACGAAGTTCCATCCGGCCCACCTTGACGTTTGGCGCTCCAGAACTGTGCGTTTATGGCAGTTTCTGCCGCGCACCACCTCTTTGTGGAAAGCACTTGTATCTCCAAAGGCTGGTAAATCACTTGTAAGCCTCCTGGCGGTGCTGGTGACCATGGGCGGCGGTAAGCACACCATTCGAAGTGACCCGCTTGCTCGTTTGCCTCCCGTTACATTAAAAAAAAATACAACATAGCGATTTAAACTCTAGACTACCTGTTAAATGCAATTCCAATTTAATACAAACTAACATTATTGTCTCAATAACTATATTCTTATATAGTCTTATAAAGTGATCAATGCCTACTTTATAAGTAAATAAACTCTAACCCATTAGACACATTTAAAAAAACTATATTTCAAAATTTCCCTTTTAGTTCAAATACATACTATAATTAAATCTTGCATACTTTACTAACACACTTTTAAATTGTTTTTTTTAACAAATGACAAAGCCTATGATGAAAGCAAAATAACGATATGAAAAACAAATAGTAACATAATGAAACTCATCAGATTATACGGCACACGGCAGATGGTTCATCCCCAATCTTAAGCCTTATCTGTAACCCGGTCACGTGTCCGCGTTCCTCTTGTTTCGACAACATTCCGCCATAATGTTCCATTGCATTACATTATTATTGAAGAAACATATTGTTTTCTATATACTTGCTGTCCCATAAAAGATATATTGCATATATATCGACAGTCACTAACTACGGTCGTTTTTGTCAAATTGTGATTACGCTGTAATGAAAACTAATTTCAGAGTTGCTAAAAATGTCTACGTAATTCATTTTTATTTTATTTCTTTTTTTATACAAGAGGGGGAAAACGAGCAGGTTTTTAAATTCGCCGCCCATAGACACTCACGTGGCTGGGAGCTCGTGAGTGCGTTGCCGGCCTTTAAAGGAAAATTAGGAAATGGAGGGGTAGGGGAAGAGGACGGGGGAGGGGAAAGGATGTGCACCGGAAGATCTCACTCACCGAACGAAACGCGAGTACAAAATGAACAAAGTCTAATTGTATCACTTTACACCGGTTTTCTGTGAGAGAGTGGTATTTCTCCGGCCGTGCCTGCCCATTCGGCTGAAACTCTAAGTAACAGCATGGCACTCCCACTCAAAAAAGTTCCACAAGTTTATTTCGTTCCTCTGTATGTAGGCGAATTTCAACCTCACAAAATACGTAAACAGAGTTAAGTGAAATAATAACGTTATTCCCGAGTCGTCGATCTTGCTGTCAGTCCATATATCAATGACACCCGGCCCCGCCTGCTACCTATTCTCAAATTCGACGCCTCGTTCGTGGCATACTTATTAGTTGTGACAGATGATTCTCAAAATATTTTGTAGTATACGTATTGAACATCATTTTAATAACGTAAACGTTAAATCGAATCATAAAACAAATTTTGTTCGCCACAGTTAATCAAGTATTAATAAGAATATGGTTTCTCACACCAATGAAATAAGTTCTGTTCCAACTATTGTTGTACGTAATAATAAGTCTATTTTTTTGAGATAATTCTCTGTTTCCTCAAACAGGTCTTATGTAATTTGACTTATACATTGCATGCCAATTATTAGCAAATGTTGCGGATCACATTGTTTATTATCGTATAGTATAAAAAAGTATATCTATACAGTGTAAATAAACTACATGTAACGACACTCGATTTAACGGCAAAATCTCTAAAGCGTCGAAATCTTTACTGGTTGGCTGGTGGCGTTGGTTGATTTAGTTTGAATTCCATAGAATGTATTTTGTTCTTCCCATTTAACGACCAGCCTCTATAACGCCATAAATTGCACCCTTTATTGTCGTTATATAAACGTATATAAAACAAGCGTTTTCACAAAAAAAACACCGCATTTTATCTCAAAATTACGTATGATGGTTGTGTACAAGGTTCTCTGACTTAAGATATTTTAAGAGGTAATGAAGACTCCTTTTATAGCCTCATCTCAGGCTTCGACAGACAGAATGACATTCTATCATTAACGACTTCGTGGGAAAGAAGCAATTTCCGCTTAATTTTGTCAAATGGTAGATACACAATTTATATTTTTTTTAAATGTCATGGACTATGCCTGTCAGACAATGGATCTTCGAATTATACTATTCAAAGGCGGTCGAGAGAATATATATTATTCATTGTATTTTCAGTATGAAAATTAAACATAATTAGAAATATACAAAAACCACGATCCACTTATAATATTTTCTCGTGTCAAGAACGTTTACGCGTTATCTACGCTATTAAAAATGTATGTACCCTATTTTAAGAGTTAAAATATAAATCTATTAAAATTCAAGTTTTGGTTTACACAATTAAGGAGCTGTGTTAGCGAGCGTAAGACCGTACAATAAAAACCAACGAACGATTTTAACCAAACCTAATTACAGAGATAAACATCCCACATTCTTTCAATTGTAACCTCGACAGATGGCAGCACTGTGACTAATTTAAATATGTATAACAGACGTACACACTGATAACTTTTTATAAGCGTGTTCATTATAAAAACTATTAATTCTTAACTTGATATTATATCAAATTGGATCTTCATGCATTATGACGTAAAAAAGGGACTCTGATAGCGTGGAAAAGAATTCACTTTTAAACTGTGTTGAAGCACACATAACTGTCTCAATGTTTATATCTTTAACTGTCTTCCTTTATAGACAGGAAGGTAGTTAGTGGGTTGTTAACTGGTCTAGATTTTACTATTAACTGGGTAGTTAGCAAGTGCTGGATTTGAATGCGCACATAAAAATTAACAGCCGTGTTTTGAACTTACGGCATACTGCTTTGGGATTTACAACGCCATTTTTCTTCAAAGCCGATAGTTTTATGTAAATATGTTAACATTAAAAATATAATAATAACAATAAATAAATGTAATGATATCTTTTTTTAATCCAAATTGCAAAAACATTGTATTTTTACCCAAACATCTTCTTAACTACTTTATGAATTTTTAAATTAATTTTATGTGTAACTAGCTTTCCGCCCGCGGCTTCGCCCACGTGTAATTTGGTTAAGTATATAGCGTTTTTTAATGATCTCGACAGGGCTTTCTTTCACGGGCTAAAATCTTGTTACAATTGGAATTATATATAGCCTGTGTTACTCAGGGATGATGTAGCTTTCCAGGATCGGATGATTCAGGGAAATCGAGGGCAACTTTCAAATTAACGTACAGGCATTTACTATTCTGACAATTTTATATTCTGATAGTCATCTTCTTATGTGGATGAGCTGATGATGAAAGGTAAAACTCCTCAGCGGTTAAGAGTTGAAAGAAAATTCTTACGAAGTTATGAGAACGAAACACGTACTTGTGAGGTTATTACTTATTAGCTTGGCCAAATAATAAAAGGTAAACCTCATTAACGTTAAGGATGTAGATGGAAAAATGGGAGCGGACAAACGATAAATGTCTTTTTACTCGTTTCCTTTTACTTGTTGGTATAGGTAGTGTTAACTAAAAATAATCATAGGGTAAAATGAAAGTTTGAACTGCATGGTAGTCATTACACAATGAAGCATCTTAATACCGCGATGGATATATTTGGCCTAAGTAGAAGTTCTTTAAAAAAAACTAAGACTCAACCTCGCACACTCACTCGCACAGCAACACCATTGCACACACTGATACACACACACACACTAAAATGCTCGTACTTCACATAGTTCCACTTGTTCATGTGTATATATATATATATTTGTTTTTCTGTTCGTGTTTTTTTTTGTTATTCTTTTTCCTGATCTTAGATTCTATTTCCGATTCTATATTTAACCTTATTTTGGCTTTATTTTTAATCTATTTTTATTGTGTAAACTGTTTTTGATAAGCTGTATAGGTTTAAGAAATAAAAAAATAAAATAAATCTACGAATTTTATCAACGCCATCTATCGAGCACATTGTTCAACACTTCAACCGCGCCCGCGCGCACTGCGTTATTTGTTATTTTTGTTACCTCTCATAAGTTTTAATATTAAGATTAACTTATATTAGAACATATTTAACAATATATAACTAATCAATCAATATAAGTGTTTAAAAATTTTGAAGCAGTGGTTGAAGTAAATTTTCAATTGACCATAACTTCTTTTTCTCTTAACCGATTTTGACAAAATAAACTTTTGACAACGCTCCTAATTACATATAATCCAACTGTGAAAACCGCGTTCAAATCCGTTCAGTAGTTTTCAAGTTATAAAGTACCAGACAGACAGACAGACAGACAGACAGACAGACAGACAAGAATTCCAAAAATTGGTTTTTTGGTTTCTATGACTCTTCTTTAATTGCCTCCTTTCAGTTTTTTGGAAAAATATTTAATGTACAGTTTTTCGATTTTTACTGTCTTATTATTAGTATAGATTAATACTGATAAACATCATTAACTTTAAGAATAATAATCGATAAGCTAATAGATCCGCTTGCAAAATACAGAATAATAAAGCTCACATCAAATTTAATCAAATGCTATAAAGACTTGAACCTCGTCCACAAGTTTTTTTTATGACTATGCTAATATTTTATTTTATTTTCATCTCATCATCTCTCTCGTCATCAAGGCTTCATCGTGCTTTATTGTGTAAGTATAAAACAGAATGGCGACTTCCGACCTAGACTTACTCAATAAAATATGAATACCTGATTCAGTTGTGTCACAATTTGTCTTTTAAACTCAAATCTCATATAAGAATAAATAATTAAATTTAGCTTTATATTACTTGAGGCCATCGTTAATTTATGTTAATGACAAGTAATCGGTCGTAAACAAGCTGTCGTGTTCATCTTTAATACATTATAGACTGATAAATTTAATCATATATAAACCTCCAAGCTTAAGTCTCCCACAGATTATGCTTAAAAATATAAATGTTCATAATAATAACATATTTTTATTAATTTGTGTAATACCCCATATTACATATGGATGGCCCTATTATATATGTTTATAAATTTAACATAATTCTCAATACAAGAATGCGTGCAAAACTAACAAAGAACTATGACAAAAAAAATACTGACGCTTGTACTTCTAAAATATATCCTTTACCAGATATTAAGAAAATTGGATCCAGCCTTTCTTATAAGCGGTGTAACTAACACGTTCTTTAGCTATCTATAGATCCACATTTTAAAAGCTTTGCATTTTCTAACATTTAGACTATTTTTAGAGTTGAAGCTCTGTAATTTGTCACCGGGTGTGCTATGAATGTAAATTAGGTGACGAATATAATATGAAATACCGACATGCTCCTACTAAAGTATGCAACTCCTTTGGGACGCGGAAATTAAATTTTCCCGTTAAGGGAATTTCCGTTTTAAATAGAAATAATACGGTAAGTTAAACGCAGAAAGGTATTCACTAAAATATAAATTACATAAATTTTCGCTGTTTTAGTGTTTAAAGTATCTCATTACTTATTTTTAGCACGCAACGTCATGAATCTCAGACAACAACCTCTAAGTGTCTTTACAACTATATTACTAGAATGTAAAATTAAATATAAAAATGTCCACCAAACACACAGCAAAATATCGGCGTAAGCAATTATAACAAGAACACCCATATAGACACTCTTTGATAACATCTGCATACTTTCCACAGATTAAAAAACCCGATTATTGTAGTCTGTGGTGGATCTTAGAATGCTCTGCGCAATTTTATATATAGATTAGATTTAATTTATAAGCATACATTTTAGATAGTTTAAATTATGTTAGTTAAGACAAATGAATAAAAAAGTCTTATAACCTTTTTGATCACGTAATTTCTTACGGGGCCAAAGGACAACGAGACGACATGGTACGTGACGGTATCTGCTCATTAAATCCGGGATGATACAATCTTAAGTAACTTTATAATATGTTTAGTGGAACTTGACTAGGTAAAACTAGAATATTAGGAGAGGAATAAACTCAATTTTTTTTGGTTGTTTTATTATGATTTTTATAAATATGCTAGTATATTAGATGGTGGTTGCCTTGCAAACTTTGGTCACAATAAATTCATTTAATAAGTTAAATAAATTGCAGACATATTATGCATGTGAACTATTTATAGTGACTAATTAGCTCTAAGTCAGTATCCATGGATTGCCAGGTCCAACATACCTGTTCACAGAAAGCTGTTGTGTCGGCTATTGACTGCAGTAATTATAAGTTAATCAATATTAATGGAAATAGTAAACAGGCTGCATAAATAATAATTACTATCTGTGTAATGCGTCGATGCGTAGGCGGGATACACTCCCTCTTGCATAGAACATTCTAGTACATTATAATGAACGGAACTGGGGACAATATTTATTCTACTATAATAAAAAACTTATAATAAATTTAAAACGTTGGTGCTTGTGGCAGAGTACACATAATGCTGCCGGCATTTACCTGCTGAATCGCGATGCTTATAAGTTTACCGAGAAAGGCCCGAGCTCTTGGGTCAGGTGCTGACTACCAGGCGCTTGCTTGATTCTTTAAGTGCCTGTGTACTTGTACACCAAGGTCCGAAAGTCTTTACTCCAATGGGTACGAAATTTACGATCTGCCTGCTCTAGCGCCAACTTAAGCGCTTGTCCGATTATAAATGATAAAAAAATATAAACACAGTTACTCCTTTATTATATATGGGCGGACAGGATATCATAGTTATTGAAGACAACGAGGTCTATAGATATAGAAAGATTATTTGCCGAAAGGCTTCATTACCGCAAATAAAAACAAGGAAGGCTTATGCAGGATAGCGAAGAATTAAAGTGTCCCAATTGTTATTTTTATTGGTTTACAAGTTTTTTTAAAACTTTATTATAATTTTCATAAATAACACACATGTGTACATTAGTATATAATTGTAGAAAGGAAAAGTTTTCTTTGTTATGTACTAGTTTTGTAACATATATACTGTAGTATATACTGTATATACTGTAGTAGCTAGCACGCATGCGCATATTTTTTAAATTCATTTTATATCGCATTTAGAATACGTAAGTTGTAACAGCGCCAGCTTAAGACAAGTGCGAGGAACACTGCGAGTTGTGGGCGTGGCAATCGCATAACACTTATCTTAATGAAATCCACGTGGAAAGCACACCCATAACCAACATAAGTATACCTTCATTAATTAGCTTTCTTGAGATAAACTTTTGTAATTTGTAACAATAAACAAAAAATAGAAACTCATTCTGTAATATACATTTATTTTAAATATTCATAAGAGATTACTTTTTAATGAATACAAGGATATAGTAGTAAGTTAAATTATTTTCAACATACACGCATAAGGTTACTTATTTTAGTCTATGATTGAAGTATTAAAGTATCTGTTTGAAAAACAATCAAAAAGTAACCGCATTCATACTATATATATACTCAATACAACCTTCTCATAATGCTCTAAGCCTTACAAGAAAAAATATAATTATTTAGTACTTTTTATTACATTTTGACAGATTTACCCAATATTTATTGTATGCTTGTATTTTATTAAAATTTCTATTTCTATTCACTTTATGACTGTCTCTATAACTTTATAACTATTGAATAAGTTTAAGCTACTTCCAAAAGGGCAGAAGAATCGACGATAAACTACACTGCAGCATATAACTTGGAGCCTTCAAGAAAAGAGCGTACCTCCGCCTTGAAGCCGGCAACACACCTGAGAGCCTTCCCATGTTGCAGGTGCCTGGGCTGGTTAGGCGCCACTATAAGTGACCTGTCTTCTCCTGTTACAAAAATAAGCTTCTCCTGTAATAACGTCGAATTAACATTATATTTGTTTCTATGTCTTTCAAAATTTAAAAGATTAATAAGAAAAAAACAATGCGGTGAAAATAAAATTTGGATCCTGTCAAATGTTTACTTGATTACAACCGTAGTTTTTGTGTCATTTCGTCTGAATGTCAGATATTATATCGTTTATCACCGCTATGCGGTTGGAACAATGTCAGTTTGAGGAATTCGGGGCTTGGGGCGGCTCACTTTGATGTGAACCGTAAAAGTCGACATTCTTAACAACTCACATATAGTTTTTAGTCTGATATTTTAAGCAGCCACGGAAGGAGGCGCACATTATTATAATTAAATGAAAATCAGATAGAGTTAATGATCGTATATATATAGAGTTTCTTGTTAAAACTGATTTAATGGAGACAGACAAGTCAAAGTTGATATAAAATGTAATGTTGACTGAAACTTTATTAATTCGCGAAATAATATTTGTCTTTAAAATATTTATAAAGAAATTGTTTTGCAGACAAACCTATTTTAACTTCAAGTTGGTAAAAGGAATATACCGGTACGCTGTAAGAATATTTTAGTATTTTTGAAAAGTTATTATTTCACAGTACCCTAATATTGCCTTAAAGCATTCATCGCATATTGCAACGATATTGATTAACCATTATAAATATAAAAAAAAACTGTAAATTGAAGATTTAAGTAATGACAAAAATTATTAATGAATAATTTATAGTGTGCCTCGATTTTTGGCTGGTCAGTTTTTCTGACGCTTCATTTAATTCTTTGAAATCGATTTGGAAGAGTACAATATGAGCTGGTCCCAATGCCGTTGACTCATTACATATTATCTTATATATACAATTTCCCCGTCACAGTGTTAGTTACCGTACTCCTCCGAAACGGCTTGACCGATTTTTACCAAATTTTATATGCGCATTCAGTAGGTCTGAGAATCGGCCAACATCTATTTACCATTCCCCTAAATGTTCCTATAATATTTGCCAACTAGTATTGTATATTAATTCTAAAAATCAATATCACAATATAATTTGTTCTGGATTTATCTCTGTGTACTGTATGTTTGCGGGTTATTCTCACTATAACTTAAATGTGTGCTACTATTACATTATACCCACTGGTAGTAAAGATTTTATAGATAGACCTATTCGTTGGTGCATAGTGTTGCAGCTTTTTACTGTACTTTAGAACATGCATGACGATTTATAGGAGTGGCGGTGGGTTTCTTGCCAGTTCTTCTCGTCCGCTCCACACCTTGATTTGGGAACTAGCATTAAATATACAGTAAAGTTATTGTTGACGATTCATAAGTGAATAATATATAATTAAATTATGCAGGAATAGAATTTAAAAATACTTATTCGTGCCGATGTACGTCAATCTGTGTATGACTGTAGAATAGCGATATTGAATTAAACGATACATCAGCGCAAGACCAGTTGCTAAAGAAATGTAGCGAACAAAAAGCATCCCTAAAGCGGTCTGCCGAGAGAGCGGCTGACCGGTCCTACACCTGTCACGCAGGAACATTTCATCGATAAACGTATAGCTGTATTTTATATTTAATATGACACTCCCAGCATTGAAAAATCATTTATTTTAATACACCATAACGAAACAAGGAAAATGTACTAATACCAAAATATAATAATGATGCGATGCAGCAAGTTTTTGAATATCCCAATATTAGGCAAAGAAATATTACCCTAGTTGTCTATTTATGATAGCATATGCAGCTTAATACGATGACATATATGGAATTTAGTTTAACGCACTAAAACCGTATTGTGTTGGCAGCCATCCCCCGGCTCTCTCTCTCTTTTATTAGACGGGTAATAAGATGACCTATTTATCTAAAGACACAATAATTTCAAAGATGTATTCCATGAATCATTCGGTGACGGGAATTCAAAGTACCAGGCATTTTATTTAAGGAAAATTTTAATTTTTTTTTTGGATTATATATATTTGAAAATAATAATACTGAACTTGCCACGTTAAGTCATATTAAATAAAGGATGTACAAAAACAAAAGAATTAAACCAATTACCGGACACATTTAATAGGCGCGAATCAATTATGAAGCAGCCCTAATGATCAGCGTCCGATCGACTTATAGAGATGTCGCGTTTTTGCTCGTTACCCAGGCCTTAGAATTCCGACTTATTCTGATGAAAATGAAATATTATAATTTTATGGTGAAATAATGACACTCTTGTTCAGTCACAATTGATTTAACTAGACACAAAAACTAAAATATAGCTACTATACGGTATACGGCTTACTAAACGTATTCGTTTTAAACTATATAATAATAATATTATAATTGTTTGTTTGTCTTGGTTAATATAAACTCCAGAAATATTAATACATAATGTCATCTGAGTTTCTATGTTAAATTTTGTAATGCAAATAGAAAATTTATTGCGATAAAGTACTGGCTGTTCAATCCTCTTTTTAATTGCATAATGAACCTTAATTTTGCAGTTATAGAAAAAAATTTGAAAAACACTTTCATCACACGTTTCAAATAAATACATTCCATCAAAGTTGTCGTTTATATATATTGAGATTTACGTGAATAAGTCTTTAGTATAAGCAACGAGAGTCACATTACAAGTCGCTTAACCGTTTTTGCGTTGTTAATCCGTAGATTACCTGATATTGGGCTTATTCGCCATTATCGAATCATCATCGTGAAGTCATTTAGATTAAGAACTTAAATTGTAAAAAAAATCTATTTGCATTTGCTTTCAAATTAAAATGACATTTTTCAACACAGTCCAGTTAGTGTAACTTTTAATACTAACAGGACTGTGTTCTTCCGGATTTTGTAAATATCATTTAAACCGAAAATCGTCAAAACTTTAATCTGTAATCAAAAACCAGTTCAACCGACAAAGCATTTGTCTCTTGAAGCGTAAAATAATACAATCAGTTCCAGTGATGGGAAAGTTTGTAGCCACAGAACACTTATCTATTTTGAATCCTTCATATTTATGCCTAATAAATCCCGTTCTTGAACGAAGCAAATATAATATTTATAACACTTGGCCTAAGACTTCTGAATCCGCCTATAAATTCTACTACTGGGTCTTTACCACAATGTCATTGAATAAATTCATAAAAAAACCTAAAATGTGTGTATATCTTACATATGCATGCAGAGCTTTTTAACCTTTTCCCATAGTTTCAATTTATATAAAGATTCGTATAGACTAAAAGTTCTTACTTATCGTAACCATTTACGCAGTGTAAGCCCGGAAAGCTTTTAGAAAAAAGCTCTTATTCGTAAATATTTTTATGAATGTTCTCCACTACTATCAACATCTGAGATAGGTGTGTACCGACCAACAATTAAGCTATTAAGGGAAATAATATTAAATTATGATGTATACTTTAAAATATTTCTTAAATTGAATTGAATACTTTCGTCTCAATCCATGAGTGTAACGGAGTTTTTAAATAAATAATTAATGTTTAATCGTGAGCTTGAAACCTTAATAATTGTCACGTAAATAATAAACGTACACGTAAACGTACATGTAGTAAAAAATAACTTTATTTGACAATGCGTAATTAATAGCGATACGAGAGTAAGATAAAACTTTACATGGATCTATTGAGAACTCACAATGACCACGATTGTAAAGCACTTTTATAAAGCAAAGTTTACTCTTATAAAGCAATCTTGTACTCAGAATATTTATATAAATATTCAGGAAAATAATTAACGCGTGACGTCTTACAGTTCCGAAGAACCTGCAAGATACTCGCTATTCTTTTAAAATAAATATTTTATATACATTTATGCTATCTTGATTAAATCAAACTCAAACTCAAAATATCATCATAAGTTTTAAGACACTTTTGAATCGAATTTGTCTACCGGTTCGCAGGCAGTTAGGTAGTTATATCGAGAAGAACCGATAGCTGCTCTCCAAATTACAAAAGCATTATATACTGAAGAATATACCGATGCGGGCACATTCTAAGGATCTTTTTCCTGTATATATATATATATGTATAATATTCTTTATAATATTTCTTATAACGTTAGTGTGAAAAGTAACCACAAGTGAGATTTTATTAAATTTCTTTTATAGTGGGGAGCAGTAACCGGTACACCACAACGATGCCTTAGAATGGATATCGCAGCTATTTCTGAACTTAGGACTGGCAAATTTGTATGAAAATTATGTTATCTTATTTTCATATCTTCATACACCAATCAATTCGACTCGTCTCATTTCTTATCACTGTTTGGTCGGAAGCTAGAAGTTAGCTAGAAGTAATCAGAGCTCAAACAATTTTATCCAATTTTAAACGATACTATTTGAATTATATATACTGGTGCTATGCAAGAATCTTGTATGTTAACTTTTTTTGTCATCCATTTGGTGCATTATCAATATTTATAAAAATATACCCTTCGGTATACCAAATTTTATAAAATTGATAAAACAATATTGAATAAACACAGTCAATTATGATCTTGTAATAAAAAAAAAGAATGACTATGACCCCGACGTGATTTGAACACGCAACCTTCTGATCTGGAGTCAGACGCGCTACCGTTGCGCCACGGAGTCGATATTGGATTGGGGGAAATTATCTATCCAAATATAGAATCTCTGTCTCATTTTATAGGAAAGCTTGTTCTTCTTAACATTATACTTTTTAAATATCTCTATTCAAAGAAAAGCACAATAAGATAAAGCATGTTAATTATAACAAACGTAATATTTTTTTAAATTTAGTTCTTTTTTGGGACTTCGATGTATGTTTTTGAGAGAATATCTTATTTAAACGTGAAGCACCTAATATAAATAGTGTATATGTGTTATTGAAAGGATTATTTGTGCCGCTAATGATTATTTCATAATATTCGTGTCTTATAGAAAAATCGGAGAAAACATCATATCTTAAAAAAACAGTACGAGTGAGGAGGTATTTTTTAACTTTTAAAAAGATTCCAACACCCCGGGCTTAATCCTTGTTTGAAAGAAAACTCATTTATTATAAAGGGCGTGTCGAGTGGCTTTAACTTATAAGAAAATCTACTTGCATTGCAATTGCGATTAGAGATTGTGGGTTCAATTTACATCGAAACTAAAATTTAGCTTGCTAAGACTAAGCTTTTACTGACTTGACTATATGCAAAATGTTGAAAAACTTTTTTCCAACATTCAGTGCTTTAGACTTGTATCGTTTATCTCATAGCTTATATAATTGATGGTTTATATTATTGCTGTTGGTTTTAATATAGTATATTTTCTAAATAAATATCTTAATCTGTGTCTTATAACCAAATTGACTTCTAATAAATTTAAAAGGCGCGTAAAGAGTATTTTGGTTGAAAAGGCATACTATACCGTAAACGAATATTTAGAGGACGAAGATCCCTTCAATGTGTCGGCAATTGACTCAGCATCAGGACAGTTTAATTCTTGCGTATCCTTTTAATGTTTTGTTATTTGAATAGTGAGTAACATAATTGTGTATTAATTGTTTATGTTAAAAGAGCAGCTATCGAGTTTCTTGCCGGCTCTTCTCGGTAGATGCCTGCCTTCCGAACCGTGTAAAAGTTGACGATTATAAAGTGTCTTTATAACTACCTACTTGCATAAAGATATTTTGAGTTTGTGTTTTAACTAAGGTACTCTTTTCATTACGTCTTTTTCCATCGCATTGCAAAAGCTGTAATAAAAACAGAAAACAATGATTCTGTGAAAACGCTGTAATTGGACTAAGTTTTTTTACAAATATATAAAATACTTGATGCTGCAATAAAATAAGTCATTAATTTAATTAAAATAATTGTCGCTTACTGTCAAATTGTTAGCATGACGATGAAGATAATTTCACCTAATTTAAAACTGAACAATTTTATATAATTACGTTTACCCTTTGAACCAGTCTTATTGTATTTTAAGTATTCTTTTATTGTGTGGGTTGTCTGGAAGAGATCGCTTATTAGCGATAAGGCCGCTTGTAGCTCTTATATGTACTAATATCTATTAACGTCATTTGCTTCTAGTGTTTAAGTGCAATTAAGTGTAAATAAATAAATATACGTCCTGTTATATTGGACTATTTAAACGCATCAAAAAGCATGGAAACGTATCGCCCAAATACTGATAAGGGCCTTTGTAAAACTGATCACGCTTAAAAAAATAATAGTTAACCGGCTGAGTTCGTTGTGGGCCTTAGATATAAAAAAAATACGTATACAAGTGATCGATCTAAGAGTTGAATATTTATGTGGCTGTACACATTTTCGTAATGAAACCAATGCCTAAAAAGGCGATGAACTTTATTAGAGCTAATAAAAATCACAATGTCAAAGTGCCGGGAGCGATTCGGCTAAAGAGGGTTGGTTTATATTCGTGACTCGTAACCATAGATCCGCTCTAGGCGTCTTACAATATGGAATATTGCGCTTGGCTGTGGAACAAGCGGTTTTTACAAGCTTATGTATTGTAACTTAAGTGTTAATAAGATAATAAAATGAGATAGTAGATCATGTTGAAAATCTTACTAATATTAAATCGCTATTTGTCTCTATCTATCCCACGATTGTTAAAGCAGCATTTATTTTTATTTCTGTTATATTATTACACAATAACGACAACTATATTGTTTCTTGTTACAAAACAAATTGTTTGATTGCTTAATAAACTTAAGTATAAATACATGGTACAGGATTTCTCAAATCGCACTTCTGAACAGTCACAATTCTGAAGTAGAATTAAAGACAATTTTCTCACAGATAACTTTTCTGGTAAAATCAACAAACATATTTAGGAATTTTAATCCTATAGCCAGGTCAATAATCGTACAGTTACACTGTTTAATGTTACATTATTTGGCTAGTTTAATGGCCGCACATTTTTAAGGGGGTGGACTGTGACAAGCTTATGGCGGAATCTTTAAATTATGCCTACTTCAGATAAACGCCTTACGTCAAGTGCCGCCATTATGCTGCTGAGAGGGAGGTTTCTGACGTCAGCACTCTTAGTCAGTTTTGGTGGATTCTTTATCTTTTAGAAAAGAGGCAGTTATCCGTGAGGCTGTGCATTCGAAACTATTGCAATTCAAATTTATTTCCAAATAGACCACCTTCGCAAAGTAATGGTACCAGAAAAATACGCGAAAAATAGATTATAATCTTTTATAATGACCGATTCATAAAACCTATATCAGTGAAATGTATTTTTAAGAACTCATTCGTCACTTATGAATTGTATTATCAATAACATTTAAATTAAAGTTGTTAAGTTTAAGAACGTAATTCAAATAAATTCGCAATAAGCCAAGCAAATCTATGCACTAAACGAGTTCAAATATCAAAAAACGACAAAAGTTATATATTGTTAAGTAGCATAAAGAAAGAAAAACAATGATTAAAATCTATATAACTAAGAGACATCTCTAATTGGTACAAGAAAAAAATCAAACAATAAACAAGGGTCTCGTTTTATCTCACCGACATTGGCCGACACCCGGCGCCGGCTACCGACAACACAGCTTTGATAACGGATGCTTAAATCCATTACCAGCTAACAAGTTTATCACTGAAGCTTTTAAAATAAAAGTATTTTGTATTTGCAAGCAAAAATCGTTTTTCGAATTCTATTGTCAATGGATTTATCTAGACCTTAAATCTTGTATTATTCTGTATTGTATGAAGTGGTTGAAACGTTTATAAGCTGTAGTATATATTGTTTATGTTAAAAAGCTCTTATTGTATATGACGCAAAAATTTATTAATTTGACTCATTAAAGATTATAATCTTAAACTAAGACTACAGAATTATGGAGATTTTTATTACATACACATTTTATTATAATTTATACTATTTTATTAATAAAAAGACAATAAATAACGCCTAGAAGCTTGCTTCGTTTCTATAAATAATGCACTGAAATATGAAAATCAAGTTTATTACCTATTGTGAGTTCATAAGCTTACTTTTATGACTGATATTATAGAAACTGGATGGTACGTGTTAACGATCTATAGATTCTTATTTGTCAACGTTACATTTAATGCATACATAGACAGTACTGATAGTACTTACTATTCTATATCTATAAACTTTAATAATTATCACAAATTAAGAAGAATTATTGATTTTTAAATTTAATTTTGAAAGACACAAGTTAAATCAATTAAATGCAAATATTGTGTATAATAAATGAGTAACAATTACTATGTGTAACGTACTGTTATATATTATATAGTTATGTATGCATTTTATGCAGATCGACACACGTCTTATTTACGAAGTCATGTGAGTGTTTTCAGTTAAGATTTAAAGGGATACTAAACAAGTACAGTCCCACAGTCGCGGCTTACTTAGTCGCTTGTCCTTTTAATGTCGAAAAATAATAATTATATCAAATTTAAAAAAATGATAGTCAGCCAGCTGAGTTTGTTGTGGACATCTTCTCAAATCGGTTTATTTTGGATTTCTCGTACTCGTATACATAATAATAGCCAGCATTGGTAGAAAGGCAGTGAATTAGAGCTTTTGTTTTATACGTATAATAATATAGTTTATACTATTTTATGAATGAACACAGACAATAAATAGCGCTCGGACGCTGTTTTTTAGTCGAATGAATTAATTGTGATATTAAAGAGTTTTATTATCCTATCTAGTCGGTTATTTCTGTGTTTTATGGCCAGCAAGTGTGACAGGGGCGGATAAAGTGTGAATATAAGGACAGTTTCACGTTCGGAAGGCGGCTGCGGAATAATAACCGTTTTTATTGCACACGTGCTGTGTTGACTATGATTTGCGTCTGTTTTTATTCTGGGAAACAACAGATCTTAATGGGTCATTGAAGATCATACAGTGCGTGAAGGAAACTTATCGAGTCTTTCATTGCCATATCGATGCCTATAGATCCAAGAGAGCCTGTCGTCAATTGTGGCAAGGTTGATGATAAGGTGACAGATAATTGCATAATATAAATGTTGCCATATTAGATATATCTCTTAATTTATTACATAATTATTCATTTTAAGTTAATTTATAATATTTAATCATGAATAATATCAACATATATATATATGTATATTGTAGTGTTTATCTTGTCTTATTTGTACTGATAAATCAATATTCGCAAATAACAAGCTATATTTCCTTACCAATGATATATAAATGTAGGAAATACCTTTAAATACAAATACATTCAATATATCTAGATTTTTCCCTATAAGACCCGACCACAAGAAGCCCATTAAATGTGGGATGTGGTCAAGACGCGATGATACAATACGATTTATTATTTTTCAAACGACAGTTAATACTTAGTTTTATTGATTAGTTAAATAAGAACATATTAATGTTTATTTTTGTAGCTCAATTTCCCGAGTTGATCACGACACGAGATTTTAGAAATTTTACGAAAAAGGTAAATTTGTTGCATCTTTATTTTCTATCATTCATATTCTGAAGAAGCTACCGTAATTAACACAAGTATTATTTATTTAAATAATACATTCTGGTTTTCTGTAGTAGTATTATCTAAAGTTCCTGATATGTTATTATTGTAATCTACGGAAAACTGTAAGGGTCGCAAATCCAAAACCCCATTACACTAAAAGGTAATCAATAAAAAAACAATCAGAATGTATCATAAGGGAATCCGTAGGAACAGATGTTTGCGGTCTGAGAATTCATTGCTCGAAAATTGAAACAGATCTTAAATGTTACGTGATGCTACGCAGGTGGAGACTTGTATCGGTTCTTTCACGTGCGGTTTTGCCACACCCTTTTTATTTTCAAAGTATTATATTCAAAGACATTTTAATATAGTCTTTTTTTAGAAATACTGTTTGGCTTAGTAATTTTGAATTAGGAAGAGAAATCGGAATAATTAGCCCATTTATTCAAAAATATCAATTTTAAACAAGTAGACGTAGTAATGTGATAGAATAGATAAACAGAGATAATATTTGAAATAGTACAATTAGAATAAATTTACAAAACACGTTTACTATCTTTAAACTAGACCATATAATGACACCCCGACTGAGTTTATTGTGGGTTCGAGGACACCCACTGAACCCATGTAACCTTAGTTTAAGTGAAGTTTAAAAGTGGTTTATATCCTAATTAAAATAAAGATTTTTAACTTCGACTGTAAATAATTTCGTCGTATTTTATTGCGAACAGTAATTTAATAATATGCACAAAAATACAATTATATAACGAGATACACATGATATTATCTTTATAAAACAATAGAGTTCTAGTCAAAAAGCATAAAAAGGTGTTAATACGTCACATAACACCAAACCATAGACAAAAAAGTTAATTGCCAATGCTACTCTGTGGGCTTCCAATTACCACCCACGGTACAATTATTTCAATAATAAAAGAACTACGGAAGATCATTTGCATACTTATGATACGAGCAGGTCGTGGGAAGGTCATGGGGTCGGCTTAGGGTTGGCACATTTTAAATTCTTACATATAAATCAAATAGATAAATAATAATAACTTATGAATGGAGTACAATTCAACAATCAATTCTAATGGTAGTAATAGTATTACTTTAAATATTTTTTACATTTGAAATATTACAGAAGTGTCTACTTGTGTAAGGAAAAGAAAACCTTTTTAAAAACCAATCGTTTTAATTGCCATATAAAAAATGTTAATTTCCATTCTCATTAATCTAAAGAGTTGCTATCTGGAAACATATATTTTTATATTCATATCTTAAACAGCGTTAAACATATAAAAATAAGGTAGACGAATCAAATAAGGCATGCCATACGGTGACGACCTTATAAAAGCTCATCTATCATCATCATAATTCGAATGAGATAAGAAAAATGTTAACTGTAAATATTGCTCTTATCATGTTTATTTTGACAGCCCTATAAGCATTGTAATTGTTACATCTAACAATGCGTTACTATTACGATTCATAACAGATCGGAATCTCCATTGTGTTACATTAGGAAGAGTTTTTGTGATTGTTAAGGTAACCATACACATGTAATCGTTCAAGAAAAGAGTCAAATCCTTACAGAAAGGTAATGCCCGGCCACGCTCTGCCGTGAGCATTGCCGGCCTATCTGGCTTATTGAAAATCACTAAATCATATTGGTACGGAAACCACAACGGGTTTCCGAACAACACATTTTAACTGTCTAAAAAACGCTCAGTGGTCCACCACAACAAATCCAGTTGTTGGAAACAAAAATTTATTTCTATTCCTCTAAGTATATACCTACTTGTCTTGTAGTGCAATTGGCCGAAGTAATATTATATCGAACAAGGTGGGACAAAACCCGTGTAGCAGGATAAAGTACTAGTCTTTTTTTTCTTTGATTTCTAAATTGGGCAATTTCCCAATTTACTTACTTACATAAACATTGATCTAATTCTTGATACCAAATATAAAATACGTAAAGTGTAACACGTAATGACAATTGAATGTGGCAACACTGTCGCCCACAAAGTACTTTTACAATGTGACATTTATATCAATTAAAAATCTGAAACCAAGCTATTGCATTTAAACCCTATCTGCTTTGTTGAAATGACATTAAAGTTATATACACTATATCGAACTACCGCGAGAGAGATCTCACAATAAATACTCAATAATATCAGATATACAATACTTTTAAAATACGTATACGTATTTCATAAAGAACCGATGACTTAAAAGCTGGTTTTCTCGCTCAACGCATAGGCATCCAGCTAAATGCCGCTATTATTTGGTTCGATCAAACTTTTAATTTTTTTATTGTTTAAGTTATTTAACCCTATTAAAATAAGAAATTACATTTCATAATAAATATACAACTTGTAGGAAGCACAAATGAAAGTGCTTACATTTCATATAATAGATAAGTTCGTATCTGTTAAGGAGAGTGGTGAGTTCCTGTAATTACAGTTATCGTGCCTGACCCACATTCGGAATACATTTAATAGAAAGCTCTCGGGAAACTGTCACCGTGTCGTTGTCTCTGCTGCATTTGCAGATAATATTAACCAAATTATAACTTGTAAAAAAAACTAATTTACAGATTAAATTATTTTTACGAATAATTTTACGTGAATTTGATCTAACATCAATATACGCAGTAAATCCAATAATGTATATTTTTTTAAATGTAATTTTGTAATGATTATATTACACGTTCCGTGTTTACACATAATAATCTAATAAATGTAATGTAATCATCGGAAATGTAAATAGAATTATCAAGACACATACCTCTCATCTCGAATGACATCTGCTCGGACCCAGGGTCCTACGCCCCACTCTTCCTCTTCTGCCTTCGGCTTAAGCAGCCCTGATAGCCACGTGTATGATTTACTGCGCTTCATCATACACACACATCACTAAACATCACTTTTTCACTTCATGTTTCACTCAACATAATTGAAATCATAACACCAATCTGTGTATAACAGTTTATAACACTTATTCGAACATTTAAAAGAATATATAAAAATCAATTTGCTATGAATCAATTAATTAGGGCTATAAAATCGTTCTTTGTTCATAGTTTCTATGATTTTATTTCTTATAATACATAACCATTAGACGAGCTATACACAATTTGATATAATGTGAAGGTTAAACGTTTATTGTATGAACACTTTCACCAACACCTAATTTCCGTCACCTTTGGCATTCCAACACACCTGGAACAATTAAAATACAGTTATTACAAATTTACGACCTTCACACAACGACAACACCATTGAGTTTCTAGTGGGGTCTTCTCAGCTGAGGGTGCAGTGCACCCATGTTAACAATGTTATAAGTGGTTGTTAACAATATTAATTGAAAAAGGAAATTTTTGATATAGAATTCTAGCTATTCCATTATTTTCCCGTCATAAACAACGCAAGTTTTATTTTGAACATCGAACAATATTTCGATCAAAATGTATGACAAAAGAACACACAAGCTTATGAACGAATCATGTAATATATTTTCCATCCAACAAATAATATACAACAAACAGGATGTCAGAAAATGAAGCGCTAGTTCCGACATGTGCAATTCGAATTGAAATAAAAACCGATTTATTATAAACAAAGACATGACAAATAAATTAATACAATATATTATTTTATTTGTCATGTTTTTTATATAAGATTGGTTTAATCATAATTTAAAATATACAGTTTCTTCTTTTATTTATTGTTATTATTATACTCATCACACGCTGTGCTAGAATATGTTAAAAACAAAGTTGGCCTAACTATAGACATGTCAATTATATAACTACGATAGTACATAGTATGTATGACGATATGAACTATAATTTTAAAGATATTTTAAAAAGAGCGCCATCTATGATCGGTGAGTGCCAGTACTAGTTTGGAATTGGCGCCAATATTGCATTTAACATGGCGACCGTTGGCGTCCTTGTGTCCTGCCAACGGCCGCTAACAACGTGATGGAATGCTACTCGTAGATCTCCATGGATTACATCGATCACGTGTGGAATCGTCGTTCGTTGATTTAAAATGAAAATGTCTTTAAAATATAATGTACGATTTTTTTTTAAATTACCTTAACATACTCTTTTCTTTAATGGCCATTTTCTAAAATGTTTTACTTGTAAAGTACTTTTACTGGTAGTAAGTTCTTTTATAGAAAATCGGAATTACAAATTAATTATGTTTCAGAAAGTAGATGTAAGTGTAAACGAAGTGATATCTAATCAAATGAGAAACCGGTGACTTCATCGTTTGATAGATTAACAAAGAATTAATTGTGCTGTCAGAATGCGGCATAATATTTACTGATAACAGCTGATAATTTCATTCAATGTGACATTTGTTAAAATGCAATGACACTAAGGTATATCTTGGAGCACATTCTTGGGACAGTGTTCATGAATCGTTCTTTCAATTCGAATTTTACATATCGGCAAAAATACAAGTGATTTATTTCCATTCCAAATTCGAAATATAGCCTTGAAAAGCATACTTGTGAGCTAGATGGCCTGCTCAGACAAAATTACACACCCAAGTTATATTATTCTTTAATTATTAGTTAACAATTAACAGTGTAAATTATTTGATATTTAATTATAATATTCTGTAATAGACCTGTGAGAAACTAACATATTATAATACAATACAATATCTCAATTCATACGTTAACAACGATAAACATTGAAATATTTTTGTTAATATTTGTGAGCCCAGTTATTTATAGAATTTTCATCAGTGTGCGACAACCATTCAAACTTTGATATTATTATTAGTTTACCGTTTCTGATTAGCGCGTCCTGGCAATAACCTTTCGAATGCTACTGGTATTGCCACAGTAGTATTTTGTATGCCACGATACACTTTTTTATATGTTTACCTATTTAGTTACCTATTTAGTGTACAGTATTTAAATAACTATTTTTCTAATATGCCCCAAGGATGTTTTTTCTTTTGTTATCATATTTATTTATTTAATACATTTTTCACATAAAATCGTATCAACAATAACTTATATATGCCAAGAATTTTGGCGTAGAGATGTGACGACCCCATCGCCCGCTGGTGGAATAGTCTGTGACAGAGATTATTTTACCAGTGCAATCAGTCAACCCCCTTCCTAGTGGGAGTGTCAAACTGTTGCCTTCGGGCTTCAGTCGAATGGGCAGGCACGACCGGGGCAGTACCACTGTCTTACTGAAGACCGGCGTGAAGCGGTACAATGGGCTTCACCTGTTGTATTTGCGTTTCGCCCGGTGATTGAGATTCCCGGAGCCCATCCCTCTTCCCCTACCCAAATTAAATAATGAAGGTGCAGAACAAAAAGAAACTACCCCAGGGAGGTACCACTCGTGTCAGCGGTGGAGAATCCTCCTCTGGGCGTCCACCAACGGGAAGTTCAACACCCGCTGATGGCCGCACAGGCTGCCCTTCGTACTCTGGGGGGGGCAACTCTGCGCTACAAAAATAACATCGTTCTCGGGGCAAACAGGGCAAAATTTCCAAGGCGTTTTCCCCCATTTCACTCACTGTGGATTTCTCAAACATTAGGGGGCTCAACTCCAACATCAACGCAGTCCACCACCACCTAGAGACTGCGAAGCCGGCCTTGCTCTTCCTTACTGAGACCCAGATATCCTCTCCGGCTGATACTTCCTACCTCTCCTACCCGGGGTATAAATTGGAACATTCCTTTGTGCCGCGGGCGGGAGTTTGCGTGTACGTCAGGGAGGATGTCTGCTCTCGGCGCCTCGGGACGCTTGAAGGCGTGGACCTATCTAGCCTATGGTTACGCGTAGACTGCGATGACCATCCGCGTTTCTACGCCTGCTTGTATAGGTCCCATAGTGGAAATTCCGAAACTGACCGACTCATCGAGCACATTCAAATGGCGACAGATTCCTTGCTCGAAAGGGTTCCAACCGCTGAAATCGTGATACTTGGCGACTTCAATGCCCACCATGCCGAGTGGCTTGGCTCTGAAACCACCTATCACGCGGGCAGATCCTTTCACGACTTAGCCTTGGCATATGATCTGACACAAATGGTCCCTGCGATTACGCGAATACCAGATGTGGAGGGTCATAAACCTTCTTTGTTGGACCTTCTGCTGACTTCACATCCAGAGAACTACCGAGTTTCTATCGACCCTCCTTTGGGTTCGTCGGACCATTGCGTGGTCCGGAGTAGAGTGCCAACCACGCGCCCTCCACGGCCTCGCTTTGCGGGCTGTCGTCGCGTGTGGCATTACAAGTCAGCAGATTGGGATGGGATGCGGTCCTTCTATGCATCCTACCCTTGGGGGCTGTTATGCTTTTCGTCGGATTCTCCAGATGTCACTGCTGACTCTGTCGCCGAGGTGGTGCTGCAAGGCATGGAACTCTTTATTCCATTCTCTGCAGTGCCGATCGGTGGCAAGTCTCAGCCCTGGTTTAAACGCTCTTGTATGGCGGCTTCACGTCGAAAACGAGAATGCTTTCGAGCCTGGGCAGACGCGGTGTCATCTCGCGGCTTAGAGTCCGCCGAACTTAAAAAAGCATATAACTCAGCGTCTAGGTTTTTAAAACGAGAGATTGCCAAGTCAAAGTCAGAGCACATTGCCAGTTTTGGTGAGAGATTAGCTCGCCTTCCATCTGGGACTCGTGCGTTCTGGTCTCTGGCCAAAGCTGTCCAAGGGAACTTCTGTCAGCCGTCCATTCCATCTTTGCGTGGGAGGGGTGACTCGCTGGCCCATACTGCGAAAGAGAAGGCTGATCTTTTAGGCACCCTCTTTGCGTCAAACTCGACTTTGGATGACCATGGTAAACCACCACCGTTAATCCCGCGGTGTGATACTTCTATGCCGGAAATTGCATTCCGGATCCGAGCGGTCCGCAAGGCTTTATTCTCCTTGGACATCCATAAGTCGAGCGGGCCTGATGGCATCCCTCCGATAGTTCTGCACACTTGTGCTCCTGAGTTGGCTCCGGTCCTAACGCATCTCTTCCGGTTCTCATACTCACTCGGCATCGTCCCGTACGGATGGAAGATCGCTTCAGTACACCCGATCCCTAAAAAAGGCGATCGCTCCGATCCGTCAAACTATCGCCCAATAGCCATAACTTCCTTGTTCTCCAAAATAATGGAATCCAGCATCAATTGCCAGCTCTTGAAGTATCTAGAGGGCCACCACTTGATTAGCGATAGCCAGTATGGCTTCCGGCGTGGTCGGTCAGCGGGTGACCTTCTAGTATACCTAACTCATAGATGGGCGGAGGCAATAGAGTCCAAGGGGGAGGCACTGGCAGTTAGTCTTGACATAGCGAAAGCCTTTGACCGGGTGTGGCATAGAGCACTTCTTTCAAAGCTTCCTGCGTATGGGTTGCCCGAGAAATTGTGCAATTGGATCTCCAGCTTCCTGGCTGATAGGAGCATTAAGGTCGTTATCGACGGAGCTTGTTCCGACCTCAAACCTGTGAATGCCGGGGTCCCACAAGGCTGTGTCTTATCTCCGACCCTCTTTCTTCTGCATATCAATGATCTGCTGCAGCATAGCAGTATTCATTGCTATGCGGACGATAGTACTGGAGATGCATTATATATTATTATATATATACACAGGCCGCGCAAATATTTCTCGGGCTGATGTCGATCAGTTCCGGAACAAACTTGTGTCTGAAGTCGAGACCCAACTAAGTGTAGCCTCGGACTGGGGACGACTTAACCTAGTCCAATTCAACCCCAAAAAGACACAAGTTTGCGCGTTTTCCACTAAAAAACACCCTTTGTCGCTACTCCTCTCTTTGAAGACACCCTCCTTAAAGCCTCAGCCAGCATCGGAATACTGGGTGTCGACATATCGGACAATGTTCAGTTTCGCGGTCATCTGGAAGAAAAGGCTAAACTTGCCTCTAAAAAGCTTGGTGTGCTCAGTAGGGCGAGACGATACTTCACTCCGGGCCACCGCTTGCAACTTTATAAAGCGCAAATTCGGCCCCACATGGAATATTGTTCTCACCTCTGGGCGGGAGCCCCCCAGTACCAGCTCCTTCCTCTTGATCGCATTCAACGTAGAGCGGTTCGATTAGTCGCTGACCAGTCACTCTCCGACCGGCTTGATCCTTTGGCGCTGCGTAGAGATGTTGGATCTCTCAGCATCTTCTATCGCATTTACCATGGGGTGTGTTCGGAGGAGTTGTTCGGATTAATACCTGCAGCTAAATTTCATCTTCGGACATCAAGGCAGAATGCGAAATTCCACCCGTATCACCTTGATGTCTGTCGTTCCACCACTGCGCGTTTCGTAAGACACTTCTTACCACGCACCACCACGTTATGGAACAAGCTGCCCGCCACGGTATTTCCGAACCACTACGACTTAGGGTCCTTCAAGAAAAAAGCGTATAAATCCCTAAAAGGCCGGCAACGCACTCATGAGCTCCCAGCCACTTGAGTGTCCATGGGCGGCGACTTCACCTTTATGGTGGGCCTCCTGCTCGTTTGCCCCCTCTTCTATAAAAAAAAAAAAAAGAAGGTGCCAAGGAAAGTTTAATATCTCATCAGGACTGATCAATCCGATAAGTGGCTCCAGGGTTCAACTTTTAAACACCAATATGTTATGATAATTATAACTGCTATAGTGAAAACAATTAAATTTACAGCGTACAGTGGAAATAACCAGTTGATCACAATTGAATATTTTTGACTACAAACCAAAAAACGACGTAAGTGGGACATATTTTGTTAGAAATTAGCTGAACATAATCCGTTACGTACATACAAATTAATGTTATAATACGAGGAAGGCGTAACTTTCTCATCACTGTTGACATTTCTATCAGAGTACAACCAACATCATCAATGGTAATTGTGTTTCTTGTGTTCACCATTACATTTAGATTATCGCGCCTACTACATTTTAAAACACATTGCATTTAAAACTGTTATATATTTTTATTGTATTTTTTGTCACGCCTATATAAGTCTTATATATAAATCTGATAAAATTTTCTTTTTGCATAACACTACCTTCTTCCAATCTCTGGATGTCATGTAAAAAGTGCCGTAATCTCTGTAACTTATGTTACTGTAAACTCTGTTACAGTAACCTCTGTTGAAAACAACAGGATATTTCGCAATGATTAAACTTAGGACATACTCCGTATGTCCTCAAAGATATAGTTAGCGTACGAGATACACCAACGCACTGTTTATTAACAAGGCCACTGACAAATTTGTACAGACAACTCCAAAGAAAAATATTACACGCTTTGGGTACGAAGAAAAATCCAATAAATTATTACAGTTTCTACTTGTATTTTTGTTATCAATTCTGTAGGTCTGAATAAATAAAACTAATTAGTTTATTATTAGTTAGTGTCAAACGATATTTTATAATTCGAAATAATATCAGCATGAGTATTTAGTATTGTTAATGAAGCGAAATTTAAATAAATGATATGAAACAAGTTATTCAAATATTGTACTGAATTGTCAAAGGCGTTAGTGGATTATTTACGCATATGTTACTAATGATAATAAATTACTCGTTACAAGTGGTGTTTTATAATTAGCCTACTGTTTTAAACAGTAATTATTCAATATATTAACTTAATTTATTTTAAGTAAGAAAAAAACAAAGAATAATTAACAAAACTAAAACAAGTTTAAAAAGTTTTGTCTTTGTGGCAGAGTACCCAACGCTGCCGGCAGTTCCTCGCTGTATAGCGATGCTTATACGCTGAGCGAGAAATGTAATTTTATTAATAAATTTTAGTGTTTAAGTTTTTTAAGACAATAGAATTAATACATTGTTTAATTTTACATTAAGCAAATCAATAAAAGTTTTTATATAGATACTGAAATGTATTGTTGGTTCATAATTCAATTTAAAACGAGTTCATACTATGTAGACAGAAATTAGATAAGTGACGTCGCGGTCTACACCTGACATTATCTAGTTGTGGCACATTGTGACCACAATCAGATGTCAGTTGTATCAAAGGTTCACGACATAGGAAATGTTGCTTAAGACCTCTGTACAGATGTGATTTTTAAATGAGGTAAGTTTTTATTAAATAATTATTGAAAAAAATGTCAAAATCATTATGGTAATGCAATTGCTTGTATTGCACACATCATTTCTAAGCAATTAAATATACAAAATGTATTCCTAATTTACATGAATTCTATATTTTATTATAACACTGAGATCATATTTATGCATGTACCTAATGTCTGTAAAGCAATCGTTGTTACTGTGTGTATGATTCTATTTGAATGTTAGCATTATAACCATATATACAATTTAGTAGCGCTTCAATTTTTATATATGTTTGAAAAAATGTTTTACAATTAAGAGGTAGTTGATTTAACAACTTATAACTGATAATTTCATGTTATTTCGTTGAATACCATTTCATTAAAAATATCAAATTAAAGAATTATAGCGGACCACACAGATCCATACAAATTAATTAATATGCAAACTGCGTGTGACACCAGTTTGTAAATTTTATGTATCTACATTAAATACGAAATTAATCGTAAATTAGGATCATCCATTGAACGAAGGACATTTATTGAGATTCCATTTTTAAATTAAAATCAAAGACGATTGCGAGTTTTAAAAAGAGAACTAAAATTTGACAAGCCGCCATTAGCAATGAAGAATACTTCTCTTTAGGAATAACTGATTTAATTTTCATCAGTGGCAATATTGATAAAGTTGTTGACCAAGGAAACAGTTATATCAAAAAAAATTAACGAAAAAGTTTTTCTATTTGTAATTATTACTCTTTAATTATACAATGGACTTCGTACAGTTCCTAATAATTTATGGTAGCAATTATTTGTATGGTTATGAACCATAAATTAATACTAAGCTACCATAAACATAAATAGTAGTGGTATAATCGCCTTAACCTATACTTGTGTGTTGTTGTTGTCGTTGTAGTAGACAACGACAATAACAACAACAACCTATATTATAAAAGGCGACAAGTTTTTTTTAAAGGAAGAATAATCACAGCACTAGTTCTATAAATATTTATAGAGACGTTAACTGAAACATTTAAGGATTCCAGAAACAATTCCAAATTTAAAATATGAGTGAAGACAAAGTGCAACTGGATGATGTTTTGGGCAGCCTCGGTGCGTTTGGACGACACCAGCTCATAACATTGTGTTTATTGTCTATAGTGTATGCTACAAACTCTATGTACAATGTGAATTATGTTTTCGCCATAGAGGACGTGAACTATAGGTATTTATACATGTCTTTTTTGTGTTCAAAGACGCAATTTACCTTCACGTAAATGTAATACAATGCAGCCCTGAATTTGAATCACATGTCAGGGTTGAAAATTCCACTAGGCAAGAATTCATGACCATATTTTATTATACCATAGAACTACTATTTCATAAGAACATTAACTTACTTTTATTCGATTTTTACTACGTTATCAATATTAAATGCTAATACGCCTTCATAAAACAAGATGTTCGCATTAAAACCATAAATTAATTGTTTCGGGTTTTCTACATGTTTTCAGTTCTTGTTACGGTTAGTTCAACAAAACCCGCTTTTCGCATAGTAATAACTATTATACTGAATCTACATTTTCTTAGAAAATAATATTTTAGACACTATTCTTGAAGATATTATAAGATAATAATTAAAATGTCAGCTTAAAAAATTGTGTGATAACCCAAGTTAGTTGCTTTATACAAGAACCTTTTTAGTTAAACCGCTAATACTGAAACTGTAAACAAATTGTTAGATATCTTTCCGCTTATATCTCGTAATAAAAATAACAAAGAACAAAGACATCTATTGTCTCTGTCTAATTTATAAGTATTTGAAATTGAAAAATTCTTTCCTTCTTCCAATACAAATTCATTTACAGATGTAAGGTTCCAGAGTGCGATAGAAAACATAATTTTAGCACGCCCTGGATACAAGAGCAGGACATTAAGCAATGCTATTATCATCCACCCCTCGAGGGTTGCCTTGGTTTGAACACCAGTATTAGCGAAACCTGTACCGAGTGGCTTTACGATATACCGGATAGTTTTATTGCAGAGGTAAGTAACATTGTCTAAAATTGTTTTAATATGAACGAGGTGAGAGAAAGGGGTGATACAGGGTAGGGGAAACGAAGGAAGAGAAGTGTGATGGTTAAAGGAAAGGGGGAGAAATGGAAGAAGGGAAACAAGGGGAGAGGAGAAGAGATGAGTTAGCTTCCCTAGAGTTGGAGGGCAGAGTCGCATGTCATCTAATTATTAAAAGTATTACGCTATTATGACTCCATGCGATTGGCAATTTGAATCCATTGTAATATAATAATTGGTCAAGCAAAGAAATGCCTAAATAAAAGACCTTTAAAATTACAAAATAACCGTTTCAATCAGCGCCTGGTCACGATTTCGGTTCGAAGGAAGAATTATCTCGAACCAGAATAGTATAATTATCCTCACACGTGGCTCAATAATAATACACTTACATACATTTTGCTTAAGTGTACCTACATTTTTGATTGTGAGAGAACACGGAGATCTTTTACACTTTCAAAATTTCAAATCAAAGTATTTAAAATAAGATTTGCAATGTTATCCATTACACATAACAAAAATCATACTACATATTTACATAATATTTATTGTATCAGTGTTTTCATATAAAAATACTGCAAATAATCATATTGCGACGCGTATGCTTGCGTTTTAATCCAAACAAATATTTATTATACAAATATTATTACTTGCTTCTGATATCTGACACATGCAACCACTATGCAGTCTACATTAAACCTTTCAAGTTCCCTCCGTCTTTAAATATTAATAATTTTAATCGTATATACAAATATATAATCGTATAGTTTTGAGTGATCTTGTTTCTCTTATATACCTAAATATGTCTCATTGATCATTTGATCAATAACTTAACATTTGTATAAAATAATATAACTAAACACAATCGTAGATAATACCCAAGTATTATCATCACCCATACATATACATACACATTGCACATGCGAGAATTCTAAGCATATACTTACTTTAAGTAAGTTACGAGTAAACAGCTCAGTGACCGCGGGAACAAATCTGCACCAGTAAAACTAATCCGGTATGTTGATAGTTATCGCAAGTAATATATTTTATATCATGTATATCTCTGTTGTTGTATGTATGTATACAGTGTATTATTTTATAATATTTTCTATAGTTTATTAGTACGATTTAAATGCGATGAATTGATATTAAACACATAACGATTTAATGTTAAATGCACCCTGCCGCATTATCTATAAGAAACCAGCCACCATCGAAATTCTAACTTAAAAATCTGTTGTAGATAGACTGGTATTTTTAAACAAATTCCACCTGTATAATAAGTAGTAACTTTATTCATAACTTTTATAAAGTGTGTGATGTGATGTATAAAAGTTTAAGTCTATTTTTTTGTATGTTGTTTTTATTGACTTCGGCCGTAAATAAAATAAATGCCACCATCACACTCTACTTAATAGCTACTTAGAAATGTATAAATAAATAACAATTATTGATAACAGTTTCAGTTGGCGTGTGAGGACTGGAAACCACCTCTAGTTGGCACAGTTCACAGTTTTGGTGCGATGGTGGGATTGTTACTTCAAGGACAGATCTCGGACAGGTATTTATTTATACGCGATACAAAATACGATCATAATTTTGTGGTACGCCATCACGTCCTATGTCACCGAGCGAAAGAATCGAACAAAAGATTTGAAATCAAAGTTTTTCTCAGGGAATTTCAAGGTTCCTCTTAGGTTTACTCTTCAAAAGATATCCTATACTAATTTCTTAGTTTCTCAATAAGATATGATTTGATCAATGAAGTAAATTCAAAAACTCTTTTCTACTATGGCTGGATGTGACAAATACTTACAATCAGATGTATAATTAAAAAAAATACGACGTTTTCTATTAACTCAACTGCCAGGTTCGGTCGGAAAACTGCGGCCGTATTTGCCGGTACTATGGGCGCTGTATTTGGAATTACTAAGAGCTTTTCTACATCCTTCTGGGTTTATGTAATCCTAGAAGGATTGGAAGCGGCTATTGGAGATGCACTTTCACCAATATTCATGTTAAGTGAGTATATTCAATCTGTTTTATATGACATGATACCACTAGGAAATTTATAATAAATAAACCAAACCACAGCTAAAAAATATATTCATCCCGTTTTGACGGTACCTGGGATCGAACCCGGGTCCCTCTGTTTGGCAGTCCGCCATAGTAATCATTGTGCCAGCCGAGTCGTCAACGTAGTTTTTCATATTACACACAACACAAGTTATAAATCTATGCAATTAATGACAATTGCATAGATGGAACTGTTCTGTGAGATGTAAGAAAATATAGGTCTTCATACTGCTTAAAGTAATAACTAGATATCAACAACCACGTCATGCTCAGCCTATCCAAGTAGCAACGCATAAATTATCTAATTAACTCTTCGGTTATTTCAGGTATAGAAATAGTGGAGAAAAAACGTGCTGTACTATTCCAAATGATTCTACTCAACTGCTATACTGGTGGATTAATTATTATGCCATTCATAGCATGGGCCGTGCCCTACTGGCGACATTTCCTACGAGTTATATACGCACCGACTCTTATTATACTCACCTACTCGTTATTCCTTGATGAGAGCATTCGCTGGCTCTACAGCAAAGGCAAGAAAGAGGCGGCAGTTGAATTAATTGAAAAAATCGCGAGGCGTAATAATAGACCAGTTAATAAAGTCCTACTGAACAAATTGGACTATAGGAATGAAGATGAGCATACGCAAAGTGACAGAAAGCTTTTATTGAAAACATTTCAATCCAGAATAATGGTTCAGAGGTTTTTGGTGTGTATGGTGTGGTGGTTGACAATTACGCTTATCAATTATGGGATGATGATAAGCTCTGTTCTTATCGATGGCAATAAATACATCAACTTTGCTCTGCTGATGCTTATGGATATTCCGGCGAATGTCTTCTATTGGCTTGCACTTTCTAAGTACAAGAGGAAGATTCCATTGATAGTGTCGTTTATAATTGGTGGACTGTTTTGTGTTTCTCAGCCGTTTCTACCAAAAGGTATTATTTTCATATAGAAACAAAATTGTTTCTCTATGAGAGATAGATCAAACTAGAGCGCCACACACGTCATATAGTCTTCTGATAAAGTTTCTAGTGTTTCGTTCGTATGCTTAGAATAAATAAAGTTCTGTTTCATTCAATTATCATAATCTCAAATTTCAATAGATATATCATACTTTAGAGAGAATTTCAAAGTCTATTTTTTTTCAGGTTATACTTGGCTTGGTCTGCTATTATTGATGGCTTTTGAGACCTTAGCGACGTTCTCATACAACATTGTGTACATGTACACTTCAGAGCTTTTCCCCACCTACACACGGAATTCAATGCATGCTATTTGCTCATCGATCGGTCGCCTGGGCTCCTTACTTGCCCCACAAACGCCTTTACTTGTGAGTATTATAATACATTCTTTAATCGTTTTAACTATATCGTTATCTTTAAACACAGATCAAAGTTATATTAAAACTTTAACAAATGCGTGTCTAAATTTACAGATGACGTATTGGTCAGGTCTCCCACCATTCATATTTGGTGCATCGTCTCTACTCTGTGGTGCTTTAACATTCTTGATGCCTGAAACTGCTAATACCCATCTACCAGATACAGTAGAAGAAGCAGAAGCGATAGGTATTCGTGTTAAGGAAAGAGTACAGAATGAGGAACTTAAAGGCCTTACCTAGAAAGTGGATACGGTCGACTTAATATCTCTTAACTCATCGTTTACAGTAGATAAACTGAGACAGAGTGACGATGCAAGTAGCTATTATCAATACATCAACGGTGACATATTGTCATCACCCTAACGAATCCTTAACCGGAGTACCCCGTAGCAGGACCTTAGTATTATTTCTTTGAGTGGGAGTGCCATGCTGTTACTTAGAGTTTCAGCCGAACGCGCAGGCACGGCCGGAGAAATACCACTCTCTCACAGAAAACCGGCGTAAAGTGATACAATTGGACTTTGTTCATTTTGTACTCGCGTTTCGTTCGGTGAGTGAGATTTTTTCCTCGTCCCTCTGCCCTTTCCTTTAAAGGCCGGCAACGCACTCACGAGCTACCAGCCGCGTGAGTGTCTATGGGCGGCGGCTTCACCTTTATGGTGGGCCGCCTGCTCGTTTGCCCCCCCCTTCTATAAAAAAAAGTATATATTTTGCGTAGTGGTACCTTCGGTTTAGACTGGTCGAGGTTTCGCCCATTCTGGTTCGAGGAAATACATACCAACTACATATATATATTAAAAATATTTATACATTAAAAATAAATATTTTAAACAAAATCCGTATTTGCATATAAGTAAGTAAAATTATGTTTCGTAGGGAAATAGATGTATTTTAAGAGATTTATTTTTAAACCTGGTGATATTAAGGCTCAGGTGATTTATTATGAATTGGGGACTAGTCTATTAATAATAAAATCGTTACCATGGTAACTAACACGATTTGTTTTACTTTTACACACAATATAGGTGTAAATAGATGTACAGACAAAAAAAAACAAAAAATCACTTGGCCCGGTAAAAACCATCCATGTTTTTACCGGTCTAGACATCATTGATCAAGCTTTGATCACACCGTTGTCAAAATATAAAAAACCTATAATGCCTAGTTATCAAGTTAATTTACCATACTCAGCTTTTTACCCCTATTACCTATGTATAAGAAACTTAATATATCTTAATATTTGACGTGTACTGTTCAAGTTTATAGAAGTTAATTCTATATGAAGAAAAATTTGAAGATTTTCAGCCATGTTTTGAGTAATTTAGTGTACACAAGAAATGTAGGGAGACATCTTCCTGTATCTTAAGCAACTAAGATTTATATATTGTTGATGTCATCTTTATGAATCACCAAAATAAGACAATGAGGATTTAAGACAATGTTTCTTAATATCAGCATGATAAAGACATACATAACGTAAATTATGGGCTAAGTAATGACTAAGTAACTTATAAGTGAATCTTAACTCTCAACGCGTTCAAATCCCAGCCGAACATCAACAATTTACAGTCAAATATTATTGAAAAAAATATGTCATAACTTTCCTATATAGGATTGTATCAACTTTCACATGTTTATTTATATCAAGAGCTACGAGGGTTTTATAATAAACAGGTCTAAAAATATATACAAACTCAGCTACTTTTAAGTGTTACTTTTTTTTAAGCGAGATCACTGTTTAAATTAAATTTATTTAACTAATCTATCCAATAATTAAAAATTCTCGTTAATCAAAGACAATATTTCGTACTACTTATAATTGGATAACAAAGGATAACGTCGGCATTCAGTACAAAGGTGCAAGGTCGGCGGCCGCGCAGGTGTAGGTCGGACCGTTACACTCACCTTTGTCAAACTTACAACTTGCACTTTCCATTCATATTTACGGAACTTTAGCACTTCTTTAGTACGTATGGAGTTACATTCATTTCAAAAGCAACTAACGTTAACTCTATTTTTGTTATATATCGGCTATAATTTAAATCAGAGTGCATCAAATCGGTCATGTCATTTAGTGGCAATAAAACGTATGTAAAACTTTTAGAGTCGTGTATTCGTTTTTGTATTAAAATGATTTCATGCATTCTTAAAGAATTCTAAACCATTGGAACTGGTTTGCGAGCAATAAAATTGTATGTAAATTCGTTACACTCCTACCATTTAACGTTTAAGTCGTTGATCACAAAACTTCCAAATTGAATTCAAATTGATTTATTTTATCTTAATGGTGTACTTAATGGTTATGAAGAAAACGTTAACGCATTTTGTTCTTAATCGTTTCGACCTAAAATTTGATGTCTGCACACAGAAGGCCTTTTATTCGCCTGTAAAGACAACGCAGACCAATGCGTGTATGTCCGAATATATTAGATTTATACGCGAAATTTCACAAAAATATATTATATCAAATGAATTATGTTGGTGATTTTCAGTGTGTATTCATTTAGTTTTTTGATAAACTTCGTTTGGACCTTACGAAATTTAATTAATTTTTATTGTAAGCTTATAAACGATTTACCAATTATACCAACAGAATCGAAATCAAAAATATATTTATTCATATAGGTAACTAAGGTACACTTATGAATCGTCAACAAAATAAGTTATAAAAAAATCGATTCTATATTTACTGCCAGTTCCCAAATCAAGGGCGTAAAGCGGACGTGAAGAACTGGCAAGAAACACTCCGGAACTCCTTTAACCATATTATATTTTAAAAATAAATTATAAATCTATGATTTCATGGATGCTCAATTATCATTAGCCGTGTGTCCGAAGGTGGCTAAGACGGGACACAAATATTTGTTATGCAAACAGCACAGTGTGGACTAGCGGTGAACACTTATTGAATTATCGTGTTCACGGCAAACAACTATTTTTACTCAATTACTGGGTGCGTTCGTTTGCTTTAGCACTTTTGTCGTCAAACGATATCTTAAAGTTTTTGTCAAAATCCGTGAAACTGGTATAGTCTCAAATATGTAAACCAGGTTAGGTACGTAAATCACAGATATATATGGTAGTTGTTATCGTCGAAAACTGTTATTAACGCTAATAAATAAGGACGCTAGTTGATTTTTTAATGTTTCTTGAGTGTGTATTATAAAATATATTAAAAAATAAATAATGCAAGTACGGTTTGGGTTTCAATCGGGATAATGTTCTGTGAGTCACTCTGCCTATACATAAAATGTATGTAGTAGCGCATTGCTTAAGGCTTCAAAGTTGTATATATTGTCGGTTAAAAATTACAAAGTAAAGCACATTCAAGAAAGTCGTGACCGTTTCGAAGTAGGAGCCAATTTGGAGGTCATTTATCGCATCCGGCGATTGAGATACCGGTTATAAAATACGGGATACGAGAAATTTTGCAATAGATTGCGTATTATACGGCAAAATTTGACTTAACGGTTATTTGCAGAGATGTAACAAGCAACATTTGAAATAATTAAAACTAAATTTTACCTTTTATGAATAAATCTATGTTACTTAACATTTTTATTAAATTTTTTGGAGTTTTAATATAATTGATGCAGGTGATGTTTTGTTATATGCTGAATAATCGACAACTAGAGGATACGGCCTAAATCCGTTTGTCTCTCTCGAATAAAAAACCATAAATATAACACTTACTCTAATTATAAACAGACAGTATATGGCACATAAAATAACGAACACGTCCGTGAATATAATACGGTGTGAATTTCTCAAAGCTTTCAAAGCTCCGGCGGACGTTTTGGGAACACGATTCGTTACACTCCATATAACGATGGTTACAATTATTGTAATTGCTTACCGAATAACTTTGAAATATAATCGACATTCTTCTGATTTTATCGTTACAATACGTTTTATACGAATCGACATACAGTATGATTTACGAAGTCATAATATAAAAAAAAATCATAATGAAAATTTGTGAAACTCAACGGAGGACGGAGTTATTATGAAAAATTTAACCCTTTTTTAATGATAGCGGAAAAATGAATTTCCGCTTTTCTATGTAACCACCACCACCCAATTTGCCTTTCTCGTTACATTTGAATTACCAAATGTGTATAATTACTGGAATGTAATATCTGTTGATAAATGGAGTGAAGAACTGTTTGAAATTGAAAAACATTTTTTTATATTTTTTGTATATTGCTGCAAATCAAGTGCCGCATATTGCGGTTTAAGGCAGTGTAATCTCCAAATCTGAATATAATGAAATGATTTTAAAACGATGTCAATTCCATGTAATGAAAGTTAAAAGCTACACATAAACACAGTAATAGCTTCTTTAATAGAGACTCGAACCAATAAATTGAACTCAAATAACTCCGCCTAACAATTAATCTTCCATAAAGCGAGCACTGTTTCACTTTATCACCGTCATTCAGTTAATGATAACTCCAACGTCTTATTTCAATATTGTCATACGATCAGAGTTTAAATAAAAACTTCAACAGTCAACTAATTAACCTGATAGAAACGATAAAGGGTAATTGATAACTTTAAAACTTCTAACAACTTAACGTTTATTTTAATGGTACCCATTATATTAATGAAGAAATTTAAGTCGTCAATTTGGTGTCGAGAAAATGTGTGTCGTACATAATAAAAATGTATTTCGTTTTTTCCATTGGACAGTCCTACAATTGAGGCTGTTAATTAATCAGTGACAGGTAAAAATGTATGTGTAAAACAAAAAGTTTTCTCAAGGAAAGTTTCTCGTCCAGTAGCAACAATGACTGACTATCGATAAGTTGTTTATATGCTTAGAGGTCTAGAGAACTTCGTTAGCGTGATTCAGTTTTGATGACGACATTGCATTAATTGCAAATGCAGATCATAGATGTCGCTACAAAAGGGTACTTTATATGATTGTATCCATCTCTTTGCCATAATATAGAAAGTGTATTGAAATACATACAGTGATGGTGAAAGATACATACAAAACCCCTGATATTTTTATTTCATAAACTGTACATTCAAGGTCCTTGATAATGAGCAATCACATTGCGCTAGTTCTATCACAAATTCCATCTCAGAAATGGGATACAATAGTGATTGTTAAAATTGACCTCACGAAATAGCGATCAATAATAATTCTCGCAAGTAGCAAATTAGCGATTGGATATGCAGGTGGTAGATATTACGTTGTCTACCAGTTTGCATCCATTGCTTGGTGTGTAATTTGAACCAATCGTTCATCTAGTTCGCGAACATTATCTAGCTTTTACAGGAATATGGCCAAGTAATTATTTTCTATTGCGTTATACTTGCTATAATAAGTGGTATTCTGCCAAGAAACCTAAGATTTCCTAACCTAAGATAGGTAGGAAGGTATATTGTTAATAGGTAAACAATTATCTCTTGAAAAATAAATAAATAAAAAAGGATTATTGGTAGCCTATAAAATATAACAACTTATATTTTCACATAAAAGTATTGGGACATAAATGTCTCATGGGTCATATTTAATATAAGTTTATTAATTCTAATACGTCAAATAACTTTTAAAGCTTAATTTATCTTGACTTCTTATTAAAGTCCAAGTCAAAATATCTTGATTCATCAAGGTACATAGGACCATTTTGAATCGTCTTAAACCTAAGTGATTCTACGCGTTTTTGTACGCGACCAAGCTGAAAAGAAGCAAGCAAGCAAGAAACTCGGCTTGGTTGTTTTTTTTTTGGAAATGTTTTATTTACTTACAAAGCAAAGATTCTCCGCCACTTTTCAATTGAAACGCTTATGTGTTATCAAAACCTACATTAAGACGTATACAATTAAACGGTATAAAAATATAAAATACTTTATTTTTTTAACATTTTACAATACATAATTAAACGCTTATACCGACAAAGTACTTACTCGTATATTTAAAATTTGTGTAAAGAACTTGCTTATACTTTTTACTATTTATATCCTTTATGAATTTAATAATTTTATAATTAAATTAAGAAACATCAAAGAAATCTATGAGCAAAGGTCAGTTAATCTATAACAATATGTATCAAATAGTCATAATTGAAATTAAGGATTTTTTTTATTAATTCAAAAAACCCTTAAACTTGCCAGATTCATAAAGCTTTAAATTGGAACGCCTTAATTCGTAACTAACATCAAAAGTTGAACTATAAAATAAGAAATAGTGGTTGAATAAAAAAATAAGTTTAGATGTACAGAGCACGTGTTGGTTTGCCGCACAGAAATAGCGTCTCGCCGTAAACAAACGCCTTCCTGCGCCAGCGCATCTGCAGTGTACCTCTCAATATATCGCAATTGCATCGAGGACTGAACTATGACTTTTCAAAAAGTAGGCAAACAAAATTATTTTCTTTTATTATTTTGACTAATTTCAACTGGCTCATTTTTGCTACAATTTCTTTGGAATTTTATTTATAGTCAAGTATATAAACTCGATTACCCGATTTTTACATAAACATTGGATGGTTCATTACTGATTTCCACACATACTAAGAAAATCAATTTGTTCAAAGCTAAAGATCGAACACATAACCTCAGAGCTGTTCCACTCTGAGAACGCGACCTACGAAGCCAAGCCTATTCGCTCTTTTAAGCAAATGTCTCCGTATACAACTCGTATATAAAGTCGAATCATAATGTATTTACTTAGCTAGTACATCAATGGAATCCTGTATCAACAAAAACGAGATATTTGACCGCGACTCGTTTCAAAAGAGCAAACAAAACAAAATAATATAATAACGGTTATCTGTCCATCTCTGTCAAACCCGAGCGACGACAGGAGATGGCTTGACGTCAATACAAATATATCCGAATGATTTCGAATGTCATTATCGGTAAGTCGATGATGGCCGAACGGAATTGCACCGTCATCACAGAGGCGTCAGATTGGAGATTAAATCCGAAGTTTTCGCTTATCATTAAAACAAGTAGCAACGATAGCCAGATTGGAATATGGAATATGGATTGGAATATACAAAATCAACCATATGTATGATGAAAGAAGCAAAATCATTCATTAAGGTGAAGATTTATAAGGTGTAGACTGGTAGCCTGTGAGACAAGTATTTTGCATTTTTTAATTCGCATTTTGGGTGTAAACATAAGGTATGTTCAGTGTCAAACTATAATCAAAGCCTCTTAATATTAACAAAATCCAATAAGTTATCGACATACAGAGTTACTATATCGCCACGAGGTTTTATTTAAAAATTTAATCCTTTCATATTTATAGCTTTTCAAATACATCTACAAAGTTTTGTCTTGCAAAGCAAAACAAGTTTAAAAGATATTCTTATATTTATGTATTTTGTAGCATATTTTAATTAAATTTTGGTTCTGATAAACGACACATATTAAAACAAAAACAGCTTGTCGTATAGGACAATTATATTCAAGAAAAAATCACAATTTATTTCTCTTATAGTATCAGTACGTAACTCGGCCTTGTATCGAGATGTTTACGTTAATAAAAAACAAATTCTATTCATTCACATCCTGAATCCACACAAGCATTTTGTGGCTACTGTAAATAATCTCCTAAAGAAAAATGTTATCATATATTAACTAATTAAAACCTTAATTTTCCAATTAATGCTACTCGCGTCGAACTTTTAAGTGTTCATTGTATTGCAGAGTTATGTAAAGCCAGTTGCATGGCTTATAATGTATCTTAACTGCAGTTTCTAATCTTGTTTATCTATCGCTCGGAACGTTAAATTATCCACGTCTAACTTCGCTTATTGCTTCCACTATTCGTTTGATTATTGATAAATAATTGGACTTTATATCAATCATTGGCTGACCCAAATGAGATCTATAAAGTTGCATACGTTTTTAAATTGACAATAATTGAATATCACAATAATTGTATGTCAGGTTACACAGATAATGATTTGTATGTGGGTGTGTTCTTTTAATTTTATCGTTATAAAAAGTAAATAGTCCCCATGTGATAATAATCATAGCCTCCAGACTTACTACGTATGTAATGGATGAAATATGTTACCACCGTGACCTCTACAAGTCTACAACTGCCTTGAGGCACCTGCGCGCGCGCCGGTTGTATTGATTCAGCACGCAAGACCGTAGTTATTTGGCACTGTAGCGCTTTCGAAGCTTTCAATCTAATTTGCACAGAGTATATCATAGATTATAAATACAGACCATTTAGCTAACTCCAGCAATCCGGGCATCGTACCCGCGGTCGATGCACTTTCCCACACTTGTTCTACACTCACTCGCACTAAACACACGACACTATAAGGTCCGGCAACGCATCCGCGTATCGGCACGTGACCGAGATGTTGACAGGTTGCGGGTTGGGAGCAGACTGCCGCCCGCGCGCACACCATCCACTCATGCGCAGCTTTTTGCTAAGCTTTACGACAGTACATATAACGTGAACAGTTCTATTAGGTAACGTGTTATTTCAGTAAAAGTAAATTACTTACGGATGGTACTAACCATCCGTTCAAAAACCATTCGCTTGAATTCATATTTTTTAACTTTAAATATTTTGATAAATCGCTTAAAATCTAGAGCATTATATGAGTTTCCTACAGTTTCCTACGAACATTTTTAATCAGTTAACCTTGGCAAAGACGTAGTAGCGGAACCACTGTATATAAAAAATGTTATATACTGTGGATTGGATAAGTTGCTCCCACGCCGACTTGACGGTTGTCGCATGATTAAGCTCATATTTTTCGAATTGAAAATAACGCGTATTCTATACTATTAAGTAATAGATTTTAACAGCATCATTTATCACATTTCAATTAAGCCTTTGTTAATTTTAAGTGATGCTTATCAAATGAATAATCTAGTGATATTTTAACAACTGTCTAAAAATGTGGAATTCTTGTTAGGTATAATACCTGTTTTCGTCAGCGTAGAAAAATATATTATTTAGCATGTAATCAGATATATATATTTAATTTGCCTTGTTGGTGAGTTAGTACACAAATACAATTTCGCGAATTCAATTAAAATTGATTTGACCTATGTTTCTAAATCTGGATTTATAGAAACCATTTGGCGTAACATGTGAAATGCAAATAAGACTTTAATGTAAACAGTTATTTAATTTAGCATTTTTTATTTTATTCTCAATCAACACTTGAGAATCAAAATAAGTATTAATAACATTTATTTTTAGAGCTGGATACACCTGTCACAATTTATAAATTAAATAATTCACAAATCTTGACACCTGCCTCAAATACCGAGATTTTTTTACTTGTTTTGACGTGATTTGTGACAATGAATAAACTTATAATGATGTGTTCGTTATTTAAAATATAAATAAAAACTCTAGACCTATTCAATACATAGTGACTCAGAACGAATATTTTACAACAGAGTTTCAAAATGATATCTAATAACCAATAAATAAGAACCTAAATATATTATAAACATGCCAACAAAAGTTATAATTTACTTCCATTAAAGAGCCTACCATTTCCTCAAAGGCCGGCGACGCACTCACTAGATCCCAGCTACGTGAGTGTCTCCTGCTTGTTTGCTCTTATATAAAATATACACCACCTACTTTCAGCGAGGCATTATGACATCTAAAAAACTACAAAACAGGTGACCCGCATTCATCCCCACCTGTATAGGCGCGGGTGTCTATCATCAAGACATGAAAGCTATCTGATACTGGACTTTTATTCTACTGCTATTGATAACTAACCAGCTTAAACCACTGCAAGAGAAGATAAATAATCGCACATGCGAAGAACAATTGTATATTATTGTAGTCTGTGTTTATTTTATTTATTTACACTTTATTGCATTTAAACAGTAGAAATAGAAGATGTTAATACATATAAGAGTAACGGGCGGCCTTATCGCTAATAAGCGATCTCTTCCAGGCAACCCACCTGTGCTTGTGCATATAACTATATGGTATATGTAAAATCTGAAAATATATTAAGTAACAATATTGGACTGAATTTTAAAAACATCTTTTGAAGCTAAGTTAAGTGTTTTGATGTGAAGTGTTTTTGTACGTTATAGAAATTCAGACGTGTGTCACGTTTCAACATACTAATTAAACACTTGTATTATGCACGCAAATAAATTACTGTCAATATATTATATGACTATAATAAAATTAAAAAATACTAAAATAAATTTAAAACATTTCCTGTGGTGGACTATCTATAATGTATCGCTAAACATTGAGCGAGAAACGGACGGGGGTCACCGGTCACTGACTACCAGCCTCCTTAAGTTAAATTTATTTGACCTTAATAAATTATATATAAAATCTTATGTTTATCACAATTTATGATGTATGGAACGAACGATGTACAGAAGTATATTTTTCGATGGACACATCACCTTATATGTCAGACGAGTAACTCGACACTCGAGGCCCAACCACATTGTTGGCATTTTTTATGCTCACGCGCATTTCACCTCTATAGGTATCCCTATAGAGGCATAAGATTAATAACCAATACTTATTTATTTTTAATAATTAAGATGCATTTAACTGCTAATTAAAAAGGCCAAATTGTATGTGGATCAAATAATAAGTGACCTTTTCTCTTAAGCCTCTCGATCTGCTCTCGATCCAGTGATCAAATGATTTGAGTGGATTATTAAAGCATTTATATAAAAGAACACGTTAATTACCAGAGAGATTTGAAATACTTTATAAAAGATAGACAATATCATAGACAAGTGTTGAGGTAATACAGATATAGTGAAATTTACTTTTTACAACAGTATAGGACAAAATAAAGTTTTATTACCATTCCATGTATACAAAATGTTCTTCTATCTTTTATATTTTTAAATTACAATTACGGTACGTTGAGCAGTAAGGAGTGTCGGGTTTCCTTTCGTAACCAGGCAAGCCGAAAACACGGCCTGACATGGCTTATTTTGAAATATTCATGTTCGTTTATCACATGAGTTGAAGAATAGATTATAATTTACTGGGAAATTTGCAATATTTTTATAGAGAAAAATACGCAGTTCTTTACGTCTATTCAGCATTAACGGTCTATTGTTTTGGGACCGGGTGATATTGCAATAATAATTAATAATCGAATGAAACCGTAGTAAGACTAAGGTCTGTGCGGTGAAAGTATATTACATAAACTTTTGTTTTCTATAAATATTTGCACTTGCAAATTTTACTGCAAAGTAGCGCTTACTAGAAAATTTTGTCAAATATATAATTTATTTATGAACAAGAAATATCCCAATGGTCTCTATTAGATCTAATAACACTTTCTCTTATAGTAAAGGTTAACCTCACGAAGGAATAGAAACAAAAAGACGTGGGTCGTTCACCGTGCTAAGTACAACCCAGACACCTTTTCAATAAATTAACGAAAAGAGTAATAAAATTGTAATATATATAATTAGTGTTATAACTTCCTTTTCATTAAATTGGGCAGCATTTTAAGTAAAGGCTTCGATAGAAGTAATTGTCTATTAATTAGTTAAGTAATGCGTATCATCCGGTCGTACGCAGCGTGACGTCACGATCAGCCATGGATTTATAACCGACACATGTTAGATGGAAATCTGTTCAGATTTATCTGTTACGGAAACGTACAAACTTATGTCCATTGGAGCTTGAACAGGGACGGAATGTTGCAATTGGTTTGTGTGAGTGACAATCATTTTTAATTGTGAAATTGACAATGTTTTATATTAATTAAAAGACACAAAAATCTAAAGTTATAGCTATAAATAGAAGAAGCATTATTCAATCATTTTGATTTCTTCGGTTTCTGACGGTAAATGTAAAATGGATTGGATAAAAAAGGATTAACGGGTTTATTGATACAGAACAAACAACATCATTCATGCAGCAATATTATTTATTTTATTAACATCCATAAATATGCTACACACGCAAGATGACAGTCTAACATTAACTTTCACTTTTATAATTTCGAAAACAAACAACCTATTGAACACACCTTAATCCGGCCCTGTGAGATTTATTGAATGTTTCAAAATAATGTAAGTTCGTGCCGTGCGACGATTAATCGTGGCGTGAGAAAAAACCCATGTAATTGATATGTTTGTGACACTACAACTTACTATACAAGAATACTTTATCTGTGTTCAAATTTCAATAGTTCTAAATTTAAAATTAAGAAAAAATATATATAACCTACAGTTTCATACCTTTTTTTAAAATAGAATACGTCCATAGAGTTCAATTTACACAAAATTTGTTTAGTATTAATATTGCGAAAATAAAACTTCTATAGCAGATATGAATTTTATCATATAGATCGACATTGCTTTGATCGTGTTCCCGAGTGGTCTATTTACCTATAGGTAAATCGTTAAAGACGTCTCATAACTCATTTAGTTTTAATGAAAATCCTAAATTGTTGTTTTCTAATAACATGAGCTTCATACATTTAGCCTAATTTTATCATAATCACTATTAATTCGTATTAATGGATTACCAACGCTTTGTCTCTCACAGATAATGATTGATCAATTGAAGACGTACATTACTCGCTAAAAGTTATCGCATTGAAAATGTAGAGGACATTATTATCTGTATTAAATTTCGGTAATAAATTAAAAAAATCCTCATTAATAAATAAAATTCAAAATTGAATGGAATACGTAGTACATAAACTTTGCATGTGTTACATGCGTATGCAATATTTCCAGGATTAAGGCTTAATAGCAGCATCTGAGTTATGAGCGGTAGTTAATATCACTTGGTATTTATAACTTGCAGCCCTAAGGCGGTCTCTTTAATCACGCAAATATGATGTAGCAAAAAACATATATATGTATATATATTTATATATCTGGCAACTCATTCATGACCTCCCAGCCACGTGAGTGTCTATGGCGGCTCATTTCACTAGTATGGTTTGCCTCCTGCTCGTTTTTCTTCTAGAAAATATGTTATGAAAATGATCGAAATAATATGAGAATATTGATAAAACTGCATTCTTAACCAATACCTTACTAAACCCGTTTGTTGCTAATAAACTTTTAGAGTAATTTCGATTGTAATTAATAATTAATTTTAATAACAACATTAATGCCGCTTTGGAAAGAATGCAGTAGGTAAATGGTAACAGAATCGAGTTATTGATAAGCTTTAAAGTTCCCAAGGTAAGTAATTGATGTCACTCATAACATTTAATGCGCTTATAAGTGGTGTAATATGATAAATACACGGACCGCTTATCAACCGGCCATTAAGATTGTAATTGCTTGAGGGATAAAGCACCTGCCCAATAAAAGAACGTTCTCAGTTTAAGTTTACATGAAGGATTTTGACAATGTCTTAAATTAAATAATGTTAAAAGAGCCCATAGCCCATCGGCCGGTAGTTGTCTTGTGTTATTCAGTGTCGGCCATTTTAAAAGGTTCGCTGCCATTAGCGGAATCAGTACATAAGGCCGTTTGGGGTAGCATGGTTTTGTATAGTACTTAGCTTATAAATCCCTAAATAAGTTTGTCATGTATTTTATATATTTTATGTTGTTTGTATTTTACTATTATTAGATAAAACGAATAAGTGGAATTTCTCTTTTTGAAAAGGCCTTTTTGGTAAATAATACTTGGGTCTAATACTAATTTGGTTAAATAGTACTGTGGTCTTATTAATTGTTATAGCTATAATATATAAAACTAAGTTAAACTTAAACTAGGTTAAGACAAAATTTGGCTTCGATATTTGTTCATTTTTTAAATAAGAATCGCTTCTGAATGGAGGCCAATAACTAAAATGATATTGTTGTTTTTTAATTTTAGCTTCATGTAGACATATATTTGTGGAAAATTGTATCAGAGATTCGACTGGTTTTCTTTATGTTATAGCGATTATAATCTGGCGTATAATGTAGATGTTTATCTGTAACACCAGTTCATTAGCGAAGAGTATAATTAATGGGTCTATTAGTGTTTTCGTTGCAATAATAAATAATTATTAGTTTTGTTTGATACATTTCAGAACGATTCCAAATAGAAGGAATTAAAACGCTTAAGCTTTGAAACACGATTAAATTAACTAAAATGGGATGCATTAAAAGCTTTTCGTGAAAGCCGTCAACACTTCGTTTTAGAAAGCTCTGTATCTGTACTCTCTGATCTCCGTAAACGTATTTAATAGTGTTAATAAATTGTACTGTACTATAATGTGGTTTGTTACTTGTATTTAATCCATTTCGGTGAAAGTAACTATCTATGGAGCACTAAATTTTCACTTCGATAGAATTTTTTTTTCGAACTATTGCTGTCTAATAGATTAACCAGGATAAATAATAATGTGCTTTTAAAATATTTAACTCGCTAAAGGCCACTAGATGCCAACAGGCCACAGGCTACTGTGCGGTTTTTCACATGAGTTGTCAATTCGAATATAATCCTGAGTCTTGATTTTTTTCTATTGTTTTTATCTATTGGTCGAAGGAAGGTCGTGCTTCAGTGATTAACCAATGGGTGTGAGGCAGGCAAATAGGCCGGCCCTGATGATTAATATGATTACGTCAGCCATACCTGGCATACGCCATTTAAAGGTCAGGTAAATTCCTATAAGGAAAAAAATATTTATTTTTCTTTCTGTCAAATCTTTGCTCTTAGGTAGCACCATAATATAAACTTAAATCTAAATTACTCTACGCCAGCTCGTACGCGACTAATCTGAGAAGCATGGATGGAACTCAGTTTGGTTGTTTTCAATGGTGTTGTAATATAATGTTATTGCAGTTGAAGAAAATAAATTTCCAAACTTTTTCATCATGAAAATGATCAGATATTTTATTAAATACTACGGAAAATTTATCAGCGGTTTTGATTTATGTTTTTTATTTTTTCTGTAAAAACTGTTGTTCGATTTCCTGTTTTGACCACGACATACAATAAATCAAAAGACACGTGAAAAAATATAAATGGCGTGAAAGCTTGCGCAAGCCCAACAGTACAGTTACAAAACTGGTTACTTCCATTTATATGAACTATGAGTGTCTCTTTACACAGTGCAAGCAATTTGTAGTTGATAAAATAATTTTAAACAAGACACTTTTGAACCATGCACTTATATCGGTCGAGTCATTGATAAAGTACTTTGGAATACCTAAGTGGAAATACCTAGTGGAATACCTAAGTACCTAGTGAGAAGATGATTCCCATACTGCGTTAGTGCTTAAGCGAATGACAGGATAAAATGAAGGGTACTACCGGGGAAATACCACTCGCTCAAAGTGATGCAACAGGTTTATCCTGTTAAACTCGCGTTTCGTGCGTCCAGTGTTCCGGGAATCACTTAACTTGTCTGTTTCTCTCTGTCCTTTAAAACTTTCACCAGCATCTTCTTAAGAGTCGGCAACACGCTCGCGTACTTTCCAGCGTTGCATGTCCATGCTAAAGATCGGATATTTACTAGATGTTTAACGAAAAATATCGGTTTGACCTATACTTGACACAACTACTGTAAACTGGGCGTCCAAGACTGAAATATCACGTTGCTTCAGTAAAGATACCGCAACCAACACGGGTACCATAATAAAAAAATTCTTAACTCATAATTATTTTTTGCCGCCCTGAAATCTTCCAAAGACTAACTGACAAGTGAGAGATGCTTATTAACAGATAACAATTAGTTAAGATTCAAATACGTTAAGCACGTACGCTTTTAAAAAAGGAACCGAAATAGCATCGTAGTCATGGTAACAAACGGTTTTTGACACGTTTAAAATAAGGTCTAAGAATTTTGATTTCATTAAACATATTTTTTTAAATATTATTAAAACTATATGGCAATGTTAGTCTGTGGCTGGTATAGACACGCCCCCAACGAGACGTGACAGCATGACAACATGCAAATTAGCATTTGCATACGGCTTTTTTCATTAATGCCTATTTAATTACCAATAAATCGATCTTTGGAATAAAAAGTTTTGATCGAGCCTGGCTGGAATTCTAATCCCCACTTGAACGTTTCTACTTATAGAGTATACGCTGCGGTAAATATCCAAGAAGATAATTAATATATTAAATATATTCTAGTTTTTACGTTTAGTACAATATAATGTAAATAATTATAATTTACTTTGTTGTAGAAAATCACAAACTTATTTTTTTGTGAAAGAGGAGGCAAACGAGCAGGCGGGTCTATTCGAGTGATGTGCCAACCGCCGCCCGATGGATACCTGCATCGCCAGGAGGCTTACAAGTGAGTAGCTGGCCTTTAAGGAAGAGGAACGCTCTTTTTTTGAAGGTCCCCAAGTTGCTCGGGAATACCTTCGCTGGCAGTTGGTTTAACCTTTATACTTTAGTTTCAACGTTCGTGGAACGCAAATGGATATTTTTCCGCTCGATTTGAATTTGGAATGTAATGGTTTACTTAAATAAGTTTTTATATAAATAAAGGTGTGACACGCTTTTCCTATGATATTATCTTAGATTTAGAATAAACACTCAATAACTATGTCAGCCTCAAGTAGTGATACTATACGAGCATCGGAGAGTTTTTTAACGGTACATTAAAAAAATATTATTATTATTAATATATTAATTTCTTATACAGATGTTAATTCATAATAGTTTTTTTTTACAAGATAGTTAAGCCCCAAAGAGGTATGAGGCATATATATAACTTAATGTTGGTTTGGAATCTCATAGTAGGTTTTTATGTATTTCTTGGGAGCAGCAAATCCAGTGCAGCAAGATTGTTAAAAAACTTGTCTGATCCGGGAAGTTCTACAAAAGCTAGTTTTTAACGCAAGAAATGTATTCGAGACGTTTTTCAATGTAAATGATAAGAAACAAATTACTATTGAATTACTAATTAATCGTTTGGCAAAAAACTCGACTAGGTAAAAAATACTATATGGTGTTTGTGGATTCGATCTTTATTTTAATTTATATTTAGTTAAGGTTAGTTAAGGCAAAAAAAAATTTAATGACAAACCTTCTATAATTCTGCGGTATAGACAAGTCATAGACACGTTATTGATATACATAAATCTGAAGTCAATACCGGATAAACATTATCATTAAATTACCTTAAATATATATTTTAAGCGTATCGGCTCATTAAAACTCTGTTATTTATTGTTGCACATGTCTGATGTTTATGGTTAAGACTTGTGTATAACCTATCTTTAGGTCGCAGAAAGGTGCTATGCTTCTATAGTGGGTTATAGATTATTTTAATTGGCTTAGGCACATGATACACGTGTGTATAAAGAATATTTGCTACAATAATGCCATGTTTATCAAAAACACATGACTGATGATGCTCTAGGTAAATGTAGTGAAGCCCACGAGTCGTTAGACTCTCTTTGGAGTAGAACGATTGGATTTTTTTTATAGAATCCACAATACTCCAAATATATCTTCGCTTGTCTAGATATCTATGCTCACTATGCCCTTTTGTTTAAATACTGCCGGAACGTGGCAAAGGAGTGACGAAAGTTACCGAAAAAAATGCACTCTTTTTGCAGTGAAATCTACGTATCAAAGCCTGACTTTGTAACTTGTATAAGACTACATGTATAAATAGAAAATCCCAAGCTTCTAAGAGCATAAGATAAGTAAGACCACAACCAGCATCGTTCACTGTTAACAGCTACTATCATCTTTAACAATATTTTTATTAGGAATTTAGTTACTGCAAATTTACTCAACTAAATCATGCAGACGTAATATTTTGTTTAAGTCTGAGAATGAGACTCGAATGTCAACAAACTTATTACCTACAGCTTGTTAGTCTAGGATTGGTACCTAATCGGATGACATGTGACTAGATACATATCTCTTTCGTCGTCCAATAAATATAAACAAGTTATGTTGATGAACTGGAGAATTTCAAATTGGTGAAAATAATTCTTGTGGTAACAAGCGACAAGATGACACCTGACCGGGTGCAATCATCGTTAACAAGCATACTTATAATATCTATGGTCTCTCAGTGTTCTGTTTTGATACGAAAATTAAATGCCACGTCCACAGACTATATAACTTTGTATCATTTACAATTAAGTTTTTCTCTCGAACACAGATTCCGGTGGTATGTCCCGAGGCGGCGACATCAAATACGACTAATTATGTGTAATTGACACGGCTACAAACTGCCATAAATATCTTTCCGATTATAATTACAAGTTATATTTAATTTTTGCAAATGTTTGCGAACGACTAATAAACTGTGTATTATTATCGAATTTAGACGCGAATTGCAGCAGGTTTTTTTTTAAATCCTTTAAAGTAAATTCTGAATGTTTGGAAAACCTGTTTTTTTTTATATTCAAAGTCTAATGTAACGCTTTTCCGTCGCGCCGCGGAGTCGAGATACGTAAAGCATTTCCGTACTCAAAAGTGAATTAGAATATAAATTCGAGACATTTCCACTGTAGATAGTGCGCCGAGTAAGGTGTGAATCTCAATATTAAGATTGTTGGAACTCTATATATTTTATATTCTCATGGTAAAACGTTAGATAACCTGTATTTATTATACAGGTATTTTCGAAAATTGAAAACCGAATCTGAGTCATATTAATAAAACTTGATACTGTTTAATAGCCATCATTAAGTGTTTATTAATTTAATGGAAAGGACAGATAAGTTCGACTACACGGGAGGCATAAGAACAATTTACAAAATCGATAAAACTTTATATAATCAACAGTATAATTAACTATTGAAACTTACTTAAGTTCTTTTATTTACTTAAGTTCAAATTATGAAGAAAAAATGTATATACAAATGTATATAAAACTTTGAATAAATTAAGATGGCGCGTACGATTTGACAGTTGACATTTGTATACTTCAACTCATTACTCAACATAATATCTGTGGCTTATTCATAAATATGAATATTATCAAAGGAATACGAGAAAAGGAAATATTAACAATTACTTAAGTTATTAATTAACCTAATTGTTTTTGTTTATATTATCGCAATCAATTCCTACAATTACTTACTAACTACAATTTAAGAAAATGTAACCTAAAAATTACTTTTAATAAAAAATATTTGGAAATATAGTGTGTGCAGACCTAATCCTTTATAGGGTCATCTTCACCCATAAACATAAATTAATCGTTTGATGACAGTCGCTAACTGCTGGGGACAATAAGGACCACCCGCGAAGTGCTAAAGAACCTTTTTATACTCCTTACAAAAACATATTTCCCAAATGTAATAAAACTGATTAATTTTATTGATGGTACACAATACTTAGTATTATTAATAAAGTAAATTATTGCACAGACAGGGTGATTTTTTTTACTTGTGGGTAAGGGGGTCTTAGATATAAGTACCAACTTTAACTTAGATAGAAGAGGGAGCAAACGGAAATGAGAGACCAGAAAGTCCGCACACTCGGTTACGTTGCCGGCCTAATATTTAAATAATTTCACGTGTTTGCGATAAACTAGTTGCATAGGTAAAATTGAGAGTAAGAATTCTTAAAGTACCGATCTAAAATGTTATCCTCATTAGATTAACATATTTCCGATACTTGGCCAATTAAAAACTGCAGGTCTCAAGTTACGAGGTTGGCTTTTGCATACTGCGCGGTCCTGTCACATTTTATCATGCGCTCCACTACGACCCACGCCGTATGATAAAGCTACTTTAATATTCCTGAATAAAAATTAAGATGATTCTTAATTTTGATGAAATGTATGAAAGTAGAATACAAATTTTGTTTTTAATGTAGTTGAAACTTGTATATAACTAATCAATAAAACCGAAACAGTTTAGTTATGATTTAATTACTTACTAAAAAATATTATTTATTTATTTATTCACACTTTATAGCACTTAAACAGTAGAAATAAATGACGTTAATGGATGTTAATACATACATGTAACGGGCGGCCATATCGTTAATAAGCGATCTCATCCAGACAACCCACAATATTAAATTATATTAACTTTAGGTTAATATTAAGAATGTTTATGTTAAATGTTTTATTACAATTAATAAATTCTTGAAAATAAGACTTAATTACTTTACAAAAAATGTATAATTTTCTTACTGTTTAAAATGTAATTTCAATGATATAATGTATTATAATTAAACTAACATAACACAAAAATACATATATCTTACCGTGTGTACCCTATTTATTATTACGAAATAATGTTTGAATAACATTTATGACCTGAAACAACATACAAGATAATTAATACCTACTTTACGTGAAATTTTATAAGTAACAGCATATCTTAATGTATGCTTTTTATAAGAATATTATCAATACATCTTAACAGTATATGTATCGTGTTCTTGAAATTGAAAAATTCAACAACCTCGTGAATAATATTTTTTTCTTAAATGGCCAGATAATATTGGACAAATTCCGGAATGTGTCAAAATGAACAATTCCCGCCTAAACCGTTATACCTACGCGTCATCAATTTAATTTGTAGCATATCTGCCGCACCTCTATCGGGAAGTAATGTTAACATTTAACACTTCTAAACATAAATATACCAAAAGGGACTCTTATTGAAATTGTGAGCTATTTCACAAAATGATTATTTTGCAATCCGGACACGACACACGAACGATTAAGACGGACGACGCGCTGAGTAGCTACTTACAAATAAATCTTTATTCAAATAGCGTTCTCCTTATCTTAGACTTGAAGACGATAAAATAAATTTTAAGTTGAAATGTCCGTTAGCAGTTAATCTTTAAGTCTTTTTATTCAACTACTTAGTACTAAATCTCGTTGGCTTTGAGCGAGCTGTAATGCTAATTAGTGGCCGGTGTTCGCGGCGGGACACGCTTGTCCTCAAACACTTTAATATAAATACTATCCGACGTGTGACATACGAAACAGCTAACTGAAATAAATAAGATAGTCTTATACAAATAGACTTTGGATTGCTGTCATGGTATTAATAAAGTTTTTGAAATGGAAACAAGTATTAAAATTAGTTAGTTACACTATAAACCTTTTGGGGCTATTGCCAAGTAGAAATTGAGGGAAACAATACTAGTATATTAATTTAATAAGGCCCACCAACAACACACATATAACTAAAACAAAACTATCACCTTGATGCTTGTCGTTCCACCACTGCGCGTTTAGTAAGACATTTCTTACCACGCACCACCACGTTATGGAACAAGCTGCCCGCCACGGTAATTCCGAACCACTACGACTTAGGGTCCTTCAAGAAAAAAACGTAGAAATCCCTAAAAGGCCGGCAACGCACTCATGAGCTCCCAGCCACATGAGTGTCCATGGGCGGCGACTTCACCTCTATGGTAGGCCTCCTGCAAGTTTGCCCCCTCTTCTATAAAGAAAAACTACAAGAAAGCACAAGACATGTATGAGATAAGAGGTATGCACAGGAAATGGAATTTTGACAAAAATGAAACAATCACATACAATAATATAGGGTAATCTCATTTATTGTTTTCTGATCTGTAAGTGCGTTGTTCTCTGAGGTCACGTGATTAAACCTGTGCATTATTGTATTATTCTGAATAACGTAATAAAAGCGACAGCAAAAGAAAAATGTGATAAAACCAATGGTATCCCAGTTATTTATACAAAATAGCTTTGGCATCCCGTTAATGTCAACTAGTGGAAGGCGTGTCTAGCGAAGATGCCGATCAAATTTCTTGTCTGCGCGTGTAATAAAACAACCGTCGTTTCTTGAAGATTCCTAATTAGCTTTGATGGATCATTAACTAAAATATATTATGTACTAAAATTGTTGGTGAATGTTGCTAAACTCCTACGAAACGGCTGAACCGATTCTCATACAATTATGTGTCTATCGGGTAGGTGTGAAAATCGGTCAAAATATATTTTTCACACCCCTAAATGTAAGACTTGGTACACCCATTAATTTTTGTATGATATACATTATAAAAATATTAACATATTGAAATATTAAAATAGTATTTTACCATATTGCTCATAGTAAAATGCTTTCAAATAAGGAATAAATAGTTCCCCTAGTGCGATAATTAGACTTGCCCAAGGACTGAACAAAAACTGGGAACAACATCAAAGCCTGTCCGGAGCGGAGGGGTGAGAGGGGTAACAATTATAATTCCTACACTATAGGAAGACCAGTTTTATAGGAAATGTAGGTACGAACGTCTTCGTCCTGATATTTTTAATTCATTATAGGAACATGGTTGGCACATTTTTTATAATGCAGATAATAAAATAATGTATTTTATTTGAATAATACATTTTCCATGCGATGATAATTGCAGACTAAAAACAAGTCTTTCTCTAGACTACACAAAATTGATCGTAAAAATTTTGGATTATTTTTTTTAGATAATATTCGAAAAAGCCTTCTAATTCGATATTGCACTTTATTTTTTTTTATATATAAGAGAAAGCACACCATATAGGTGAAGTCGCCGCCCATAGACAGTCGCGTGGCTGAGTTTTGAGTTTAGTTTGATGTAAATATGATAAAAAAAACGTATCGTCAGTTACACACCCTAAAGCGTCTGTAAACCGCGACAAACGCTGTCTCCTTCCGCTATTTCAAATTGTCACTATTTATTATCTCAAATTATAAGCGTGGTCACAATTCTAACATTCTCTTACCTCGACTTAATAGACTTCTGTTGCTCCTGTGTCCAGGTAACTGGTTACGCGGAAGTGCATTGACTAATGAGAATTTATTATTATTGTCAAGAGTTAATTTATTTACCTATAATATGCTGAAAACGCAGATAGACACCATCAGATAATTTACATATTTTAGTTTAAAATATATAACGTTTCGATACATATAAAAAGAATTGACATTATACCATAACACAGAAGACTTGGTTCGGGAGTATTTATAACAAATTCGGTATTTATTTATTTATTAAGGAAACATTAACAGATACATCACAATAAGAAAATACTAGTTCTAAGAATAGATATGTGAAGAGGTCAGATGTATCCTAAACTAAGTTTCACTGACTTAACAAGAAGAGAAGCAAATACAAACAGAAAGTTATTAACAAGGAAGAAGCAGAAGCAACCACTGTCTCTGCCTTGGTGACAGTAATTGCTTACTCAACTCTCTCTTAAATGAAACTGCAGAGGAGTGCGAAAACAAGTCGATGCAGGGATGTGAATCCACGGAAAAGCACATTCTATGTATCGGCGTACGAAACCCAATATTGGTTCTGTGGGTGGGCATGTTGAAAGTAACGGTAGGGAGCAGACGCATTTAATTTGATACTTAGTTTTCGTAATGTTTTAGAAACACGGGGTACACGAGGAGACTGGTTATTTAGAGTGCTAGAGTCCAAGTGCTAACCTCCGCTCAAGAGCTTTGTAACTCTAAAAGATTAGTATTGGAATGGTACCCTCTTTCTTAACTTCGCGTGAATTTGTATTAAGTAGAACAAAATCCACAGAATAATGCTAAGCCACACATTTTCCCAAAGATAGCTCTGATTTGATGCGGCAAATAAACTCTGATTTGATGCGACAATCCTGTTGGTAACAAAAAGTTGTCTTGCTGTGCCCTGACCGCCTCCACTCATTACTGCACGACTAATTATAAAGCAACCTGCTCCGCAGAGGTGACGTTCACATACGATGGATTTTAACATTATTGTATACTTCTCTGTCTGTCTCGCGTCTCAAATGTGGACTTTAAACATGTCTTAAAACAACAAAATATTAAAGCATAAATTGAATAGATACACATTAGGCCGCATCCCACTTTAGATCAGTATGCATGCGACCAAACGTCTACTTGTCTACTTGGTAATTGATAGTAAATACCTCATTCATGTTCGGTTAGGTTGTTCATATTCTATGTAAAATTTAAATCAGATATTGTCTAACATGCAAAACTTTTGCTAACTTTTTGTAAAAGTTAATTAATTTATTTATGACTTTCAACCAAAACACTTAGGATACAATCTTTGACAACACTTATGGCGTAGCGTATGAAGTAACTTAATAAGCGTACTACCAGTTTATTTTGAACAAAGATTTTGGTACAACTATTGTGAGCACACCTTCCCCGCTCTATCAGCCGACCAAATATCATAGTCCACTATCAGCTGCATGTTAGTATGCACAAGGTGCAATTTGTCCTGGCAGCATTACAAGTTCAAATCAAGGGCGTCGCGGTATCGCACCTACCACTTATCCCGCCATTATGGTCTCAACTTGCATGATATTCGATTAAAAAAATTTATTACGTATTTTCATGTCGGTTCATGGTAGTTCGTAAAACATTTAGGTTTTACCTTCGACTCCATTGGCTTTAGCCTAGTGTACTAGTGGCTGTTAGTTTTTAAAATATTCGTAATACAGTTTTAGGCCGGCAACTCACTTGTGAGCCTCCTGGCATTGCCATGGAGCGTCCATGGGCGTCCATGGAGCGTGTCCATGGGCGGATAGCACATCACTCGAAGTGACCCGCCTGCTCGTTTGCCTCCTGTTACATAAAAAAAACATCTTCATATTCGTCTTTTTCTCGCCCGTTCTACTTTTAATTTATTTATTAACAATCTAAATATATATACAAAACTTCCTTGCTACATCTAACAACCTCTGATATCTTTTCACTATCATTCCTTACTGTGTCAAAAATATGTCATATTCTAGTGCAGACATAAGACGATTAGTTTAGGTGAATATGCGCGGAATGGCGCAATGGTAGATGACAATGAATACATGATTAAATTAAACAATTTATTTATTTTATTAAATCTATCCCCAAACATCTTATGTGCTGAATATATTAAAAAAACAAGAAACTTATAAGATAATAAAACTAGGTATAAAACGATTATATGAGAACTTAAAACAATACAAATGCGAACACAATCAGGATTTAAATTTTTTTTATGGTATTTAAAATGCCCCCACGATAGGTAAGCAGGGTGTCGTCAAACATCAATTGCAATTATATATTGATTTTTTTATAAAGGGGGGGCATACGAATGGGAGCCACCATTAAAATGGAGTGTCATCGATACTCAACGTGGAAGCTCGTGAACCGGCCTTTTTGGTAATGGTACTCTTTTCTTGAAGTCGTATTGGTTGATTTGAAAAGAACAAAATAGTCCTGCACTAGGTGCACGCAATGGACAGATCGTACGTTCGATTCCCGCGTTCATTGTCTTAAAAACATTGGATATTGCGTGTGCAGCTTACAGCGTGGGAAAAGGATATTTCTCTTAGAAATTTCTTTCACCATTATATTCCTGATGTAAGACTTATGGTTGAAAGAGATCGCTGTGTCATCTGAATGTTTTGTTTTAAAATTTTATATGACTGTTTTAAGTTATTATTGTTTTTGTTACTAGAGGTTTTCTTATAAACATTATTTTTATACTACTTTTAATTTATATAGTGTCGTGTAGTGTTTTAGTGCTATTTTATTACTGATGAGTACTGGACAGTTATGTGACAATTAATAAACGGGAATTATTACCTCCATAATAGGGACTGTTAGAAGTCTTAGACACTTTTCATATATTAATTTTGGCTAAATCGCCTATGTAATCAATATTTGTCTCATACATAATATATGCAAATGCAGATGCAGAACACCTTAAACTCATTGAATAATTTAGATATACATATATATATTTATACAGCTTGAAATTTGTACAATTTCCGTGCGTTTTTTGCCGATAACAATGTAGCCTTATGATTAAAAAGAAGTAGCCTGCATCCGATAATCAAAAGTAAACAGACCCTTTTAAAAAGTAATTATTGTGTCGACGTGTGCATGCTATTACCCCGCCCAGTGTTTTCAAACGAATGCATGTTATTATTATATCGCAGTATATAAGAGCCAATAATATTAAAGTGACACACAAAAATGTCTGAGTGTATGAGGAAGGTGGTAGCGTGGTTGGCGCTCAGCTGCGCGGTGGTAGAAGTTCGGCCCACTGCTGACATTATGAGGGACGTCACCCTTGGCTTCGGAGAGGCTCTGCAGCATTGCAGAGAAGAGGTTACCATTTCAATATTCCTATTTTAGTAAATGTGTCCCCACATGTGCTTAAAACAATATTTTTTTTTAATTTTAATTACTACTATGCCATGCGACGCCAAGCGACCTTATGTAGTGAAAAAATTCGCATATTTATTTCTTTAATTCATATATTAAAACTTATTATAGGTGAATTATATGTCCCTAGGTATAACTGGGATAACATACTCGTATTGTATCTAATAAAACTAGCCTTCTGTACATTCGCATCACGGACCTTCATAGTGCACAGAGTTTATAATCTAATGTGTAACATAGAATCTCCTTTAATATTACGTGAAAGGAGTTATTTCATTACACGCATAATTTACCGTCGTCCAAAAGTACGTAATTTACAAAAAAAAAACTGTATATTTGTGTAAATGTATCACAACTTGTCTCATGTCATTTATAAAGGATGGAGTTTTGTATAAGAAGAAATAGCTAAATAGTAAGGATGAAATACCGTTGCTGTGACGGCCATGGCCGGTGTAAATAATGTGTACAATGTCGCTAAACGGTTATTAACGCTCGTATATCAATCTTTTATTGCGCATAGGGACAGCCCACCCTGAACCTGTCCACAGATGGCAAACATATTACATGAAGTATATACATCTAATATATAAAATTCTCGTGTCACAGTTTTCGTTCCCTTACTCCTCCGAAACGGGTTGACCGATTCTCCTGAAATTTTCTAATCATATTGAGTAGGTCTGAGAATCGACCATCTATTTTGAGAGACATTTTTTTGTTTTATGGCAAAACGACGTTTGTCGGGATCAGCTAGTATGTATATAAAATATCACTTTTAGATTATCTTATCCTAAAAGTATTAAAATATTTTTTTTCTAAAAATGCAAACGAATATACGTTAAGTTTATTAAATAATTTGCGCTTCAAGCATATAGCTTAAAATATATTTTTAATTGTTATTTTATTACTTATAACACATAGCGTCTATTCATTTTCAAAATTCATGTATACACTAATACACACACACACACACACACTTAAATGCTCGTTCTTCACATAATATACTCCACTTGTTCATATATATTTTTTTCTGTTCGTGTTTTTTGTTGATGTTATTGTTTTTACTGATCTTAGATTCTATTTCAGGTTCTTTGTTTTAACCTTACTTTGGCTTTATTTTTAATCTATTTTTATTGTGTAAACTTTTTGTGATAAGCTGTATAGGTTAAGGAAAAATAAATAAAAAATGAAAAGCTATATAAATTATTCCATTACACACACTTATATACACTCACAGTGCTCATTCTACACTCAATAACCACGCTAAAAACAACAATATGACATGTTGTTTTCTTTTTTAGCGTACGTATATTATACTTTTAAGCCGTGTTTTATTTTTTATAGTTTAATAAATACAAAAACATTGCACATATGTAATCTGTGGTATTGCGCTTTACGGGTTAAGGGCATTAAATGTATACAAAAACCCCATATTTGTTACAGAGTCAACTCACTGAGGAGAAAATGGAAGAATTCTTTCACTTCTGGCGTGACGACTTCAAGTTTGAGGATCGCGAGTTGGGTTGCGCAATCAAGTGTATGAGCAGTCATTTTAATCTCCTGACAGATACCCACCGAATGCATCATGATAACACTGATAAGTTTATCAAATCCTTTCCGAACGGTACGCGTTCTTTTCATATAACCGGTCTATTGTCTCTGGCCTCTTAGCTCCTCAATTTATAAAACACTCCAATGTTAGTCATTTGAAAAGACTGCTAAATATTTTAGAAATCTAGTATAAGGAATAAGGTAATGAGATCATTTAAACTGTGCGTTTTTTAAGGCAGTTTCTGCCGCGCACTATGTCTTTGTGGAACATGTGCCAGCGGAGGTATTCGCGAACCGCTACAACTTGGGAACCTTTAAGAAAAGAGCGTTCCTCTTCTTTAAAGGCCGGCAACTTAATTGTAAGCCTCCTGGCGTTGCAGGTGTCCATGAGCGGCGGTTAGCACGCTCGAAGTAACCTGCCTGCTCTTGCCTTCTGTTACATAAAAACAAAATAACAAATCGTTTTGGTAAATCCGAACCAGCGTTTGTATATATCATTGGCATTTTTAGGTAATTCTGGTTAATCTGTGAATTTTATTATAGGAGAAATACTGTCGAGGCAAATGGTGCAAATAATTCACACTTGTGAGCAGAAATCTGACAATGAGGAGGATCACTGCTGGCGGATTTTGCGCATCGCTGAATGTTTCAAACTCACCTGTATGGCGGAGAACATCGCCCCAACAATGGAGCTACTTATGGCTGAGTTTATTATGGAAGCTGAAAATTAGAAAACAATATGCCCAATAAGCAAACTCGATAAAGGCGCTGACGTTACATTATTAATTGTAATTATGTAACGTGTATTATTCTATCACATTCTTGTCAAAATGGTCGTATTAGAAATGTGTGTTGGGTTTTATGTTGATTACATTTTATGTGTTTCAATAGTAATTAATATAATGTTTATAATATAAGGGTATTTTAACGACGAACTTGGTTTTTTAGAAAATATGAAGTGTCTGGTAAAAAATAACTTAAGTTTCTTACGCATCAATTGTTTTTTATTTTACCAAACATCTCTGTTCAAAATTAGGTCTGTACAAAATCTGTAAAATGTAATGTAATTTCAACTATTTATGTATCGGGGATGTAGCTCAGTGGTAGAGCGTTCGCTTTGCATGTGAAAGGCCCCGGGTTCGATCCCCGGCATCTCCAGATATCTTTTTTTTAATAGTTCAACTTTTGTACTTCTTTCACTAGAAACTACTAATACTGTACTAATAAACTACTGTTTTCTGTTGCGTAATATTCATATAGCCAGTGATGTAATACTTGTAAACACATTCAAAATAACTAAAAAATATACATACGAAAGCTAAAAGAATTCAATTTGACCCCGACGTGATTTGAACACGCAACCTTCTGATCTGGAGTCAGACGCGCTACCGTTGCGCCACGGAGTCGTTGATAATGTTGAACCAAGTTTCTGTAGATTAGACACCGTAAAAATAAAATATGGTTTAATAAATGAAATTGTTATAAATTGAATATTGCTGTAGCCGATTTTATAAAATAAAAATTCTCTTTTTACTTTAACGTAAACTTTTCTATTTGGAACGTGTATTATTATTTGTCTATTCAGTACTAGGCCATCTACCGGAGTAATATCAAACTCTAAATGATTGTGTGTAAATACTGGTATGTATGTATAAGGTACTAATTTGCCCTTTAAAAATATACATATACAACGTATTTCATACATTTAATTATACGTTCTATCTTGTATGGTTTTAAATATTAAACTATAGTTTTCTTTAAATACCTTTATGACCACAGAATGTTAATGATACTAATAAATGTGAAATGTCATTGTCAATTTTTTTATTGTTTAGTGTGGCCATTGATTGGAATATTCCACATATATAGGCCAATTCTACTTCTGAGGTAAATTAAAAGATTTGTATTGTTCTTAGCATACAGTTTTTATATTGACTGAATTTGATATACATATTGGAATAACATTTAAAGTCATTTTAATAATATATTTCTTTAAATTTTATTAAAATGTTTGACAATATATTATAATATTATTTTTGGGGATTTTTGTTGTTGTTTGCATGGTTACTCAGATCTACAGTAAAGTTGATACTTGAATAGAAACAAGGTTGGGTTCGATGGAGTTTGGACCAAGATTTAATTAAAAGTTTATTAATTTAAAAATATGTGTTTATAGTGTATAGTGAATGTGTGCTCGTGGAATCATGGGCTACGACATTGGGTGGTTAATACCGCGACTCCGAAATCCGGGTAGACTATGGTACTGTGCCAGCTCAATAACAGTTGCTGTTGTTGGCCTCTTCAGCAAGTTTATAGTAGGTGGGTAAACCTCCATCATCAGCTCAATTTTATATTTTAACAATTTGGCCCCGTATTCGATTTCCACGTGTATTATAAAAGTATTGGTAATTTTATTGGAAGCTTATTCAGCACTTACTCAGCAATTCAGTCATATTATAACGCAACCTGAATTATTTGCTAACGCTGCAAATCTGTAAAGCCAAATACATAGTTAATAATGGTGTTTAATTTTTTTTAAATACCACTTCTGCATTGTATGTATATATTGTCTTTGAATTCTCAGCTAAATAAGTAAATTCATTTGCCTTGCTAACTAAAGTACATTAGTAAGGTTGTCATAGCTTTGTATATGCATACAGGAAGCCTTGTTTTATTAATGATTATGACTAGGTATATAAAAAAAGAGTTTACAAGTTATTATAAACGTTGATTATAGATAAATCTTAAATTTTATCATAATGAGCATAAATAATTTATTCACACTTATTGAAATTCTTATTGTTATAACTTACATATTAATGTCAACCTTCAATTGTTTGATAGTAGTTCTGTCTTTATAAATTGAATTTGTTTATATATATTTTCTTATTTAAATATTTTAACATATGTTAGAGAATAATGAACAACATAGTTTAGATACATAGAACATAGTTTAGTTTAGCTACTAAAGACTTTAATTCTTGCTTGCTTCATGGGTCAATAATAAATTTATGCTTTTAATACAACTACATTCTGTAGTTGTATAGGTTAACAAAATTTTTACTCCTCCAAAAGCAAAATAATAACCAGCAAATTAGATTGTCGGTATAAATAAATGTGCCGATGGTATTTTCCTATAAAATGTCCAAATATGGCAAAGTTCAGGTCAAGAATGCTTTCCATTTCAAAATTTATATATATGTATTTCATACTACTAAGATATTAAGTGTGAAGTCTTGGACTTGCATGTTTCAAGAGAAAACCTAATTTAAATATGACTTGGGCTTACTTAGAAATTAATGTTGGTTGGTACAATTGAATTGATTGAACGGCAGAAAAAATCTGCCCAATCGATCACAATTTTTATTGATTGATGGCTAACAATCCCAAAATATCCAACAGGATATATTACCAAAAATAATTTATTTAGTTATACAGACAATTTATCCAAAACTTTAAACACTTGCTAAAGTTATGTGGTGAGACTTTCCTGAAAGTCAGTTTAAATATATAAATGTGTGTCACCATTTTTATTAAACTTTACAGAGTTCCTGAACAAGACAACAGTGTATAATCGCGAAGCACTGTCTCGTGCGGTACACCGACCACGTGAGGTGCCGCTGCTTACTGTCTCAAATCATCACTCCTGTTTTGATGATCCAGGACTATGGGGTAAGTAATATATCCAAATAGTACTTTCCGTTTCACCAATTTTTTTTATGAACCAATATGCCTTTTTACAATGTAACTTGAATTTTTAAATCCACGCTTTTGATATTAATATATTTCTTATTTGATGTAAACGAGCGATGTATAATTCATATATTTTCTTTAAATTTGCGTCTCAGACATGGTGGCTACTGGCATAAATACAGATATCGTATTAAATGTATCAAATGATACGCTGTAGGGCTTTGTCCGAGCGTCGGAAGTTTCTGAGTCACTTTATTGTATCCAAACCGTCTGTAGTAGTAGAGTACATAATACATATTTAGAAACAAAAGAAATATGTAGATCTTACAAAATCATAGAATTGCCTGCAAGAGATCACTGAAGACAAGACAAAAGACCACGTAGTATAAAAAAAATACTAACTATTATGAAGTATGACGTCATGAAGGTAAAACTCATAAAATAAGAAACGATTAATTATTTATATCATTTTAATTATCGTTATTATACTGATTTAAAGGCGTCATTATTATAATTACAATTTAATTACTATATAATTTTATAACTATTTATAATATGTTAAAAATACCCCAAATGAATTTTGCTTGCACCTGGGCGCATTTTCCGCTCAACGTGGCCCGCGGCCCACTAATAAAAACTTATTTTCACTCTGGAACTTTATTTCGTTTCTTTTTGTCTAATTGTGTTCACTTTGCGATGAAAAGAGACAAATTCTTGAAGGAAAAGCGGTACATCAAACATAAATGTTCTGAATATAGGTTTACTACATTCTAAAATATAATTTTTCTTCAATACTTTTTTGCACAAAAATAAATTCTGCCAATGTCCGTTAAGCGTGAGACGACTTTGTATTAAATTACATTTTACCCCTCGCTTAAGGTCAATAATATGCCCTTTACCCCTGATCGATAATATCATGTTACGTCATTTTACACGTGTATTCATTTTAATCTTTACTTTATTATTGTCCGGTAGAAACAATCAACTAAAATCGACTGACTGTGGTATTAAACACGCAGTTGTGTATAACTTGACAGATAATAAAAGTATATAACCTTCTTGCGTTTAAACTTTATTGATTATCAGACGTTGTCTGTCAAATAGATGTCACTGACATCTGCCATTCAACTTCATTGGAAGTGTTTATTGAGTGTCCTTGTATACTTCTATTCAATACTGTAATCTGGAATGAAAATTCTAAAAGGAAAAATCTGATGAGGAGAAAAGAAATGATTTTTCATTCCTTTACTGTTAAACGGTTTATGTTAACCGCTATTTGTTTGTACGATTTCGCAATAGAGCGCGAGTGAGCCACGAACCAGTTAATAAAATTGTTATTTTGCTATGCTCTGATAAACATTTCAATTTATCGATATTATTTTTACAATTGTTTAGTCTAGTAGTGTTCATATGTCTGACACTTCTATAATAGTGTCTAATCATTAGGATATGAGTCTTACTCCTTTGTGTATTAAGTTTTGTTTGAAACTTTGATAGGAGTGAACTGGCTTTATCGAGAACTGTTAATAGAAGAGTTATTATTTATCTCAGTTATTTATTTAGACACCATAAACCCGTTGATGTCTAAATTGTCTATGATGGAAAGAGACGTTAAAACTACGTCATTTACTTGATTATCATTACAATATAGGTACTCTATGTTTGTCTATGTACCACACAAATATATAAACAACAAAACAATTGATATATGATAATATCATGTTATCGAATTAATTAACGATCTCGTCCAGATATCCGTAGCCTAGGCATTTGTAATATACATTCTTTTGATAATAGTCTTATAGCTGTATTTTTGTTTGAGTTGTCATTGGTTTAATGAAGATTCTGAAATATATTTTAATGATTTTGTGTTGAAAATTGATTTTAGTGATTTTTTTTAAGCGTTTGGCATATTTCCAGATATTGTTGGAATGATGAGGTCGGCCGGCGCCTTATAGTCGCCTCATGGTCGACATAACTTATCTAATATAATATATGACCTTTAATTATTACTACCATTGCTCAAGTAAAAATGAAATAATTTTATTCAATGCGTTGAACGCGGTATTATTTAATGCAAATTCTTCACTCGACTTTTAAATCGAGTTTATAATGCAAATACATAAATAAACGTGCTTATTGAAAAAAATATAATAAAATTATTTTTAGCAAGACCCAACCGTTCGTATCCCAAACAATTGTTAATAACTTCGTTTTTGAGACGTCTGTTATTCTAAATTGAAAAATAAAAAAAAAAATTTGTGTAACTATAACAATGGTATTCATAGATAATTAATAGTAGCATCAACCTTGCTTTACAACCTTGATATCACATAACTGGGTCATCCTTTAATTTTCAATTATTTTCTTTGATAACGTTGTCTACTGTGTGACATCTATTTTTATGCTATAATGTATTAATAGATGGCGTGTTCATTCAAGCGTGCTCGCGCGTTGTTCCGAACTCGCACGCGTTAGCTGGGTCACTCGGTGACACCGGTAATTATTAAACGATTACGTAAATTTACTCACGTAACCAATTCACACGACTCCAATGATTTAGTCGATCTCGATCTTCGTTTTTACATATCGTTCCGCAAATAATACTTAAATCTACTTGTTGGACATTTACGTAATAAATAGATGCCAATTATAAATATATAGAAGATCTTGTAGTACTTTTTTTATGTATATGCAAACGAGGAACTGATTCAATGTTATACCTGATAGTGCAACCTTCATAGTTAAAGTGTCAGTCAAGATAGGTCCTTTCATGTTCTCGTCATTCTGGTTTACTTATTTTACATACAATTGAAAGTAACACGTCACATTGTCAATTAGCACAGATAATTTATTTTATTTATTTATTTATTTAATAAGGCACACCAACAACACAGATACAAACATAACCCGAACAGAATTACAAAAAAAAACACACAAGGCATGTATGTGCATAAATTATATGGATGCACAGCATTAAAGGTATACAATTTTAAAAAACAACCAAACAATCATATATTAAACAAAAAAAAACACAGAACTAAAACAAAAAATTAACGTTCCTAAATTGGAGTCTATTGGCGAAACAAGGTCCGCAACAATATGCGTCTGAAGAAATGGAGACTATCACTAAATGGATCAGCGTCGCATGTCCTCAGAGCACATTTCATCGATAATAGATGTTTATGGATGTAAATCTGTTAATTTCTTTTCTACAAGTATTGTGTTGGATCTGTACTGAAAAGTACTATTTTGTTGCAGGTGTGCTGGATACGGGCACGTTGGTTCGGGGCTCACGTATGCGTTGGTCACTAGCAGCCCACGATATTTGTTTCACCAACGCGATACACGCTGCATTTTTCGCCCTTGGAAAGTGTGTACCCGTAGTACGTGGTGCTGGAGTGCATCAGCCCGCTATGGACTTCTGTGTTGAGCGGCTCTGTAGTGGCGACTGGGTGCACATCTTCCCCGAAGGGAGGGTGAATGTTGAAAAGGAGCGCATTCGTTTCAAATGGGGCGTTGGACGACTCATAAGCGAGAGTGCTGCCCGTGGTCGTCCACCTTTAGTGCTTCCAGTCTGGCATGAAGGAATGGATCGCGTTCTTCCTAATACAGAGCCCTACCGACTGCGTGCACGCAACCATGTCTACCTCTGCGTCGGCGAGCCCATAGCGCTCCATCCCCTGCTTGAAACGTCAGTATTTCATACCATTTGTGCCTAGTTTGTCATCATAAGAAAAAAATCCAATATACTTTTAAAATTTCAGACTTAAAACCATGAACGCAAGCGAGGAAGAAACGCGGCGGGTAATAACAGAACGTATACAGGAAGAGTTGTGGAGGCTTCGGGACACCGCACACGCGCTCGTGCGACGAGCTTCGGGTCGGATATTGGACGAGACGACCGCCATGCCCAATGGGAAACAGCACAACACACCAATACCAGAACCCACGCCCAAAGAGTGTCTCGAAAAGGAGAAGGAACTGTAAGGCCCCAAAAACTCGAAGGACCGCGCTGGACGCGGCTACCTTCACTAGGCATGTGCCAATGTCCTGCACAATCCCTGTCGTTTTTAAGAAATAATTTTATACCCTCAAACCCAAAGACTACAGAGAATTGACTGAGTTCCTCTTGTGAGCCGAGTGAGATGAATTTTTGTACATAGTTTCCAGTGTTTTATCGGAATAATCATATCAGTAAGCGTATGTACCGATGTTTTATAGAAACCCTTTACATGGAGCAAAGCTTTCATATAATATACGGAGTTGGAATCCATTTAAAAAACGAAACGACTGCCCTCAGCACAGACTGCTGTTTTATGCTACTCTGTATCTAGTCGCTAGTCTATGATTGGTTTCAATCTGTGGACCAATCACAAGCGTTCGATTTTTAAATGCATCTTAACCTCAATGGGGTTGCCTTTTAGATAAATTTGGCACTTTTACATAATAACGAAGGCAACTGAATATAGTCTATATTGTACATTTGGTATCAAAGGATTTCATTTCAAATGCAAGCCATGTATGGAGCTTACCTTAAAACCTTACTAAGTCTGTGAAAATGAGCTTGTAATGTAATTATTTGCGGTTCGTTGAATCAATACTTCTTCCGTTAATTTGATTAAAATATTTAAAAAATCTAAACAAACGCGAGTTATTTTGAATTTTAAATTTTTTTTATTGCTGGCGTATCGATATACGATTAACAGAGTTAGTGAAGGTGTTCCTTGCATGCGATTTGTGGCTGTCGTGGCGAGGTGGGTTGTCAAAGTTTTTCCTATTAACTTAAAACAATGCACAAAATCTATTTTCTAACAAAACTTTTTCTAATATGCAAGCTTTAGTTTAATTTTAACACTTTTGATTAACCCGCCTCAGTCTGTTATGGATTTTAGTTGTAAGGTTTGTAGTATTATAATTGGTGTTTTGTATGTGTGTGTGACACGGTGACGTCACTAGGTGTTTTAATGTGAATGTGATTCGGTAACTATTTTATAATAACTGTTGTTAGTATATATTTTTCTCGAAACTTTTCCTCATTCTAAATTATTTATGACCGTGTTAAACTTGTTTTATACAGGATGTTATGGAGCGTTACGAATTTTTAATTTTGATTGCTTAAAAAATGTAAGGAGTTAGGTTTATTAGAGAAATCAGAGATTTGCGTATAAAGACATGCCGAAGATAATTACATAGCTATACAGGGTTGAGCGACGAATCCCTAGTGATTCTATAACATCCCGTATAAAAGATATCAGTAGTGAAAATAGCGAGCTCTTTCTAGAGGCCACTTGAATCCCATCTGTTTTTAGTATTTTTACACTTTTATTTAAATTTGGATAAAATATTTTCAAAACCTATCAAAAGCAGTTGACGCGATATATTTTTATTGTATAAGGTTGTGTAATTTTTTAAAGAAAACATTCCTCGATGTTACCGTTACAATAATCTATTTTTATTTAAAATACTATTTAATAAGAGTGTTTTTTTAACTTAAGCATCAAATTGATATGCAATTAAGTAATTATATTTCGCGGCTTCAACCAATATTTGGGCTCAAATCTTAACCGTTTCATTGTAATCAATGTAAATACGATTTTGTATGTTCACTATTTAGAGCCATTGGCAGTTTGTGTATGTGATGTTTTTAACTACTATTTATGTGTTAGCTTAATGTGTGTTCAGCATTTCCGCACAGATTTTTAGTATACATATGATCTATAACGCATGGATACACAGTATTTGAATTTTTATTGTTAAATATAAAGTTGCTAGTGCCATCTGCATTTTAACGTCATTCTCATGTCAGAATTTATTAACCTATAAATGGGTTGTTAAAGTTTTTTTTACAAAAAACTGCACTTTTTTTCGTTCACATAAAATGAGTATGTACTGCCCTGGAGTTAAAGGGTTATCGTGATGTGGAGGAAGTGGGGGGGGTAAGATTAAGTAATTATGTCTTTGATGTTGTCCAAAGTGAACGCTTTTTAAGGAATTGTATTATTTCCGGTAATAAATCGATGGATTTGCGAAATTTTCTTTTGATTATTTCCCATTACCAGATTATAAACAATGAAAGATCGACAATTTTAATAAAGAACATATTGAATTAACATTCAAAAGTCACACTTATCCGCATAAAAATATAAAGACTATTAATCATGTTATGATGATATCACAGGGCTGACTTAATTAATAGCATCTCTAATTAACTTTCATATCAAAATAATTTATTTTGACAAACTTCAGTTGAGTTAAAACGACATACAAACATGAGACAATGACACGCAATTACGTTTAAAGGCCACATCGTAGTATTTTATTAATATCCTTTGAAACGTAAAGTTTTGGCACACTTAAATACAAAATAATTTCATTCGCCCGGATTTTGTATTTCACAATTTATCTATTCATTTTTTTAATCGAAATACAGCGTTCAGATTCGATTTACATTACAGGGGCCGACTTTAGTGAGATTTGAAACAGATGTGCATCAATGCAGCGGAAGTAGAGAAGCTGCACCGAACGGCGATCTGTATTCTATGTTCATCTCCTTAAAAATTTGCTGTGGAACCGCAATATTGGCGAGGAACACGCGACCGAGCGACGCGTCCAACGGCATCGGCAGTCCGCCGACGACTGCGGCACGAGTTTGCATATCAGGCCAACCGCCGGCCGGTGGCTCCAACGCCAGCACGGCCGCTCTCTGCGCGCGCACCCAGGCCAACACCTCCGAATGCCCGACGCGTCCAGAGTCCGCCAACGGATCGTACAGCGCCAATACAACCAAATCCGCCATCGGAACCCTGTCTACGCCCCACGCGGCCTTCCCACCGGCAGCGGCGAACGCGGTAAGCTCCCGCTGAAGCAGAGCACACGACTCGGCGCCTTCCCCACTGAGAGCGACACGTGCGCGGACCCCGTGCGAGAGTAACAAACGCGCCATAATCACGCCGGCAGCCCCGCCCAGGTGGGTACCAGCGGCCACTACCACAACGGGCACTTGATGAGCGTTACGCGCCTCGAGACGCCGCCCACCACCGCACAAGCGGAGCGCCAAATCAGCAGCCGCCCGTGCCGCAAGCAGCAATGCGCTATCCAGCAATCGCAGCCGCAGCAGATTCTCCCAAAGCATTTGGCGAGCGCGGGGTGTGGCCGCGGGTATGGTTCGACCGTCGTCCGTAGTGTAGTGCTGCGAAGCTTGAAGCGGCGCCGGTAATTGCAAGACAGGTCGCGCGGCTGGCGGTCCGGGCAGCACGCTCTCGTCGTGTCTCAGTGCCGCATCGGCAACTACGTCGGGTCGAGCCGCAGCACCGCCACCGCCTTTCACCTCCCAGCTCACTGCCTTTAATACCCAAATAAAACTAAATTTATGGTTCAGTGTGGTCCAAGAGCAGCAGTATCAAATTAATACAATTCAAAATAAAAGAAACATAACTAGAACACTATATATTTTGACAAGTCCATTCAGTTAATTGAGATTACCTGCTTGTCAAACAGTGCAAGGTTGCCTTCAAAGTCAAAGTCATCTTCAAAGGCAGGGTCCGCAGTGTCACCAAAACATTCTTCATTTCTACGTCTTGCCCAATCCGGGCCCCATACCATGTTACCCCCACCTCGCGCTTTTGGAGTTGAACTCAGGTTATTGCCTGTAAATAAAGATATCCACTAAAGTTCTATCAAACAGATTCTATAATGTTAATTCTACAGTATTTTTCATACCAGCATTAACATTTTTGTTTCTATTAGTTTGAATATCTATTGGTTTGCTCCGTGCTGGTGTAGTGCCACCTCGATTAGCAGTTGTCTTATTGGAGACATTGTTGTTTGGTTGAATCCCTGTAAAAAACCATATACTATCATTTTCAGAAAACAAAGTGAAAAGACAGCTCTTAACATCATCTATAATTAAAATGATATTCAACTTCCATAATTGAGTTTAGTTTTCTGTGTTTTAATTGATATAGATAATTGTTGTAACATTTTACTTAAACAGTTATTTCAAAATAATAAATATGTGTTAAAAAGTATATTTTCTTATTTCTGTTAATACTGTGAGAAAAAAGTTTAGTGCTTTTAACAAATCAGACTATTTTTTTTTTATATATTAAAATCAAAGTAACTACACACCTGAATTAGAAGAGTTTGCTTGTAAATTCTCACAGACAGTAGCCCTAGGTCCTTTCTTATTTGCCTTAGTGACTCTCACAGTACTGTGACTTAATTCATGTGAATCTAAGTTTGCCTCTTCAATAATTTTTAAATCTTTAATATCGGCAGCCCTGAAACAGGTTAAGAAGCATTAAAGAAACGTTGAAGAAGCTTGTCATATACAGTTAAAGCCAGAGTTGAAAGCGGAAGGCATCTTACAATAAATATTGTCTTACTTACTTCAGCGTTACTTGTGATTTCGGGTACGGGAAACCATTCCTAAAGGCTTTAGTAAGCGTTATAGAATTTGCGTCCGCTTTGACGATCGTACCCTGATAGTAACCAAGAGGCTCCCCACAATTTACGGACACGGCACAACCAACCCAATTCGACATCTTTCAAAGTTTACATATAAAGTTGACGTAGCACTTAATCGCCGCATTAATTGTATTACTTTATAACATACAATGTAATAAATAAAACTTAATAATGTTTATTCTAGATTTTATTGGGTTTACACTATCAAGTTTTTTTTCACAAGGTTGACCGTTCACATCAACGTCAAACGTTAGTGCATTACGCACTTGCTTATCAATGCAGAGCATAAATTCGTAGGAACTGTGCTGTGCAATATTCATAAATATCGTACACATCCATTCTTCTTGGCGACATTATAGCTGTTAAAAGTGGAAACAGTATTAATTTGGCATTATAAGTCTATTTAATAAAAGATTAGAAAAGACAATTTTAACAAAAACAATAAAGACGTTATTCACTTAATAGAATACAAAATATTTAAAATAAAGAAAAGGATAGTTTTTTCTTGCCGAAACAAGGGCTGCTATGTCTTTTCATTTATTACATCAGATTATGTTCTTAATATTAAAATCAATATTTTAGTTCAGTTTTTTAAGTTCAATAAGAAACCACTAACCACTAAAAAGTGAAATAATAATATAAATGCTCAGTCCTGTAATATGTAAACATTTGACTATAAATATTTTTATCGTGCTTTGATAAGTACAACATTAAATAATTTAATGGTGTACATAAAAAAAATCTTGTCGTTACGGCGAATTTTCTTAACGTCAGTGTTACACGTAGATGCCACGTAAATTGTTAATATAAATTGAATTTAAATAAATCAGACAAACAAAACGCTTGCATATTGTTGATTAATTACTGGTAATAAAACGAACCAAATCTGGCAACTATGAGAATTTTCCTATTAGTTTGGAAAGTAGTTGTCGATTGTCAGTTGTAAATAATTTTGACTCAAGGGAGATATGCTGGGTTTTGACATACCAAATTTGAGCATTTGAACGGAGAGTGTGCTGTTCAATTAGGTCGAATAATAATTTAAAAATATAATTTTCTCGCAATAATATAATTTGTGAGTTTCTGTCTATCTAGTTTATGAATGGTGCATAACTGTGAGTCGGTTGTGCTGAAAGGTAGGTTCTCGTAGGATTAAATAGCAAATTATATTGCATAAAAGTAAATTATTTTTAAATTCCAAAAGCCGCATTCTGAATTAAGGCTGCTTAATAAATATAATATATATAATAAATACAAATTCTAAATAAATAAATTTGTAATTTACTTAAAAAAATAAAATCTCCTTCATAATAATTAAATATATTTCTGCCTTTGCATAGTGAAGTAAAAATACTATTCAAAATATTAAAGAAATGTTTAATTCAGATGGATGCAGAAGTGGTAAAGGAGAATGTGTGGCAAGCTGGAAGTGTAAAAACAAGGTGGATTTTGCTGGCAGCATTATGTTCCTGTGTCGCAGTGCTGGTAGCTGCAGTGTGTGATCACTCCCTTCCTACACCACTAGACCGGTCTGCACCAAAAGACCGTTTCATAGCTGAATTTGCTTATGAACATCTAGTCAACTTGACATCCATTGGACCGAGGGTAAGTCATAAAATAATATTAAATTTATTTCAATTGAATAATATTTTTGGATTGTATACTGTGTGTTGTACACTCAAAACATCTTTATTGTAAAAAAAAACAATATAACATCATATGAGTCAATATGAGTGGAGTGTGAAGAAAATATAAATAAGCTAGTTTTATAACTTTATATATAAAAAATTGTTTCTTATTAACAATTAAGGCATTAAACATTGTTCTCAGGTAGCAGGCAGTTACGAAAATGAGGTTGCGGCTGTTAAGATTCTGGTTGCAGCTGCTCGTGGGATTCAGGCGGCTGCCTCAGCACATAACAGAGTAGAGTTTGATGTATTCCGGGCAAGTGGAGCCTTTTCTCTTACCTTCATTGATGGTCAGTCTCTACTGTTTATAATCTTGATTGCTTAAAATAGTAAATCTAAAAAACTGAATTTATTTGCAGGTATGAGCAATGTATATCGTGACGTCCAAAGCGTGGTGATCCGAGTGCGTGGTGCGGGAGCCGAAGGCCGAACCACCCGTCGGAGCGCCCTGTTACTCAACTGTCACTATGACACAGTGCCTGATAGTCCAGGTAAGTTTATTTGGCCTAGATTTTATGATATTGTTGAAATTTAATATTATTCGATCCATGAAGATTCCACAACTCTCAAGTTCGTTTAAATTATAGTATTTGTTTTAACTAAAGCCACTAACTGTGTAACTATTTGTTAACATTTTTAATGACGATTCATTCGACGTCAAAAATTAGAGTAATATCCTATTATTTTTTTCATATATAAATCATTTCGTTAATAAATAAATGGTTTACACCCGTTCGTTAAATCAGTGTAGAGATTAATACGCAATAAAAAATATACATAACTGTTCAAAGTTCAAGTAATGTTTTTGTATTAAAATGATTTAAACCTTGACAAAAAAACCATCGATGCTACAATCTTTCATTCTCGAAGCTTTTATTTACGAACACATTAAATCCTCGCTTTTAAGAATTAACAGTTCTGTATTAATTTATATTGTTTCTGCATATAATCGTATCTGTGTACGTCAATATTTTTTTAAGAAGAGACCATACCAAGCTAATTAATTGAAGTTTTTCTTTGGTAAAAAGGGAATTTATTTTGTTTGCGTTCATTCCAACCTTCACTTATACACAGCAATGCATACGTTGTTACTTATTAATGGTACTTGCATTTCTATAAAAACTTAAGGTCCCAAGAATAGCTTAAGGCCAATTAATTAATCATGTCGTTGTAGCAATTATGTGCACGCTCCGTATCTAACTGCTCAATAGAAATTATCTCACAAAAATATTAATTTAAAGTATAGGTATCTACAGTAGTGTGTACCCATACCTTGAAGTAGCTTACCTTGAAGCTAACGGTTAGCTAAGATATGTCCCATTTATAATTTTAGATGTGTTTTTAGCCAGTAGTCATCCGCTTTACCGGGTACTACTGGCAGTTAATGTTGATTCAACTATTTTTAAATTTTGACGATTTCATGGCCTTAACAGTTTTTTTTAACTTTATTAAGGAAATATAAGATGATAAAGAGTTTTTAAAAGTTTGAAGGTTGCACAATACTATCCTGTAAATGGCTAATTAACATATTTAATGTAACTACTAACTATATAACGTAATGGAATCTTGCACTATATCGTGAATGGCACAAATTCAACAATTATCAAAATATTGTTTACGATATATTGACCCCAATTAAACCGTTTACAGATTTCATTGATATGATAACGATTGTAACACCGTAATTCCCGTTAGAATAGATGTTATATATGTTATTGTCACATCCTAGTTATAAATTAACGGAAATATCGTGTTGAGTATTCTAAAACGGTTTTATCGTTATTTTGTAACGATTTGTTTATCAATTATGAACAAATGTGTTTTTTTTTATAATTATATTGGATATGTGTATGAATGCGCGGTTTTAACCGCCCTTATTAAAGCCTTCGTTAATGCGAATAAAATATAGTATAGTTTACAATAGAGCAGGAAATTTTGAATTAAGAAAAAAATATTAGTACCTCTAGTAATCTAGTTTCAGGGAGAGTAGAATCGTAGTAAGTATAAAAAAACATTATCAAAAAATATTTATTACAAATTATTATCTATACTAATAAAAAGACAGTAAAAATCGAATGTTTGTACATTAAATATTTTTCCAAAAAAAAAACTGAAAGGAGGCAATTAAAGAAGAGTCATAGAAACCGAAAAATATAAACATGGATCAATAACTTGTTTTTATATTCATTCTGTTAGTTTCTTGTTACGGTTTTGCATGTAACGTAATAATGCTGAACAGGTTAATACAATCCTTGTCAGTATTATTAATCTTTATTATTTCATAAAATGTTAAATAGCTGTAGTAATGTAAAAAAGTTATGAATCGCTACATTAAACTAGGCTTCGGCCTTCAAAAATATAATCATTTGTAGTCGATTTTTTATTTGAAATATTTAATCACTGACTTTTAACTACAACTTTGTCTTAACTGTAGTAACGCTGTGCAAGAAGTCTGTGATCGCCCCAAGTGGCTTCTGATGTTATGAGATTTTTTATATCTGTTCTCCATAGGATCGTATCACCGATCACGAAAAGTATACAGTTTTATTAGTAGAAAATAATATAGGTCTATTTAAAACATGACAATATATAAGCGTATTATTTCGACGAACGTTCCAGGTGCCAGCGATGACGGTGCTGGATGTGCTGTGGTACTAGAAACGATTAGGGCGTTAGCCGCGTCAAGGCATCCACTGCGCCACGACGTGGTCGCCTTGCTGAACGGAGCTGAAGAGAACATAATGCAGGCGTCCCACGCTTTTGTCACCACACATCGGTGGGCGAAGTCTTTACGCGCCTTCATCAATATAGAAGCGTGTGGGGCTGGGGGCCGCGAGGTTCTGTTCCAGGCTGGTCCAAACGATCCCTGGATGCTCGAGGTACACCACTGTACGTAATCACGCACGACGCACCTCATCTCACGTTTGCATGCATCATTGTTATCATGTTAATTTTGTTTCAGCTTATTAGAAACCGGTTTTAATCCGGGATAACGAGCTTAGAATGTATTTAATCATGTTATGGTTATCTTATATATGAAAGGCCCGTTATGTCATAAGCTTTAAAGGCTTTAATAGTGGGTTACATTGCCATAGACTCCACACGCTCTATAGTCTATGGCATACCACTATATATGGATTTAGGTTTTATGGAATGTATGCTTCCCACTAATGCGTAAATTATATTAAAATGTGTTTATTAAAATTCTATATATATCTTCAAGATACACATTATTTCATTTACTTTTTGGGCTTGGCAGTATGATATTTGTGAGCTCATTGGGAATATTAAAAATCCGTCCAATCAATCATGGTGTGTGTCGCTTTTGTTAAGATAATTATGATGGTAGTACAAATTTATTGCATTAAATTCTTAACGAAGCTTAAAGTTCACGCTTCGTTCTCATGCCTACTCTATGCTGTTTAACCGACCGAGTGGTAAATGATCAAATATCTACCACTAATGATAAAAAAACGTGAAATTTTATAGGGGTCGTAAAACCATCAGAAATTAATAAATCACTTAGTTGTTTAAAATATAGTTTACGACGGATTCTCACACCAACTTATATTTCATGAAAATCAGGCAATCCGTTCTGATAGCAACCCTACATATTGCAGGTATACGCCGGCGCAGTACCGCACCCGTTCGCGTCGTCGCTGGCACAAGAGTTGTTTGAGAGCGGTCTTATCCCCGCGGATACTGATTTTCGAATTTTCCGAGACTTCGCCAACATATCTGGTACATACTAACAAAACCTTTTTATAGTAAAATTTGTTAAAATATATTACTTGAATTTTAAGAATTATACAAGACGTGTTTGAACAGTTTTTCTGAGTTAGCTGTTATGTTAAATGTGGTATTAATGTAATCAGGTGTGGACTTAGCATGGAATAGCAATGGCTATGTGTACCACACGCGACTCGATACAGCGGACCGAGTACCTCGCGCCACCCTACAACGCACCGGTGATAACGTGCTTGCGCTTGCGCATGGTACGTATCCCCCCTTTTTCAAATAGGCTGCTACTATTACTATAGTACATTTATGAATGGTCAAAAGAAAAAAAAAGATCTACATGTACTGCCAGTTCCCAAAACAAGGGCGTAGAACGAGTAGAACTGGCAAGAAACTCCGCCACTGCTTTAAATCGCGAAATACGTTTAACAGTACAGTTGTACACCATTCATCAGCGAATTTGTCAAGATCTCTATATTATATATATATATAAATTTCTCACAATGTTCGTTCCCGTGCTACTCCGCAACGGCTTGACCGACTCTCATGAAATTTTGTGACCATATTGAGTAAATCTGAGAATCGACCAATATATTTTCTTTAAAATAAAGACAATTTTTTTAATTCTCTTTAAAAAATACAACCCTAAATTGTGTTACCCTTTTATCACCAGTCCCTAATATTTTAAATTATTTTATGGTAGAAGGTAACCCACATGTGATAACGTAATTGCAGGCCTACTAAGCAACGAGCGTTTAGAATCCGCGGCAGAGCGCACTCGCGCACCCGTTTACTTTGACGTGGTGGGTCGCGTCGTGATACTTGCGCGTGCGCCTGTTGCCTTGATAGCCACACTTGTCGCTTTAGCCACTGTCGGGCTTAAGCTATACTTGAGCGCAACACAAGCGAAGCAGCTGTATATACCACGGATGCGCTGGATGCGTGTGGTTGGGCGTGCGCTGTTGTCGGTGACGCTCGCGCAGTGTTGCGGCCTCGCCGCGTCTGTCGCTGTGGCCCTGTTGTTGCACGTCGGCGGTGCTCGTTTGGCGTTTTATTCGCGGCCCTGGCTTTTGATTCCGCTGTACTCGGTTCCAGGTATATTTCAAATTTAAGAAAAAAAATGTAATATTGAAGATTGGCACACTTTTAAATAAATAAGTGTTCGTCGTATGTTATAAATTATATTCCTTATTCAGAAATCAATTGACATTTAAGGATTTGATTACTTTAACTACTCAGTTGGTCCAATGCTCACCATGACGGACTGGTCAACGGAGCTCCCGGGTTCGATTCCCGGCGAACAATTGTGCGATGAACATATTTGATGCCTGTCTTCTGATTATTACGATTCGTGCTTTTACCGCACCATTACACATAAAAATTCTTATTATTATATTATGCTATATTTTATTTCAGCCGTGGTAGCGTCCTGGTGGGATGCGCGTCTGACGTGGGGTAAAGCCCAAAAGGGTGGGGGCGTTGCAACATTGGCGCGAGGGGAATGGACGCTGCGAGCCTGGCACGACGCGCTCTGTCTGGCCGCCGCCATTTTACTCGCGGCTGGGGCTTCTTTGTGAGTGTTTTAGAAATTGTGTACAAGATTGTATAAGAAAAGCCTATATGAGCCCATACTGAGCAGGCATCGATGTCTCTAAAAAAACTTTTGTATATTTAACTAGAGTAGGCTAGTTCATGGAATTTATTGTTATATTTTCAAGAAAAAAAGGCAATAAATTTTTTAATTGTCTGTAAAATATATGTAGGTATGTAGATAATTGGGTCTGGATAATTAAGTAGTATTGGTATATATAAAAAAAAAATTTTTTTCAAATTATATATAGCTGGAGCTTTCCATCCTCTACGGCTCCGAGCTCGCCTCTAAGCTCTGAAGTGAAAAGCGCTCGTTTTTATGACCATGGCTTCATGCAGGTGTTTCTATGCCATTTTTTTTTTGAAGGCACCAACTGTTGCCTTTTGCATGTGTTCCTTGGCTTAATCATGTCTAATAATAAAAATAATATTTATATACCAGTGGGCTGCGCAGCGCGTTCGTAGTGTTTTTGTGGACGCTGCCGGCGGCCGCGGACGTCATTTGCGTCCTGTTTGGCGTGCGTGGGGCTTCACGTGTTGTCTGCGGGGCGTTCGCTGCCGCACTGCCCGCCCTGCAGACTGCGTACCTGGCCCTGGCTTCACTTAATATGTTTGTCCCGGTTATGGGACGCGCCGGGACTTCGCCCTTACCGCCAGACGTGAGTTTTGATGTAAACATTATGATATGTTTGATAAATACTGTGTACATGTCACGATGCCACACTTTGTGAAGAATCCGATAGGCAACATTAAGGCTTAATATGTTTTTTAAGGTGATAATGGCGGTATTAGTTGGTGCGCTATCACTGACGCTGTTTAGTTGGATGCTGCCCCTCGTAGTTGCTGCTAAACATCCGCAAACACTGGTATGTATATAATATCATTTGAAATTAAAATCGTATGATATTTTGATGTCACTAGGTTATAAACGCATTTTAAAACCTCAAAAACATGTGAGTTGTTACTTCAAAAATAAAATAAATCATTTTCAATAGACTCGAAACTGAGCAAAAATCGTTGATTAAGTTCTATTATAAAGGACTTTTTAAACGATAAGAAACTTGGGAGTGAATCACCCAAAATCCTGACACAAGGTCACTTGTTAAGATAGATATAAGAAGAAAACAATGATATACACAAGTGATGGCTGATTCGACTCTGTATAAAAAAGGTAATCATCCAATTACAGATCCGACTCGGCTGGGCAATAACCTTATGTACCATCGTGCTCGTATTCCTCTCCCCCCTTGGGTTCCCATACAGCGAGGAACAACCCCAACGCTTCATGGTGTTCCACACGCGGCGCACGGATCACACACAAAATACCGATACATTTCTATATTGGCTGCCTGCTTTGGACGCAAACACACCACAATCCGTGTACGCGCACGTACCGGAAGTGGCGTACGCGCCCGTCGCCTGTACCGACCAGCTCTATTGCGGTGCACCATACTACCTCCCGGTCATTTCCCTGGTTGCACGCGGCCATGAGCTTCCCGCGTCGGAACAGCCGAGGACGTCACTCAACGCCACCGCGACACTCGTAGGCGACGGTGCAGTCCGCGATTTGAAACTCACGTTGCATGGCCCCAGTCACATAGTTGTCATTCTATCGCCCGCCGACGGAACCATACCGTGGTGTAAGGTGGGAGATTTTCAAATCCGCCCCCAATCAGGTCCCGAATGGAAGAAGCGGGAGACGTATTTCATCTCACTGCACGATGCTTTGACGCCGACGCCGTGGGAACTTTCGTGTCGTATCGAGTCTAATAGTGATGGGAAATGGGTGGATGTATCTGTGGCGGGTCACAGTATGTCCGGCGCGTCGAAGCATAGTGACGCCCACGCACAACTGTTGGCCCGCTTCCCCAATTGGTCCGCGGTTACTGGTTGGGGTGTACATTTACATCTCTTTTCTCTTTAGGAGCGTACGGTAGTGCATAACGTATGACATATCAATGTGTATTTTGACGTGCCACAGATTATACATTAGTCATAGATTATTAATGTGTATCGGTTGTAGATGATTGGTATGGTACTATTAAATAGGAGTTTGACTTAACAGCACGGTGATGTCGGTACCCGTAGACAATTTTCATTGTAGTGTACGTAATTTATAAGTATCGTTACAAAAGTAATTTTATCATTCAATGATAAGTATTTATATTTTAACAGAACAGCAAATGGAATAGAGTTGTTTAATAGCTGGGTAATTTATTAAATTCTCTATTTGTGAGAAAAAAAAAGCACCTAGGTGCCGGAATTCGTTTTTTTTGCTCAACATTACATGGCGTTAGCCTTTTCATACTGGACATACCGTGGTACCTTTGCAAATGTTAAAAAGCACAGTTGGAATGAAAAGTGCTTTATCATTCATACAGAAAGCCGAATATTTAAATAATAACTTGTAATGTGAGCTTTGTATGAAGAATGACTGCCCGTGAACAAACTATTCAATAAATTGACGAAAAACCTTAGTTAAAACGAGTCAAATCAAATTGATTTAGTTTTTATTAGTGAAATGAATAACTGTATGTATTGGAATGACTTGATGTTGATCACGTGACCTGTTTGTTACGAATCATGTAAAATCTGTCGATTACTTTTTAAGGCCTAGGTTTGATGTATATTGTGTAACGTCACATATTGCTTAGGTACAAATTAGAACATGTATCGTCATGTGCGAGACGACTTAGATTTAATATATTAATGTGACATTTGCAGTAGAATTGCGTATAAAAAGTTTATATTAAGAATGACATAAACCCCATAGATTATATATCATAGATTAGGAAATTTACACCAATAATGTAAGTAGTTAGTAACATAGGCTGTGAAGTTAGTAGTAATAAGTAAGCTTATTATTTACTATATAATATCGGCTACTATGAAAATGGGCTGGTTGTGTTGTAAGCCTTAACCTTGCCAAAAAAGAGGCGCTCGTTGTACTGTAGCCGTCCATTTAAACACATTGTTCGATGTGGGACATTTAAATTTGAACAAAAAGAGATAAATTAATTTGTCTTACTAGTTACATTTAGACTGGGCCGCGAGACAAAATCACTTTAAAACAAGCGACACCAAATAATTCAAAATGAAGTTGTAGTCACGTGATCAAGCGTGACCTAACATCGTTTCCATACAATTTCGTTTGGCGATCGTTGGTCGAGTTTGAGTGATTTCGTCACAATCCCTTGTTGTGTTTTACCTTTTACATAGCATTGCACAAATGGTTACTAATCTGTAATGTTGATTTTTTATGTATTAATACAATAATTGATTATTTACTTAATTCTAATGTTCATCTGTCACTAGATATGAATGTTTTCCGTGTGTTAACTATTATTTAAGTTATGGGTTTATCTTTAAATATACAAAAATTATCAGGTTAAATATAAATCAGTGATTGTTTTATCTAAAATCGGTTGTTCTCATGTATGGTTGGAGGTATGAATAATAAAAATACTATAAAATACAAGTATTATTGATAGCTCTGTACATATGCAAAACATAATGTTCTTACGGAGCATAATGGTTCATCTGATTTATAAACTTTAGAATACAGACATTAAAAAGCATTTTTATTTAATTTCGCATATTTATATGTAGTGTAGTTATGAATTCAATCCCCATTCGTTTGTGTTTCTAGACTCCAGTAAGTATTTCTGTCATACGTTACCAATCCATGTTGTTATTAATATTAAATTAATTTTAAAATTGTATGTTTTATTCTACCCTATAATATAATAAGCGTTACATTTATATTTTAATAAAATTCTTTAGATATATTCATATTTAAAAGAGGAATATATATTTTTTATAATTGAAATGGATTTTTATTTGTAGCAGAAATTATTTAGAGTAAATTGATTTTGTTGTCGTGTCTCGCCAGCAATAGGCACTTAATGCCTACGGGTCATTCGTTGTCATCGCTTAAAATTCGCTATCTCTATTCTGCTCTGGCCTATTTTCGGAATCAATGTTAATTGTCAATCCTTAAATTTTTGATTTTGACAATATACGATACTGAGTAATCTAACTATAATCTATGAATATTGATTTTGATTAAAATTGCCGGCTCCCGCCTCATGATAGCGTGCGTGAAAGCTAATGGCTTTAACTATTTTGTTTTAGTTTTATGTTATGTAGAAATGATTAAATAGATTAAATGAAACCGTAGACAACCTCAATAACATATAACAGCTGCCTCTTTTCCTGGCATAGTCGTTGGACCAAAATCATTACCATGTAAGAATTATGAATTTTTAATAACAATTACATACTTTCATTATTGACATTTTAACAACTTTTAATGAAATGTTACTGTTACACAAAGAATATTATAAGTATCAGCACATATATCTTATAATTTGGTATAGAAGATAAATTAGGATTCATAAACCTTAAGTATTTTTTCACATAACTTGTAACCTACTTCAAGATACAATTCATTTCGTTATCGATATACTACTAAATCATTTTAAAACATTTTAATAAACAACTCCATGGATCAGTTCCTAGGTTTGGTAAAGAGGTTGTTTGTTACTTTTACATGGATTGGTTGATTTCTATGTCAGAAGTATTGAGAGATTGCAAGGCTTCTCAATTTTAATAAAACATTGTTTCCAGGTTTCCCAACAATAGTAATTTACTTCAACACACAATTGACTTAAATTATGCAAATAAAAAGCGTATGGTGTCTCTCAAATGGATTTTTGTTAATGCTATATTTCTTTTAGTATTTACCTACGATTTGTAAGTAAAATTATTTTAAAAACAATAATGCAATAATTGGACTTTGTTATCGTAAACTTCTTTATAGTTAACATCTCTGAAGTTAATTTTATATGTTAGTGATTTGTGGTTATTTTCTTATGATTAAATGTTGAAAAGTAAATAATTATGTAAAATAAACCTATTGTTTTACAAAACTGAATTATAGTAATATATAGTTTATAATAATTAACACTGCTGAAAACTTTGTTTCATGTGAATGTCATAATATTTCAGAACATGCAAGTGTCCCGGCTACACAACTATATTTCATTACATTGAAATGGCATGTGCGGTTGTGGTTGGAGCCAATCTCATACAGCACCTCTATCGGCTTTTACCCCGCCGTGCTCAACCAATCACTCTGACTCGTAACCAACAGAGGTTGTTAGGACTACAGCAAAGTGATCTTGGTAAAGACTATTTTTTTTTCATTATATCTATTTTTATATTCACCCTATATATGTACTTTCACATTCGAATGTAACATTTAAATTCCTTCTCAGAAAAGTTTTACATTTTTAAATACAAATTGTAAGAGGTACATTTGGAGAGTTTTTTTATCTAAATGCTATTTATTATTGTTTTCAGATTCATCATTTATATTATCGGAAAGCTTAGATCAATCAGTGAGTGAAAGTGCAGCTGAAGACAGATGGGTGGGGTCTGATGCAGACTTATCTCTGTCCCCAAGGGCCTGGTCTTCACCTAACACCAGTTCTCCCTCTCGGACTCCACCATCTGCTACCCCACCATCAACTACACCACCATCCCACTCTCCCATACGATCCTTTTTTGATATGGATAACAAAGACTGTTTTATAGCTGACAAAAAATCTCTCGAGAAATATTTAAAGTGAGTACAAGTTTTGATTTACTAATTTAACATAATAGAATAAAATGATCTTCAATTTGAAACACCGATTTATTTTCATAGTTGAATAAATATGCATTTTTATTTGTTAATGTTAATTTATTTGTATATTACTTATATTGTTGTGCTGCCCGTAATGTTTTAAAGACCAAATGAAAAATCTAGTCAAAGAAATATTACTGACAATATGTCTCCAATACGTTATGTTGTAAAGTATTTATAGGATCAATGCAAATATTGCTTTCAAAGTAATCCCTCATTTAATTTTTAACAGAGAAATTGAAGCCTCTACTCCAACAGAGGGAGGACAAAGTGACAACTCATGGAGTGCATCGCCAACTACCCCACCTTATTCTGCGATCCCTCCAACTTACCAGCTTGCATCAGTTGATACTGGTTAGTGTTCATCCAATTGTGCAACCATTTATTATTTTGAACTTTCTGAGTATTTAATCTTTACTTAAAACCATTTGCAGGGCGCAATTCATCTTCAGAGGAAGGTGGGGCCATGGCGGGAGCTCCTCAGGTTTGGTGGCAGTTAGACCTGGACCCACGTCGGCTTACGCAATTTAACCTTAATCTGCGATTAGTAAGTTTTATCCACTTAGCCTCTGGTAACACCTTTTTTCATTTCCATAAAATGAAAATACAGTTTTATGAATATAGCATCATTTATTGCAAAAATAACCATTAAGGTAACAATTAAACACTCAAGTCTTATGTAAATTTTGAGTCTTAATAATAATACAATTTTGTCTACAGTGGATCCACGTGACAATCTTGGCTCGGCTTTTAGAGGAGCTCCGTCGTGCTGACGAGACGGTTCGCCGCGCAGGGGTAGCACCAGCGGGGGCACTATTGAGCGGACGTGTTCCTCTGGACCGCCTCCGCAACCTGACCGACCTGGCTCCGTTGCTTCCCTTTCTCGAGCCGTTCCCAGACCAGCGGTATCTCATGCGACGCCTCCGTGAACTCACCAGTGGGGAGTGCATGAGTGGCTACCGCTGGAACGCAGGTGGCGCCGACTGGGACGACGCCAAACCTACTGATGCGGAACTAGTGCTGCATTTAGTCGCCACATATTTGGACGTTCAGGGTGGGGCCAACGCCCGTACAGGCCCGCGCCACGTAGAAGGTGGGTGGGGTACGGAGGACCTGGGAATAAGGCGGGTGAGCACTAAGCCAGCCCACTACGCCCTGTTGATGCGCGGACAGCGCATCGAGGTTCCGCGCGGTCGTAATAATCTTCTGCATACGCTGCTGTGCCTTTTGGCGGCCGCAGCCCGACGTACGCCTCCTGCGCTCGCGAGGTTGCACCTAGGTCCCGCCGGGCTGAATATGCTGTGGATCATTGGACGGTGATCCATACTAGTAGTAATAAGTATCTTATTAATAAACTTTTTTTATAATATAATGGTTTTCTTTTTTGACTGGAACAGTGTTTATATACTATTTTGTTTGAACAAAGTAAAAGCATAACAAAATATTACAAGTTTAAAAGTATATTTTTAAAATAATATCAAAGTTTATTTTCAAAATATAAATAATGCTATTAAAATAATAAAATGTACAACTTTTTGTTTTTACTTTTCGTCATTCAAGTTCTGTGTATCCTCAAGGTATTGACGTAAAGCAGACTGTAACGCATCTATAAAGTTAAGTAAATTGGTTTGTCCAACGCTGTACAATGCGCGTGCTAAGAATGGTAGGCGTCGCAGAGAACGCGCCGACATTTTAGCGGCGGCAGCTGCGCACGCCACTTCTCGCAGACGTATAGACGACCGAGAAACATCGGTGTCTGAAAAGTTACATGTTTCTAATACTTGCAATTCAAATAAAATATCTCTGGGAACAATTATTTCATGAGCCATTAATTCTTCACAACACCCTCTTAGAATAATATACGCCGCATGAACTGATGGTGGTCCAACCAAACGTTTAATGTCAGCTCTATCAACAAAAGCCACATCAATAGCCCCTGTAACATTGGACGTTGTCAAAACCAACACATTGGGGTAACGCTTAAGTCGATCTAATTGGGTCAGTATTGCATTAACAGCTCGAATTGAATCAGAAGGTTCAAGACCTGCCATAGCTGCACGTCGCGCATGTGCAAGTGACTCTATCTCATCAATAAGTATGCAAGCTAGCAAACGTTTATCTTCGGCGATTTCTCGAATTCGGTCAAACACTTTAGCGACAAGCTTTCCACTTTCAGAAAACCATTTTGAAAATAGCCCATGCCCATTAATTTCAAGAAGATGTGCGCGTGGATATCTATCTGCCATTCGTATAGCGAGTTTTTGTGCAAGTGCTCTGCACAAGCTAGTTTTTCCTGTTCCAGGTGGTCCATGCAGCAGTACTACTCTGTTGCAGCCAATAATTTTTGGATTTACGCATCGGTCAGAAAACTCAAAAGCGGTTTCAACAAAACGCAAGGTTTCTTCTTTTAGTTTAGTATCATAAATAAGGCTCTCCCATAGTCCATGAAACTCTTCAGTTGGTAGTTGCCATACGTCTGCCGCTTGTATATCTTCACCTGAAGCCTCGTCCGTCATAGTATCTGTCTGCGATCCAAAGGTATTTAATGTATAAACATGATAAATCATTTCACAATCTATCGTCGTTACTTCTGTATCATGTCCAATATTACAAAAAGTTATTGAGGAAACATCGTTTTTAAGGTCTTCAGCTTCTTGTAAATCTTTTTCAGTCAAGGTCCAACCTGGCTTCAAAGTAATGAAATTGCTTAAATATGTATGCACTATTTCAATTATATGTTCCTTACTGGCGACGCTTTGATTTCGTTTCACCACCTCGACGTGCAGTGGTACACCCATAATTATAAGCTAATAGAGTTTCGTATTTCTAATACATATTACGCTTAAAAGTTAAAGTTTTTTAAGTACTAGTTTCTTATTGAAAGTTGTAATACAACAAAAACAAACTTATGAAATTAATATTTATTAGCAACTGCCGTTTAAGTCAATATTCAAAAGCATAGACCATAGAGTATTCAATACTCATGGCCTAAACGAGCACAGACTGTAGTAATTAGGAACTATAGAGAAAGTTTGTTTCATAATAGAAATGCATAATTCCCAACGAAAACATATGAAAAAGAGCATTACGATAAAGAGAGCAATAAAAAAACCAAAACACGACATTTATTGAACTAACATGTCGAACTAACGTACAAATTAATGTTTCATTAATTGCCCCTAACTTGAAAAGTGATATTGTTTCAAGAATAATAATGGAAATCCCAGGCCTGTATTCCAAGTCACTCAAATCATTGATCAACAGATTCTTGATTGGAGATCAAAATGGTCACTATGGTCATAATGGTCTTATTCTAAAATGTCTTTTAGTGGCAATCAGTTGATTCTAAATTTAAGTCGAAATTTGATCTACAATCAACAAAGAGTTGCTCTGTGTTTGATTCGAGTTTGCTTTTTAATATAAAGAAAAGATTGATTTCGTTACACGCTGTGTGATTAAAAAACGCTTTAATTATTAACTTTTCCTTTTTAAATACTTAAATACTACTAATTCTTTAAGAGCATTTAATTATAAAGAAGTAATAAATAATAATTTAAATAACGTTTTCATTCAATTTACTATGTTAAATACAATATATTGTAGTGACAAAAGAAAAGATAATGCTATAGGGCTAAATAACACACAAATCACAAAAATCCTATTTACTATTTTTTACTAATTTACTAATTTGTATTTATTAATTTATTAACTTCAACATATTGGCAAGAAAACGTTTAAAATTCAATAACATAATAGGCCATTCATTCAATTACATTTTTCAAAAAAACAAGTATTAATTTTCTTAGAATTTTCTTGTTTCATCTCTTTAAATACCAAACACTCTCTTCTCTTCGGTTTATTAAAATTTGTTTTTAGGATAAGCTTAGTTTATGAGCAATAATTATTTGATAAACTACATTATGGAAAGTGGGGTTCTAGCTATTTAATATAAATACTACTACCATTCAGATAGAGTGGAGAATATAAAAAAAACAATAATGTCAGTGTGAAATAAGAAAAGGTTACATGTGTATGTAACTGTACTGTGTGTAAACTGTGAAAACCGCGTTCAAATCCGTTCAGTAGTTTTCAAGTTATAACGTACCAGACAGACAGACAGACAGACAGACAAGAATTCCACAAATTGTATTTTTGGTTTCTATGACTCTTCTTTAATTGCCTCCTTTCAGTTTTTTGGAAAAATATTTAATGTACAGATTTTCGATTTTTACTCTCTTATTATTAGTATAGATTAGCTTGACCAAATAATAAAAGGTAAACCTCATTAACGTTAAGGACGTAGGTGGAAAAATGGATGCGGACAAACGATAAACGTCTCTTCACTCGTTTCCTTTTACTTGTTTGTATAGGTAGTGTTCACTCAAAATAATCATAGGGTAAAACGTTAATGAAAGTTTGAACTGCATGGTAGTCATTACACAATAAAGTATCTTAATACCACGATGGATATATTTGGCCTAAGTAGAAGTTCTTTAAAAAAAACTAAGACTCAACCTCGCACACTCACTCACACAGCAACACCATTGATACACACACACACTAAAATGTTCGTACTTTACATAGTTCCACTTGTTCATGTGTATATATATTTTTATTTATTCTTTTCTGTTCGTGTTTTTTTTTGTTATTCTTTTTTCTGATCTTAGATTCTATTTCCGGTTCTATATTTTAACCTTATTTTGGCTTTATTTTTAATCTATTTTTATTGTGTAAACTGTTTTTGATAAGCTGTATAGGTTTAAGAAATAAAAAAATAAAATAAATCTAGGTTGATGACGAATTTTATCAACGCCATCTATCGAGCACATTGTTTAACACTTCAACCGTGCCCGCGCGCACTGCGTTATTTGTTATTTTTGTTACCTCTCATAAGTTTTAATATTAAGATTAACTTATATTAGATCATATTTAACAATATATAACAAATCAATCAATATAAATGTTTAAAAATTTTGAAGCAGTGGTTGAAGTAAATTTTCAATTGACCATAACTTCTTTTTCTCTTAACCGATTTTGACAAAATAAACACAACGCTCCCAATTATATGTAATCCAACTGTGAAAACCGCGTTCAAATCCGTTCAGTAGTTTTCAAGTTATAACGTACCAGACAGACAGACAGACAGACATACATACAGACAGACAGACAAAAATTCCTATGACTCTTCTTTAATTGCCTCCTTTCAGTTTTTTGGAAAAATATTTAATGTACAGATTTTCGATTTTTACTGTCTTATTATTAGTATAGATATAAAATAACTATATGAAAATCAGATATTTTCAGATCACAAGATATAAAAGTTATTTAACTTTCAAGTAAGGTTTAGAATTAAATAATTGAAAGGGACATATGGAGATTTATTATTCCTGTAATCTTCAAGGTGCTAGTCACCTAAAGTGTTTAGTTTTAATTTGAGTGCAGTCTATTGCACCATCAATATATCTTGTCATTAAGATGTTTTCTTTGCTCTGAAAATGGAATTATCTAAGATAAAAACTTCTATAGAATATTTATCAAATTCATAATTATACTTTTAAGAATTATATCAGATATTATGCTTGTTTTGAAGAAATATTTCAAAGATGCAATGAATTTATTATGTATTGTTTTCTTAACTTACTTGAAAATGTGCAGAACTTGCACATCTTCTTTTTAAAAAAAGGAGCCTCATAATATATATCAGAAACCTTTTCGAAATATTATCTAATCTATCCTCGTCTTCAAACAGATTCAGGTCAAAAATCTGTTATAAAAAAGATCAAGTTCGTGGATTAATTAGTAATGGCGGAAATAACAATAGATATTTGTAACATAAACTTAACAAACATAGCGGGAAAACTAGAAATACAACAATTTTGCACAGACGCTCGGCACTCAATTCACTAATTTAACAGACTCAATTAAATCTGTTCATAAGCGTAGATCTCCACTTGATTGGCGTTTAAAAATAAGGCGGAGCGTCGATTTTTTTGAGCGTTGATTCATTGAGTGTCGTTCGTTAAACCGAGCCAAATCTGCAATCAACAGTGACTCAAATCTTCAATCAAGAGGCAATTTAGCGTTGATTGACGACTTGGAATGCAGGCCTCAGAGTGACATTTCCACGTTTTCGAAAGTCAGTCAAGTAAGGCATCACGTATGCCTGTGTCTAAGTTATATAAAGCATATTTATCAAATTCTTAATTAGTGAACACTTGAAACATGTAGCTGCTGTCGAAGTGTGCATAATTTGATATCACAGATTACCGCACTATTCTCTAGTATATTATCTGTAAAAATGTAGTCTATATTAAAAAGTAAAAACCTATATTGAGTTTTGACAGTTGTGAATTATTGATTTCACTGTCTTGTATCTTGAATATAATTGATACTTTATTCAAACAACTGAATAATGTAGTATTTGTGAAATAGTTAAAATCTTTGAATAAGTAACACAATATCTTTTTAACAAAATCGTATTTATTTTATCACTTGGAAATGGACAATGTCATTTTATTGTTTACTTAAAATGTAAGTTTTACGTGACAATCAAATCATGTAATGATTATAAAACAGTCTACAGCACAATATTTGGGTTTTGGAGTTTAATTAGCATTTAACTAAGACTAAGTTCATCTTTATCTATTAAAAATGCGGCTGTAGCGTACAAAAGTCGCGATGGCGGCGGACACCGCAGTAACTTCCAGTCCCGAGGAGACTCTTGCATCCCTTGTAAGAGAAGCTGAAGCGCTCAAGCAAAAGTTGGAAGAAGAAAGACAGAAATTAAACGATGTTACATGTAAAGTATTACTTCATACCATTTTAGTAACTAGGGTAACTATTATAAGTTGATAACAGTTTATTTTTTTTAGTGTCCAGTGTGGCAGAACGCCTAGAGCCTATTACAATCAGCAACTTAAAGGTACGGCGCATCTTAAAAGGTCACCAAGCTAAGGTGTTGTGCTGTGACTGGTCACCAGACAAACGTCACATAGTCTCTTCATCACAGGTAAATAATCTAAATAGCTCTTAAAATACAACTAACATTAATTTGGTATAATGTCAAAGAAATTCATTTTAATGTTTTACATGAGGATATCTACGTATCCTTGTAAAATCTTGTAGCAGTAATAATCTGATGTACTTAAAACAATATATCCCTTTAAATTTTTAGATGTAATATTGGTGGAAATGTTAGCATAAAAATCAACTCATACATTTACTGATTGCTTTGTACACAGGATGGAAAGTTGATAGTGTGGGATGCATTCACTAGCAGCAAGGAGCTTACCATCTCTATGCCTAGCACCTGGGTGATGGCTTGTGCATATGCGCCTTCTGGAAATATGCTGGCTGCCGGGTTCGTTTATTTTACTAATGTTTAAGCTTTTATCTTATTTTTGTAACTATTATTCATTAATAACAAATCAGTCTAGAATTCTCGTTTAATGCTACATATTGTACATTTCCCTGTTGCTGTATTTTCTCATTTAAGTCTTGAACATATTGCACTGTAACATTTGAGGAAAACATGTAAAGTAATTCTTGGTATATATGAATTTGTATAATCTTCCAGAGGCCTGGACAATAAGGTGACAGTATTTCCACTTGGTGGCAGTGGTGAAGAGGAACCAGCCGCGCGCAAGAGAACTGTAGCCACGCACACCTCGTACATGTCCTGCTGCCTATTCCCCAATACCGACCGGCAGATGCTCACTGGAAGTGGTGATGGGACCTGCGCACTATGGGATATAGAGTCGGGCCAGCTCTTGCAGAGCTTCCAGGGACACGGCGCCGACGTGACGTCTATCGACCTGGCACCGAGTGAGATGGGGGACACATTCGTATCGGGAGGGTGTGACCGTGCTGTATTAGTATGGGATATGCGCTCAGGACACGCAATACAGGCGTTTGACGCTCACCAATCCGACGTGAATAGTGTGCGCTTCCACCCAGCTGGCGACGCGTTGGCCAGCGCATCGGACGACGCGAGTTGCCGGCTCTTCGACCTGCGTGCGGATAGGGAAGTGGCGCGCTACGGCCGTGAGAGTGTCATCTTCGGCGCCAACGCTGTGGAATGGTCGGTGAGTGGTCGCGTGCTGTTCGCGGGCTACGGGGACTACACGGCGTGCGCGTGGGACGCCCTGCGCGGCTCGAGGCTGGCTTTGTTGCCGGGGCATGAGCATCGCGTGGCTGCGTTGCGCCTTGCGCCCGACGGCACCGCCCTTGCCACGGCATCTTGGGACGCCACGCTGCGTATTTGGGCCTAGTCAGGTAGTATTGTATAGCCACTGATTTGTCATCACAACCAGCTGAATGGCCGAGATGCTTAATATATCTTTAAATATTATAGTAACGATTGATAATTGGAAATAAACATTAATTTCTTGTATTTATGTATTGTTTCATAAAGTGTACTCTGTACAGATTTTTTTATATTCCATTAGTTACATTTGTATTGAGATCTGACATGAATCTGACTTCAACATTGTTTTCAATAATTTCTGTCCATTTTCATCGGTTAGTTATTGTTGTTACTCTGTGGTTTGTTTTAGTTAATATTATTAAAGTAGTGAAACGTTCCAAGCATATATTATTAGTGTAATGTTAATTAATCACTTTGTGAGAACTTCTTACATTTTGTATGGTTTAGCCAAAAACAGTTTAGTTTTGTATTTTCCAACACTTTGATAGATAATAATCCTGTAGTTACTTATGATTTCAAATTTAAATGAATTTGATTAATGTTTGGAATTCCTGAGTATTAAGGTGTAAATATTTTTTAATCTTTCATGTTTCCTGAGACATGTATGTTTGCTCTGAATCTTTGGCAACTTGTTTCCCTGTGTTCAGAGGCAATGCTTAGCCAAATATAACTAATACAGATTGTTATCTTGATTATTCTGTTTTTAACGTATGTTTAAAAGATGTTATAAGGAAAACCAAGTCGTGTAGTCGAAAATAAAGTGAATGTTGAATGACTTCTTTTTTTATACACAAAAATAATCTTAAGAGGAACGACATTGTGCCTTCTAGTTGTGAAGCTACGAACGCAGCTAGTCGTATAAGACCCATACAGGAAATATTAAGATTTTTAGTTTATTTAAATAATGTCCATTAAGTGAGTTCGGACCTGATAGGTTCGATTTTTCATGTTGAACCAAAAATCAAAGATTTACACGTAACCGTGAAAAACTGAGATTTTTCTGTTTTTACCATCTAATCGTTCTTCAGTTGTGAATAACTTGGAATTGGTGCATATGCCTAATAATAAACTTAATTAGAGCAATTTATCAGGCGGTGACGTAAGCACAAGGCCGCCAGAATTGTCGCATTGCGTACCGAATAGAGACAGACGCCAATAACACCTTTTGGAGAGAGATAAGAAAACAAAGATACGATTGTGTTAGCAGTGATTTTTATTAGCTGGTTAATTTACGTGAAAACATTAAGTACACTACTATGAGGACGATGTAGTTTGTGTCGAGTAAAACATAACAAATATTTATTAGAACATAACATTATTATTATTATTCACTATAATATATACAAATTCGAATGATGTTTACTAATACACACACTAAATAACAGAACATATTTCTTTTTTTGGTAAATCACACAATTTATACTTATAACAACAGTATGTACTTATATTTATATATTGTTGAGAAGGCGTGCTCTGTCGCTCCTCTTCGCACACAGACCACACAACTTACGACTTTTTCCTGGAAAAAGAGAAAAGAAAAGAGTGCGTTAGTATCGTACATGTTAGGGATAGGTGTTCGAGGGAGGGATGCTCACTGGTCGTGGTTGTCCGTGTCGGAGTCGTCGAGGTCGGGCTTGGTGCGACGCTTCTCGTAGACGAGGATGATGGCGCACAGCACGAACACTTCGGCGCAGATGCCGAGGAAGGGCCAGAGCGCCGCGTACTTATCCTTGACGCGCAGCATGGTCTCGGCCGGCGCGAACGCGTCGAGCGCCTCGCAACGGTAACGGCCGGCGTGGGTGCGCGCCGCGTCCGGCAGCACCAGAGTACCATCCGTAACACCTTGCTCGCTGTCACTCAGGTTGACTCCGGTGACCGGCTCGAATCGCGCGCCTTCCTCTGTCGAGTTGGAGTATGTCCAGATGATACGCGGGTACGGCTTGCCGAGCACCTTGCAGGTCAACTTAAGCTTCTGGCCCTCGACGACGTTACTGTTGGCCGGGAGTTTGAGGTGAGGACGAGCCCGGACTATCCAGGTAGTGGCGGGCGCCTGACCGGGCAGCGAACACGAGTAGTTGCCAAAGTCGTCTTCGGCGGATCGTTTAACGTGCAGTTCTAGTCCGCCGCGTTCTAAGGTGTAACGGTCCTTCATTTCCCAGACTTCCTCTAGGGCAGTGCCGTTCTTTTGCCAGGCCACGGCTCCACCGCCGGCGACTGCTTCACAGCGCAGTGTGATGTTAGCGCGCACATCGAATAGCACCTCATTTTCGGCTCTGATGCTTCCATCTCCGCCGCTCACCTCGACGGCAGCCGGCGCCGCCTCACCTGCGGAAATATCACCTTATAGTGTGTAACCATTGACCCTCTTCACTTTCTACTGGCTACCATTCGACAATAAGCAGTAACAATGTTTAAGGAATGTAGCTGTTTAATGTATTGTAGTGTGTATACTATATAGTTTGTAATAATGAAAATTATTTCAGTAACATGATATGATATTTTAACAGAATTTGTTGGAACACTTTACTAAACACATATTTAAAAACGTATCTTTTATTTAAATAATTCCCAAGGTAATAAAAAAATACATAACAAGGTAAAATGTTAACGATTAACAGTTAATTAACAAAAAAATCTACGAAATAGATTTAATTATATTAAACTTGTGCATCATTCCTTAGTTAATTCTACTAGCTACTAGTCGAGGCCTTAAGAGTTTATATTGAGATAACATCAAATATAGCACAAATTTATTAATGTCAATTAAACTAGTTGACTAATTACGAATAGATTAAAGTACAGTATACCAACAGAGAAATTTAATGCATACGTTACTTTTTTTGTAATTGTAAGTATTCCATATTTAAAAAAAAAGGGGGGGGGGTTCAATAATACGAATCAGTATTATTAATAATATTTAAAGTTTGAAAGTAATCAGCACGGATAAATTAATATTTTTTGTGCAAATGATAAGCTCTAGTAATCAGATTAGATACTGCAAAATAATGTCTGTAAAGATAATTAATAGCATGCTGTAAGAAAAAGCGACGAGCGCACGAGACTCCTACTGACATCGACGATACAATAGAGAATAGAGCACTACTAGTTGCTAGTACAAATGATGCCAACCTACTGATTACTGCGAGAACTACTAATATTCGGTGAGCACGGGACTAAGGCAAGCGAGAATAACGAGATTTCGCATCGTAAGAGTACCGGGCGCGGCGTGTGGGGCGGCGTGCACGAGTACGCGGACTCGCTGGTCGCGCTCAGGCGAACAGGTGTAGATCCCGGCATGATGCGGCCGCGCCGCAGCCGCTCGCAGTCGTGCACGTAACCGCGCATCGCCGTCTTCCTCCTCGGCGCGTAGTCCAGGAGGTAGCGGGCCACCGTCACGTCGCCACTCTGCCCGTTGCTCGGCACGGAGGCCACACTCCACCGTGAGCGGAGCGCCGATCGCCACACGCACCACCGCCTCGCCCGCTGCGTACCCGCCCGCACGTTACACACTCCTACACGCCCTACGCTCTACACATTGCCACTTTCCCCGTAATGACACACAAGAAGCCATTTAACAATGACAGATTATAGGAAATTTGAGTAATGAAAGGTTGACCTCCTTTAGAAATGAAGATCTTATGCTTTTATTGGACAGTTAAAAAATATACAACTATGAATAGATTTAATATACTACGAATAAAAATATTAAGTTGAAATTTAATATAATATATTTTTGAACTAACTACCTCTGGTAGATATTAATTTTAATCAGCAATATACTAAGTACAGTGTAAATAGTAGATATGAGAAGCAAACTTGTCATTGAGATTAAAGATATAAAATTATCATTTGTTCACTGTGGCAACTTACTGTTGTTCTTACAATTATATTTGTACATGATTAGGTACTTTGGGAGTACATAAATAAGACAGCCATTACTAAAACTATTTAAAGATATTGTCAAGAAACTGGTTTAACTAATTAACATTATTACTTAAATATGAGTATTTTAATATAATTGAGTGTAAATGTATGAAAGAGTGTTTTACTAATTAAGAGTATTTTAGAATGGTTTTCATTATTTTCCTTTTGTGCCTAACAAACCTCAAAATTTGACATATCAAAGAGTTTTTTATTAAAACCATACAATAGCAGACTTCAAAGAATGAATTAGACAATGAAGTAATCACCTTTTGCAGGGCATACTTTTAATTTACCATAGCGACATTATGACATCACCGATGTGTCTCTAATATCGATCCGCTGATAGCGGGAAGAAGCGCATGCAGATGATACATCACAACTCTCAAGAGAAGATCACATCCATATCAGCTAATCTACCGAGCCCAAAAACGAGGCCATGGACTTGTAACAAGTTTTACTAATCAAGGAATTACTCACTTGTGGCTTCCGACGACACAGCATTTGCTAAAAATAGAAATGCCAAAGGCAGACACACACCAATCCGAACCATCATTGCAGGGCTTCGGAATTAAAATAAGTTGTAAACAATTATATTTTACGAGTTAAGTCAACGCCCCAACCCAATGAACTTATAGAACCACAATGAAATAATTTTTGGTCCTTGTACAAAAAACTAGAATGAATGCGTCAATCGCTCGCGCATTGAGACCACAGATAACAGATTTGCATTACAAAAGGCATAATCTCAATTGTCATCTGTCTGCAGTTAGTTGAATGATTTATGTACAATCTGTGGTATTAAATATTGTAAATACTGAAACAAACTTATGTACATAGTTCAATAATCTAATTAAATTAGGATAATTTAAAAAAATAGTCGACATATTATTTTGTAAATCTTTGTAAATAAATGGTTTCTGTGTAAAACCTTTGTTTTTTTATTTAAATTTTAAACTTTCTTTGGAATTTTTTTTAAAGCTACACTTGAGCAACCGACTCACACATTTGAAACTTTAAATTAGTGCTTCTTGGTCATTGTTGTACTTGAGAATGCTAATTATAACATTATGGATATTTGGGAAAATTTAATTAATACTTGCGCTAGTTATAAAGACATAACCAACTTTAAAAAAGCAGTTTCTTCCGCTCGAAGTGTACTTGCAAGTGACTTGACCGTCTTTGAAATAGGTAAAAAAGATCATAAATTTGTTATTCATATTCTAACAAAAAACGCTTTATCAGAATCCTGAGAGATGTGTTGACAAATTTTCAGATTGGTTTGTATCTACATTGCTGGAAAAACCAGTGCTGCTATTATTCACTCTTGAGGAGAAGAGAGGAGAACCCGTGTGGGCAGAATGTCTTGTAGATGCCTTGACTCTACTCGCAAATTTGTTACAAAATAAAACTGGTTTACACCAATATTATCATAAGATTGTGCAGGTACTATATTTAGAAATAATGCCACATATAAAATAAAAATAAATGATATAAGGAAGATACTTAACAAAAATATAACATTAATTTAAGATGATTATTTATGATATACAATTGTTCATTGGCCATTGTGGGCACTCTTTTAAACAATTAGAAATGATGATGATGTGTCTGGTGTAGGTATGTTTGATGGTATATATGGATGGAGCATGCCGGACGCCTGCGCTAACTTGTTTGTTACATATAAGTCTCCATAGTGCTGCCCCTGCTAATCATCTGCAGCGCTTTCTTGCTGAGTTTGAGAGCCCTCGAGTCCCCAGCCGGGGAACTCTAGGTCTACTAATTGGTAAGAACATATATTAGCTTTTCATAGGTTTTTAGACTTGGACTGCATTTCTGGTTGTATGTATGAAACTGTAAACTAAGGAAATATCATCACAAACAAACTACTAAGCTTGTTTACTAAATTTAATTTAATTATTTACATCTAATATATAAAATTCTAATATATAATATGTAAACTCCTCCGAAACGTTGACTGATTGTCCTGAAATTTGAGTGAGAATCGGCCAACATCTATTTTTGGAGATATTTTTTTGGCAAAACTATGTTTATCGGGATCAGCTAGTATATAAAACTAAGGAGTTCATGTAGTTTAAGATAATTTGCTTACATAGTTATAATATAACCTATAGTAATTTATAAAAGGGTATATATCTTTATTACAAATTACACACTACACTCACACTATGAAACATGTTTATAGTTTCAATTAATAATTAATATTTATATGTAAAAACTTATTTGAAAGCTCTTACCAATAAGGGTCAATATGCCGGTCACGACCGCAAGTTGTAGACGACCAGGGTGAGAGGATATGGCGTGTTTTTCTACGGGTGTTGGATGACGAGCAGTTGTCAGGCACTGCCCGAGCCGCGGTACTGGAAGGTGCAAGTGGAATTTTATCAGCGTGCGGGCTGGAGTTACCCACTGCCGATCTTATAGTGTTCTATAACCTACTTCGTGCTAATGCCCTTCATTCACGATGTCATACTGGTACATGATATTTATAATCTATACAAATATTTTGGAGAAAATTATGTAGTAGAAGTTTTAAACTTAAAATTAAGTAGGTGATCTGTAGCGACATCTATGATTGATACCGTCGATATGATGAAACGCGTTAAGTTCTCTCGATAGCCACGAGGGCTCCGGGTTTCGCAATAGTTACAACTGGCTGATGATCCTCCCTTTTCAGTTGAGAGGTAATGCATACCTTCCTCCATAAGCCTTGTTTTCGAAATGGAAATGCATTTCCGCATTCCGTGGTTCCAAAGGATATGTTCTACCCTCGCGTCTCTGCTTATCAGAGATGGGGTGGGAAATACCCACTAAAACCACATCGGACTACAAGACCGCATTGCAAGGACCAGGGTTACTCAACAAGTACCTGATGCATCTTTGGCCCTAACTAATGTTTGGGTTTTTACTATAAGAGCCAGTTAATTGCCGTATAATAAAATCTATTCTACCCGTGATATTCGTATCGCACGACCTCATTGTGACAATGTAATGTAATGTAAATCGTATTTAAAATTATAAATAATCTAGGATATTTTGTTGTTCAGTAAGCATGCGAATATTATGGTGTCACGTGGCACTGTTTAGTGAACGAGCTTGCGAAGATGTTGCCCTACGAACTCGGTTGTGGGAGCACGGGGGCGTATCTGCGTATCAAGCACTCACCGCCATTTACGGCCAGATGGCGCTCGACACACAATCACACGAGACATTGACAGCCGAGGTGATGAAGTACGCCACGGCACCGCAGGCCGCGGCTCGCGTTGTAGCGCTGCGGGCGCTTCACGAGTTGAATGCCAATTTGCTTAATTACATCCATGTTCCCAATCTCGAGTGCAAGCTTCGGAGGGATCTCGTGGAGAATGATGACGTTTTACTTGTGAGTTCTTTTTGTACCAAGTTGTGGATGTGGAATATATTGTAAGCATCTATATTAATATAAAAGTTTTTTTAATAGAATTCTCTAATATACGTTGTTACGTTGTACGTTATACGATAAGTTGCATGAATTAATCCATACTAATATCAATCAGAAAGTATGTTACGCTATCACGCTTAAACTACTGGATCAATTAGGATGAAATTTGGTATGGAGGTAAACTGTAGGAAAGTTTACTTTTTAAAGTTTTAGTTTGACTACTTTTTATCGCTAAAAAAAATCGGTTTACAAACCGATTTTCCAAACTCCTATTGTATATAAACAGTACAAGTTTGTACTGTTTTTAAATATAACGAAAAAAAACTTTATAAATCCTACTTTAACTTGTTCATAGATGGCTTGGTGTATAGAAAGCGAGGTGTCAGGTGCATCTGTCCTTATTAACGCATGGGTTGAGAGAAGTACGCCATTATTAGAAAGCAATGAGAAACATTTGGCACGCGCAGTCCTATCTGCGCCTTATTCTATGCGAAGGGTGAGTTTGCCTCACAGAGGCTCGTACTATATCAACTTATAAAAAAACAAATAAATAATAAATAGTATTTTTAAAATGTTCTAAGTACATTTTGATGTCAACCGTGTTCATTATACGATTTATGGTGGCTCCATGGGCAACCTTAACTACTTTATTAATACCTGCATTTCGTCAGTATGAGCTCATAAGTCGTCGTCTACAAATCTAGTAATCTCATATTTTTTTAAGACCAGCATATGGTTAATACTAGCAAAGCAATGCACTTTATTCGTTACTTAACAAATAACAGCTCTTCAGCCATATCTAAATGCTGTTTAATTGTCGATTCATATCTTGACCTAAGCAGAATATATTGTATTGAGTTATAACTCGGGGATTTTTTTTATCAAGATAATTTTGCGGCATTTTAAATGATAATAAATATAGTTAAATCAATCTCTTTATTACCCACAAATGTCACTGTTACAACACTAGCGTGGGTAACACCTAAGTCGTTTTTGTACTTCAAATAAAGTGATTCTCAGCTCTATGCGAATTGTCCTTGGAATACGCGAGATTAAATAAAACCTCCTTAGCGTTAGTGAATTATTAAAAAGGTTTTATGTTCGACTAATTTATTTGTTATTGAAATGTTGTCTGTTATAGTGGGTAATTAAAGTTATAGTAACTGAGAGTTGTCGTTCATCTGGGCTACAACGCTGCGTTGCACTATGCAAACACTTGTTTGAAGTAACAAGTGAAACGAATGAGAATGATTCTCATGATAATGGGAAGGCCGAAATGATGGATGAACTGGTGAAGAGAGTACTCAATGTTGTTCGTAGCCATTCGACGTGTTGCAGGAAGGTATGCAGGAAATCAATTTTTAATAAAAAAATGTTGATCAAATCAATTTATTTGTAATAATTAAAATAAAAAAAAACCTTTTTGAATTAAAAAAAAATGACGGTAGTTAAAATATATTTTGGATAGAGAGTTTTTGAGAATTGATGGAATTTCGCGTTTCCTAATTTGTTTCACAATGAAGAGATGTTTCTCTTACAGTGTGAATGTGGGCCAATAGTGGGTGTGTGCGCTCTCGTATGTGTGGCGTTGCGCAGCGGATGCAGCGGGGCGGATGTAGCGGGTGCGAGACTCGTGGGCGCTCTTTCGAGGTGTACGCTTCTCCATCCGTCCGCTACACCCGCTGCGCTCTGCGCTGCTTTGGCCGCTCCTTTATCGCCACCTACGAATGAATTAAAGGTACGTCTAATTAATCTCTAGTAAATTAAAATGGATCTGAAAATCTAAAATATGATATCGAAAGTACCCAAAGAGACGGTCTTCCAAATGACTTCCAAACAGAGGGTCCCGGGTTCGGATCCCGATACGCTCAACAACGCATTGAATAATATTTATTGGCTATGTAAATACATATATGTGAAATAATAAGTATTTAAAGTATATTTATCAAGTGTGTTTACAGCCATAACACAACATATGAATCGCTTACATAGACTGATATCTAAATGTTGTCAATTTTTTTTACATTAAACTAGTACTAAATTTTCTATCACTATAAGTACCCTCATACATTAATTAAAAAACTTATTATTGTGGGTTGTCTGGAAGAGATCGCTTATTAGCGATAAGGCCGCCGGTTGCACTTATATGTACTTATATCAACGTCATTTGCTTCTAGTGTTTAAGTGCAATAAAGTGTAAATAAATAAAATAAATATATTAATCAAAATAATTACGTTAAGGTCTTACGTGTGGAGTCGTTGCTCGATGCAGATCTACAATGGCAGTGCTGTGAAGTTGTCTGCGCTTGTCGCGTTGCGCCGCCGCCATTTCTGGCTCACTTCACACTGGCTGCTGCCGAGGTACGAAGTTATCTTTTGCAAAATTAACACAAAGTTTGTTTTATTTGTGTGTGGGATTTTTTTTTGTTTTATATATGATTGTTTGGTTGTTTTTTTTAATTGTATACCTGTAATGCTGTGCATCCCTATAATTTATGCACATACATGCCTTGTGTTTTTTTTTGTAATTTTGTTCGGGTTATGTTTGTATGTGTGTTGTTGGTTTGCATTATTAAATAAATAAAATAAAAAGAAACAAACCGTGCTCGACGTTAAAAATGCAACATGACTGTGTTTTTGACATACTGATATGCAAAATGTCAAAATGCTTAACCATGGGGCTGTTAAACAAAAGTTATCCAAGAAGTTGACTGTTAGAACACCTATTTAATATCGATATTTAGTCAATTCTCTATTTGGAATGTTATTTAATTTATGATGGTGTTAAATAATTATTTAAAAAAAAATACTGAAATTAGATTATACAATGAGAAAAGACCCACGAATTGTTAAATATAGAGAAATCTCTACGAAGAATTGTCTAGGAGAAACCGCTCCCGCTTTTCAGACATTTTATTTTTAATTTATGTCTAGTATCAATTTTCAGATTGTCCTAAGTAGCGATTGTGATACGTCGCTGTTGTGTTCGTGTATACGTACACTGTACGTCTTAACACACACACACAGGAACCTCGATAAACAAATGCTTAATCAAGTAAGTCTTATTATTTCTCTCATATTAAAAATCACTTTACCAGAAATGTTTAAGTAAAGATATTTTCTTTTATATAAAAGATATGTGCTATATATCACCGTTTAAAAAGTCATAATACAATGTAAACTCCATGTAACGGTTTCTTCTTTCTCTCATAACGACCACTCACTATACAGCCATACAATGAACAGTCCCTTCAGTGTCGTATAGAGTTTAACACTGTAAATGTAATATTAAATGGTTTTTTTAACTGTTATTTTAGACATATTCAAAAAAAAGGACATTTATGACCGATACCATAAAACCATACAAAAGTTATTACAATACATCCATATTATACAGTGTATACACATTACAGGTGCGTAAACGTATAAGCGTATTACCCGCACGTCAATTCGCCCGCACCCGTCCCGAGCGTGAATTGCGTCACGAAATCCTATTGTTCCTCGGACATCATCCGATGCATACACCAGAAAGATACGCACGTCGCGCCACACAACTACCCATACATAGACTCAATGTAGCAAGCGCTTTGGAGTCGGCAACCTTTGGTCCGTCATTGAATATGGAAAAAGCTCAAGAGATGGCCGACACGCTTTCGGAGATATTACGCGATGGCAAATCATATGTTGATCTGGCCGTTGTGACGTGGCTGGCACGGTCTGGTGCTGATCTGTTGCCGTTTACGCCTGTTTTCCCACATCGAGATCTGCATCAACTTTTTCGGGTGAGTTTGAGACATTTTAATTACCCTCAAATGGGTAATTGAAAAGCAACTACAACAATTAGTCTTAAATTAGGTTTAAAAACATAAGATGAATAGTTTATTACGCTGTGAAATGTCATGTTTATTATTTCAATACGTAGTCTGTGTAAACACGTGCTTGAACGCATTGTCACATATCACGGCTGAGCTAAGCTCGGCAACAAGCCCGAGCTGAGCTGTAAAGGGCTCCAGGCCAACAGCGAGATCCCCCTAAAAAAGCCGCACAGCACAGTCACCCTCAGGAAAACATCTGGCAAACATCAGTGAAGTGTTTCTTTAAAAGTGAGTGGTGATTATGACCGACTCAATCGTGATGTTGGCCATATTGATGCTACGCCTTTCATTAAGAACCCTACGAAAGTACTCATTTCGTTATACATAGTTAAAATTATATTATATAATTATTATGTAATATGTCTATATACATATATATGTATATTTTTCGTTACGATTTTTCAATTTAAAGAAGTGGCGGAGATGTTCTTGCCAGTTCTTCTCGTCTGTTCTACGCCTTTTATATGGGAACTGGCAGTAAATGTAATTGTAGCGTAAATTTTTATAATTTATCGACTATTCATGAGTGAAAGTGGACTTTGGATTTATGTTAGTCCCAATGGTTTATTGAGTTTATGGCTAACATAAAAAAAAATCAATAAACAATTTTTCCAGTAATAAATTACTTAAATTCCATAGAGCGTAGAACGTGAGCGTTGTGTCGTGACCCGTAAAGCGCTGGCAGCTCTCGCGACGGCTGTTCTCACAGCGCTACCAACCGAGTATCGGGATGCACAGCTGCGTGTTCTACTGACTGACCAAGGCTAGTTTTTTTTATTTGTCTTATAGAGGTAATTAAAGTTATAGCCACCGATTATGAACACCAAGCAATAGGCCTCCCTAAGGCCGGCAACGCTGTCCGTAAGGGCTCATAAGGTTTGGAAGGGTGGGAAAGAGGCTCAAAGGCCGGAGGCCGACTTGATAAATATTATGTTTCAAAAAAGTAATCTTGGAAGATATTTCTTTATTAAGGAAACATACATATGACCAATTTGATATATCATAAAGCTTCACTGATTAAGCAAGAATAAAGACGTGACCTCAGATTATAAATAACGATAGCAATATATATATATATAAAAAAAAAAAAATAATACTCAACAGATTCAACACCAGAGGGTCGCTCAGAGATGCTATTAGCAGCATCACGGGCTGTTCGTGACGATGACCTGTCCCTCAATGGAGCGTTACAAAGAGCACTCGCGATAATCTGTGGCACACACCTGGCTTCATCACTTATGACATCTGTACCACCTGCACGCCTACTCACCTCTCTACACTCTGGTCTATTTGAAAGTTTCGCTCATACAGAATTTGCACATGAGATTGCCGATTTGATTGTGGAAGCGTTTGATTCTTGCGTGTCATGCGTTCCGCTGTTTGAAGCGCTTAATGCGCTTGGAACAGCGGAGTTGAGTGGGCGGATTTGTGGGGCCCGGGATCAGGTTGTGCCAAGGAAGCTTTTCGCGCGCGGCTGTACTGGGGACGTGGCCGTTCAGTTCATGGCTTGGAATATTAATGTTTTAATGGAAATTAACTCTGAGGTATTGTGAATATCATTCCATTATTAATATGAAGGTGGTTTGAAATAATTTGTTGTAAAAACTTGTTCTGTAAAATATCAAGGCGTGCATGATCTGAGCAGGCGACTATTTTTGTTACATATTTGAAAAAGTAATGTTTATGTATGGATTGAAGTTGTCCAAATGCACATTTTTTATCCACAGAAATTATATCAAAATGTACATATAAGTAATTACGAATACATTTAATGAACGCAAGTGTTTAAAATTCCAGGCGACAATGGACACGCTATGTTCGTTAATAGAAAATTTACAAGTTTTTGAAATTCGAACGTCAAGATCACATCTCGCTGAATGCGTGCACAGAGTAAGGCTAGAGGCAGATGCGCACAAATTGCACAGAGCAGTCGATAATTGGTTGTCCAAGCGATTGTGGGTAGTTGCAGATGTGCTTAAGCGGCGTGTGTTTAAAACTGATGTATGGGAGGTCGTGAAAGGTGTTCGCGATATGATAAAGGTGAGAATTTAAATTGTACTTTTGAAATTATAGATTTCAAAAAAAAAATTCAACCAAGCCGAGTTTCTTGCCTGCTTCTTTTCGCTTGGTCGCGTGCGTACAGGCACAGAATAACTTAGATTTAAGACAAAATGGTCCTATGTACCTTAATTAATAAAGATATTTTGACTTTTGACATCTATTTAATTGTGTATCGCAGATGTATATAGAGCTGAAAAATAACTACAGTCCGAAGTTTTTTTAAATTATTATATGCTCCATGGACTTAAAGCTATGGAGTAGACATTTAAAGATAACTTAAAAAATATAATTAACTTTATTATGTGACAACACTGAAAGGAAATAGACGCTTACTCGAGATGGAATTTGTTCTTAAAATTATTAACACTAACCTTAATTACGTAAATCTTACTATTAGGTGATTATTCATACGTTATTAGGTATTTTTTTTTAATTTAGTATACGTACACGCAGTATCTTTTAAATTTAATAACGCTACTTTAAAACTACCATTTCGTGCATATTACATGTGAAAAAGTTGAATTTAAGTAAATCAATAAAAGACTTGTTTTAATTCGAATATTCGGAATATTTCAGGCTACTGGAGTTAAATCGGATTTGTTGAGGGTAGAATCGATTGTTTGGGCTCGAACCGTACGGGAGTTATACAATGCGGGTATTACATGTACCTCACAAAAACCATACTTAATTGATGTATTGCGCGTTGCCCTACCCGCATTGAATGCGCACGAGTTTGCGGATTTGTTTAAAGGTATTATTTTTTCTAACTGGAATTATAATATAATACAACTAGCTGAACCGGCAAACGTTGTTTTGCCATATAAATTATTAAAAAAGTAGAAATAATTGAATTTCACGGTATTTCGTTTACTACAAAATAAATTTAATTTATACTTTAGCCTCAGTAACACGTGGTAGTCATGCTATTGAATTGTAGCTTAAATGACACGTTTGTTGGTTTACCACAGCAGTGCCATCTATTGATTACTTACTCAATCCAGTCGAAAAGTATCGACATCTGTTAGAATCTTTTGGAGTTAACAGATAATTGTGACTGATAATTAATTATATAGACAAATAATTTGCAATAAAATAAAATTGCGACTATAATTAAAAATCTAAGCTATCCTTTGTATCAAGTTGGACCTGACTGCCCACGGTGTGCCAATTTAATTTAAAATTGGTTATGTAGCTTAGGAATCCATCCTCCTCCATCTCCTGTTACAATGTCCCCATTGTAACAGGAGATTTATATATATATAAGATTTATTTATTTTGTGCGGTTTACCTTTTCGCCTCTAGGCCTCTTGTATAAATACACTTGGCTCTATTTATATATACAGTGGTAACTCCATATAACGACACTGAACGGACTGTGCATTTTTAGTCGTTAAATGGAGTGAAGAGAAAACAAAATAAGAATACAAGCTAAACCAACCAAAGCGAATTGATTTCGACGCTTGAGGGAATTTGTCGCGTGACGTTATACGGAGTTTACACTGTACTTGGGAAACAAGAATTATTATGAAAACAATTTTTTAGACGATCTGGAGTTTTGTAAATGGTCATGTCCCGCGTTGGTATATTACGTAGAAGAGAACGGAACAGAGCGTTTATTAGCACTGACAACTCGGATCGCAGAGCTCCTACCGATGTTTTGTGTATCTGTGGAGTTTGTGGATCAACTGTGGCCGGATTTCGAATCCATTAGCACGTTTGAGGAGAGAATGGACGCTGCACTCGCGGTTGGTGCTGGCGAAGCTTGTCTGTGGGCGGAGAGAGTTGTGTCAGACGCGTCTCCTCTTCAGGTGCTGCGGTTGTTGCCTCTACTACCGTCTTCTATGCATCGTCGGTAAGTTGTTTAACATAGTGATCTATATATTGAAACAACATTTTATTTTCAAAATAGCGTCTTACCTAACCTCGTCCGTCTTTTGCTTATATTTTATCCTAAATTCTGTCATACCTGTTATTTATGCTAATACACGTGAAAATGTTTCCAGAGTGGTATCCTCTGCGCTGGCCAGTGCTGGGGTTATAGGTGCAGGGGGCGTGGCCTGTGCTAAAGACGGCGTGGAAATTGCAGCAGTTAGAGCTCTACTTGCCGCCACGCCCACCTTGGAACTCATCGATATTATTGCCACTTTGGCTGATGGTGAACACAATTTAACTAACTTTTTCTACGATAAATATCACTCTCAAGCTTAACAGTAGTAACAGAAGTAAGCGCGATATCATCGCCGATTCCTTCATGTACAAGTTAAGGTGCGGCCTCATGTATGCCGCACGACGCTCGTTTCTTAGTGGTCACGTGATCGCAGTTTTCGCGGGGAATTTTAAATGCGGCATTCATGAGGCTGTACCTTTAAGGCAGACATATACTGGAGCTTGGGCGCCTATTTTTGTTTTATATAACCGTTGAGAATAGCTGAATTATATACTGAAATTTTGTTTATTTGGGTATTGGAGTATGTACACTGTCGTGTGTTCGTTCAGATGAGACGGAATGCGATTGGTTTGAAGCGGCTTTGTCGCTGTGGGCACGGAACGCGGTAGCAAATGCGTGCGCGGCTGATATAATAACGCGCCTTCACGAACTATGCTGGGATGCGCGTACGCTGGGAATTTTACGTCTCCTCCTCCCAATGCTACGGTAATAACATAAAACATATTTTCAATGCATTTTGTAAACATTTTGCCAAAAAGTAATTGATAAAAAATTGCGACCGGAATATTTTCAAGGAGTATTTTTTAAAGGAAATATAGTATTTATTGGATTTATCACCTAAAAATATACTATATTGGGAATTAAAGATTTAATGGCCAGGTGACAGACACTGTGTGCATAAATATGTGTGTAAGTGTGTCTGAATTGTCAAATGTGTGCGTGTGTGTGAATAAGCTTGTGCGTATACATTATCATGTGTGCGCTTTAGCATTTGTGTGTGTGCATTAGCATGATTAAAATGTATATTGGGCATGTGAGTGTGTGTATTAGCACATATGCGTGGTAATTAGCTGGTAATATTCAGATCAGAAAGTCATTATCAGGTAATTGCGTATAATTATTTCCCAGTTTGGGAAGGAGTTCGCTGAACTAGCCTCAGTAGTTTAATTTACGACTTCAGAGCTCTCGTAAAGAGTGAATAATCATAATTATGCATTTAATATATAATAATTAAACCTTTGTAGATCCATAAAACCAACGCTGCTGGAGGGTCTAATGTCCAAATGGTCCAATCGTCTCACAGGCGCGTTAAGTGTGAGGTCACGCCCATGTAGCGACAGACGTGCGTTAACCCGTTGTTTAAACGGTTACGTAAAAGCTCTGACGTTACTGACTGTGGCGTTCGAGAGAGTGCCGAGAGCACACCATGAGCGAGCTGATGCTGAGCTGCATCGGGGTTCGTCAGCGAAGCCGTTTCATCTGGTTCGGGTTGTTTGCACGCATTGCGTTGCCTTAAGGGAATCTCTGCGGGGTTCGTATGATGACAATCTGCAAGAACTCTTCAGGTAAGCAATAATTGTTTTTGCCATATACCTGAGTCTAGTTTACCAGTGCGACATAAAAAAAAAGAAAAGAGCGTACCTCTCCCTTAATAGCTTGTAAGCCTCCTGGCGTTGCAGGTGCCCATGGGCGGCGGTAAGCACTTCACTCAAAGTGATCCGCTCCGGGTTTGGCTTCTGTTACATTAAAAAGAAACAATTCAATATGTTCATGCATTTTATCTTACATAAGAACATGTATATGTCTACATTAATTATTTTTATTTATTTTAAAGCAATATGCGTTAACAATTTAATTTAGCTGTTAGGTAATTTTTCTCTTCTTCTTTTTTAACCAGAGTTTTTGAATGTGCAAACTTCAAATGTCTGAGTGCGGCCCTGTTCTGCCGGCAAGGCGCGTCTTCGTCCTTCCGTGCGATACTTGATGATGGCGTATGGGAGCGCCTCGTTCAGACTTCAGTTTCTTTGCCGCTAATCACTCGTACAAACTACGCTACGCCCACACCAGAGTCTACCCAACAATCGCGCGTTTTTCTATCTACCCTCACAGATGACCCGCTTTTGTATGACTTGCATGAAGGAATTGCACAGGTAGGTAGTTTGCTCTTATTTGATTTTGTTTTATTTTTAATTTGGTAATATTTGGTAACAATAAGTTCCTAATGATAAAAATTATTAAATAACTTTTCACGACTAATGCAGCTAATTTTTTCGTTATTTCGACTGAATTAGATATACAATTATTTGTATTTTTTTAAAATACCATATCTATGTATGTGTGATTGCCTATTAAAAAAACACTTCTTAACGCTACACTAATGTAATGTTGTAACGCCACAAAATCACAAACAGTTATGAAACATTTGTAAGTATACCTCAAAAAATCTAAAAGAATTTACTTCGTTTAATTCCAGACGGAGCCAGATGAAGCGGTAACGAACGAAAAAGTTGATACTCTGTGGCAACACGAATGCGCGAGCACATTATCGATCCTATTACGTCACAGTGTACGTGCGTTGCCCACAGACCTGTACCTCACACCGTTACGTTCTGCGCTCGCCGCGTCACGTGCACCCACGCTACGCTGGCTTTTAGCACAGGCTATATGTGATGAACCAACGCTAATAGACACCTTACGGGACGACTTGTTATCTGTTGTACTGGATGCGGATGGATTGCTTAATCGTTTGCATCTGTATATATTGACTGTGATTAAACCCGTTCCGTTGGATGAGAAGAGGGCAATTGGGGTATTATCTGCCCTTGTCTGTACTGCGGTGGAGTTTGGATCGCGATGTCCACGGCTTATAGAAACACTTGAGGGTTGGTCGCGGGCTCACAGTGGATTGGTTTTACCGGATACATGTTATAAGGAATATGTAACAGGTAGGTAATTCTTCTATTCAAAAATGAAAGTCAAAATCAAAAATATCTTTATTCATGTAGGTCACCAAGGTACACTTATGCGTCGTCTACAAAATAAGTTTTAATTTTCGATTTTACATTTACTGCCAGCTCTCAAATCAAGGGCGTAGAGCGGACGAGAAGAACTGGCGAGAAACTCTCCGTCACTCCTTTAAATCGCCAAGAATGTTTCACAGCACGTTTGTAAAGATCTGCACCATCATGCACCAGCGAATGCGTCAGAAATTGTATATTGTTCTTCTGACTCTTGTTTTGATATACACTGTACTCTATGTCACCTCTCTCGATTTAACGACTCTCTAAAGCGTCGAAGTCAATTGACTTTGATTGGTTTAGCTCTCTCTCTATAGCGCAATAAAATGCACAGTCCCTTCAGTGTACCTAAGTTACCTATATGAATAAAGATATTTTTTAATAGAGTTATCCGTACGTATTATTTAATAGACTTATGACGTCTTATAAGAGAAATGCTTGAGGGTAGTTTATAAAGTTTGTTACATATTAAAACAACAGATTCGGGATACAAACGCTGGAGTTGTATGTCAGTAATGCGACGCGTTTGTTCGTGCGGTGTTCGCGTGTCGGGGCTGGCACTGGAATTGGGGAGGTTGGCGGTTACGACGCCGAACGATATGCGAACTCTGCGCTCGATTGGTGCAACGTTAGGTGGCGCGCTCGCGGCGGAAGCGGATGTCGCCTGCGATCACCAAACACGCAAAGCTATGCTGGCTGTATGTATCTATGCACAGTGATTTTTATTAAGGTCAAATATGTCGTATAAATTTTGGAAATGGATCGTTACAGATTTAAGAAAGTTTAGTTTTCTTTCCTTTTATTATTTAATTATTACTCTTAGTTTTCATTTCAATTGTTTAACACTTGGCGCCGTGCAGCGGTTTGCGACAGCTGGGGGCTGCTGAAAATCAGTGGTGTAGAAAGTGGTGGATTATATTCCACACAAATCCTGAGCAGCACCCCATTTGGGGCACGCCCGCGGCACTTGCAACAATGCAATGTGTTTATTCTAGTTAGCTTTAAAAATACTATTATATTTATAATTTATTGTGATGTCGTGTGTGTGTTCAAATAAATATATTCTCTCTCTTTCTTTCTTAGTATTACTTTTAAGAACTGGTTTTAAAAATCCGTTTTTATAACTCAATTGATGCATTAATATGTGTCGCAACATAGTCAGTAGTTTTCAGAATTCTTGGCTCAGCCTTTTCAGCAATTATTTAATCAATTTTGTTTGTAGATTTTGGGTTCGATTTTTTTTTTAAATATTTCAGTTACGTAAAGAAGGTGGCGCTGGCGCCTATCTAACGCTACTAGCAGCCACAGCGTCCATATATCCCGCAATTATTAATACGGACCACGCCCGGTTAGTTTTTTCTTTTATTTATAAATTTTATTACATATCCACTCTGCTACATAACTGCAAGTGACAGTTCTATAAATGATATTCAAAACTACTACTACTACTACGAAACTGCTACTTAGATTGTATCAAAACTGTCCCCAAACATTTCATGTGATTAATATATTACACAAAAACACTTATAAGATAATTAAAACATAAAGTTATATACACACAAAACAATTATTTGGGAACTAACAAGATGAACGGAACACAATTTAAGATTTGAAGGTTTTTTATATAGGTCTCTGGGTAGTGGGGTTCGTTATTTTATTTAACTTTCAAAATACCACTATATTTATTTACACTTTATTGCACTCAAAGAGTAAAAGTAGGAGATGTTAATACATTTTAATACATATAAGAGCAACGGGCCTTATCGCTAATAAGCGATCCCTTCCAGGCAACCCACACTATATTTATAATTTATTATGTAAATGCCCTATAAGTATTGGTATTGATCTTAATTATAGGACAGTAACGGATATGTCAACGAAAATAATCGGCCGCGACAAACAGAAATGTCTGCGGGTGCTTTGCGCTTATGCAAACGGGAGAGAGCAAAGTGACGAACTGATTGCTGATATTTTTGATCTGATGGAGCCGATGGCGTCTTCCACTTGCGATCCATTGATCATTGATTTGGTAAGACAGAATTATGTGTCAATATTTAAAACATAATTCTTGGTATTCGTGTAATTGTGTATACGCTGTGGTAAAAAGGGGAGTGCCTTTAACCACAATTTTAAACGTTGTATTCAGTTGTATTCAGACTTAAAATGAAGTCAAATAAAGAAATAAAAAATACTTGGTTAGTTATTATAGTTATAGAAAAAAAAGCTCACTCAAAAAATATATTTAAGTAGGTTTTTATTTTTACCGGTTCGCAAGTTATACCGATAAGATTCGCAAAAATATTTACTATGAACACTTTGTCACTTACAATCAAATTACTAAGGTATTGGCTATTCCAATAGTTTAACTGTCCCGTTACTGACATTCGAAGGACCTTTGTCCTCTAAATATACTAAGAAGTATTCTGCAATCATTGCTAAGATTACATGCCCCTGATAATTTTTACCAACTCAGGAGGCATCCATTGCTGGCTGAGGTACGGCTTCAAACAAGCCTCCGCCGGCCAAAGCCCAATTCCGCGTATGATCGCCCTAACGAATCGTTTCATTAGCTCTGCACCAGAATGTGACATTTTTATGACAGGGTTAGGAATGATAGTGGACGAATATGAGATGTTGTTAAAATTTAAGTTAAAAACTGTATGTGTTTTTTGGTTTCGGCCGTAAATAAATAAATATACTTAAACTGTATTTTATTAACTGGAACACTCTGTATAAGTTTGTTATAACAAAACACAGACAAATTTGTAGAAACTCAGTTCATTTGGGAAGTTTAATTAATTAATTTTTAGTGTACTGCGTCGTTAACGTACGCTCGTCAAGCAGCTCGCGTGCGCGTAGTAGCCGTCGCGGTACAAGTCGCCACGCCCTCAACACTCGCGTCGGCGACGCTTCAACGCGCATCTTGTTTATTGCTTTTCGCTGAAATAACACGTAAGTATTTAAATATAATAAGCTTTATCACGATGTTTATTATATGATAGTTTTGTCTATATATACCACCTCTTTGTGGAACCAACTACCAGCGCAGGTATTCCCGATCCGCTACGACTTGGGGACCTTCAAAAAAAGAGCGTTCCTCTTCCTTAAAGGCCGGCAACTCACTTGTAAGCCTCCTGGCGTTGCAGGTGTCCATGGGCGGCGGTTGGCACATCACTCGAAGTGACCCGCCTGCTCGTTTGCCTCCTCTCACATAAAAACAAAATATATATAGAAATGTGTCCCGAAGTAATATTAATTTTTGTATTCAATTTTGTATTTATATAGCGTGTGCGTGTCGGTCGGCTGTCTGTGTTCTGTATGTCTTTTTTATTCACCACATTTTTCGCTACCTGCACTCGGTAGCAAAGAAATCGGCTTCTTATTTTGCTGTCACGTGTCAAACTAAAAGAGTGCTTAGCCCCCATAAACCTTTCCATACAAAAAAACATTATCCAAAATGTAATATTTATAACGATTCATAAGTATACCATAGTTATCTATGTATTAAGATATTTTTGATTTCGCATACAAAAACTTTATCTCGGTATTCAGTACGAGTGAAGGCCGTGCGGGAATTAAGAAATCATGCGCAGCCAGCGACGAAACGTCGCGCTGGTTGTGTTAACTCTCCAATACTCGCCGATTGGGAAGATATGTTGTGGCGTGGAGTTTTAACCTGTACAGTCACCGCATTGGAGCACGCGGACTCTAAAATCGTCAATGGTGCCCTTCAAACACTTTCTGGTGCACTCTCCGTTGATGATCACTATACACGGTAATGTTAATAACAGTTTTGTTATGATTTCCATTTAATATATGAAATTCTCGTGCCACAGTTTTTGTTGCTCTTCCGAAACGACTTGTACGTTTTTTTATGTGATTTTAATTGAATATTTTAGTATGTCTGAGAATCGGTAGTAGGTATCCAAACTTCACTTCACATACGACAAGCTCTCAAAAGCGTCGAAATCAATTGGCTTTGATTGGTTTAGCATTGCATTCCATATAATGATTTTTCTTCTCTCTATTTAACGACGATAAAATGCCCAGTCCCTTAAGTGTTGTTATATAGAGTTTACTAGGTATGATGAGGGCCCGAACTAGTATTTTTTTCCAAATTAATAAGTTCCAAATTAATATTTCAGGTTGTCCGAATCTGTACTTCTACATTCGCTGTCTAGTTCAAGTTTCCACGTGGCGTTGCGTTTATACCTTTCTGACGTGCTTCTACCCAATTCTGACAGACATACAAATATCTTGAACACTCTGCTGAGCTCAGCACAAGGCTCCGAAGCGGTGGCCTGCTCTTTATCAGCTGCTATAGCACAGAGGGCAGATGGCTCGGCAGTTGAAAGGGAGAAGCTAATCACAATATTGGCGGATAACTGTGAGCCGGCCATATTGGAGCTGTTGCATGAGCTGGTGCCTTCGGGGAGGCAGATTCGATATCGTTGCGAGTCACGTGATCCGGTGTTGATAGAGCTGAGGCGACGCGCCACCCTCACCTGTGCTGATAACTATGCGATGGGGTAACTATTTTATCATGTTCATTGGTATGTTTTTTGTGTATTAAGCATACGTTCTCTTTTGGAACTAGTAAAATATAAAATACTTCATGTGTGTGTATTACGGTTATTTGGTTTTAAAACTTGACATAATGTCCCATGTCCTGATGTGATAAAGGGCATGTGTGACCCTCGATCGCTCATATTCAAGATGTTTCTGCTCTATGCCTCGTCTAGAACTGTACGCCACCAAGTCTATTTGGGACCTGAGGACCTGACCTTAGAACTTAGACCTTAACTGTCCCTTTTGCTAACATTTGAACGATATATTTTAACTGTTTAACTAGAATATCTTTTACATGTGTTTTAATTATGTTATATCTAATTGAATTACTAATTTGTATTTTTTTGTTTGTTTGTATTAATTACTAATTGAAGTATTTGTTATGCAGGTATGTCACGGAGAGATCGCCGATCGATAATTTTTCAATCGAAGGTGAATATATAAATAAAATAATATTATTTTCTATTACAAATGTTAATGTTATTTGTGTGATGTCTTTCAGCCATGAGCAAGTGCTTCGGTTTGTTATGTGAATGGGAGCGTTGGGGTGTGTGGTGTGACAACGTGATACCGAAGCTTTGGACCGATTCAAATGATTTCAGACGGGAAATGGAGTCGCATAACGGTAAATATCAAATCAAAAATATCATTATTCACATAGGTAACTTTTTAATCGTAAAGTATTTAAAAAAAATGATTCTACGATTCACTGCCATATCATTGGCGTAGCAGAACTGGCAAGAACCTCTCCATCATTCTCGAAACTCCTTTAAATCGCCAAGCATGTTCTACAGTTGTAAAGGAGCTGAAACCATTACGCCATGCAATAGAAGCAATAGAAGATCTATAGCTATAGAAGTGGCCATAGACAATAGACCATTATATGGTCTATATCTATGGGTATTGGTTCAGCAATACAGCGGAGCTGGTGGTGAGAAGTGGTGGAACGGGTAGCGAGGTGATGGGAAATAGCGTAAAACCATTAGAAAGAGACGCAATGAGTCGTCTCTTTCTATCAATTATTATATAGATTCGGAGATTTTGAACTGATTTAGTTCTTTTGAAAGTTTCTTAGTAAGTGCTATCAACAATATTTTCTTAAACTTATTCCCGAATATCGAACCCCAATTTTTGATAATTTTTCTCCTTGATTAAAAAAATACACATTTGTTAGTTAGTTAGTTAGTTCCAAATATGGTATACTGTTTTAAAATCAATGTTATTTATTATCCAGGTGAGTTGGGCTGGTTACGCGCTATGTTTTCGGGACTGAATTCTGATTCGGTGGATACAGGCCTTTACAGGATACTATTAGCAGCTGATCGTTGGCCGAGAGATGGCTTCGCCTTATCTGCTGTAAGTATGTAATGGCTGAATATTATATATTCCGACATAAGCGTCCATTGACTTGAATTAATTGATTTTTATTAACTAATTGTAATTGATTTTCAATCTAAGAAATGAGTAATATAGTTCAAAGCGTTTAATAAAAAAATCTAAATAAATAAATTTTATTGATTTTTATGTAATTAAATTATTCTTGTTTGTAGGTGTGTGAAGTGGGGATGTGGAAGGAGGGTGAATATGTGGCGGAGAGCAACTGTGTGTGTTTGGCGCAAATGGCTGCGCTTCTTTTGATGAGGTTTGTTTATTTGCTGTATAAAATCTTTAGCGAGATAAAACTAATTATTTTCTTTTTTTAAGTTGGCGGAGATGGGGAGGGGCCGGAGGGCCAACTGGACGTAGATGGGTACTTATTTATGTCTCGTTCATACATCGTTAGTAACCTCGCTAAATGTCCACATAATATCACTTAACCTAACGTATTATTCAAACGTACGTAAAATGATACCAGTTACTCCGAAAGTACAGACACGTCCGCTCGGCACGAGCACTCAATACTGCATGCCTGTCGCTCGCTTTTTTTTGTTAGCTACAGTAATGGGATCGTCCGGATCCATTAGGGCGTGTCGAGGCCTTTTTTGTCTATTTTTATATTGTGTCTTGCGTACCGGGTACGACGTGTATTTGCGCACTAAGGGGTTGGGATGGTTTTTAGCCTTGTCAAAGTAGCGGGTCGACGCTTCCTTCATCCATTGGGCTATGGTAGGGAGTTCTAGTTCGTAGTGGAGGTCTACGTTTCTCACATACATGGGCGCTCCAGTTGCTATTCTGATGAACCGCATTTGGATTGCTTGCAGTTTGTGGATGTTGGTGGAGGCGCAATGCGCGAAAACTACGCTTGCGTAGGTCATGCATGGACGGACACATGCTTTGTACAGGGTAACCTTGTGTCTGAGCGACCTTCTCGCTCGAACAGAGTTTATATGCTCTGCCCCAACGGCTGTATCCGTGATGACGTCACGCTTGCGTTCTGTAATTTAGACATATAATATATAGAAATTGCAGGACTCTACGTTTGCAAACGGAACCCAGCGATGTACAGGCTATCGCGTTACACAGAAATATGGTGGAGTGGTGTTCGCGAGTTAATAACGCAAAAGGCATGGCGGAGGCCCTACGAGTTGTCTTACTCGGGGACGCTATCCGGATTTGTCAGGAGATGGAGACGACTGACCATGCACTTAACAATGTTAGAATTGAGCAGCTGGTGACTGCGAGGCGTGGGTTAGCCATGCTCAATACACCATCGGACCTTGCCGAAACTTTGGAATTTGCTGGTGAGTTAGAAATGTTTTTGTAGCCTAGTAGTTTAGAAAAAAAGTCTAGATACTGACATATACGTACTGTGATTTAAGCATATACTATAAAATTCACAGAACTGGAATGGTGCAATTTGAATGAGACAAGTCCCAATCTTCGCTTGATGGAACTTGTGTTGAAGCTTCGCGCTGATACCAATGGTTCGTAAATTATGTATATTTAATAATAAATTTTATCTGAGTTGTTTGTATCTGTTGTTATAAACATCGCCCCACACGTTGATTTACGCACACGTGCACGTAAATGTGCACGTACATGCATCGCCGCTGCAGGTGAAATTCTCTACTAGCCACTAATAGCCATGTTTACTTACCAGAGGTCCTAAGGCCCCACGTCGGGGCAGAGGGCAGATATAATAATTCTACAGTCATCCCTGTCTGATGCCTTTCGCTTTAGTTGGCTCCAAGTCAGTCCATTGCTTTTAGCTTGGTGTCGGCCTTGTTTGCGTACCTTAGGATTCCAGTCTTTTAGCTGGTTTCCTCTGGTATATATCCTAATTTAAGCTTTTGTTCACCTTGGGATATTGGATGGATTTCTTCGCAAATGACACTACAGAGTCTTTGTGGCACAGACTGCTCCAGAGTTCCAGACAGCACTAGTTCGCTCATTTCACCCTCTTTCTGTCCAATCAACAATTACAAAACAAATTACAAATTTGTGTACTAATAAAATTAATCATTATAGGTGTGAGCAGATCGGGAATACAAGATATGATATCCAGGATAAGGCACATTCCCAGGGACGATGGAAAAACACGTGCGCTTACGACTATCGCGGAACAACTCTACTGTCTGTTTGAGATCAGCGCCGGTATGAATGGTGATATATTTAATAAATAATGTTCAAATTAACAATATTGGAAGCATAATTGTCACTCCCGGTGAGCCCTACTCATTTATATAATTTTAAGTTGATTCAGTTTGGCCGTTAGATGGCGCTTATAATAAAAATTCTTTGGGAAAAGTTATTTTAACATATAGTCTTAAGATATTTTCTGAATAACTAAAATAGACACAACTTACAAAAAATATGTGTATGTTTTCAGATGTGGGACAGAAGTATGATATGTTAAGTGAGATGTATGAGACGATAGAGTTAAGCGGAGGAGTCGGTAGAGCAAGGCCTATTGTGGACATGCTTCTCGCCTGTCTGCTGAGATTGCCACGGGAATATCATCCGCAGTCGATTATACATAAGGTATTTTAATGTATATTCAAATTTGACTGCTTCTTTTTCTCTCTCTTTCTCTGGTCTCTCTATGTTGCAAGTTTCTAAAAGATATCTGTGAAATCATTACATTTGTATACAATTAAATTCTTCGTTTTGTTGTGGCAACATCTTGTTTATTGTCGGAAATCATGTCTTTTAAGTCATCATCTCTTCTTATCCGTTCTCTTTTATATAACTCTATTTAATGAATAAATACAAGCTATTGGTTTTTTATATTTTATTTTGGCTTTAATAGTATCAGCTGTCAAAAGCAGAGGACTTGGAGGATTACCAACGTGAGGCAGCACAAGAGTGCGGTGTGCCAATAGTAGAAGTGAGAAGTGAATGGGCCCAACACTTGGCCCTGGTGAGAGATCCTCAGCATGGCCTGCTGCACTCGTGTGCCTTGCTGCTTCGAGCTGCAGCTTCTGAAGATGAGGAAAGATGGCGTGACGCTGTCTCTCAGGCACGAGGCGATTATCCGGATGCATTTGTGGGATTGTCAACTGGTAATGTTTCCAATGATTGGCAATCCACCAGCTGTTGAAACGGCTCCCAGTGGAGGTCTTTCATGGTAGATGTACCCTTAGTCAAAAGCGTAGGACTCCTTAGGGCTGACTAGTTAAATACTGGGTGTTCATTGGCCGGTTGTCCCGTGATCTTATAGTAAAGAAAAAGTGCTATTTTATTGAGAACTAGCTTTCCGCCCGCGGCTTCGCCCACGTGTAATTTGGTTAAGTATATAGCGTTTTTTAATGATCTCGACAGGGCTTTCTTTCACGGGCTAAAATCTTGTTACAATTGGAATTATATATAGCCTGTGTTACTCAGGAATGATGTAGCTTTACAGGATCGGATGATTCAGGGAAATCGAGGGCAACTTTCAAATTAACGTACAGGCAATTACTATTCTGACAATTTTATATTCTGATAGTCATCTTCTTATGTGGATGAGCTGATGATGGAAGGTAAAACTCCTCAGCGGTTAAGAGTTGCAAGAAAATTCTTACGAAGTTATGAGTACGAAATACGTACTTGTGAGGTTATTACTTATTAGCTTGACCAAATAATAAAAGGTAAGCCTCATTAACGTTAAGGACGTAGGTGGAAAAATGGATGCGGACAAACGATAAACGTTTCTTCACTCGTTTCCTTTTATTTGTTTGTATAGGTAGTGTTCACTCAAAATAATCATAGGGTAAAACGTTAATCAAAGTATGAACTGCATGGTAGTCATTACACAATGGAGCATCTTAATACCGCGATGGATATATTTGGCCTAAGTAGAAGTTCTTTAAAAAAAACTAAGACTCAACCTCGCACACTCACTCACACAGCAACACCATTGCACACACTGATACACACACACACACACTAAAATGTTCGTACTTCACATAAATCCACTTGTTCATGTGTATATAAATTTTTATTTATTTTTTTCTGTGCGTGTTTTTTTTTGTTATTCTTTTTCCTGATCTTAGATTCTATTTCCGATTCTATATTTTAACCTTATTTTGGCTTTATTTTTAATCTATTTTTATTGTGTAAACTGTTTTTGATAAGCTGTATAGGTTTAAGAAATAAAAAAATAAAATAAATCTACGAATTTTATCAACGCCATCTATCGAGCACATTGTTCAACTCTTCAACCGCGCCCGCGCGCACTGCGTTATTTGTTATTTTTGTTACCTCTCATAAGTTTTAATATTAAGATTAACTTATGTTAGAACATATTTAACAATATATAACTAATCAATCAATATAAGTGTTTAAAAATTTTGAAGCAGTGGTTGAAGTAAATTTTCAATTGACCATAACTTCTTTTTCTCTTAACCGATTTTGACAAAATAAACTTTTGACAACGCTCCCAATTATATGTAATCCAACTGTAAAAACCGCGTTCAAATCCGTTCAGTAGTTTTCAAGTTATAACGTACCAGACAGACAGACAGACAGACAGACAAGAATTCCAAAAATTGTTTTTTTGGTTTCTATGACTCTTCTTTAATTGCCTCCTTTCAGTTTTTTGGAAAAATATTTAATGTACAGATTTTCGATTTTTACTATCTTATTATTAGTATAGATATAGATATACGGATAATCATATTTTTTTAGATTTCATGTTTTAATGTAATTTATTTATTTAAAGAAAACATAACAGATACATATTAGATATATATAGGCGTGTATTTAACACATGTTTCACAGAAAATATATATTTTATTATTTTTATTATATTAATTGGTGTGTAAATTAAACGTAAAATTTGTAACTCTATTGTCCCATTAAACATACATTATACTAGAACTCCAACATAAAATTTAAGAAAATAAGAATTTTATTTATGAACAAATCCGTTGGTTGCGTAAGATAATTTATTAAATACCATTTCCAGAAATCACAGACGACGCGGTGCGAGTCATAAGAATGGTGCAAAAAACCGCCCAAACACAATTAGACGTTAGGGGCGACGGCGCTTTGCGTTTATCGTCTCTCAGCCCCGCACTGGCATCTCTACCTGACTCTCCTTCCCTGGCGTCTCTACTCGGCTTGCCTCCACACCTGCGCGTGCACCGTTTCGAGGAGAAGATAGAGGTGTTCGCAGATAGTGCGCGTAGGCCGTGCGTGCTACGGGCGCGTCTGTCGAACGGGGCCGCTCGCCGTTGGCTGGTTAAAGCCGAGCCGGCGAGGGCAGATCGGGCAGCCATGGCCTTCGCGCAAGCCTTACGGCGCTGTCATACTGTCAGAGCGCAGTATGTCGTTGGTTATGTGGTGAGCAGTTTTGGCCATAAATTTTTTCAAAAAGAGTTTTCACGTATTATGTACTTAAGTTGAGTGGCGTAGAGTTTCTTGCCAGTTCTTCTCCTCCGGTCTACGCCCTTGATTTAGGAACTGTCAGTATTGTAAACGTAGAGTAAGTTTATAAGAATCGTCAAAGAAATTAATTATTGATAGTATTTTAAAATTAACACGAACTCAACTTAACTTTGTTGCTGTTATTTATTTTTTACTTTTAAGTTATGCGCTCGTGCCTGTAATGGGGCTCGCTGAAATCAGTACCGTGGTCATCAGACCTAAATACCAAAGCGCACTTTTTACCTTCGTTTTAAAGTAATAAATGGCTACTTCTTTATTTTTTTGATATTTTCAATTCCAGGTCCGATCTCTCACCGCAGACTGCTCGCTAATCGAATTCCTGGAGGACCACCAGCGTCTCGATCAAGTGGCCTCCACTGCTTCAGCGCTTACGCTTCGCGAGTCAATGCGCAAACGCAGCGTTTCCGCTCAGCATTTTCTAGAGCAGCAGCGACTGTTTAGCGAGACCGTATCAGCCAGTACAATGCTGACTGCGGTGTTGGGTGTTGGTGATCGGCATCCGCAGAACCTGCTCGTGGGCGATGATGGGGCGTTGGTGCACGTGGACTGGACGAGTGCGCCAAGACACGACGCGTTGTCACGTGAGCCAACGCCTGTTCGGCTCACGCGTAATATGATCGCGTTTGCTACTGGTGTGCCTCCTGCTCGTTTGCCCGTTATAAAGATGTGTTGACACCAGAAAATGGTTTTTTAAAATGTATATATGTTTCAGGTCTGGAAAGTCTGATACTGGAGTGGAGTGAAGTGATTCGGGAACACGCTGTACAATTGGTCGCGGTTTTGAGGGTAGTTTATCGATACTTGCCCGAATCGCAAATCTACAAGGTAAGCAGTCCTCAGTAAAACTATTGTATTTTTATATTTTTTAAATCTCAAAACTATACAGTGTGTGCGCGTTTTAGTTTATGGGGTAAAGCACGTGCTGCCATCTATTAGTGAATATTGTCGTTGACACTATTCGAACGGTAAAAAATTTAAAAATTAACTTTGTCATAGTATTGAATGATGTGCAGGTGGAAATGATGGAGCAGCTCGTTCGTGGCCAGCGTGCAATTCATCAGCTGGCGTTGCAGCAGTTACGGCATCAGCGAAGGCAGTGCGGCCTTGGATCCGTTCTGGCTGATGTTTTCCACGATTTTCCCCACAAGGACATGTATTCCGTGCACGACCAGGTTATTCATTGCATTCGACAGTTTGCATCGTTTCCTTCATAGATGGCGTTGTACTACTGTGGAATCAAATCTAATCAAAATTATTAACTCTATAAAAAGGGTTATTTATGTTATAAGTATAGATAAACTCAATCTAATTTTTTAATGTTTTTTTTTAATTTTTCAGGTTTATAGTCTTCTGCGTATGAGTACTGAGCCGCGAGTTTTGGCCCTCGCAAGGCCAGCCTGGCAACCAAATATGTGATGATTTTGTGTGTTTAATACAAATTTAAAAAATAGAAAAAGCATTGTTTGTATATGTTTAATAAAGTTTAAGAAATGTGTTGTTTCCTTTTTGACAAAGTGTTAATTTATTTTTAAAAACCGTAACGAATATTATTTATTAATAGTTTAAAAGCGCAATTGCAATTTTGGTTGCAAATTGAAAAAAAACCAAATGCTTTTCTAAAATTACAGTTTTTTTTCAATAACGTGCCACACCATAAAGGTGAAGTCGTCGCCCATAGACATTTCACAGATTATTTATTTAATAATTCCCTAGTGTGTGTAATAAATATAATATTAGCCTGTCCGCTATACGGATTCTCACTATATATTTTTCTAGGGCGTAACGAAAATTAACTTTTTATGAGTATATTATATATATTTTAAAATATTATATATACTTTTAATAGTAGAGAGGTAAACGAGCAGGACGCCCACCATAGAGGTAAAGTCGCCGCCCATAGACTCTCACGTGGCTGGGAGCTCGTTGCCGGCCTTTTAGGGCGTGATACGCTTTTGATATATATTTCAAATAATAAACCAAATTTGACAAATAACTAAAATAAAGAAACGACTCAAAATCTAATATACTTGATGAGTCGTATCAATCAAAGGCAGCCATCTTTTCGGGGGTTAGTATCAAACAAGGTTATCGTCGATAAAAAAAATTCTGACATCTGCTTGTTACCACAGAATAAAAATACGCAAAGATTATAATTGAACATTTTAGGTGAAAATATCTTTATCGGTGTACCGATGAACTTAAGTGTAGATAGCCGCATTTGATTCTATGCAACACAAATCCAAAATAACGTCTCGCAAAAAAAACAATACAGAAAAAACTAAGCACAGACTATCATAATTTATTATGTCAAATCACTCGATTAATAACTGGGTAGTTTTATATTCTATACGTATTTTTCAGTTCACGCCAAATTAATGAATCAATATAATTGCCGAGAATAATTCTCGTAAGTTAATGATTAATTAATTATCGTTAGAAATAAAATTGTATGGCGTTGAAGAGCTTTCGTGCCGTCGTTTAATTCGCCGATTTTACGTTCACGACAATTATTACGCTAATTAGTTCACGTCCTAATTTAATCGATGCATAGAATACGATTTTAGGGTTGGAGACTTATATGATTGGTTTAATTAACAGAACCGTGTTATATATACTTTTGTATTATGAGATCGATTCTTGGTTAAAAAATAATACAAGTTCGTTTGTATGGAAATGTTATGAACGAAGTAGGATTTAATAATTTGAGGGTTTACATTTTGCTCATGCAACAATAGAGTTGATTTCAAACAAAGTCAAAGAACAGCTTATAAGAGTAACAATATATCTACTAATGATAAACAAAAAATAATACATTTTGTGTATTACATTAAAAACGCCTTGAAAATTGTTTTTATCATCAGCCATGTCAAGTTTTATTCAAAGTCACTTATAGTTGACAATTAGTGTTATATAACAATAATTGTATTAAAAGTAATGGTTGAGCACCATTTTTTTTATAGTATAGGGGGCAAACGAGCAGGAGTGCCACCATAAAGATGAAGTCGCCGCCTATAGACACTCACGTGGCTGGGAGCTCGTGAGTGCATTGCCGGCCTTTTAGGGAGTGGTACGCTTTTTTCTTGAAGGATCGTAAGTAAGACCAATCACACAATTTTATTTTTCCTCCAATGAAGTCTTAATTTTTATCTATACATTAATAATAACAAAAAAACATTTCAACAACTTTCCGCAGCCATAAAATGAACAGTATTTTATTCAAGCATCTACGATTGCTGTACACGAACCTCTTGACGCGTTCCCATCTCGAGCAAGACTATAGTTGTATCAAATATCGAACAACCCAGTTACAAGTATAGAGAATTCTGTGGAAATTCAAGCGCCTGTAATGTGAGCTAACGTGTCGTCAGTCTCCCGGAGACCGAATTCGATTAATGTTTGAAACCTCGCTGCATCGAGTGGCATCTAATCGTATTACAATGCACCTTCGCCACTAAAAACTCACTTATAAGGGAAAATTTCGTGAACATTGCTAACTGAGTTATATGAAAGGTATGAATTTGAAAGGCGAAATTTATTTTTTAATCTGACAACAAAAGACTGTATGTTAACTGACATTTCTGACAATATTTGCTCCTGGCCGTGTAATGTTTTGGTTGAGGGTTGCATTTCCCGACACGCTTTGCGAATTCTGTTTTCGATCCTCACAAGGGACTGTCATTCAAACAGATATTCTCCCTGCAATTTTGGCCCTTTTAACCGTGATCTCGGCAATCTACCATGTTTAATGGTAACACTACGGAAATTTGGTTTTATTAAGCACGATGGGGGTCTAAGTAAATTGGTGTTGTGAGTTTCGACTAGACGCCAACTTTTCAGTTAAGCTGACGTATTCTAATTCAATTCACCATCTCCGACAGACATAATGCTTTATTTGTATAAATTCACTAATTCATACATATTTATATTTATTTTCACTACATTTCAAGTTAATGTTAAAAATCGTGATTTTAAAAACGGTAGTCAATCTAGAGCTCGAGAGTTCGAACCTCGGCCGTGCTTCTCACTATACACGTTAAAATTGCTTGTACTTTGTTAATGATAATGACTTTCTATAATATTTCTTACGTTATTACGCTGCGCCCGCGCCATGTGACACGTCGCGAATTGTAATGTATTGAGCGTGTTTTTGTATATAAAATCCAATAATAAGCAGCAGTTACAGCAAAGCAAAGTGTGGTCAAACTGATGAGTTATACATTTTAGTTATTTACACATACATTATTCCATTGTGGTCTGGCCCACACCGAATTTCACGTTAAAACTCTCACCAGTAGATAGTTTCGTTCGGTTTTGTACCGTTCATATTTTCTCGTTAATGGAAGTTATAACCTAAAAGTTGCACCGGTATGAACACGTGGCAAATTACATTTTAAAGATAACCAAAAATGACAGTTTACGTCGGGATTTTTAACAGTATTAACGTGTTAAAAAGGATGTCCATTAGGCCCGTTAAACTCTCGCACCTCATCCATTACGGGCCCGCGAGACTGCACTTTAAAACCGTTACTTAATATCACTGTGAATATGAATTTGTAAATATGGTCAAATTTAAATGACTGAGAATAGCAAAGCTGAGTGACATTTTTAGGTTCATATTTCCATAATAAGTTCGGAAGAAGATTAAACTATTTCGATATACCTTATGCTATAATCATAAAAAAGATTTACAATTCAAATCGAATTTTTATTTATGGATAAATAAATAAACAATATGCCGACAATTGCCCTGTAATGTATTTAAAAATATTACATATAAGTATGTTATACAAAGAAAAATATACCGTTTAGTTTGTGGGTTAAAATTTTCCAGTTATAATAAAAATATAAACCAATACGCTTTTTGATAGTCGGCTGTTCGTTAAATGCCGTGCGTGCTATTGTTGACGATTCGAAGATTATCGCTCGATGTCTCGGCTTACATTGTATACTTTACATACTAACACAATAAATCTACAATATTTACATACTATTTAAAAAGAAACTTTCAAAAAAATTGGCGGGGCTTAACCTCCTTAATTAACAATTTTAAAAAAGATGTTTATCTTAATATAAAAGCGAAATCAGATTTACTTTGAAACAATCGTGGTCAGTGAGACGTTCACATTTGTTGGCGGATCTTTAATAAATGCGAACAAATAAAAAAAAAGACCGTTCACAAAGTCACATCAACAAAATATTAAATTAAAAAAAACACGTAACTACATACGAGAGCTTATTTTCTCATTAAAATAATTCTGCCGTGAAACAAGGCGATTGAAAAATAATTATAATTAAATGTCTAGTGCGGTGAGGCCGCTACGGCGCGGACGTTAACACCATCCGACTAAATAACGTTAGGAGTACCCTTGTTACTGCAATTACGACACGTACCAAATGTCCGGCCCGTTAGCGTAAGAGCCACGTTCTAAGTCTACGACAAATAAATAAAACCTTTGCGGAAATCTTCTCAAGCTAAAACGGTACATTGCACAGAAATATATTACGTAATACACATATCAAAGATTTCAGTATTTTTTCATTTATACTTATTTAAGGTTTCCAGGTCAGCATTTTTTCAAGAATGAAATTATTACAAGTTTTTACTTGTGATAAATATATTTTTTTGTATACTGCGCACCCTTTGCACCTGTCTTATTATATTTTAAGTATTCTTTTATTGTGGGTTTATTATTATATTAGTGTGGGTTGTCTGGAAGAGATCGCTAATTAGCGATAAGGCCGCCCGTTGCTCTTATATGTTCTAACATCTGTTAATGTCATTTGCTTCTAGTGCGATTTTAAGTGCGATAAAGTGTTCAATAAATAAATAAATATTGTGAATATTTTTCTGTGTCGATGTGAGACATTGAGGGACCAGCTGTAATTTTAATTATTTTTATTCAGATGTAACCCTATAGTGTAAGCTGAATACAATGAGTTCCCATAAATAATATATTTTTTTAAATAGAACAGAAATTTAGGAAGTTCAAGTCGTTGGAAAATTTAATTATGATTATTTTAATGTAATGCAGTTGTGTATGTCTCTATGGAAAATTCAAATCTTTGTTTATTTCTGTCTGTGAACTGGATTTATCTGTTATATTTCATAATTGTCTCAAGGTGTGTTATCTCATAAGTTTATTATTTTAAATGTATTTAGCACATAAGATGTATGGGGACAGGTATAATAAAATAAAAATTCATTCTTAATAATATTCTTCGCGGCTTATTTACGTATTTCACTTATATTATTTTGTATGTGGCGTCAGTGTATGTTTTAAGAGACTAAATTATTTATACGTATATTAAAACATTCTTCTTGATATATTTATTTAAAGAAACAAACAGAAGGAAACAACAAAATATATACGTAATACATTTTTTTTAATTCTTGTATATTTTGTATAGAACGCTTTATGACACGTGAATACTTTATTCTTGTATATTTTGTGCCAAATTCCGGATCATTACATGTTCCCTAAACGTTGAAATGAGCAACGATTTTGTAAAATTCGCTCTTGGTCTATTTTGAAAGTTTTAACATGAATTTAGTGGCATCACGCGACAGTAAAACATCAATCAGGCCGTCCTTCGACGGTTGTTGATCGTGGCTTTTTTAAAATTAATTAACTCTCAAATAATTTGCAGTTTCCGGGTAAAAAAAAATATATTTTTTAATAAGCCGAAGCTACAATGTTATATACGTGTATGTGTGATTATAAATTTAACAATTACATATAATAAACAATCACTATCGTCTGGACACAGTAGTAACAGAATAAATCGATTGTTTTTGATTATTTTTAAAGAATTTAGGATACAAATGATTGTTAAATTTATGTTTTGGTAAATATCCACCAGCTATTGCCACATCAAACGAGCTGCTCGTTCGCTTCCTGAAATAAAAACGATTGCATTTTCTTAAACATTTATTTTCAGAACACATGTTTAAGGCCATTAAACATCTAAGGGTGTAATATATACACATAAGCTGTGCAAAGTTATATTATGTATAGATAACCAACACATAACATATATCAATATGTTATAATCACACCAAGTTATATTAAATAACCATAAACAAACGCGCAGTTACATTAACTTTCATTTAACAAAGTTAATGAAGCTAAGAAACACTCCGCTACTCTTTTAAACCACCACATGTAAGATACTACTAAACCATACTCCAATAAACAATTAAAAATTTAAAGATGTGTCCATTTCTAGAAATTTAATAAACACTCACGTAATTTTAAAACGCAGTTACACTTAATGAATCCACTCGACTGTCATAACCAATGTATGAAGAGTTTTTTAAAGTGTATAAACTTAACACTTCAGGTAATTAAAGGACGTGGTTGTGAAATGTAAAGCCGTTGTAGTTAAAAGATAAGTAGAGGGCTTGTGAACTAACCTTTATTAATCTGCGCTTGAGGCGGGAAATTGTAACTGAGGATTAAGTGCTTGCTTTTTATAGTTTGTATTCTGTGGATTTTTAAATAAAACTCATTTATTAACGGGTTTTCTTTTTCAACATAGGCCAACGATCACTTGTGGACATCAATTTTCTTATTAGCTACGTCCATTTTATAATAAAACGATCTAAGAATCTTCTTATATCTATACACAACATGCTCAGCTGGTCAGTTACTTAAGCATGATCACTGTTTTACTAATGCACTTATTACAGTATTCAGAGCGACTTATTCCCAAGATTGTTATCATAGTCATTTACACTATAATAGGACTTGCTCAACAATCTTTTCTTAGTAAAGTTTTTAAATTTATTAAGAGGAGTTTATTGAAAAAGCGTTATGTATTTCCCAAATTTACTAATTTTATGGAGCCTCCTGGTGGCGAGTCTATGTTCATGCCTTGAGATTTTCGTAGATATATTGAGTATGAATCATATTCATTTATAGATAAACTCTGTCAAATTTTATTAATTATAAAATGCTTTCTTTCATTACTAATTTCAGTAAGACTCCGCTATGGATTGTAAGTCGCGTGCTTATAAATTACTGACGTCACAGATAGTTTAAGATGATACCGAGTCCCTTGAGATTTCTAGTTTAACTTGATCCACTATGGCAACTAAAAGGGAAGTTTGACTCCCGATTTATTCCTAAGCATTGTGGCATTTGAGGTAATTAAGTTACGTATATTGTTTTAGGTAAAATATATCAGACTATAAATCAATATTTAATTTAACTTTTCTTTTAGAATAATATTTAAAGCTCTAGTGTTTATATCCATACTTCCATACTAATAATATGTATGTATGTAATGCTTTCAAGCTTAAACTGCTGAACCGTATAGTCTAAATAGGGGATTAAAGTTTGTATGAAAAATTCACTAGAACTCCATTTATAAACCGATTTTCCAAAATTCCTTTTGTATTTAAACCACGCGGACGAAGTCGCGGGCGAAATCTACTAGTTTAGTATATAGATAAAGCTTATTATTTTTTTCCATTTAGTGCATGCTGATGTAGCTTTTAAATGGACGTAAAAAAGTAATTACTTTTCTAGGTAAAGTACTTCAATTTGTTCTGAATTAAACCAAATAGCTTGCGAGTAATGTTTAGTTTAAAACATAGTAGAAGTGATTATTATCAAGCAAAGAACACAAGTTTGACACACATTAACACTATAGTGAGTGCTTTATACAATTTTAATAAAGACATCCACCATCTTCTTCAGAAATCGTTTGGAGAGGGGCGCGATTGTAATTAATCGATGTTAGTTGCCTGTTGTGAGGATAAGTTTAACCCTTTGCTGAATCTGCTCTCAAGAGACCACACCCAATGGGGGTACTAATGAATGAAGATATATGACCCTATTCCATCTGAACAGGTGTGTCGATAATTTGATGGGTCTATTAAGGGTATCATTACAAAATATGTTTATATAGAAAAAATATTTATGTACCGAGCTAATATTTTATGATTTGGTTAGTTCTCAAATAGAAAAATAAAAGTAACGATTAAAACTTGGTTTTACAAAAAGTCTGAAAGGAGAAATAATCTTATGCTATCTTATTCCTTCTTTTATTCTTACTTCTACTCTGTTCTCGTTCTTAATACCTGTGCCTAATAAAATAATAAAGTTTGTAGTGACTGATGCGAGTATATATTATGTTACATGAGTATATATGTTACATATAATAAGACCGTGTTATGTAATGTAAATCTTTAAATGATATGATAAAACCTCTTTTGAGAAATAAATTCATTAAAACCTCTTTTTTTTTCGCTCGATAGTTCTATCATGTCTGTGGGAAATGGCTCTTCTGGGTCTGATTGGCGAACACGTCAGACTTAAGTTTTATTCTTTGATGAAATTTAAAATTTTTGTTAACTTTAAAATTAAATATAATTATTATGATAATAATTACTGTGTTTTGGTTAATATTGCAAGTCACATATAATGCCAGTCAATATATAATGATGCAATGAGAAATATATATATATACACTATATTATAATACACAAAATATTCTCAACTAGACATATAATATTTACAATATATAATATTTATAATATTTACAACTATAACACACGTGACTTAGTAGACTTAGTTATTATGGAATTTATATCAGGTAAAACATTGAAATGAGAGAACTTGAATATTGAAATACGTAAATAAATTTGGCAAAACGCTAACTGACTTTAATATAAAAGATTTGAAACACCTTTTATGCGTTTTTGGTGAAAGTTAAAAAAACATGTTTGAATATATATATTTTTGTCGATACAGGGTGTCCGCATGACCGGTTACAACGCGAAATGCCACTTAGTGAACGATTATTTTCCATGAGTAATGTTCACTATGAGATAAGTCAAACCTATAAATTTTGTAGGTGGTATATATAATTTATAGTTAAACACAAAAAGCTTTATGATTTTGTACCCCTTAGAATTTCAAATGCGGTGAATAATTTTGAAAAAAAAACCTGTTATATTTTAATGAAAAATAAAATATATTTCTACAATTGCATTTACTACCAGTTCCCAAATTAAGGGCGTGGAGCGGGCGATAAAATCTTCGCCACTCCCTTAAAGCGCCAAGTGTGTTCTACAGTACTGTTGTAAAGACCTGAAATCCTTATACCATGTATATATCTATATATATAGCAAGCATAAAAATATCTCTTCAAATATTATCTGTCGTCTTATCTGGTGTTCGTGATCTGTGGTACTTCCGTTCTGGGGGCTGCTATGGTCACGGTTATCTCGCATTGTAAACACGACGGACGGATGACCAGATAGGGGATCGAGACCAACGCCTCACTGCACTTTGCTCCACGAATTTTCTGAATAGATTTTATCTGTCAGCATATCTGAAAGCTCCAATGAGGTTTTACTATATTAGGTTCGGTAATGACGAAATATTTATATGTTTAATTTTTATTGGAATTAAAGCAGTTCCAGGCTATATTAACATTTATTTATTGTTTTTTTAAGTTGGTGTAATTGTATTCTGGGTATAGTTTTTTATATAATTGTTTTGTTGTTTGTCAAAAAATTTTTTTTAATGCTGTGCACACCTTTAATTTGTGCACATACATATATTGTGTTTTTTGTAGTTTTGTTTAGTTATGTTATTGGTATTATTTGTTAAATAAATTATAAACAGTAAATTTATTCTTACCTGGACTCAATTATTTGAGTGAATTTATTGTAGACTGGGTATACAAAGATTTCTATCGTTTGCATATGGATAATAAATGCATTTCACTCTATTATTATTAAATATATGTATATTATAAACATATATTTAACATGTTTTTACATAAAAACCTAAGTGAACCGTATCCAAAAATACTTAGCAGAGCAGGCGCTTACTAAAAACTCGCAAAGTAGGAAAAATAAAATCTTAAATGCAGGTATAGTGGAAGTTAATAAACAAAAGCTGTGGTGGAAAGCTCGGCTCATGTTTCTGTACCTACTAGTCTCTTCACTCTAATCTCTATTGTACAATTGTTTTGGGCCAAGGAATAAACATTTTGCTGCGGTTCAAACAATAGAATATGGCGATATTATGTTATAATAATTGTAAAGGTTCTATATAATCTTACTATAAATAAATTTAATTATTTTATTAGGTATATAAAATGTTCTTGATAATATTTAGTCTATAGTAATTTTGCACGTAACAAAGTTTTCAAATTACTCAAATCAAGGGCTCATACGAAGCATACGTTTTGTAGCTTAAAATAGTTGTGCTAAAGTTAAACCAGTATATATAATCATAGTATTAGAGAGCAATATGAAAATGCTTTAAATTCGATATTCGTAAATTATGGTATAATCGCTTAAGTTTGTCCTTTACACCGTGGTAAAGCGGTAATGCACAACACATAGCACTCACACAGCGATTGTTCTTTTCTGTCGGAGAATTAGCAAACATTTCCAAATGCTTTTTAATACCTCACTCAAAATGTAGCCTATGCACGAGCTTTTAGTGCAGATCAAATTTTATTTCCTTTCTGAGTGAGATAATATGTATATGCTTAGAAAATCAAATTTCACGGTAGTATTGGCAATCACTTTTGAACGTTATTAACGATTCAGATTAATAGTCAGCTAAGTAAAATTAAATTATACTGATTAAGCTCTTATTAATAATTAATAATAGTCGTAACATATAATATATAAGTCGCAATTATTTCAATAATTTAAATACTAATATTACAGAGTTAATAATTTATTAGAAAGTGCTAAATTTAAACTAACTAACAGGCTAATATAACGCTGATCGTTGTCTTTACTTATCTTACGTAAATAATTACAAACTTTACCTTACAACCATCGATATTCAGTTTTCTTAAGAAACAACACCTTTTTAAGATGACTTTGGTATTTATTGCGTAAATCTAGAACTAATGTCGTGAGGGTGGCCGAATGGCATTAATTCAGAATGTATTAAATTAGCGTGGTAGTTCTAAGAATGTGTAATTTTATACCGTACGATTTTCAATGTTATTTTTCATTGACAATACACCAATTTCATGTTTATATTGAAATCGTATCAGCGGTTACTTAAGTACGTCAATAATTTTGACGTCTAGAGCTATGAGGGTTTGAAAATAAACCCGTATGAGAAGACAACTCAGCTTTTTCCCTATCAGTTTATTTAAGTCTGATTACTGTTTTTCAATTGTCCTTATCACCGCATTTAGAGCGACCCAAGCTTTATTATTTACTCTAAAATAGGATTTTATAATAATGTTTGCTTAAAGTTTTTAAAATTTTTATGAAGATACTTATAGTTCATTTAGGATTAATATTGTCACGCTTGTAGCCTTGTTTTTCTTTAGCTTGAACTGTTTAAGCGAATGAGAACTTTAATTTATTAATTTCGATAAGAATATACACATAAAGAAAAACTATTGACCATAAGAAATAATCTTGTGCCAGAACAGATCCTGTTTGACAATACGACGACAACTAATTACCAAAAAAACCTTGCCAGATAGAATTAAGAATTTATTCGTTTTAAGCCCTTTGAAGATACAGTGTCCCGTCGATACCAAATCAATATGTCCTAAGGCCCCACGGGGATATGACATTTCTCCATTCTTCTCTGTTTGGTGCTTGGGTTCCAGTCCAAAGCTTGCCTTAGGATATGGGATGGACCTTCGTGGCTCATCCTCCAGAGTTGTATTAATAAAACATATTGATTTATATTTTAAAATATTTTTAAAAATAGCCTTTATTTGGCATTTGTTAATATGATAGAACATAATAAAGTTACGCCTCCTGTTTCTAGTACAAGCGTAAACCAAAGACAAGATAATATTCTATACTAATAATTTAAGCCACTATAAATACGTCGTGTCGTATTATAGTCGTGTAGCAACAGGCGGAGATAGCAGAGACATTGTTGCTGTGGTCTGTAACCGGGCATCGCTCAGTGACCACATTCGAAACCAAACATGTCCAGACACATCTCTTGCAAGCTTAACCTAACTATAATCTAGATTTCTAAACCGCTTTCCATCTAAATGAGGGATAGATGACAACAGCTGAAGTGCGGGTAAACCGCTACGGGACATATGAGAAAGTAAATTATTCTATTTACTGTGGTTAACGATACATTTTAAACCATTTTTTTTTAATTACACAAATCTTCAATTTATTAAGTCACTAACTGAATGACACGAATTTGTGCACATTATACAGGATGTACCGTTTATAGGGTACACCTGTATGTATATTTTACGTTGTGACAGTTCAGAAAAATGGGTATCATGTTTCGTAAAAGTTTTACAGATATTCGATAATTCAAAGAATAAATCGACCTTTGCCAATCATTTTTGTGGCAAAATCTTACCATTTTATCTATTAAATACGCCAGACCGTGTATAAATATGTTCGCAGTTAGTAAAATAATTAATTTATTACATTTTAATTTAATAATTTTGCAACTTTATAATTTAACCTTTTAAACTTTACTGTAATTAAAACTTGTTTTAACAAATTACACAATTTCGCGTATAATACTTTACTGCAATCATTTTCAGCGAGTATCACATGAATTTGATATTTTGCTATATGGCTGCAAAGTTTAAGTATTACAACTGTGCTTGTAGAATTTAATCTATATCAACCAAATCTGCTAACATCATTTAAATAATGGTGAGCCTATAACGGTTTCAAAAATATTGCAACTATCGAAATTTAACCCCAGCTTCACACGGTCATTAAGTTCTATTCACCAATGACTGTTAACGTATGGATGTGGTTTTGGATGCATATATGCTAAATAATCCAGGTGTTATCCAGGTAAAACTATTTTAATATAGCTTAGTAGAACCTGGAACTCATCCGACAAGCCTCTTTGACGTGTCTTTGAAGTTTCTCCACTGTTGAAGAAGGCTGTGGCTTAGGTTTCAAGATATTCTAAAATGAGACATATCAATATGAGATTCATATGCTATAGTGTGAGATTTCTTTATGTTATGTTTTTAAGGAGCTTTCTTTTTATTCTGTTATTATTTATTCAATCGTTTAAGATTGATGTAATCCGATTATTTTTGTACTGATTTCAAGTTACGATACTTATCAAAATAATATTTTTTTATATAATTTATTGCAGGGTTAAAGTATTTCGATTAAATTGATGCAAAATAATTTAACTTTGAGTGGATATAACTTGGCTACGATATAGAGGTATAGAGGCTAATCAAAATGTTCCCTCAGACACGGTCGGCGAGCACCTCGCTGTAAATCGGTGTGAACGGCGAAATAAAATTGAACCTTTCTTTTAGGGATGTACATTTAATAAAAATATATTTAATCATTGTCATAGTATGACCGTGTGGGTCACTTTATCAGGTTAAATTGACCAACCCATTCTGATCTGGTCGCGATCTTAGGATACAAAGTTAAGTAATAAAAAAATACAATTTGAATTTAATACATATAACAAAAATATGTCGTTCGTCTGTGTTTCTTATATATAAGACGGGACAAACCAGCATGAGGCACACCATAAAGGTGAAGTCGCCATAGACACGTGGCTGAAAGATAATGCTACGCTTTTTTTGAAGGACCCTAAGTGTATGCCTACAACGTCTATAAGTAGTCACGATACTTTTATTTTATCTAAAGCAACACTGCAAATATATCCTCTTTTAATTTTATTTATTTCTTTTATAAAAAAAACAAATGTAGTTAGTGCCTACTGTTATGTTTCGGTATGATTACATAATACTGCGTATAAGTGTTTTGACCCATATTTTGTTCTCATTATATGTGTGTTCCTTTTCTATTATTATTTTTTTATAACATTACTTATAGTCACTCTTTTGGTTGTTTGCAAACATATAAATTTCCAGACAAATTGAAATTTGTGTGTGTCAACTGTCTGTGATAGTCTTTCGTAATTTCATTTTTACATATTCCGTCTTATATAACCGTTTATTGACTAATAATTTAGGATTGACAACCCTAACGTTCTTGTTTCAGTGCGCTGATTAACAAATTCCATAGCACAATGTAACATAATTGAATTATTGTATTTGGTTTTATTTCTCTTTTGTTTTATTGTTCGGCTTTATAGCTTATCTGTGGTCATGGAGAATTAATTTTTCTCTTCCATTAAATTTGTATGTAACAGTAAACTTATCATTATTTGACGTAAATAGGACTGGTTTTCACACTCTTTTTATGACGTCATTATTTCTTTGATATGGAACAAAACCAATTCTCTTCGGTTATCTGAATTTTACGATTCACCACAAAAGGGGCTTTCAAAAATAGCTTTCGAAGTAAACGCCAAATGTTCTCGAACGGTTGTAACTGGAGACCTTGATAATTACCATTATAGTGACTACGAGTATCGTTAAAGTATTTTCTCAAAATATGAACAGTGAATCTCAAATATTAGATAGCTAGATTACAGTCTTAAATGTGTATGTAATATTTCATAAACAACACACGCACACACACTTTCTACTGGTTTCTAGTTAATACTAACTTTCCTTTTATTATGCACCTCGGAACTGGACACTTACAACATAAGAAATATCCCAGTGTTGGCTCCAGCGTCCGTCTCACTTGTAGCATAAAATTTTGGATATAAAATATTCAGTATTTGTATAGCTTGCCCAATGAAGATCCGTTGCAGTCAGAAGAATTATGGATAGAGCGATTTTCACAGACTGAGCGATCCCGCATTAGCGGTAGTTCGCGATGCGTGACTGTTCATGCCCCGTGACCGGTTCACCCCTTTCTACCCTAAATGCAGACACGTGTAGGGATTAATAAAGAATTTTATACATTTATATATAATGAGCCAAATGTTCCATTTGGTGCATCTGAGTTGTTTCATTCATTCCTGAGATTGAGTTCACTATGTAAACATTTTAAGTGTTAGCTTAGCTATCAGACGAGCATTTCGAAAAAGCCTTCCTATACTTCTGTTCCTAAATTATTTTTATACTTGTATACTTAAGTTACTTTTAATGTCAACGCATTAAAAAACAATAACCTTAAAATGTATTTTTTTAATTTAATTTCACTTTAACTTTTCACACTAATTCTTTAATCAACTAGTTCAAAACATGTTTAATAGTTGAGTGTTTGTGCCAGAATAATATTTAAAAAATAAACAAAGTATTGGAATAGTAATAGAACATAATAATACAAGAATAAAATATATTTATTAGTATGAAAAAGAAAGACTCATGTAATAACAATTTGAAACATAATTAATTATTTTTAGTTGCAAGTCGCGTACACGTCAGCTTTACTTTATTGTCAATGATTTTTTCTATTATATTCTAAAGACATAATCGCACCAACACATTTAGAAAAATCACTACTACTACTATCACTTCTCAATTTCTAAAGCCTAAGCGAATTATTCTGTTTTTTATAATAATATTTTAGCACAAACAGTTCCAGAATACGTGTTTTTAAAAAATTAAAAATTCAGACCAATACTGCCGCAATGAAAAGTTCTTAAAAGTATGTAATTAAAGTTTTAACAATACAAGATTTAAATATCAACAAGTAAACAATACATAATTGAAGATACACGAACAAAACATGTGAAATATTTTACGACATCATCGCATTTACAATGGTGAAGCTACCTGAAGCTTTCATTTAATACAGAATTCATGCATTGTACACATATAAAAGCTGTATTTAGTAATTCATAATTAGAGAGAACGACGAAATTCACTCACCGAGGGACGAACATTGCCCGTGCTACGAGCATTCTTCATTACACTCGCATTTTATAGCCAACAATATATGTTTATAAAATTTGCATACCTTCATTCGCACTCTTCCGCGGCCATTACCTTTCCATTTGGTAAATAATTTAGATACCCTCTAGGACGCTGGCCAAATATTAAAAGTGATGGGTCCCCGAGGTTTAATATTAGACACCCCTCGTATTAAATTCTCTGTCACGCGAAATTCCCAAATGCATACGGGAGAGATTTTTTTGCACATGTTCATATTTGTACTTTTGTTCGTTCATTCGATACAGAATGTCGCGAGGTGCGATTGAATCGAATGGAATTTCAAATCGGTTCTTTGCTGTTAATTTTTATTATCTAATGCGCCATTAGATGCAGATTGAGAGATTCGATTGTTGAGATTGGATGTTTGCAATAAGCATTTGAAAAAAAAACGGGGAAAATAATTTTTACAAACCCAAATTGGAATTTGAACAGGATAATGCAGTTTAAAAGATCAAAGCGTACAGCGGGAAGCAAATTATGTAATTTATTTCCATACTTCATGAGCCCCATTTTTCTAAGAAAGAAAGATTACTTCATTTCATATTCATATAACAATAGTAAGTGATGCAGGGCGTCGTATAATCGACTTCATTTTATATGCATCAAATTCACAGAACAAAACTAATCTAGAAGCTGGGGGCAATAAAAATGTGCCCATTTCCCACTTCTACATTAAAAATAGATGAGATTTAGGTGTAATCTCGGCGATGCTTATTAAAATTTTGAATATTTAATATTTTCTATTTCGCTTGATAGACCTGAAGGCTAATCTATAAACATGAAATAACTAATCTTTAGTTAATAGTACAAATATTTACTTAAAGTATCTTAACATGTAATAAAATCATTACTCCGGTTTTAGATTGAAACTGTTTTCTTTGATATTTCTTCTAAAACAAGCTTGTGACGCAGGTTCTTCTACAAAGCATATTGAACATCTTATACTAGGCGCTTGTACAAGGCGCTTTTTGATTTTCAAAACTTTGTGAATATTTAACTTATTTTCCTTTCTAAAAATATAATTAAACTAGAAATTTCATTAGTATAGTTACCGATGCGTTGCTTTCCTATAACAATTCTGTATTACTACTAAAAAAAACCTTAAAGCTGACTTTGACTGAACAAAGCTTCGGTTACAAAGACATCTTGTATTGCAATAAGTAATTAGGATTAACTCATTTCAATTGAAATAATTGAAATATTTATTCCTTCAGATTTCAAAGGGCCCCGCGAAATTAAGTCTCTATAACAATACGAGTGGATTTATCAAAATTAAATCTCTTTGTTGAATAATCAAATTTATCAGTTATTTGAATCTTCATTTGAAAGGGCGAGCTCTGTTTACACTATTTTTTCATTATGATAATGTATTTAAGTAGACTTATATAATTACTTTTTTTTTATGCCTAAGCAAAAATTAAAAATGAACAATTTATAAATAGCGCCGCGCACTTAAGTCCTATACGTTGTATTCAGCTGGTGTATTAATAAGTAGATATTATCTATGACTATCCATAGTTTGATAAAACTCTTGCGTTACCGTGATTCATTTTAAAACTGGCAATCGGGTCCTTCTTGACCAATAGAGCAGGTGCAAAGGAGGAGCGTTGGATTATCAATGACTTCGGTGAGGCGTTCCAATTTTAAATCTGTAAAAAAATACGGGGTCTGTTCCGCTTAAGACGTGTCTGGTAATATCACTTCATATTGACGTTCATAATTAGGTAACTATGATTAAAAAATAAGAAATACAGCACTCGTACTTAAAAATCATTAAATCAAGTAAGTCAAAGTGATTAATGTTTTGTATATGAACTTGATTTTTAATCGAATCTTTGCGAAAACACAAGAGTCATTTTTGTATAAAATTTAAGACATTTTGTCAATAGAGGTCTGATCGGAATCAGTATAATAATTCTATAAGCGCCAAAATTTGTTTTTGTAAAGACGTCAACGTGCTCCCTACACAAACCATTTTAGCATAAAAACAAAGTTTGTTCTTCTATTTCATAAAGCCCTACAATAAAATCTTTGCATTTTGGGGGCCATAAATAAGAGAGAGTCATAAAAATTGCATTTTAAGCATATTTCAACGGGATACCTCACCTTTGGTCGGCATGTTGCAGGGGACTGGAAAGACATTAAAATTTTTTGAATCGCTAACATTTCTTTAATATGACCATCGTTATTATTATTAAAACCCATATTTCAGATAATCCTATAAAGCATTCGGTTTTGAATTAGTCTTATAAAACAATACCCTTAATTAATATTTCGTTTAGGGACGTAAACATTTAATATTTAATTAATAAGAACATGATGTCCGGAGCCCGGAGGCAGGTTCTCGCATGGTGCTGGCGGGGTTCAGTAAAATTAAATTACAAGTTGACAAAACGAGTTACGCCCTTTCTGTAGATTAACAAACAAAAACTGATGGTGTGAGGGTCACGGCATTAATGTTGTTAGAGGCAAATGACTCTATTCTCTGGACGTGTTGCCATCCGTTCACAATGCTACAATTTAAACGTCCCATTGTTCTTGTTCATTCGGCTCTCGATTTAGTTTTGAGCTTTTATCGCTGCCCATTTGAATGGTGGGCGGGCGGCGCCGCTTGCTCGCTCCGATGATTTTTCCACGGTTATATATATATGTGTATTATTCTTTATAGATTTTATGCAATGAACAATGAACACTTCGCACTGTTACATAGCGAGCTGAGCTGAACGAATTTAATTATAAAATCGATACGCAAATAAATATCGTTATGAAATATAATTACTGCGGTCGTTACAGAATTAAGTAAGTATTTTTCGGATTTGAATAAGAGAACATTTTGATCTTCGTCGTCGTTTTGTCTTTATATTATTTTTACATGTGTTACAAATGTGTATAAGTAATTTAAAATCATTCTTATGGTAGTTGTGACCGGATTCTGCGTTACCACGACAGTGGTTCAGGATAGATTACTAATGTATAATTGTTACTATATATATATAGTATAGTATAGACTATATATATATATATATATATATATATTTATATATATATATATAGACTATAGTATATATATTTATTATTTATTTATTTTACACTTTATTGCACTTAAACACTAGAAGCAAATTACGTTAACAGATGTTAGTACATATAAGAGCAACGGGCGGCCTTACCGCTAATAAGCGATCTCTTCCAGGCAACCCGAACGATAAAAGAATACTTAAACTATAATAAGACAGGTGCAAAGGGTGCGAAGTATACAAAAAGTAATTATAATAATACAGAAACAAAACACAACATACTTTAAAATAAGAAAAACCGAAAAATATACTAATTTAAATCTAGAATTATAATATATCTATATAGACTATATAGTCTATACTCTATTGTGACATTAATAATCTGTTTGAGCACGATGTAGACCCGAGCCATAACGCAAGTTTGGCTCTGTACATCACGAGCCAACTTGTTCGGTGAGAGGACGTATATATGCGCGGCTAATAAATGGTGTATGCGAGTATTTCTTGCGCTCCCAGCAGGGCTACTATATGTAAAAACCAAGGTTTATGAAAGTAAAATTTTAGTCTAGACTCAGACCCTATTTTTTTGAAACAAAAGTAACATTTTATGAGCTATGTCTGAAATAATCTATTATAAACGATTTATAACTAAAATCGGCTTCGCTAAAATCGCTTGACCTAACATACATTTGGATGAACATTGACCACATAGGGGTTGCATTTAGGCACGGTTCAGGATCCAATTAATTTTAAAAAATCACCACAACCCGCGGCCAATATTCCAAAGGGCTTATTGTTATGTAAATTTGTGCAAACTTGGTAGATGTAGGCATGACTAATTGTTAATTCGTATAATGCGCTTACCGAGGGACTCCATGCAAGCTGGGATAAAGGATTACACGCTTCACGTGACCGCAAAGTTAACACCTCAATGTTCTTACTTATATGTAGAAAGCTCTCGATACGTTCGAACATTTTATAAGTTTCCTTTTTACATTTAATATATACTTATTATTTTATTTCTCAAACACATACATCACAATAAAACAGATAAGACAAAAACAATGCCAAAATAGGGTTAAAACATAGTTATAACAATAAGAATTTAATGTGAGTGTTTATTAGTGTGTGTAATGGTGTTGCTGTGTGAGTGAGTGTGCGTGGTTGAGTCTTTTATATATTTTTTAAATAATTTCTCTTTAGACTAAATGTAGAAAATAATTTTAAATGCAAAACTTTAATGCATGACCTTTTTTTATATACCGGAGGTAAACGAGCAGGCGGGTCACTTTGAGTGAAGTACTAATCACCGCCCGTGGACACACCTGCAACGCGAGGAAGCTTACAAGTGAGTTGCCGTCCTTTTAAATTTGGAACTCGACACTCGAATTTTATTTTTATTAAATCAAAGACAGTTAAGTCAAAATAAGCTAAATGTTTACATTTTTTATGTCTAGAGGTCGGTAGGTACAAATGTTAGGGCAACGATTTGTGTAATGCTTCCGGTGCCCATCCTTTCCCCTCCCTCGTCCTCTTCCCCTGCCCCTCCATTTCCTAATTTTCCTTTAAAAGCTGGCAACGCACTCACGAGCTCCCAGCCGCGTGAGTGTCTATGGGCGGCGACTTCTCTTTTATGGTGGGCCTCCTGCTCGTTTGCCCCCTCTTCTATTTAAAAAAATACTATTGTATTGCATTGATTTATTTTCTATATACTATTTGTTTGTATGGCAAAGGGAAATATAATCTAAGTATAACTTAAACCTGAAAGTCTGTCTAACTGACCATTTGCCAAAACCATATATTGGCACTGTATATCCATATGCGACTATAATTCCAAATGATAGACCCCATATTTTAAGTATGAGTGCGCTTAGGTTATCCGTGAAATTACGAATTAAACGTCACAATTCCCCTTTTATGCTAGATTATACCATTGATAGAAAATAAAGATATTACTTATTATATACATGTGTTAATAAAGCTTCAAGTTAATGTTCTTATCAAGTTTATAGTTTAATTTACGCTTTTTTGTTGAGGCAATCTCCCTACGAGACCCGTAGATAAGGTGCAAGCTCCGCCAATCAGCATCGTCCAGTACACGTGTTTATCAAGGTTTATCAGTTCCTGCAGGCCGGAATGGTAATTCTGTTGCAAGTGTATACTTAAAGTACCTAACAATGTATAAAGATCAGTGAACTATGTAATATAATAAGGTAATTACAGATCATGTATGTATTTTGTAACGAATGCAGGTAAACGTATCGGCAACACTTACGATAGAAATGCGATGCTAAACTTGACCGGGAATTGCACTAAATGCACCACTGAACCACTATTTAGCATAAGTGTTGTTTTGTTAGCAACTTGTGATTCTCTTAAGTTTGCCATTATGCAGATTGTTGTTGCTCCGGAACTAGGTAAAGTGTGACAAATTTCAAAAGTTGCCGATCACGTGATCTACATTTTGCATAACTAATAGGTTTTGGTACAGTGTTTGAAGATACCATACCTGAGATTGTTTACAGAAGACATATTAAAAAAAATAATAATTTTCAAAAATTTTAAGCATACATCTGCAGGCGTTTAAACCATGCAACGGTTTGCTTATGCCACTGTTCACCCGATGATGTACTTCTAAATGAAGTGCGCAAGAAAGGTGTCGCCAGCCACTCACATTGGAGGCTCATGAGTTGCCGGCCCTTTAAGAATGTACCTCTGCATTATTTTTACGTATGGTACAATTAATACACTAAGACTATTGTTACTATTGTATTATTTGTATATAGTCTTAATGGAGGTCATATTTGACCATCTTTAATATACAAATTCTTCCATGTAACAAACTTTGTTATTAAATTAAAATCCCAAAAAAAACTCTCCATTAAAGTATATAATTACAATATCCTTTCACACGTGAACGAATGTCAGAATAAGTCTGTGTTAACATAATATGTTATTAGCAAATCATAGCATATATAGTAATCGGTTTATTACAGAAAAAAATAGTTCTATAAGTCGGTGCCAGGCACAGATTTCGTCGGCAATGTATCGTGAAATTAGTTTAGTGGCACTATATAATTACGCTCCCTTTTTATAGCGCTCGGTTGACGAAGGGTGCGTCCCCCCGGATGACGGTTGTTATGACGAAAACGTCAAGCCAGTGTGCGACTTGATGAATTGACACTTTTAAAGTCTTGTTTACCATTGAGACAAGACGACAGTTACTCCCTTAAAAATTCTGCCAATGATAGTGTTGTTTTACATAATGATACAATGAAATATTGTTCAGTTTCCGTTATGGAAACTTAACATTATCATGTAGGCATAGTATTATAATTTATATATCCAGACAGCGAGGGAAAAGTAGGTTGTATTAGTCCACTTAATAGATGCCTGTCATCAATGAACTTTTCTCTGAAGACATGCGACGCTGATCCATTTGGTGATAATGTCAAAATTGACGATTCAATGAAGTTTTTGAGTTTGATAGTCGCCATGTCCTCAGGCGCAAATCGTTGCAGTCCTGGTTTCGTGAATAGTAAAACTTTTGTTTATTGGTTTTTTTTCTGTGTGTATAGTTTTTTTTACATAATTGTTTTGTTGTTTGTAAAAATGTTTCATCGTATGCATACTTGTAATGCTGTGTATTCCTATAATGTTTTCACATACATGTATTGTGTGTTTTTGTAATTAAGTTTTGTTTGTATGTGTGACTTATCTAATAAATTTGAGATAAAAGTACTTTTGAGTATGGATAGATCTTGAATGATCTTAAATATTAATTACTACGCGACCAAGCTTGAAGAAAGCGAGAAACTCATTCTGTTCTGAGGTTGTTGACGCCTTAAAAAGTGTATTGAAAGTGTTAAATCGGGCTGATAAATGAAACACTAGCTGCGAGATACATTTTATAGATTTATTATATAAATTCTTAATCTACTTTGAATTTTTAACTTATAATAGTAACATATTGTAGAATTTACAGAATCATACGATTAGATAGTAAGTATTTAGCTATAATTATTGCGCAAGACATCCTAACGGTACATCCTTAAAAATCACTAACTTAACTGGATCTTATGTGATTAAATTTAAAAAGCTCAGATTTATAACTAAATTATATCTATCGGTCACAATATTTACATATGATATGAGAAATTTGAAAATATTACGTTTCGCTAAAATTAATAATAAGCACCTACCTAGTTATAAAATTTGTTAGACCCGATGCTTTGATTAAAAATATATAAATGGCCGGTTTCAATATGAGTTGTGAAGAGATGAAGGAAATTATGTGGATTTTTTTGTGAAAGTACTATGGCGTAGATAACTAGAAAAAATATTGTAAAATTTTCTTTAAAACATTTTTTTTCGTCAATATGGTATATCTCTTAAATATTTATGATATGGAATCAAAGTGTCGAAAGGTACCAGTGAGTATGATATTACGTTACGAATCCTATAGTTTCTTACGAACTTCTCCTTTGTACAAAAATATGCAGAATTATTTCCTAGAACATCTACAATTATTCGCTAATATACTTTAATTATTTAGTTATATATCGGAACAGGTTCGCTTCACATTTGAAACAATTGACAACATTCCGGCAAACAAAAACTTAAGACTTATGACGTCACATGCAGTTTTAACAAAATGGCGGCAATCCGAACACGTGACATAATTCGACGAGCTTCACCTAGAAATGCTATCATTTTCTGACCTCTACCTGTTCCGAGATATATTTATTTAGTGAGCAAGCTTTTGTATTTAGTTATTGCTGAGATTTCGTTTTTAAATAATTTCAAATTTTACATAAAATATATCGCAAAAGCAGTTTGTTCTTTTTATACTTTAAACAAGAATCTCCAAAGTATTTAAAGATGTTTTTAACTTTCTATAAATTATACTTGCTTGCTTAACACATGTTGAGTGCTAATAATGGTACTCAAATTTGTTCATCAAGTATTATTTACGCTAGTGATAAGTCCCATAGATCTAAAAGCAGTCAGTAACACTGCTTTTTTATTTTTCAAAAATAACTTAATGGACAACTCTGAGTACCACTATTAATGTACCCTTTGTTAAGATTAAGTTAAGAGCCGTAATATATATATTAACTTTGTGGCAGTATCTGTTATGTACTCTCGATAAGGAATTCATTAAAACCGTTTTAATTGCATATTCAACGCTAAAAAAACATCTTGGGCGCGCTACACACATGTACCGAATCGTATCATGTGTATAGTTTCCCTTATATATCACAGGCTTAAATATACATTATTTAGGGACGTGCATTCTATACGTACACTTAGAGGAAATTAAATAACTATTTACATGTAAAAGGGGCAAAATAATGAGGCAAACCCACAACCCTCAGAGATTTCAAATTACAGAACATATATTCACTCATTAGTAAAAAGGCAACCAGTTTGATCATTTCAACAAACATAATTATGGATAGGGTCAAATTGTTTGGAGGCTTTGATTTACCCTTGTTCCAGGCGTCTACGGAATCGGGTAATTTATGTTTATAGATAATTAATGCTCTGTTCTTCAAATTAACTACACAATTAAGTGCTTATGAATAGACCTTAGAAGCACTGTACGATTTTACAATATTATTGTTTTGATTTATTAGTTTAAAATATTGTTATCGATTTCCAAAACGGGCTTTGAAAAACGTAAATGTTTCGTGTGTGAAAAATATAATGTTTGAGAGTACTCGTGAATACGATTTCGTCAGTATTTCTAGTGAAGCTAGAAATATTGACCAAATTGTATTCACACAAATCGCTATGAAGCGTCAATCTAAATGGCAAACGTACGACAATTAATAATTCACCTATCCTTAATAAGAAACGCCACCAAGCACAAATCGTTTACATTATAAAAATTGTCCATAAAATTTAGAATCACCTTCTCATGTATGAAAATATATTAAAATCACTTAGATTCAAGTGAGTATATTGAAGTGTATGAGAGCGGCTTTCACGTACGGCACAGGTATTGTCCCGCAGAAGGACACGGATTGGAACATGAGATAGGCGATGTTCAGAAGCTATCACACAATCTCGTTGGGATGTGTGTTTTGATTCGAGTCATTTTGTCGAGCGCACTGCTGGAAAGAGACACATTATTAGATATCAATACGTTTTAAATGATGTTAATAAGAGATTCTTAAACAGTTGTTATTTTTGATGTATTCAGAATATATACAACTAAGAGCTTTTACCAGCGACTTTGTACGCGTGGTTTGAATACAATTGGAACATCGGTGTATAAATGGAGTTCTGGTGAAGTTATTATGCTAACTTTCAATTCCTTCCAAACTATTTTATTTTCGTGATAAAATTTAGTCAGTACCAAATTTCATATAAATCGGTTCAGTAGTTAAAGTGTGAAAGCGTAACATACTTACTTATACATATTTACTTTCGCATTGATAATATGAAGTATATGCACGTTATGTATATGTGTTGAAATAAAGAAGAAATCTGTCAAAGAGTGAATAAAGTTAAAAATCCATTAAAAGAAAGTGTCGGGGCACATTTACAAGAACGCAAGCAGCTTACTTTAAAACTGTTTATCTTAGCGCTCACTTCGGCTTACCTCTTGTTTCCTTTCCCACGTTTTCATCGCACTTTTATATTTCTCAAATTCGTGACACCAGTTCGAGTAAATCTTCTGGTATTCATTACTTTTCTCGGGCGGAGAACATCTGCGAAAAAAAGGTAACGTTCAACATAGTAAATCGACCAAAATCAACTTGTTCCTAAAAATATAAAATCACTTATAATATCAGGTATATGAATTCCACATAACTAAAGAGGCTTCCAGGAAGCTGATTGTCAACCATCACTAGCTGGAGAGCCCTATAAGAAGAAGATAAGTTCAATACTACAACAGAATAAGTTCGTCTAGGCTAATAGTTCGTTTTGTAAGAAATTTTTTAAATTTTGAAAGAAGTATAAAGTTATGAATGATTTTCATTACAAGCACAATCCTGTAAATCAGATGATAATGATGCAGTATCGATCTATGAAGTGTTAATTAACAGAAGCTGGTATGGTATCGATGTCATGACCTTTTAATAAAAGGCAATTCAAAACAGTTGAAATCAATTCTATGACAAATTTGGCAAAACAATAAACCAAAGTTCACAAATTATTCACTTCCATTCCAATAATGATATTTTACAAATAGAAATAGCTTTTACCGTAATAAGGCTAATATTATCTTATCAGTGTTTTGTTAAGTATAAACATAAGGATTTTTATACTATTTACACAAATGCCACTTTCGGTCAACTGTTAATCTTTCGGTTAACTGAATTAATTAATTCAACATAGTGTTATCAATTGCAGTTTATAACTTTTATTATAACTCTCGTAGCTAATTTTCCAGATTTTTCTACACGTACACAAGTGATCGCTGATATTCAACATATCTTTATTCAAGTAAGACTTCATAAAAATACTTTTGAATCAATATTTTTTACATTACCACCAGTTTGGAAGGCAATTATCTACCGAGAAGAATCGGCTAGAAACTTTACTCTATTACACGATATATTCAAATTACAAAAGTATTGTTAGGCTATATAATTAAACTGTTCCGATGCCTAGCTATTGCTGACACATTAAACAGAATGCCCTCTGAATATTCTTTAACTGCATATACCTTTCCCAACAAAATACACTTTACAAGCTTTTTATTAATATTATAATTGTACATTTACCTGTGCGTATCCACAGTGATGTTGTAAGAGCATAGCAGTGACCCACCGAGCCAGCAATCATATCGGCCCGCATCTGATTCGCTCACAGATATAATAAGCAGCCCATGCTCTGAAGTCTCAATATATTTCTCGGGTTTACTGAAAAACAATTGATGTTTACAAAAGCATGCCTTTAGAACGAAGACTAAGAAACCTTGATTTCGTTCATTAGCTTACATTTAATAGATCCTATGAGGTGCTACGTAAGCTTATACACAATTTCATCACAAGAAGATTTTTTTTTAGTATGTATATTAAACAGACACATATTGGAAATTAAAGTGTGAAAAGATAAAACAAATGATAGACGTATTCACCAGTCATTAAAATTAACAGAGCTATATTTCAAGGTGTTAACGGTTGTATAAAAGAAAATGAGAGAGAACGGAAAAGCGATACAAGAGTTTTCCCCCGCGTTTTAATTATGCCCGCGGAAGTAGATAGCGGTGGATTTGGAAACTCTTTAATTAATCTTGTTGCACGCGTGCACTCGCTCCCTTGCTTAGTTTTTATAGTATTTACAAAGAGAAGTTATTGCTTTTCGTGTAATTTTATTCTGTTAACTTTGCCTGTTTCAAAGCGCCTGTTCACAGGTATACACAACTACGTTTAGGTTAACCAACATTTTTAAGTGGTGTTTACGGTAGTACTTTTATGGATTTGTTTTAAAACTTTCAAGAAAGAGCAGTAAGTCGACGAGCGATGTTCAAGGTGAGTGGTTTTCAAGAACCTCAAGTGGTTATCCGTGACCCATCTCTGTCTATCCCATTGAGAGACGGAAATGATTTATTTAAATGGATACTTGGTTATATCAAAAATATCTTTATTCATATAGGGAACACTCCTTTCCTTACTAACCTTACACTTCAACGTCAAAAACATTTTTTTTTAATTGGACTCTACATTTACATTTACTGCATTTAAGATCAAGGGTTTATATGACCAAATATTTTCTACAGTACTGTGTCTTCTAACTCATATAAAAGAATAAAATAAAACATATAATTATTAAGATTTAGTTTGGTGGTAAGGTAACTTACTTAAATGTTATGGGATGTCGTCCTTTCTCCCGCGAGTAATGGTACCAAGTGACGGATAATGGCTGAAGGACCTCGGGCATCTTCACAAAACTTCCCAGGTGCAGACTTTGACCCCATGTAGCAGAAACGCTTTTTCGTGATATGGACGAGTCACAAATGTCAGCTGTCTCATTCGCCACATCCTGGATTAATCTGTTAAATAATACGATTAATAACAAAATATAATCTAGATTAAATTAATGTATAAAATCCAATCTAATATATAAAATTCTCGTGTCACAGTTTTCGTTCCCTTACTCCTCCGAAACGGGTTGACCGATTCTCCTGAAATTTTCTGAGCATATTGAGTAGGTCTGAGCATCGGCCAACATCTATTTTTAGAGACATTTTTTTATTTTTTTTTTGGCAAAATGACGTTTTTCGGGATCAGCTATCATATATAATTTTTGATTATTACTTTGTTGTTTGTCAAAAAAAATCTTTTCTATGCATACCTGTTATGCTGGGCATACATTTTTTATCCACAAACATGTCTTGTGTATTCGTGCAGTTTTGTTTCAGTTATGTTTGTATGTGTGTTCTTGGTGCGTATTATTAAATAAATAAAAGCATTTGAAATTCAAGTTGTTTGTTCTCTTGTGATTATTTCGATACACAATGGGTGGCTAGTGTATAATTAACAATCGATTTAATGTTATCGATAGTATCGATTCAAAACTTAGTTAATAGAACTGGGTTATTAAATGTGAAAGCCGTGCAATCAGAGGGGAAAACTTATGACATTATACTAAATTCAACAAAGGTAACAATCAGGGCAAACAATAAATATGTAAATAATGTTTGTTTTGTTCATTCAGGATGGGATAATGATCTGTAATAATAAATTAATATGTATGTTGTTTGGTAAGTATTTTTATTCAGTCTTATGTTCAGATGTATTTTTCAATTGTTGGCTATTAATTGCGTATTTCCTACACAAGAAATAACAATAATTCTTAAAAGGCACGTTTCTTATAAGTAAAACCTACCCGGGCATATATTCCCTGCATACGCCGGCATCGCGGTCCCAACCACAATATGGGTCTCTTGCGCAGCGCACGCATGCGTCGTAGCGACGTGCACATAACGCCAATCGTAGCTGTAGCACACGTCGGTCTGAGGCGGCGTAGAGCGAGCCATGAGTCCGCGAGAGAGCCATTGCCTACGGAAAATTAGAGCTTACAAATATACTACGACGTAGCGACGTAGAACTTCGTAGCATATACATATGTAAAGTATATAGATTTTATGTAATCTAAAAATTATATGTAGGTATCTACAACATGGGAGGGTATCGCAATAATAAAATATGAAAAATCTATTAAAGGAAGACTTTGTATGTAATAAATATAGTATTATTTCTTTAATATGAAATACCCGAGTTGCAGAGTTGAATATCAGTTCATACCTGAATAGGTTCTCCGGGAGTAATGTCGAATATGTCAAGTAAAGCTGACTGGCTGTCACCGTTGCGAGTCCACTGAACGATTTTATGAATTTTCCCTTCATCTGTAACAATCAAATGCTCGTATATAAGAACGAACTCGTCTGTGATAAATAAAAACAATATATGACAAAATATTAAATGAAAAACGAATCCATTTGTACCAAAAAGAAAATAATTTTCTAAATTCATATCGATATCTGATATTTAGTGGAAACGAAATACCTAGAAAATATTCCTAACGAATATTATCCATAATAGAGAAAGTTTAGGAAATTCTTATCTATTGGTGCGAATGCTTTCTTGTTAAAGTCTTATATAAGTAAAATGAGGTTTATATATGGAGTTTTCAAATAATTAGAAAAGCTAGTTTGTATTATAGATATAGATTTTCTTTTCTAATTAGGTATTTCGTTAATTGTGCCGGCAACGTCTAGCCATAAGGAGAAATTATAATGGTTCGTTACGTTCAGGGATCAATTAGCGAAGGACTAGGGGCCTCGGTTCTCTGTTTATTGTGTTGATTATTTGAGTTGGCGAAAAATAAATCAGTTCACAATGAACTTGGTTTTGAGTTACTGAGTTTACTCTTCCTATTATTTGAGTCTCCCAAATATCTTTATTCAAGAAGGCCTTTATAAAGACACTTTAATAACGTCAATTTTAACTCTTTGAAAATAAACATTTCATATAGAATTATATTATTAACATGACCAATTCAAATTAATATTTTTTCTACTACTATGGAACTTCCGTCAACATTTAGGTCCTAGCTAAAGAAAACATCTACTCAGCGCGTTGACAAAGTATTATTACTTTATCATCGCTGTCAAAACAAATGTGATTTAAAAGTCTACAGCGACGTGATAATAACAAATCATATTTGTGTGCATTAATAAATAGCTTGTCTAATAAAATGATAAATTACAAAGACGTCCAAAGCGACGTCTCAATTAATTTGAGCCGTCTCCCGCGACAGGCCATGAACTTCGACTCTGTTTCATTATGTTCGTTGATCTCGCAAATTATCGAAAATTTCAACAAAATTCGAATTATTCTATATAATAATATATTACTATTGTAAAAACTCTTTTATATGCATTATAAAATAGTCGAGTCGATTGATGATTTTTTTAAATATTTTAATATAGAAAAGAAGAAAGAAAGAAAATACGTTTATTTGGACACACACACACGGTACACACAACATCACAATTAATTATAAGTACAATAGTATTTTTAAAATTAACTAACATAACTTTTAAAATTAACTAAAATTAACTAATATAACTTAGTTTTAAGGTGTAGTCTCCGTCCTACAAATCAAAATAAAAAACATATTTATTCGCATAGATAACTAAGCAGCACATATATACCTGTATGTATTCATCATAAAAACCTCAAATAAAAATGTTGACTCTACATTTACATTTAATGTCAGTTCCAAAATCAAGGGCGTACAGTGAACGAGAACTGGCAAGAGTTTCTACGCGGCTTATTTAAATCGCCATGTTTTACGGTACGTAAAGATCTACAACCATTACACTATGCACCATCAAATGCGTCAATATCTATATTATATACGCGTAAAACAATAAAATTAACAATTATAATATTAGAAGAGTAAATCGCTTAGATTGCAATGTAAAAAGAAAATACGTTCCAAGCGAAATCTTTATAAAAGTGTGTACAATCACATTTGGTACGTGACGACTGGGTGTTTCGTTAAATCGTACATAAGGTCACAAGTTCCTTACAAAACGAATCAATTCAGGAGAGGATTAATATTCGGTCCACGGATCTTAATAGCTAATTGGATTAAGGCATGTACCAAAATTACCTAACTGGGTTACAGCGGATAGAACGTGTTGCAGACATCTTATACTGGCAATCGTATTTATGCCAAATTAGTTCGATTTGAATTGTCAGTTCAAATGGTTCTTATCAAAAGTTGAATTCTGTTTTATGAAATCTTGCAGGAAATGGTAAGAAATAATATTTAAAATGAACCAAGCATTGTATAGCATCGATGACATGTGAAAAAGCCAATTCAATATCAATTTGGTATTATTACTGAATAATATATCTCGACATCATAGGCCATTAGTTTTCGCGACAGCCGCGTGGCACCTGATTGACGCAAACAGGCGTGGATAATTACGTACGATGAATATCGCATGAACTGTGCCCTTTAGGCTCGCTACTTACGAACGTTTTCCATTATTTATTAGCCAAAAAAACTTTCTTAAGCTATGTAAATGTATCAACCGCTTATATTTCACTATCGTTCCTAACCCTGTGAAAATATTTCACATTTTGATGGAAAGTTAAGAAAATGATTGATAGATTTGACAGCCAGCAAACAGGAGTCTCTCTATCATTAAATTTGCAAATTCCACAGGATATGAGCAAAGTTTATAGTGTTCATATAATTCTAATTGCTTAAGTATTCTCATCTGTCAGTCGAACGAAAACACAATCAGAAAATGGTGCAGGTATGATGTGTGCCATTAAAGTAAATTAGTTTTCATGAAAAGCTTGTGTCAATTTATTATATTATCAACGCTTGCTTTACTAGTAAAAGTTATTTTTTTTGTTTTTAGACCACATATACATGTTCAAATACATTTATAGATCATACATTAATAAACCCTTAGTCGTGTGTGATGACGCCTTAATGGGTTTGTTAATACCATAGGTATGTATTGTAAGCCTTAGATCTGTGACGGAATATAATTATGTTTGTCGTTATGCTTCCAACACAGTAAACATTGTTTAATTGCTTTGAAAATGTTTGTATATATCGTATTGATATGGTCTGCGGGCAGCTAATTGTCTGTCTGTAGGGTTTTATCATATTATGTTAAACAGCTAAACTTATCGTTCGTTTCCTTAGCAAGTATGTTTTTAATAATAATTAAAGCTCAAATTTGTTAGAAATAATGAAGGAAACACATTTATTTGAACACACACGTTAAATATTACAGAAGTGAGAATATATACGTAAATATATTATAAATATAGTAATATTTTAAAAGAAAAACCGGCCATGGGTGTGCCCTTAATGGGGAACTGTTCAGGGCTTGTGTAGGTAAAGTTCCATACCACTGATTTTCAGCAGCCCCCATTGTTAGTAGAAACGTCGATCGTCAATACAACCTATCCAATCCTATCCGATCAGCCTCCTCACTATCATCTTAGAAATCACTTATTCGTAAGCATTTCTTGTCTACAATATAATTATTTATGTTGTGTTTTGTTTCTGTATTATTATTATTTTTTGTATACTTCGCACCCTTTGCACCTGTCTTATTATATTTTAAGTATTCTTTTATCGTGTGGGTTGTCTGGAAGAGATCGCTTATTAGCGATAAGGCCGCCCGTTACTCTTATATGTACTAACATCTGTTACCGTCATTTGCTTCTAGTGTTTAAGTGCAATAAAGTGTAAAATAAATAATAGCAAAAAAGTTTAAAAACGAATCCTTGATTCATTATGATTAAAAGCTTCAACTATCCATTTAACGTTAATAAAAACATATTTGCTTAAACTAGTAACACGGGTAAAAGCATACGTTGATTAAAAGTTTGCTACGTAATTTCTGTTATTAGATACAATAAAAATAGTGTGATCAACATTCAAGGTGTAATAAAGGATAATGAGTTACATTTAGGGCAATCGTGTCGGCGTAAGGTTATGGAAACTGCTGTCGTTAGCCCAATAATATGTTGACTAGAACGATTATTTTTGCGGTTATGAGTGAAAAGGGAATGGCTTCCGGCTCGCTATCGCATAAGCACTGTACTAAATTAACGATTGTTTTTGGCCTATTTTTTTTTGTATAGAAGAACTAGTTCTGACTAGTTCTACAAGAGTTGTATTGGCTTGATGAATATGGTGAAGTTTCTTTAAGAGCCTTTGCGTACGTAATGTTAATGGTTTGGCTCATGCCAAGTATGTTGAGGATATACTGTAAAAATATACTTCACAAAAAACTTTTTACTTTATTTTTATGAGTTACAGCGAGGTCTCATTCGGTCTCGCGGATATGCGTTTGGCATTTTTTTTTGGGTGTAACAAAAAAGTAGAAATATAATTCTTTTATTATATTATTTATATGAAATATTATAAAATATGCTCTTTACGTACTAACATTATCTACTTCTACTGTTTTAGTGCAATACAATGTGAATAAATAAGATATAATAAAAAACATTCGTTTATGAAATTGTTTTTTTTTTTTTATGAAGAGAAGAACAATTGAATGTTGTTACATAATTTAAAGCCAATTTCATACATTCACAAATTGAAGTCAACGTTAGAGGCTTTTAAGTTTTAACAGTGTTTCATCTGATGCGATAATAGCAAGAACAAGGAAAACCATTCACTTACACCAAATTCGCGGGGAAAACTGAAATCTGTTTATGGCAACCCCGTTTTTAAGCTTAAAGACGTGACGTCACGTAGCGTTAGGGGTAAGAGGAGTTTGAAATTACTTTTTTGCTCATTTGTTGAGATTTCTTTTGACGATACGGACTAAATGAACACCTTTTCAAAATTGTTTTTTTATATACTTATTTTTTTTAATACTGGCAAGATTACGCTGCATTCCATTTAGATAGCTATCTGATCACTTCACCGGCTATTTGCACCAATATATAACAAATTTATAGTGAATCTAGGTACAAAACAAATGACTAAAACTCTTTTGGTGAAATTTATAATTGATTAACAAATAATTTTCTTTATAAAGTTCTATGTAACACACATATATATATATTCATGCACTAATTGCATGTGATTAAAAAATGAATATACTAAATAATACCGAGCTTGTACGAAATTCCCTAATTTGCTTCTAGATGCGCCGAGGTATCTCTAAATGATCCAGATACATAATCAACAGGATTCCGCGTCGGGCTTTCGACCGAGGCGGACGCGTCATACGTGCAGGGAGCAGTTTGTTTCGTATTTGGAGATTTTTTATCTTGTGTTCTGCGTTGATTTGTTTCCGCATTTTTTGTTTATTTGTTAAATCATTCAAAGTTGTGAGTTAATTATTTTGGCTTATTGGTACTAATTGTTTTGTACGCTTGTACATTACGGTACGGTAGTCGGTAGTCTTGTAAATGTAGTATTAGGTACAAAGGTACCTACCTACATTTAGTTATTTTTGTTGATCTAATTTTAATTTTATTTTTTGGATTTATCGATTTTGGGTTATTTTATTTGTTGTTGTTGCTGTATATATATTTGTTTTTGTCTTTCATTTTGTTGTAATATGTTTCTTTTGTTGATTTTTTAATCTATTGAGTCAAAATGGATGACGTTAGCTCCGAATCGAGCCTATCTGGGGTACCAAGGACGAGAAAGCGGGCCTTATTTAAGGTACCCCATAATGTGGATGAGATTTCTGCATCTGACACGGAGACAGAAGCGTCAGCATCAAGGAGGCAAAGAGGCAAGAAAAAATCTGCTTCTCATCCTGCGGGACTATGTAAAGCCAAGAAAGCTTTAAAAGAGGCGAAACAAGAAGCGGAGGAGTTAAATTTCAACAGGCAACTAAGTGATAAAGCCTTTCGTAAGGATGCCGGAAAGAAGACCACCAATAAACATTCGTCCCTTCTGGATGAGGCTATTGAGTCTCTGAGTACAGTACAAATACGTCAGAGAGCGGAGACGAGAACAAAGATGGTCTTGGAGTTTACTCAAAAGCAAGAAAGTCTTGGCGAGCCCCATGTTAGCAACATACAAATGGCGGCAAATGACCTGCAGGACATCATCCATTGTTTAGCGTCACGCTCGACGGCAGAGGAGACCCACCGACTACAAGCAGATAATAAACGCTTGCGGGCTCATATAACTGAACTTGAAAGTTCCTTGAAGGCAGTGCGTAGGGATTTTTCCGAAAAATCCTCGCATATGTCTTCAATAAACCAGGATCCCGAGTTCATGAGAAGTCTCATTAACGAGATTCAAGGTGGCGTCATGCGTTCGGTGGGGGAAATGGTAGAAGCTAAACTGGCGGGGCTGAAGGACCGCCTCTTACCAGCACCCATAATTCGTCCGCCTCTTGCGGCTTCTAGAGAAAGGGAGATAGCAAGACCTTTCGGCACCTCTGTGAATGTGATGCCGGACATAAGTGCGAAATCACCTTCACATATTATAGAAAGGTCTGCAGACGATGTAGGTCAGTCTGAAGTGCGTTGTCCTATAACTAGTGGGTCCCTGGAGAAGGGTGTTGCCTGGACGAAAGTAAAAGGAAAGGGAAAGGGTAAAAAAAAAACTGTACAGGTGCAAAACCTTAAACAAACGCGAGAGACACAAGTCGTGGTAGCGCCAAAAACGGCTAAACTATCTTCACCCAGGTCTTCGGCGGTTGTTATTACACTGCAGCAAGAAGCAGTGGTTAAAGGTTTTACGTACGCGACAATTTTGAAAAAGGCTAGAGATAATATTGTTTTGTCTGACTTAGGCGTTAGTAACATCAAAATCAGAGAAACTGCTACTGGAGCTCGAATGATCGAGTTACCGGGAAATCAAAGTGCAGAAAAGGCGAACCAACTCGCAGAGAAACTCCGTGAAGTTTTGGTAAACGAAGCCAAGGTGGTAACGCCTGTGAAGCGTGCATTTCTTCGCATTGGCGGACTGGATGATTCTGTAACCATCCAAGAAGTTGTGTCTGCAATCGCTAAAAAAGGTGAATGTGACACAGATTTGATTAAGGCGGGAACTCTTTTAAAAGGACGAGGTGGGTCCAATGTAGTTTTTGTGCAATGTCCTGTCACTGCCGCAAAAAAGGTTTACGAAGGTCGATTGCTTGTTGGTTGGAGTTCAGCTCAAATACAGGTAATTGAAGACGGTCCTTTACGATGTTACAAATGTCTAGGTGTCGGTCATATTGGCTTGAAATGTCCGTCTGATGTGGATCGAAGTGCCTTATGTTTCCGTTGTGGAATTGAGGGCCATAAGGCTGCAACTTGTACAGCTATAACTGCACATTGTGCTGTCTGTAGTGATGCGGGTAAGCCGGCAGACCATATTATGCGGGGAAGAAAATGTAATCCTCCTTTGGTGAAGGCAAGGATGCATACTTTGACCAGCGGACTCAGCACTGAGAATCAGGCTGTGGCTCGAGAGACTGATTCTATGTCCCAATAATGGATTGTCGGACACCTAACAACTTTCTCCAGGCTAATATAAACCATTGCGCCAGGGCACAGGATCTTCTCCTGCAGACCAGGGCTGAATGGAATATAGATATTGCTGTTGTTTCAGAGCCGTATTTTGTACCTCAACAATCTCATTGGTTGCAAGATTTAAATGGTCTGGTTAGCATAATTTCCCGTCCTGGTGGTCCCCCTTTATTTTTGAAAGATCGGGGAGTAGGTTTTGTTGTGGTTGAGTGGAAAAGCCTTATCATAGTCGCCGTTTATTTTTCTCCTAATAGACCAATTTCGGAGTATGTCACTTTCCTTGACACCTTAGCTCCTGTTATTCATCAAACACACTTACCATTAATAGTTTTAGGCGATTTCAACGCCAGATCTCAAGCGTGGGGTGATACTATCACTAACCCTAGAGGCAGAGCTTTAGAAGAATGGTATGCAGAATTGGGACTCTTATTACGTAATACAGGGAACGTTCCAACATGTGTACGCTCACAAGGCCAATCTGTAGTTGACTTAACGTTTGTTTCACCATCTTTAGTTCCCTCACTCCAAAATTGGAGAGTTATGGAAGATATAGAAACTCTGTCCGATCATCGGTATATAAGATTTAATATCTTTGAATCCCAAAGGCGATATGCCTTGCCTTATAATAGACAGGTTTTTCCACGCTGGGTTTTGAGCAGTCTCAACAAAGACCTTGCAGAGGAGGCGGCAATCGTACAAACATGGTGTAAGCCTACTACTTCTTCTGGTAATGTTAACGAAAGTGCTAGTCGTTTTTGTCATGCGACTGTAAAGATTTCGAACGCTGCCATGCCAAAATGGAGACGCCAACCGCCGAAAAAAATGGTTTATTGGTGGAGCGATAATATCGCTTATTTTCGTCAAGTTTGCAATAGGGCTCGCAGAGCATATCTTCGTAGTCGTCGTAGGCAGGTCCGTGATACAGCCGAAGAGCAGCGACTCCACGCTCAATTTATGGAACATAAAAAGGCTCTTCAACTTGAAATAAGTCAAGCGAAGAATAAGGCACATGATGAGTTTCTCGAAACTTTAAATAAAGACCCATGGGGACGGTCCTACCGTCTTGTACGAAATAAGTTGCAGGCTGGGGGTCCTCCGTTAACTGAAACACTCCAGTCAGACTTTGTTGCCAGGATTGTATCGGAGTTATTTCCAGCTGATCCCAATATTGTTCCTCCTTCGATGACTACCGGTGCAATACCAGACGAGGAAGGAGATATTCCTTTAGTTAGTGACGTAGAAGTTGCAGATATTGTCCGTCGTCTAAAAAGTCGTAGGAGAACTCCAGGCCCGGACGGTATACATGGCCGAATATTGGTGATTGCCTTTGAACATCTAGAGGGTGAATTGCGGAAATTATTTAATCTTTGTTTCCGCACAGGACAGTTTCCGAAAGTTTGGAAAGATGGTCGTCTTTGCTTATTGCGTAAGCCTGGTCGTCCGCCAGATACTTCTTCTGCTTACCGACCAATAGTCTTGCTTAATGAAACCGGGAAACTCTTAGAAAGGATAATGGTATCGCGACTGAGTCACCATATCTCGGTGGTTGGGCCGGATTTAGCTGATGCTCAGTACGGTTTTAGGACAGGGCTTTCAACAGTAGTAGCGATAAAAGATTTAAAAGATTTTACAACAGACGCTGTCCAAAGTGGAAAAAAGGCACTGGCTGTTTCTTTAGATATTTGCAATGCCTTCAATAGCCTACCATTTGTTGTCATATTAGAAGCTCTCCGTTTTCATAGGATTCCTCTCTATCTACAAAACCTTGTCAGAAGTTACCTAGAAGAGCGGGAAATACTATATGTAAATGACAGGCGAGAATTTATTCGATGGAAAATGAGGTGCGGTATTCCTCAGGGCTCGGTACTGGGTCCATTTTTATGGAATATTGGGTTTGACTGGGTTCTTAGGGGTACATTGTTACCTAGGATGAAGATTTTCTGCTATGCTGATGACACCCTAATTGTAACCCAAGGCAAAGACTTCCAAGAAGTGTCACGTTTAGCAGAAGTAGGAACGTCATTAGTGATTGATAGGATTAGTCTACTTGGACTTAAGGTTGCTCTTGAAAAGACAAGTGCACTTTTGTTCCATGGGCCACGGGGTGGTCCACCAAGTAGAGCCTCAATACGTGTTAATGGAGTTAAAGTGTCAGTGAGTCGCAATATGAAGTATTTGGGTCTAATCCTTGATGGGAGATGGAAGTTTGAGGACCACTTTAAAGCTCTTAGTTTAAGACTTGTAGGAGCTGCAGGAGCTTTGGGACGGCTACTTCCAAACATAAGGGGACCAGACCATCGTTGTAGAAAGCTTTACTGTGGTATTATTTGTAGTATGGCTCTTTACGGAGCTCCAGTGTGGCAAGAGGCACTTACGCTTAATAATAAGATTCTATTACAAAGGCCGCAGCGGGTAATAGTGAGAAGATTAATTCGTTGCTACCGAACGGTGTCGTTTACCGCAGCTTGTGTGTTGGCTGGCACCCCACCGTGGGAGTTAGAAGCTGAAACACTTGCTTCCGTGTATCATTACCGGATGGAGAGGAGGGCTGAAAGTGTCTACCCTGCAGTTGAGGAAGTCGAAAACTTTAGAAGGCTAGCACGTAGAGGTGCAATACAAAAGTGGCATGACGGGTTGGCTGAACCATTAGCGGGACGTAGAACGGTGGAGGCAATTCGTCCGGTACTTAGGGACTGGGCGGATAGGAAAAGTGGTGCTCTCACGTTTCGAATGGTTCAGATTCTGACGGGACATGGTTGTTTTGGGCAATACCTGAACAAAATAGTTAAGCGGGAGCCTACACCGAGTTGTTTGGAATGCGGTGCTGAAAACGACACAGCGCAGCATACACTAGAGGAGTGCCCACGGTGGTCACGACTCCGGAGTGATTTATGTTGTGTGGTGGGCAACAACCTCAACATGCCTGTTGTTGTCCAAAAGATGCTCAGTAGTGAGGAGGAGTGGAGTGCAGTGGCAACCTTCTGCGAGACGGTTATTTTATTGAAGGAGGCGGCGGAACGGGAGAGAGAGCGTTCCACCACAAATCCACTGCGGGTTGGGAGACATGGAGAGCGTAGGAGAAGGTATGCTAACCTTCTTCTTCCGATGTAGACAACTACATTAGCAGCCGCTGGGTGCCTGGTTGAGTGCGAAAGCGACCCCAGGGCCCTTTCAATGTACAAGACCACATTGAAAGGGCCCCCCCCAAAGGTTTACCCGAGGTGGTTTTAGTGGGTATTGCCCACCTCGTCTCTGAAGAGCAGAGACACCAGCGTGGGTTGAGTCCCACATATCCCTTATCCTTTGGGACCAGGGAATGCGGAAATGCATTTCCACCTCGGAAAAAAAAAAAAAAAAAAAAAAAAAAAAAAAAAAGATACATAATCATGTATCGGCATTAATTCAGATCACGAATGAGGGTAACGAAATAATTAAACATTTCTCCTGATCAAGCCTGAAATCCCTATGGCACATAAGAATTAATCGATGTATTACAACACATTAATTTTATTTTGTGTAAAAAAATAAACATTTGCGTCAATAAGCAAGGTCTTGTTCCCTGGCACCTATATAGACCGACTCAAAAGTCCACTCTATAGGGAACGATTGAAGCACTATGACATTAGGCCGCTTCATTGTAGGGATCTGTTAAATTATGTAATAATTTATAAGACTCATCATATCTAGACTTAACATTGCTTTACAAAAAAGTACAAGACGTTGCAAAAATATTAAATGTTTCTGTATTTTTTATGGGCAAACGAGCATGAGGCGACATGAAGATGAAGTCTCCGCCAAAGTAACAAACGCTAACATAGGTTTGTATGCTTACCTGAATAGTATGAGAAGCAACAATAATTTGCTGGCATGTTGTAACGATATAGATCGGCTCTTTGGCTGGCATTTCGAGTACAGGAAAGGCATTTCCCTAGCTTTAAGTAGGCTCTCTTGTTTGTAACTTTTCTTTTTTGTGTTTTTATATTTAATTAGGATTTTTTGTGCACTTCATCCACGCCTATTAAACGGGCTGCATTCCGGTCTTATTTCATTATATTATTGATCTATGTAAAATAAATAAAACTGACGAAAAAAAAGAACATTTCGTATGTATTTAAAATTAAATTAAAAATATTTATTGCTTCTTAGTTCGTTTTCACAATACCAGGATAGTGCCTCTATTTAAGCGTAATCTACTTGTGTTTGGAGAACTCTCTCTCTTATTAAATCTTAACAGTATGCAAAATACAAAAAAGCAGTGAAATAGCATATTAAGCAGAATTTTTTTTAATCCTTGATAGTAGTCATATTAGGTTATGAAAACCTAACTCCACGACTAATAAAGTGTACCTATTTATAATTATGATTTCATATTTTCTCATTCAGTGAGCACCCTCCAAAAATTACCCCATAAAGATGTTCCGACACGCCTAAGTGAAAATTTCTTGCGATCTTCCGATATAAGTTTTATCCTCCGCGTATAAATTCACCAGCACAAAGTAGCTCTAACATCTTTATTGCTTTTCATAAAAAAGTAACCAATCGAATCGGCCGAGTTTTAACTTACGATTATTGGAATCCCCAACGCCCGAGTTAAGGTTCAAAGGTGATACCTCTGATGTCATCAGTGACGTATATTAGTATAAACTTTTCTTTCCAACTTAAGTTTCAAACAAATGTAATAAATTTCGTTATATACCGTGTGTAACCATTTTATTTATTTCTTACTAAATACTACTCTTGTCATGTCTTATTTATTTTATATAAATCAATGTTTGAGTATTCAATCGTGTGGGTTGTCTGGAAGAGATCGCTTATTAGGGATAAGGCCGCCCGTTGCTCTTATATGTTCTAACACTGTAACTGTTAATGTCATTTGCTTCTAGTGTTTAAGTGCGATAAAGTGTTAAATAAATAAATAAATGTTATAATGACAAAATTGTCAAAAGTTGAAACAAACTTTTCAAATGTTATCGATTACGATACGTTTATAATGATTTATCTTTGCTCTCTTTTTTTTATAGAAGAGGGGGCAAACGAGCAGGAGGCCCACCATAAAGGTGAAGTCGCCGCCCATGGACACTCATGTGGCTGGGAGCTCATGAGTGCGTTGCCGGCCTTTTAGGGATTTGTACGCTTTTTTCTTGAAGGACCCTAAGTCGTAGTGGTTTGGAAATACCGTGGCGGGCAGCTTGTTCCATAACGTGGTGGTGCGTGGTAAGAAACGCGGTAAGAAACGTGGTCTTACGAAACGCGCAGTGGTGGAACGACAGGCATCAAGGTGATACGGGCGGAATTTCGCATTCTGCCTTGATGTCCGAAAATGAAATTTAGCTGCAGGTATTAATCCGAACAACTCCTCCGAACACTCCCCATGGTAAATGCGATAGAAGACTCTCACTGTATATTTGCGATAATTCTGTCTAAGACATTCTTTTTTTATACGAGAAGAGGCAAACGAGCAGGAGTACTTTAAGAAAACTGCTAACCACCTATATATGCCAGACTTTAAGAGGTACGGTCTCAGGCCCCTAAGTCAAGACTTACCTGACGTGTTTTCGAATGCCAATCTTTTGTCTCTGGTTTTTTTTTTAATAGAGATTGCATCTGTACGCATACAAGAAATTCAAATATGGAATGCCCATTTTGATTTCCTTCACTGTCCTACAATATAATCCTTGATTTGTTTCGTAAATCGAATAAATCTTCAGATTGACAATATGAACAAATTCGGCACGAACTTTTATCAGGGATCGCAATATGTATTTTATAGACGCCGTAAATCGAAGAACTTGGCTTTTAAACGTTTGCCAGCGAGCACTGCTACTTTTATGAGAAACGCTAGAAATTTTATGTGACTATTGTGGAGCCATCAATGTATTAAATACTATTATCGTTACGGTAAATTACTTTTCCAATATCAGACGTTGAAGGCTTAATTCAAGGGCGTATCAAGAAATCAATAGGTTCATTATGTGACCCAGTTGATTGTGCGTGCTCGAGTGTTAATATATGTGGTTTGATATCAATGAGAAATGTTCAATTTTATTATATTAAATACGGAATTATAATACAAAATAAGGGTTCAATATTGCGACAAGATTTATTAAAAATCGTAAAACAATAAAATTTTATTTAGCGACTTGAAACTCTTAATCACTGCTTCGTGCATTCGTATCTCGTGTTTTCCACAAAGAAGGTAAAGTTATTAAAAATAAACCTTGTATATTGATAAGATGGAATAAGAGAGGGAGCGTGTTTTCCAAATACAAGTAGTTCTTTAAATGGAGGCAGATTCCAGCTGTTTTGTCAAACCATCTAAATAAGCAATGCATATTTAAATTATTAAAAAAAGAAAAGAAGGCAATATGGAATTGTACTGAATATTATTTGGAGTAAATTCTTGGTTATCAGAAATCAACTTTTATATTTTAAATTAAAAAATAATGAATATTACGTCAGTAAATTGTTTATTAACGAATTCTTCGTAAGAAATCTGACTCTTTACATTGTAACGTAAAATTCCAATTAGTGCGATGTAACATTTAAGGTTACAGGTAAAAATCTCAAATAACATTGTAAAATGGATGGCAAACACATCCGCACTGTAAAATATTTGAACCAATGAATATTATATTTGAGAAGGGTTGCAGCCGTGTCTCGTTATTTTCTATTTTGTATTAAGCGGCCGGTTATTCCGAACACGTTCCAAAGGTGTATTTTTAAAGAAGGCTGTGGTGGTCCTGGCATTAGGGATGCCGCCACCCCGAAACTTTCGTATACCTTTTGATATTCAATATACTGTGGCGCTTAGGCAATCCTTTGATGAGATGTTTTATGCAAAAAACGTTGAGCCGAAAGTAAACGCTCAAAAGTGAGCATTAGTATTCCTACTCCTGCCGTCACACTTCAGTTTTGGGGAATAAAAATCAATGTTTATGTTTCGTTGGACGCGATTTGAATTTTAATTGTGGCTCTAATTGTGCCGGGTGACGGCGAAGTTAAAGTTGGTTTGCTTAATTAAAAATTTATTAGATTCTTTTAATGTCCCTGATGTTTATGGTAGGTGAATTAACATCATGTAATTAATTATAGTAGAAACGTTAAATTATTTACAGATATATAGACTACAATAAAATGTTTGTTCCTTGTGGCAGAGTACCCATAATGCCGGGGGCATTTCCTCGCTGTATCGCGATGCTTATACGTTGTACGCGAAAAGCACTAGCTCTTGGGACATCGGCACTGACTACTTGGCGCCTAATTAATTCTTTAATATCCTGTACACTCGTACACCCTTTCATAATTGGAGTAAAGAATCTTAGTTCTTTTGATATATTTAAGCTATTTTGTGTCCTTAAATATAATTTTTCGAATTTATAACATTGCTCACATAACTCAAACATTTTAAAACAATTTTTTTAAAACAGTTTTATTTAATGTAACTCTTATGAGGCAGAACTTACTTTGGTTTGAACAGGTGTAATCCAAGGTCAAGATGGTTCTAGAGTGTCATTAGATATATCTAAATACATTGTCGAGATTAATGTATACGATTCGTCTTGTACTTATAAGCGATATCAGATATCTAAGCACTGGCTCAAAGCCCGAAGCTAACTCAAAATAGTGGGCACAATGTAAGCTCAGGTAACATTCTACTATAAATTACTTAGGAATTTCCGCTCCAATACAGTACCGAGCTGAGCAATAAATATCGTTCATTTTCGTATGGCCAACACATCGATGACGCTTTGGTTATGGCAAAAGAATATCAGGTATGACGAATTGACGATTTTTTTGTTGTAATTTCAAGTTTATATAATGAGAAAACCTACACTAATACATATCTACACTTTTTCATATGACATTAATATAAATGTTTTAATTCTTGTATAATTTAGCATATTTTATATTCCATGTTTAAACATGGAACATGGGTTAACCCTATAACGGCCTTGTTTTCGGTTTTGTAATTAATATCTAATCTGTGGCATTGTGCTGTGCGGTTAGAGAAATAAAATTTAACACTTATAGGGCAATATTTTTACCGTTTTTTCTTAATTTGATATCAACATAATATTGTTTTTAATAAAAAAATTGAAGAGTACATGAAACGTTGAGGTGCTAGGGATATACGTAAAAAATAATCGGTAATCGCTTTGGTGTCCTGTCATACCATATATTTAATATGAACTATTTCCTTACTAACAGACAACGTTCTCGATATGAAATAGATTTAACGGAAATTGAAATATTTTGCTAAAATTTTCAGCTGTTGTGGACTACGATTTTATCCAAAATGGTTTATTCTGTCTGCTGTATACAATTTTATTGTTGTTATATAATAAAATACAAAAAATAATAATTCGTTTGATTAATTTAAGTTTTGGGTACTGGAAAAAGTAAACCTTCATATAAAACTATTAAACAAAAGTCATACGTTTGTATGAATTTGAGTAATTTGAGCCTTTTTAAGGATCATTCAGGAAGATTGATTAAATAGAATGTCATTCATGTGTCCCTAATAAATTGTATCTAAAATGATTAGGCTTATATTCAACCATTACATATGTTGTCTATTTGTTGATCCTGTTAAATTGTTAAAAAACCGATACTTTCCCGTTTGCATACAAGGACTCACCGACCAACTGTAATAAGTCTCAAGAGGCCATAATACATTAAAGTACAGTTAATGCACCTTCACATATCATTTCCTTTGATCGCAATTCATGTTTACGGCAAAACTTTCATGCACTTAGGCAAATGGCTTTCCGATACTTTGAGAGCAATATCAGTGTATCATTACCTATATTATATGGACGCTGTAAATTATTACGGGCCTCTTAATACGTATATAAAGAAACAAGTTTTTATGATCTCAAGGATATTATTCAACAGGGGAATTATCGTCCAATAGGATATCCAATCTCGTATCTGTAATGAACTGTACACATTATTATATCAACGTTTGCAAATAAATCCTTAATACTACAGCTTAATAGACATGTTAACAACGCAGACAAAATAGGAAGAGATGTGAACTTTTCGCGACATTTATTCGCGTAAAAGCTATTAAATCTGTCTGGCCAGTGCGCTAACTCTAACTGAATTCCAAACCTCAAAGGGCTAAGCGTTTTGTGACTTGGAGTTCGCGTAATTATATCATGATGGCTACGATATATTCGCTGACCGCTGCCCGGCTCAGCTGACTGTGCATTTTAAATCGGTTTAATAACTGGCAACGGATCCAGCACTCGCGTCAAAGCTCAACCAATACTTGGTTTAACAAAACTTGCAGTTGTTTCTACGTAATTAAGTTTTGTGTTAACGCGTGCTGTACTTGATACGTTTACATTATTACTGTGTTTACAAAGACACCCTTACTGATGTCTCGAGGAATTTAATTAACTTCGTTAACTTCTAAATACTCTTAATGTCTTTGATACTCAGCCCCCCTCCATTGACAAACAGGGGCGTGTACACGACAGTTGCTGTCAAAGTTTTATCAACCTTCACGTTCAGAAGTTGTATGGCAACAGTGATTTAGGTGTGATAAAACAAATGGAACGAAGCGAGGCGGGGAGCCCGCATTGCGGGAACATCATACACTCATTTCTCATTGTCTGCCGCCACCTCGAGCCGCCGCTACAACTTTCCGCCGGCTAGCGCAGTTTAATGCATATTATAACGCTGTAAGCACTCCAAATGGGGTAAGCGGGAAAGTAATATCACGGCAGACAGCGCTCTTTATTGAAAGTGTAAACTGTCCTTTTTCTGAACCCTCGGGCACTACGCTGGTTAAACGGACAACTTATTTCCATGCGCGAGTTTAATATAAGCGATCCACCAGATTGTTGTGAAGCGTCAGAGTAATAGCTATAATGTTGTTAATTGCGTTCCAATTTGACTCGGAAAGTTATGACTATTGACGGCATAAACAAAGTAGCAGTATGGAAATTAACCAACAGTAATTATCACGGTACGTGGCTAAAGGAGGGGACGTCAAAGGTAACGCTTAAACAATTTAATATTCCACACGAGCATTTCAAACACCGAATGTGGCTCCTTTCGTAAAAGTTGTTCCGTAAACGAACTCCCCCTTCGTTAGATACGTGAGTTTAATTCAGTCAGTCTGTGGTACGGGTTTAGAAAACGATTTTGTGGAAGACTGCTGAAAATTGCTATACCGCAGGCTAAAATTACCACTTGAAAGCGTTGTTTATGGCGTTGGAAATTCGCGCCGGCAATCCTGCGTGACGTGCAGTGGTCTACCGCAATCTCAAGGTGCATATTTGAGTGCATTTCTATGTTTGTCTGTCGGGCTCACTGTTTATTATTATCGAATATAATGCACTAGCAGAACCGGTTTTTACAATGCCGCTTTAGTAAGTACATTTTACGTTTTCAAAAAGTAAGTTTAACCAGTTTTACTTAGGAAATTGTTAAGTTAAAAAGTAGAGGTAAGCGAATTAAAAGTGTGGAAGCAGTCCTAGTGGCGCAATGACAGAAAGTGTCGGAGTTATTAATAAACTCGTTCGCATTATACTTTTGAGATCCAACAACCCCTCAGGAGAAAGAAAAACTGTGGAAATGAAACGCGACTTTCAAAAAGGCTTAAAGAGAAATGCACTTTTTTGCTACTTGCGAGAAAAACGGAATACAGTTCGAGTGTGCGGCTTAAAAGCTTTAGTGCTTTTAAAAGTTAATAAATAGCAAGTTGACAAAGTGTTAAGGAGGTGTTGTGTGCATACAAATAGTATAAACGGTTTTTCATGTCTAGCATGTCCTTATGAATGGAAGCGGACGCTAATGTCGAAGTACCTTTATTCAAACACTTGCGAACACGCAGTAGTGAACGTAGTCAATCAAAACTATTCATGTGCTCATTGCGAGTGTATAATCCGTATCCGGCTTTGTGTTTAAATCGCGCGAGTACTATAAGAAAACTCGCATGGGATCTATCGAGGCAGATTTACCCAGTTTCAAATATAGAATGACTATATAATACAGGGTTTATCATTATAGATGCACAGATTAAAATTTCAGTTAAAATTTTGTAATATATCGTTCTAATGGACATTCGAAATTCGAATGTCCCGTGTCCGTGACAATTAACATCGAATGTGTATGTTAACAAATCATAATCCATTGACAGCTGTCAAAATAAATCTTTGTGGGTCGAATATTCGTGACCCGACCCTTGGCGTGAAGCGTTATTCAATTACCGTATCACTCAAGTCAAAATTATTAATTCAATTTCGATGGTGATGTGCACTTAAGACACTTTGAAGTGTGCTCAACTTTAGACAAAGTGCTATAATATTACGTAAGAGGTAGCTAGAGGAAGATTTTCTTTTGTTAGCATATAATAATTTCCTAACTATTGTATATATATTGACTACTACTATATTCTACATTGAAAATTTTTTATAATGTTAGAAGAATCTCTAAAATAAAACAATTAATATCAACTCTTCAAATCAAACTCTATCAAACTTTAAATATAGCATGGCAGCATATGACTTACTTGTCCCAGCATAGTAGACTGTGTACTCCAACTGATGGCCCATCATGTCCACCTTGACGCGGTCTACCACCAGCCTCGTGAAGAACAGGTCTCGTTTATAATAGATCGGCTTCTCGTGTTCATGCGACACCGCAGTATCCATCAATGGGTGGGATCTAATATGAAAATGCTCATTAACTCTGATATATATGTATTTGCAATAAGGAATGTTGACAATAAATTCATTTATAAGAACTAAATAAAATATATAGTTGTTATCCTCAGTCATTCTCGGATACCGCTTATTTTAATTTATGATACATTATTAAATAATGCATTTTTCTCTTAAATGAAATTTAATAAAAAACTTTCTTATTCTTATTGTTCCTACAATTACATTTGCTGAAAGTTAACAAATAAAGGACACAAGAAACTCTAGACACTCCCTTAAATCGTCAAGTATGTTCTTCAGTACGGTTGTAAAGAGCTAAAATTAGTATATACTAATTATATACAATTTTACCACAAATTATTCCAAAGGTCTATTTAAATTAAAACGTACAGTCCACTGAAATATCATTTAACACTTCATATGTATTGTCTGTATGTATTAAGCGATAATGTCAAACCAAAACCGACACGGACTAAATTAAACCTTTCAAACAATACCTATTTAATTAAAATTTCCTACGAATTGTTATTATCATATTTCAATTGTGAAAAAAAAAGCTCACCGTATGAGTGTTAATTAAGAGGTCGTGTCGTTAGATAAAAGTGAGACTTTCGAGTATGGTTGGCTACATTGCAATCGCGAACTTTGTGTATGTCTGTTATGTACGTGTCTTGAGACATTGTAATTGCCAGACGCAAAAATTACATAGATACTGTTCGGATGGTGTTCATTAGTAAGCATCTTGAGAAAGTCCATGTTCCAAAGACTAAACCAGAGCTTTAGACACTTTATTCATAGACGTCCTTTAATAACTATTTTGACGTTTTACACACACATATGCAAAGCACAACAACACATCATTTGACTAATAAAAGGTCCAAAATTCGGACAATAATGACAAAAATCTTGGTACTCCTAGTTCCGAATAAAGCATAATGTCATAGCTACTATCAGCGGGTGTGAGGCAGTAGTTCGCGTATGTTAAATTTCTGGTTAAGTTATCGATGATTGAAATTCAGTAAAAGTTTACATATCCTAAAATCCTTACCTAATAAAGTTAAGAACAGTGTCTGGCAACGACGAGGTATCATTAACGCAGGTGCCAGGCCTGGGTTCTGGTACTTTACTGCTGATAACCGGCAACCATGCAGAGCTCGATGTGGCTTGCTCTTTGAACTTTCCCTCAAAAGCTTTCTGTATATCTCCAATCGTGAACGTGCATATTGCAGATCCCATCAGACCAGTGGATGCGGTGGTAAACACTCCATAGAACCGGTTGTTATCACCGGGTACTTTGTATATGCTCTCTGTGAAAATACATGTCACATTAAATTGAAAATCTGAAAACATTCCTAATCATTACTCGAAATAGATAACCTTAAAATAATAAATCATATAATATATTTGCTTCAACAATGAAAAGATTGTAATCTAAATACGCAAACATCAAATCGAATCTTGTATTCTTTGTATTAATAACGAATACAAAAAATATTACTAGAAATAATAAACCAGTGGATTTTCATTTCTTAGATCATTATTTGTTTATTGATAGTGCCAGTGGCTAGCGTAGCTTTTACGAAGCTTTTAATTCTATAAAAAGCGATTGGTGAAAGTCCTACGCTTACATGCCACAAACGTAATATTAAATTAGAAGTAACCACAATGCGGGTAGATAAGCAACACCCAAACACATTCTACACTCAAATAGTATAATAAAGATTTTATTTATTTTATTATCAGGAGCAGAAATTAAATTTGCTCTTAAACGTAACGGCAAACATAAAACAGATGGGGTGTTCTATTCAGGTCTTGTTTCGCATTTAATGTGTCCCGCGGGAGTCGGGCTGAAATTCAGAAAGCGTTCCCGGCTGCGGATTAGGCGTTATATTAGTTAAAGGAAACCTTATTTGGGTTTAATTGATTTTGTATTGTTCTGTATTATTAATATTGTAAGGGCTATATTTGTGTACGTATTAATAAGCCCTTTATTCATGTATTGTTTCCTATTAGTCAGATACACATTACAAATTAGGTACGGAATCAATAATCGTCTCAATGTTTTATTAAACACAAAATATTCTATAGAGATAGGCTTAGGGGACACACATAACTTCTGGTTCTAATAATCTGTTAATATTTCCAATTATGATGTTGCTGAAAATAATTTCATATTATCAGTTAAAATACTATTCAATACTATTAAGTAGATTTGACATTATTTAAAGAATATTATGAAAATTGACATTAAAATTGGTGCAGAAGTTTACCATGTTTTATAAAGGGTTTCCGGTTCTAAGAAAGCTTATTTTTTATAAAAATAATGTGGAATCATAAAAAACACTTGTATATATGTAAAAATACTAGCAGTAACGATACTTAAACCATATTAAAAAAAACATAATCATTACAATTTTGTTGCCGGGGCTTGACAAATTTCTTGTGTTGGAAAAGTCCCGTTTTTCCTATAATTACAACAATTTAAATATACATAAGTCGTAAACGTTGCTAGTGTGTGTACGTATGTGTGTAATATATAAGCGATCTAATTCATTACAATACCACTGACAATTATTCCCAACGTCAGTTTGCGATCCAATTAATTTTAACTATTGCGGCTGTCAAACTTCACTCGAAAGTTACCACGATTAGTTCTAAGATGTCACACAGCGTACAATGTTTGAATAATATTGGTATCAAGGCGGGCTTAATTCGACACGAGCTATATGTATTCCGGTAAGATCGATATCATACATAAATTGGTGATAGGCCGACTTGAAACTGTGTATGTCTGATATATAGTTTTATTATATTGTAATAAAATATCACACGAGACTGCTAAGGGAGAAGCGATATTGGTTGTTTGTCATAGATGCCCAAACAATGATTAAACGCACGTGTTCAAGACTGAAAGTTCTAAAAAGATTTTTAATTAAACTGTGTTGCATAGAGGCAACTATAACAATATATACTGATACATCGACCATACATATATTTGCCTTTAGACAAGAATTCAATAGATACTATACAGCTAAGTAATACGTTTTTAGACATATGTGGACACAAATCGAACCGTCATTTTCCGTGTAACGTGGGGACCAATTTTTCAAACTGACTCGTAAAATTAAAAGTCTATTTTTTTTTTTTTTTTTTTTTTATAGAAGAGGGGGCAAACGAGCAGGCGGCCCACCATAAAGGTGAAACCGCCGCCCATAGACACTCACGCGGCTGGTAGCTCGTGAGTGCGTTGCCGGCCTTTAAAGGAAAATTAGGAAATGGGGGGGGTAGGGGAAGAGGACGGGGGAGGGGAAAGGGATGGGCACCGGAAGATCTCACTCACCGAACGAAACGCGAGTACAAAATGAACAAAGTCCAATTGCATCACTTTACGCCGATTTTCTGTGAGAGAGTGGTATTTCTCCGGCCGTGCCTGCCCATTCGGCTGAAACTCTAAGTAACAGCATGACACTCCCACTTAACCTTGAAAGATGTGGACCACATACTTTCAAGTTAATTTAAGTCAAGATTCTTTTAATTTGTCAGCAATACCTCAGCATCGGGACAGTTTAATATTTGTGTAGCCTTACAATGCTTTTGTTATTTGAATTCATGTAATTAACATAATTTTATATGTAATGTTTATTTTAAAAGAGCAGCTATCGAGTTTTTTTGCCGGTTCTTCTCGGTAGATAACTGCCATCAACATAACTGACAATTCTATAGTGTCTTTATGAAGACCTACTTGAATAAAGATATGTTGAGTTTCAGTTGATGGTCTAGTATCTTGAAACAAGAACGATATGAAATAATTACATTAAGAAAAATACATTAGCTCGGTCGTAAATAACATTCCCATTAAAATGAGAAAGGCGTAAACGATGTTTTGGGAAAAGGTTGTAACATATTTTACAAACACGAAACAGTTGTCAAAACGAAAGCTTAGCGCGTGTCGCATATAATTTATATTCTACCTTCTTTTTAACATTGTAAAGATAAGATTAAAATAAAAGCGTATTAATAAAACTCGTGAAATTAGGATGTAATTTCAATATGGATAAAGCAATTATTCTAGATATGTATAATTAAAAAAAAACGGTTTAGTTAAGTACCAAACTATATTAATACTGAGACTTAGGCAAATAAAAATAAAAATTTATAGAACTTGACAACAAATAAAAATCATTAACAATGTTTTTAAAAACAGAACTGTTTCTACGTAACAGTACAAATACAATAAATAAAAACGAGTATTTTAAAATACATTTATATATTATGGAGTAGCAATGAATAAAACAATGAATAAAAATAATTAAAAATGGCCTTGCTCTGTATTCATACAAACATGTGTATATGCAATAAAAAAATACTACAAAGTGAATTATTCAAATGAAAATGCTTCAAAATCGCGCATATTCATCATAACCTTTTATTAAATGCTCTAGTTTATTCCATCTATAGTCTATTTATAACATCCATTATGACTAATCTAGGTCGTTATCGTTAAGTTGAATAAAAAAGATTTCTTTAAAATTTCAAAAGCGCAGTTTTAGTGAACTTCAAGTATTTTCCAGTCCTAGTATCTTATCTGTGATCCGTAACCAAACTTTGTCACGTTTAGCTGCGAATAACACATATTTATAACTAGCTTTCCGCCCGCGGCTTCGCCCACGTGTAATTTGGTTAAGTATATAGCGTTTTTTAATGATCTCGACAGGGCTTTCTTTCACGGGCTAAAATCTTGTTACAATTGGAATTATATATAGCCTGTGTTACTCAGGGATGATGTAGCTTTACAGGATCGGATTATTCAGGGAAATAGAGGGCAACTTTCAAATTAACGTACAGGCAGTTACTATTCTGACAATTTTATATTCTAATAGTCATCTTCTTATGTGGATGAGCTGATGATGGAAGGTAAAACTCCTCAGCGGTTAAGAGTTGAAAGAAAATTCTTACGAAGTTATGAGTACGAAATACGAACTTGTGAGGTTATTACTTATTAGCTTGACCAAATAATAAAAGGTAAACCTCATTAACGTTAAGGATGTAGATAGAAAAATGGGAGCGGACAAACGATAAACGTCTCTTCACTCGTTTCCTTATACTTGTTGGTATAGGTAGTGTTCACTCAAAATAATCATAGGGTAAAACGTTAATGAAAGTTTGAAGTGCATGGTAGTCATTACACAATGGAGCATCTTAATACCGCGATGGATATATTTAGCCTAAGTCGAAGTTCTTTAAAAAAAAACTAAGACTCAACCTCGCACACTCACTCACACAGAAACACCATTGCACACACTGATACACACACACACACTAAAATGCTCGTACTTCACATAGTTCCACTTGTTCATGTGTATATATATTTTTATTTTTGTTTTCTGTTCGTGTTTTTTTTTGTTATTCTTTTTCCTGATCTTAGATTCTAATTCCGATTCTATATTTTAACCTTATTTTAGCTTTATTTTTAATCTATTTTTATTGTGTAAACTGTTTTTGATAAGCTGTATAGGTTTAAGAAATAAAAAAATAAAATAAATCTACGAATTTTATCAACGCCATCTATCGAGCACATTATTCAACACTTCAACGTTATTTGTTATTTTTTTTACCTCTCATAAGTTTTAATATTAAGATTAACTTATATTAGAACATATTTAACAATATATATAACTAATCAATCAATATAAGTGTTTAAAAATTTTAAAGCAGTGGTTGAAGTAAATTTTCAATTGACCATAACTTCTTTTTCTCTTAACCGATTTTGACAAAATAAACTTTTGACAACGCTCCTAATTATATGTAATCCAACTGTGAAAACCGCGTTCAAATCCGTTCAGTCGTTTTCAAGTTATAACGTACCAGACAGACAGACAGACAGACAGACAGACAGACAGACAGACAGACAAGAATTCCAAAAATTGGTTTTTTGGTGTCTATGACTCTTCTTTAATTGCCTCCTTTCAGTTTTTTGGAAAAATATTTAATGTACAGATTTTCGATTTTTACTGTCTTATTATTAGTATAGATATTGTCATTCACAAATGATGAAGGATGATTAGCACCCTAGGTATATATATTATTTAAGTAATATCTGCTGTGGAATTTTGAATTTTCAAATTCAAATGTTCTTTATTCAATTAGGAATTTTAACAACCACCTTTGGACGTCATTAACTAAGTCAAGTAGACTCAAGTGGGTTTGAACAGCTGAGAAGCACGAAAGTCAGTAAGGTTGGCATTTACTGGTGGCTTTTTACAAATCTTACTGCACTGATTAAAATCAATTAGCAAAAAGTTTGAACCAATACAATTCCAAACACCAGTTTCTTGATATAATATTTTTTATTAAACCTTTTCAATTACTTTCAGATTTACATGAAATTTAATGACCGATTTAAATTTATTACTTGACTAGTCTTAGATATCACTTGGAAACAGTGACCTTCAAATTAATTACTGATTATATAAAGTATGTATATTTTGGTAAACATAAGTTATTCTACTTTGACGTATCTCCGCATCGTGTCTTACGCATAGGTACTGTAACGAAATAAAGCCCTTGTTTTAATAACGTCATGTAGATTGTAGTTATAGTTTTAAATCTGTGTTCTTTACTATCGTTACAGACTTAAAATATTATATTTATTTATCTATTTATCTATTTGATACGATAATTAAGCTTAATTGTGATAGGAACGTATTACGGGGCTCATGTGTTATGCACGCAATGCAGGTTAGTGTTGGAAGCATCGCAGAACGTTAATATTATATGAAGATCCTCATCTAAAATTGGCCACGCTCTCGCTTAAATGTCTATGCACCATTGGAACTTCTTATTTGTACAGGATTGACAATCAATATTTGCACAGCCGAAGGGGAGTGTAGTTAAATTTAAATCCGCGAATGTTCAAGATCGTTTAAGTCGAACAAACTTGTTGACTTTTGTGAGCTTAGATTGATTTAGTTTCGATTTATTATGCAAAAACGAACGACAACAAAAAATATATGAAAAATTAAAGATGTGATTTTTATATGAAATAATTATAGATTGTGGCTGGAGAAACTTAAATTAAGTGAGAAACGATTCTTTTCACTTTACTTGAGTATTGCTGTCAGTAACGTGTTTACTAATACATAAAAGCAATTATATAATATTTTATTTATTCCAAATTTCCAAGTATAAAATCGCATTCAAATCGAATCGAAAGAAATCGTTATTCAGTTTAGTTAGGACCAATAAATTCTAGCCATATATTAAATACAAATAATAGAAGTAAGAGTTTGTAAAGTTTATTTCAAGTTCCCATTTAATTGTTTTATGTGTAAACCTAGTTTTATGATCTCATAAGTTTATTGTTTTTTTAAATATATTTAGCACATAAAATGTTTGGGGACAGATTTATTAAAATTAAACTAAATAAATAAAAAAAAATGGTCGCAGAGTACCGTAATTTTTTTATCTTTATTACTATATAAATATAACAGTAGCCTCTAATATGTACTTACGTATTTCATTAAAGTAGAATGGAAACTCTCCAGGAATACTGCAGTTGAGTCTGGCTTTGAGGTAAGTAGCCCAGTTCTGGCTGAGTATATTTTTGCCTCCCGTATCACGTTTGCAGACCCTCGCTACTCGGGAGTAGACCGCCTTACCACAGTTTATGTATTCTACGGCTGTCTCTCGGAAGAAGAATAGGACGTATTCGCCAACATCGAATGACCCAACGAAGTTTGGTTCTGGAAAAGAGAAGTTAACCATTCATTAATTACGTAGTAATTGTTACGGATCGTCAATTTCTCAAAGATTTTATTTGACACCTAGCTTTCCTTATAATAAAAGACTTAGTAAGAATTTGATTAATACTCGCGTACACCAAAGAAAATATACAATGAAAACTATTTTAGTTAAACTTCAAACACGACCCTGAATGTGTCCCATTACCCTATAATATCATTAACATAAAATATATATGATTTTAATTTAACCATACGTGTTAATAAACGGGCGGCCAATATCAAATTGCTATTATTCTGTGATATGCAATAAATATTAGATGAAGCCGTGTGTCTATTATGTCCGATAGAGGGCGATCGTAATAATAAGCACTCATTTGCCGGCTTCGAATGAAATTGACACGTGTTAAGGATTATATACAAGCTATTTCTATGCATTAAGTTTCCCACCAGTGAAATTAAATGCGAGAATTACAATAAGCCTTCGAATATTAGAAGCTATAAATTGTTCGAAGTTGTAATTCGCATTCTAGTACGTAGATTTAAAATTGGAACAAAGCTCTGGATCTTTCAAACATCTTTGATATATATCTCTAAACTTATAGAACTATTTTAATTTCTTTTAGTATTTTAGTTTATTTAAATTTATAGATATGTAGAGATTTCTGAAAGTGATTCAAATTTCGAATTTCTTAGTTCGATTTAAGCAAAGAGATCGATTAAGACTATTGTATGAAAAAGTAACTGGCTAGTAATATAAAATACTTAGATCATAGATGTATCGCTATACAAGTTACGACTTTATAAATTCAAATTTGGAATGTTGTTAGTTCGATTTTACCAAAGAGATCAATTAAGAATATTGTATGTAAAAGTAACTGGCTAGTGATATATAATACTTAGATTTATCGTTATACAAGTTACAACTTTATAAATTTAAATTTGGAATGTTGTTAGTTCGATTTTACCAAAGAGATCAATTAAGAATATTGTATGAAAAAGTAACTGGCTAGTAATATATAATACTTTTACAAGTTACGACTTTATAAAAGCTTCTTATCAATTTACGTTGTCACATTATAAATAAAATTTATTTGCTTGTTAAAGGTGAAAACATTTCAATTGGATTAATACTTTATCTTTATAGAAAACAGAAATATTTTTAATAAAACCATAATAACTTGTACAGAAATAATTAACATAAATAGTTTGCACATTTCGACTCATACACGCAAATAATATCACGAACATTATGCGATCATTATATTAATTACGAACAGCAATAAAAATAACAGGATAATCGGGGGTTAAGCGGAATTTATACTCCAATAATTTCTATACGAACACTTAGGAATACGAATTACCGAAAGATTGGTGGCATATAACCGTTCATTAGAGCGTAAAACCGTCTAATTCCGATTGTTTAACGGAAAATGGAACAATTCCTGTTTAATTCGTATAATCTCCATGACTGAAACAATTATTGTTCTAATGATAAGCACTCGCGGTTAGCTCCCAATACAAGCTGACTTTAATGATTATCATTTAATTTGACGTAAATTAGTAGCGCTCGATCTCTAATGAAATGTAGAGATTGATGCTTTCACTATGTAATTAGGTTGGGGGGGTTGCGAATATGAACTAATTATAATCAACAGATTACTTACTATCAAGCCATTTGGAATCGTATTTGAGTGTTCGCTTGAAGGAGAACTCCCGCCTGCCCGTTGTTAGGTTGTGCAGGTCCGTTCTGAAAATGACCGTGTCAGCCTTTGTGAATTCGGCGTTGGTGCCGGAGTACAAAGCGGGCAGGGAGCCAGGGTTGCCTCTCTCCACCCACAGCGCCGTGGAGTTGTCCGCTGGGTCGTAGGGGCACTTCGCGACGCCCATACCGATCCCCGGCACGTACTCGTGTCGGGGCAGGTGTGTCAGGTTCGACTGCAACAAAACAATGCCGTTTATTTTTATCGACGGCCCCGAATACCTGTACGTAAATAGCCATTTGCATGGAATCGCTTTGCCACCCTCGTTCCGAAACAAGTTAAATATTAATTTTTTTACGGGATAAACGTACCGATTTCTATGCGCTATTAATCAAAGGCGTTTTTGAAAAACACATCTAACGAGTGGATTTATGTGTCTGCCCTCGCACTTGAAAACACATTCGCTATTAATTTCACTTAAAACTCCATGTCCGTTTCACGTCCGCAACGATTTATTGACCCAAACGTATCATTTAAAAGACGCTCGAATATTTTTCAACATCGTGTGGGCGTCCTCTATTAGTATAATGCGATGGGTGGCGGGACCGTTTTCAAAATTATCATAAAATTACTAAATGTAGCATAACCGTGGGGTGGGCAGTGTGGTTCGCCGGCGTGGATTGAGACTTTATGTAAATTTTAACGACGCCGCGACCATCGAAGGCACCTGTGACCCGCACGCCCCCTCCATTCACCTGACGAAAACCTATGTCGTTTTTATTTCAATAAGCCGAGGATTAAATTACGACTCGAGGAGGCACCCGCTGTTACCACCCGCTGGGCGCCCCGGGCTTTCCCTACTGCGAGTTAAAGATCGAGAAAGATCTTTAAACAAACAATTTAGCATGTTGACACGCGATACAATAGAGTTTGAACCACTTCTCAGCGCACGAAACATCTTATTCGGTAATTCCATGTAGAAAAGGGTGCATTGTGGTCTTTAAAAATGTTTTAAAGGGTGAGAAAGTAACAATTGTTACAATAGGGCAAACGAGATGGTAAGTAGGTACATTATTTTCCGGTGAAGGCAAAGAAAGGCCAGAATAAACAAGCAAATGGATCGGACGGAAAAGCTCGGGGCCTTCCCCTGTAGAATAAGAAAGTTTGTGGACACCCGCAACCTTCATTAGACCCTTGCTTTGTTTGTTTACGGAATTACCATCTTTAAAGCTTTTCATTGACGGAATGAGGCGTCCGGTGCCGGTAATGATTACGCATTGAGTGAAAGTTAGCCTGAGGACTTACATCTCTGTACCCTAATTTAAATATTGGCCTTGTACAAATTCCTTGATTGAACGTAATTTCTATTTGTTGATAATTCTTCTTGTGGAAATAAATATATAAACATTATGAAAAAAATAATGTGGTACCGGTCAGTAGCTGCTTTCGGTACCCGAGTAGACCTCCCCTAATGTGTGTCATTTTCCTATATCCGAACGAAGTTATTGATAAAATTGACTTAACATAAGTTTATTCAACTTTACACGACTAAATTCTAACTTAACTTTATCGTGACTAAATTTAAAAGTGTGTTGAACTGAATTCAAATAACTATTGGGAGCTTAGTAAAGATATTATAAACTTATTCCCAGTACTATTAAAGCAATATAAAACTGTCTAGCGTCTGAAGTAATACATACTTAGAATAATTTACAAAGCTTTATACATATAATAATAATGTTTCCCCGTAATGCAATCTGTGGTTTATGCATTTGTGTGGTTTTGTACAGTTTTATGTATTAGCTGTATTAAAATAAACCCACTGTTCGACACACGAACTCGACATATGCCTGCAGATGTGTTCTGTCAGTGCCTTCGAGGACACCCCTCTTAGGCCTCCACACAATACAGGACTATTTCTCTATCACTTTAATTTTTAACTGATTTCTTATGACCTTAGAGTTTAGACCTTTTCAACGCGATGTTCTAATAATTAAGTTCAAATAATGTGTGATATTTATAATACCTGTTTTATAGTATGCATAAAATCAAATGGACTTTGATGTCAAATTTAATACATTGTGTAGATGTTGTTACCCCCTTTAGCCTTCGAACACACAAAGACTAAATTGCGAGGCGGGGTAAAGTTTTGGAAAGCATGTCACTATCAGCCAATGATTAAAGGCCGATCTGATATTGTCATGTTATTAAACGATTAAGCATGTACTGGCAAATATTAGGGCGATTTACACTCCTTATAAAAGGATTTATAATTAAGAATTTCCTTAACGATAGTTAACGTAATGTTTGGATTATATAAGCTGAAAATCACTTAAAATAGATTCGTATAATTTATGAATGAATGGACAAACGAACATAATCATGAAAGGTATACACCGCTTAGCTATCCACATTTCAAGTTTTTCTTAAGTTTTTAAACTTCCATATAAAGAAAAATCTGTTTATATACTTTAAAGAATTATTTATATATATATATATATATATATATATATACAGTAGAACCGATTAATAATTGGGATTGTTAATATAATTCTATTAATTTACCAGCTCCCGTCATGGTGCAAATATGGTGCTAAAAATACGAGAAACGCACTTACAAACCCAGATCATGTATGGGTATTATACCTTTCTGGTGTATCTTCTGCTCATTTACCCCTTCTATAAAAAAAACTATTTTTATGTAACAGAAAGCATAAGAGCAGGCTTTGAGTGAAGTGTTAATCCCCGCCCATGGACACCTACAACGCCAGGAGGCATACTAATTTCCTAGGTATTTTTTATAAGCGTTATTAAGTATCGATCCTGTCTATTCGATGTAAAGACAGTTTGAACATTATGCTAAGAGGTCCTGATCGTCTCAGATATTTGCTAAAGATTTTGCATAACTAAGTTTGTGTTTGAACTTCGTCTTCTCTGAAATAAGCGGCAATTACATAGAGAAACTTTAAAGTGAAATAAAGCTCGACTCATCAAAAACATATGTTTATTTCACAATAATTACAAGCACACTTGAATACCGTATTTTTTATATTAAAACTCACACACACTGTCGATTAGACCCAAGATAAGCTACTTATAGCTTCTGTTATAGGTGCTGATAAACTACATAATTTGTATAAATACTTAAACTTAAAAATAAATATATTATAAACACACAGACAACAAATATGTCCAACAACAACACATTTGTTGTTACCGGGGATCGAACCCGGGACTCTGTTAAGCAGTGGCATGATAACTGCACCAACCGAGTTGTCATACTTTGACGGCAAACAAGCTCAGGGCTCGGATCGCTGTCAAGAGGTCTGATGGATGCCCATACTGTTAAACAAAACAAACACCTGGATGCCGAAGTCATTACACACCAATATTTTCTTGTAAAATATTGTTTTGCTTATATCATCTTAAAAAGTGAAGTCGTACTCAAATAATTTCAAGATACTAACAAACGTTAATTTTTTAAAATGTATTTAATTTATTTAAAATGTATTTGATTATCCGTTCTTTTATTATAAGAGAACAAACTGAAGCTATTCGAACGAAGATATTGGATCCTAATTTTGAATGGGACTGAAACCACACCTGTGCTCGCTGTCTGATGTACGCGAATCGATCGCAACTCCCGTTCTACCAATGTTATGACTTTTGTTAGCTTTTCAATTATTTTTATACGTATAAATAGGTACAGCATTATACACATGCTTCTTATAAGTTCAACCTACAATCAAGTGGCTCAATATGTAAGCAATTAATACGATTTTGTTTTATGAAATAAATAGTAAAGATTTTAACTGAGACATTGATTGAGCACTTCTGCTATACAAAAAACGCGATTTCGTTAAGATTTCTTATTCCACAGTTGATGAAATTCAAAACGATACCATGAGACGATAGTATTTAAAGTGGCATTAAATACTATATTCTAAGGTAAATAATACGATCGAATTACTGGGCTATAACAAAATTTGCTCAATAATCCGATTAATATGCCCTAAATTATTTATTTATACTGTATTGCACTTAAACAGCAGAAGTAGAAGATGCTAATAGATGTTAATACATATAAGAGCAACGGGCGGCCTTATCGCTAATAAGCGATCTCTTCCGGGCAACCCACAAAATAAAATAATGTACCTGCCTGTTTATTAACTAATATTTAAATAAACAAGCTTTTTTTAATTTAGTATCGGCACTAACTTTAATTCTTTCAACATTAAGCTTAAGTTGACTTAAAGTGCCATAATGAAAATCAAGATTTGTAGCTAACATTAGTTAGCTACATACATAACTATTAAGTTATATGAGAGGAATTCTGTTTCACAAAAAGTTCAATTCACCCGCTTTCATATAAACTTTTAGTATGTGTTTCGCATATCAACTAGGTTTTCTTTAAGCGTTCCTCCGCAGATGTAAGAAAACAACCGCATAAAGTTTCCGTCATAAACTCGTGTGCACTGCACCTGTCTGAATGTAAATGAGATAATTAGGGATGAAATACTTGGTTGATATTTATGTTTAAAATCCATGTGACCCAAATAGGCTCTACGTAAATTTTATTTTACGTATAATCTGATTTTCCTTCAGACTAACACTTCGCCGGGAAATTGGACTCGGGTCTTATCAGATACATTTGTATTCATGTTAAAACATGTTTTCAATAATATTACGTGAACTATATACGAAGATATGTAACATGACAACCTTTTAAATACAATGCAAATTTGCGGTTTTAAATCATCTGCGGTCAAAGTATAAACAAAATAACATTAAAATGCGTGAATGCGTTTTAAAGCGTACTGAAATTCTGTATGGCTTATAAAGTGATTTTGTGAAGTGTCCTCTCGTCCAGACTCGCGTTATAATTACTGTAATGTTCACACTCATACGCTATATTGAGCCTAGAGGGCTTAGTATAATCGGGTTATTGTAACTGCAATTTCTGTATACATTTTACAAGCATTGTGCATCTAGTGAACGTACAATTTACACCTTTCTCTTTGACGTTGAATAATTTAAGAGCGTTTATGATGTAAGCGAGAGGTTTTAATTGCATTAGAAAAATGTCAAATGGTACACAAAGCCAGAAAGTGATAGCACGAGCTCAAAGTTAAATGTCCCAAACTTAAGATGATTACCCAATACTACTTCGTATTAAAGGTTACTCTTAAGTAATCTCAATTATAACGTATGCAACACGTGTATTAGGTTCATATAAAGCTTTACAATTTTACTAGAAAATATTGAGTATTTTATTATGGCATTGTTGTAACACAAATGCCCTTATATATAAAATGATGATTTTATAGGAACGTTTATTGTGCACGTGTGACGAAACAGGTTGTTTTCAATTTAAATGGCTACAATCAATAAGCGGGGCTTATCACATTCATTCGTGCGGGATAAATGTGATGTATTTTAAATCTGCTATACAAATTGTCCTATTGTTATGCACGACCGGTAACAAATACAATTGTTTCGATACAAAATCACTTTCCTCTTATATCCCACACTCACTTCTATATGCCATACATTGTCTATTGTTGATAACCGGTGCAGGTGAAATAGTGTAAGCGAAAACGCAATCAAAATCTGAACTCTTATGTGAAAATGAAAATCGATATATTCACGTGAAGCAACGTATATGTCTATTCGTTGTTAAGTTATATTTTTATTAGGTACATACATTAATTGAATGATATACCTATCAATTAAATATGCAGGTATTGTAATAAACAGAGATTCGTTTATTCGTTGAGAGAGTGTATTGACTGAATTATAACATGATTTAAATCAAAATAAACATCAATCGGATATTAGGTAAGCATTGTCTCCGTGATAGCAATAAAATAAATTGGTCGCAGTAAATATGACATTTTGGTTTGTATCAGTCTCAGCGTGTCCCAGGACCCTATCAATTGCGTACATGTGATTTCACTCAATTTTTGAAACCGACGCGCCCTCACCACAGGGAGGGGAACGCATTACTCAAACGACAGATTATAATACAATACATTGATCATGTCTCGAGTTTTACGTAACAGTTATTATAACACAAAATTGCTTTTGTGTCTATCATTTGTAAATGGGCACGTTTTATTTAAATTCAAAAGGAATAAGTTAACCTTAAAATTTAACTACTAACCAAAAAAGTATTGTGTTGATGCCCTAAACTGTTAATTATTTTAGTTAATTTGTGACAAAAAATGTTTAGTATAATAGCCTTTAAGAGCGACGAGATATTGTGTTTCCTGAAATTCTAATATAGAGCAGACAATAACGCAGTGTTAATATACTCTGTATTAGTATGCTCTGTGGTCGGCTAGTATCGCCAATCGTATTCAATACTTCCTTCCCCACAAACGTAATATATTTTCAATTTTCGAACGTTCCCGCTCTCGGTTTTTGACTTTTAATACGATTTATCGTCACAAAACTGTATTTTTATGTACCGTGTAATAACAGTTATTGCTTTTGAATTGCGGTTGTTGTAAGTGAAATCATTTTTCATATAACTTTTACAGTTTTTCATCTTTACATTGGCGGTGTGTGTGTCGTTTATTAATTCATTTTTATTACTATTTTGCTTGCATCTTTTACGATAGTGAAGAAACCAATTGATAATTAGTGGATTAAAAAAATTCTTTAGAAACTATTGATCTATCAAAATCTGAAGAATCTGAAGAAACTCTCCGCCACTCCTCTAATCGCGTGTAAAATTTTTTACAGTATCTGCAACCATGCATCAATTAATGGGTCAAAAACTTTATTATATAAAACAATTAAAAATAACCTTTACTATCGGTGTACTAAATGCCTATAGGAATAACTTTGATGATTTTCTTCTATCCTACATACATACAAATTTGCTGGTATTGTGTTATAAAATCAAACTCAAAATATCTTTATTCAAGTAGGTCTTTATAAAGACACTTTTGAATCGTCAATTTTTACACTACCACCGGTTCGGAAGGTAATCTACCGAGGTATCTACCGAGAAGAACCGGCAAGAAACTCGATAGCTGCTCTTTTAAAATAAACAATTAATACAATATTGTGCTACTGACAATTAAAATAACAAAGCATTGTAAGGCTACTCAAGAATTGAACTGTCCCGATGCTGAGCCAATTGCCAACACATTGAAGGGATCTTTGTCCTCTAAATGATAAATAATAATATAATACACACACATATTTTAAACTATAAAAATCCAGTTTAAAAGAGACTAAAAAATTCAGAGGAATATTTGGTTTTAGAGTTTAAAAAATATAAGATGATTGAAGCGAGGATTATTCTCAATTTTCGTATTATTAAATTATTTTAAATTGAACCAAGGGTCAAAGGCGATAAAATTTGTTAAGGGTCAGTGCGATACATCATAAAATTATATGAAAGTCAAACGCAGGAAGCTGAGAGGTGAACAGAACACAGAAATTTATTGCGGTGTGTTTTCGATGGCCTTTGTGAAAAATCAAGTTTATCGCTCGAAATACTTTATTAACGTCCTGAATATACAAAGGACTTTTTTTGTAATAGTTACACAATTGACCTTTGACTTTCCAATTATAAAACACAGTGAGACGTATGCGACATAAATATATAGTAGCATTCATTTGTTTTTGATTAATGAAACAGAAGGCAAACAAGGAATCAAAAACTTTGAGTAGTACTGACCACCGCCCATGGACACCTACAGTGCCCGGCTTACAAGTGTCTTGACGGCCCCCCTAAGCCAAGTTGTATTTATCGACAAGTTTTATTTTTAAATTTGGAACTAACTCGGTCGTAAACGCGAATCCTCAATTCAAAATAGTGATACGGAATAGGTAACATAAAATTGTCATTGGTTAGCGTCTTTACGGAGTCGTTCAGTCAGAAATACCTTTTGCAACGCTGGGAAAAATCTGTTCTCGTCTTACGGCGTCATTTGGAATCAGTATCCGTGAAATTTGCCGCGGTTGCCAGCGTGAAGTTACTTTACGTACTGGGATGCAACCAAAAGGAGCTGTGAGACGCGATGCGTTATAAACGTGGATTTTCTTTTGACGTGTTGTTATTTGTGATGATGTGAATGGAAATACGACGAAACATAAAATACGGATGTAGTAAACAGGTAATTGGTTTGTTTGATTAGCTAGATCTAGTACGACCTTCTGTTTGTCTATATTATTTTGATAGTATACGAATACAATAATAAAAAACCTTACTCATGCAATGCATGAGACGTTAAAATATTACAATCAAGCCTATTTTCTGAGGCTAATAATTAGTTGAAGTCTAGCCTAGTTAACTAAATATATTAATTAAAACAGGACAGTGTAAAATAAATGGTTACACCTAGGACTAAGACTAAGCCTAGGTAGCTTTAAACTTTATAATATACCAATATAATCATTATTTTCCCAGCGGTGTATTGTGAGAGTCTTTTGGACCTATCTTAATTCGTTCTGAATACACTTATAAGATCTATACAGGGAATCCTAGTGACCTATTATAATGTAAAATAATTAATGTAACATATTAAATGATTAACAAAGAAATCTTTTAAATTTGGAATTCCATCCAAATGCCAAGTTTTGCCCAAGTTTGTGACATATGTAACCTGTTGATCTGTTGTATCTTTGGCGATCGTCCAACGATCATTTTAATAACATCCTAGATTTCTAGAAGATTTAGCCGGTTCAGCTAATAAAAAGAATGAAACAAGAAAGAAAATACGCTTATTTGAAAAATGTTGTAAAAGATTTCTATTGAATATTTACTCTCTATGTATTTTAAAAGCTGTTTTTTTTTAAATTCCATTCAGAACTGATTGAAACCAAACAAAAAAACATTGTTACATACTTAATTATTAAGGAATATAAATTAATAAGGTCTTGAAGCAAAGTTATACGGAACATACTTAAAAAAAAATAACAATTCTTAGTACCACTTATGTAAAAATATGTACTTACATAGAGGACCCAGTCTTTGGGGCTATGTGCGTTGGTGCCACAGATGTAAAGCCGCGAACCATCGCCCATTGGTTGGATGACACGGATATGATTGCGACAGTCGAAATGCTGAAAAAAAAACAATTTATGAATTTGTGACGACCGGTTTCTTTACAATATAAATGACGTCGCATTGTTTCATCGCTGTCGTCAACTTTTCAATATTTTCCGTGGAAGGAAATTGAAATAATTCTTTTAATTTTTGATTTTTTGTCGTATCTATTTCAATTAAAACTAAATAAGTATTGAAATGTCGGTCTAAACTTAATTCTTGCCGTTAACATAGTATCACATAAACATTTATTTATTGTACGTATTTAGTACATTGTGTTAGTTTAATAGATGAAATTAAAGCCATCAAATATATAAAGCTTATTGTTTTTATTCCCCTTTAAATAATAAGTTAAGAAATTACGAGTGAAGTCTCCTATAGGCTGTAATTGTAGTCGTATTTTAAGATACGTGACATGATTCTAGGTGCTACCTCCATTTCCCGAGATAAAATCTTTTGCTTTCAGACTGTATTTATTCAAATTCTTTTCCATGCTTTGCTTACTTATTTGTACGAAAGCTAGTGGATGGCCAGATTCTTTTCTTTCAAAAACATAGGAGGTTTCATTGTATAAAACCTTTTTTGTCTCTATAAAAATTATAAATTCCAAATTCAATTTTTTTTATTAGTATTTTCCCGTATAAAATGTACATGGCGAGGATAAAATGCGTTATCAATATACCGATTGTGAAAGTAAATAAATGTTTGTTTGTTTTTTTTTCTTTCAAAAAACATAGGAGGTTTCATTGTATAAAACCTTTTTTGTCTCTATAAAAATTACAGATTCCATTTTTTTTAAATTAGTATTTGCCCGTATAAAATGTATATGGCCAGGATAAAATGCGTTATCAATATACCGATTGTGAAAGTAAATAAATGTTTGTGTTTAATGTGTTCATTACGAAGCGACGGTTTTACTTTTAATTAGATTACTAATACTACTTTATGTTGTCCAATCACAATTCTCTGTGTGGACAGAAAATTAGTTTCAGTCTCTCGACCGACCACAGAACCGCATTCCATTAGATGGTATATTGTTATTCAAATATCGCAAAATGTGATTTTGTTAAAACAAAACACAATCGTGATTATTATCTAGTCTATGTACAACTGGTGAATCTTTAACTTCTTCAATATATCACACGTTTTAGTCGATACACAAACAATGTAAAAATAAATTACATTTATAATATTCTACTCTTATTAAGATGTGAATTCGCATGCAAAACTTTATTCTGAATATTCATTTCGTGAATTCACTTATATTGAAATTATTTAAGCATCATTTTGTTCACTAAAACGAACAACGCACACTCCTGTCACACGGAATATTAATGTCCCGTTCAATATTTATGTTGAACGCAAATTTACATAATCACAGCCAGTGAGCGTTCGCCCACTCTTCTGAATTACTATTATTGCAATAAAATTTCCGATGCATCGAATATGTGCGGTTCCTTCATTAAGCCGTTATACCAGATTGTCACTCAACATAAATCGTATAAGTATTTCTTTGATGATGGAAAATGTGGCTAACGTGATGTGGACTGGCTTAGGACGTATCTACATAAAAGTTTATATTAGAGCTTTTATGTTTTTTTAGAATATTATCAAGTGGATCTTAATTAAGGCTATACTATACCTTATTCTGATTGTATAAAACGTAATCCCAGTTAGTAGTTTTCCCGGTATTGGTGTGAAAATAAACAATTAGGCCGAGTTCTTTGTTCGCTCGTAAAAACTTGCGCCACACTTTCAGCCTAGCGGAGGTAACTTTCCGAGAGATTGTTCTAAAGTAATTATCGGATTAATATACTCGAAGCGTTTCGTTGTACTGACGCGCGCAAAAGTGTTTTACGTTCGGAAACAATCAGAATTAAGAGAACAATCAGGCTCACGTCTGAGTTTCTTTTAACGGTACTTAGCTGGGCGCTCGCATAACTTCACTCCCAACTAATGCCTTCGATTGGTCCATTTTGTTAATTATTCGCCACTTTGTACGTAAGTCGATTTACGACCGGATTTTCTTATTCTCGTTTTTTTTTTACTGAGTGGCTTTTAACTAATATATCTATAATGTCCTGGGGGGTCTTTGAATTGTTAATGTGATGTTAATTTATATCGATAGTTTAAAGTAAAAGAACGTAGCTAGAAATAATACGATTGTAATCATGTAATGGCTTCTGGTCAGATTCATAATTTTAATTTTAAACGGGTGAACATAACACCGGTAAGCAACTGATATTAAAATATAAAATACCCTTGACGTAAAAGCCTTCTAATGAAGCCTTTTATCCCGCAATTTTCCCAGATACGATCACAAAGAGCAATGACTTAAAACAACAAGAAGAGTGTCGAACGATGGCCAACAGAATTCGCCGACGGCATTTCCCAGCCCTTTTCATGTAACATCGTGTTTAGAAGGGAAAACTCTCAGACAGCGTAACTTTGATTATAGCCTGCGAGTGGATGTTTTCGCGATCGAGGTGAGATATTTGGGAATAATTCTTTTTTACAACCCACATTTGTACTAATAAAAGAATTTATTTTTTTTCGTCCCGAAACGAGCGGTAGCATGTGGTCTATAGCTTTTCTTGCAATAGAAAAGTTTCGACTTTTATTCGCTTTCGGATATATTTTGTGGATGTTTGAAGTTGGCTTTAGTTTTATCCCGAGTCAGTTCCCAAATTGTGAGGATTGCGGACCGTTTTTATTGGAAGCCATAGAACAGGTTTAGAAAACTTTTATTTGGCTATATTTATTGAACATTTACTTATCTTTTAAATAATTTCGTTCGAATGTATTTGAAAAAGATAGTCTATACAAGATATTAGAAAAAAAATCCATGCAATTTCCAACAAATGTTTACGTATAATATTTACTTAGTCTTGCCATAAATATTGTTATAAAGAAAAGCACGATTTTTTTTTATACGTAACATTTATTCCTTTCATAGTGAGTTAGTTTAATACATCAATATATAACTATTAAAAATATACAATGTTTATTCGAAGTGGTCTCCATTGGCTGCAATACAGTCTTTTAAACGTTGAGGCCAGTTATCAATAGCAGCACGAACTCTTTCTAGAGGAAAATTCTTCACTGCCAACCGAATGGATCGTTTTAGGGACTCCAAATTATCATGGCGTTTAGAGCAAGCCTTACTCTCTAAAACTGACCATAAATCATAATCCAATGGATTTAGGTCAGGACTTGACGACGGCCAGTTTTCAGTGCTGATAAAGTCCGGAACGTTAGTTTTCAACCAAGATTGGGTGGATCGAGCTCTATGACCCGGTGCCGAGTCTTGTTGAAAGCACCATTCTTTGTTATTGAACATGGTGTTAGTTAAAGGCTTAACTACCGTCTCAAGAATGGTATTTTGATAAACTTGTGCCGACGTTTTAATACCTTTTTCACAAAAATATGGCTCAGTCACCCCTTCATAGCTAACACCCCACCAAACCATCACTGAAGTGGGATAATGCCCACGTTGTACTCTGTTTACTAATTGCGAAGCTTCTTTAGAGCTTCCAGCATAAATACGGTCATTTTGTTTATTAAAATACTGCTCAATTGTAAAAATTTTCTCATCCGTAAACAAAATTTTTTTGTGACCTCCCTTTGCGTACCGCTTAAGTAGTTGTTTGGATTTTACCACCCTATTCTTCTTTAAATTATCAGTTAAGAAGTGACCAGTACGTCTCTTATAGGCTGCAAGTCCTAAGTCATCTTTTAATATACGCGACATGGTTCTAGGAGCTATCTTCATCTCCCGAGATAAAATCTTTTGCTTACGGACAGGATTTCTTCGAATTCTTTCCCTAACTGCTTTAATCACCTTTTTCACACGAACGGTACGTGGACGGCCAGATCTTTTTCTGTCACAAACAGAGGAGGTATCATTGTACCTATCAATAGCCCGGTAAACAAACATTTGACTAATACCAAGCGGGTGGAGGGTTTTAAAAATTGCACTTTTCTCCATACCTACTTTATGTAAGGCAATCACAGCGATTCGGTTCTCTTTATCACCCCACTCCATTTTAATATAACAAAATATTTAACAATATAATGGCGCGAAAATAAGAAAACACATCAAGCAATCATATAAAAATGACAGATTCCAAATTCAAACGTAATATTTTCTTTTTTTGAATAGTAACAGTATTTATGGCCAGACTAAGTATACTAATTTCAAGAAAAGAAACAAAAATAACTTTATTAATATAAGTAACTTTCCTACATTTATTGCTAGTTCCTAAATTAACGGCGTAGGGCGGATTAGGAGAACTGGCAAGAAACTCTCCGCCACTCCTTCAAATCGGCACGTATGTTCTACGTAAGTACAGTTGTAAAGATCTGTACCCAGCACAATGCTCCATATCTTCATATTGTTAAAAAACAGCCATGGTTTGGACAAAGAGCCTTCTTTCCTCTATATGTATTTAAAACAGCCTTCAGTTGTTTAGTAGAATAATTGATTTATAACAGTGATGTCAAGAAAAATACATAATATATCATGCTATAGTACCCACATCCGCCCAATCTCCAGAAGCGGGGTGTAACAGAAATAAAACAAATATTGTTCCTACGTCGCGATTGTAAATCAAAATTAACGGCCTTAATATAGCGAGTAGAGCTTTAAGCTCCCGCAATGAAATATGCGCCTCCCGCCGCTCACCGTTAAAAATGAGATTAAATCTTGATGGAAATAGTGCTAGTTATGTGCAATTTACCGAATATGGAACTAATTGAACGAATAAATTTCTTAACTTTATACCTATATTTATTAATTCTCTCATATAGCACTATACGAGTACAATCTATTTCTTTATTCGGACAACAAAAAGTCCATACATGTTTTAATAGTTTCTTACTACGTATTCAGACTAAATAAAAAATAGTTCTGAGTTTTAAGACGTCATATTTATCATACTTCACAATATCAGCCATACTTTTAAGGGAAACCTATTGAAATTAAAAAACCCTAAATATATTAAAGATTGGTTATACGTTGTGTTTGTATATGATCTTGGCCATAGTTAAAAATTACCAACTGAATATATAGAACAATAAAATAAACTGTAATTAAACATGGAATTCCTAATTACCTCCGATTTCCCTTTTGACACACACTGCGCCACGTTGCTGGGCTCCAGATTTATTGCATCCCTCTGAAACAACGAGAGTTTAAATCTTAAGAAGTAATTACACTAACTAACTAACTAGTTATAAATTTAAGCTACTCAATAAGAAATATCTATAAAGACATAATTTATCCAAACTAATTCTTGTAAGCAGTACGTTAATTGTAAAAAATGCCAGATGATAACCACACCGAGGTTCTTGTGGGTTTTTTTCAGCTGAGGGCCCATGAACCAATGTAAGTATATGGGTAGTACTTTTAGTAATAAGTAGGTTTAGTTTTAAAGTGCTTGTTAACAATCCTTATTTAAAAATGAATGGGGAATGAAAAATGAGTACACGAAATATCTGATGAAACATTCCAATGTGACTAAACGATTACTTACAATTTCTTGATGGTGTTATTTAAAATAAATATAAAGTATACCATATTAGTCCTTTATTAAAAAATCCGGGCAATAATAATTACTGTTAAATTATTTACATGATAATAACAAATATGTTTCGGTAATTAACTGTTTAAATAAACATGTTTATAACTAAGTTTAAGTTTAGTTAAGGTCAAGTTTAAACTTATTACTTAATTGTTATGGGAGTTAAAAACTTGTATAAGATCAATAGTACATACCTCACAATGTGACGCGCTGATATTGTTCATGTTCAGCCGATATAAACGATCCCTGAAACAAATATATATGATTTTAAACTAAAACCTATGACTACATAAATCTTGTATATATTATCTGTATTCTTTAATATAGCACAAACAGCCGTTCAAATATTCAGACCTTAGTTCTCCCTTTGTTAATAGCTTTAGTGTTAGTTCGGTGTGTAATTCTTCTGATAAACGTCATAAAGTTTGGATTTTTTTAAAAACAAAAATTAAATGCTGCTAGTTAACCTGACGCTGGACGACACACTAGGATTTTTCTGTGTTGTAAGAGAAGACACATCTATCTCGAGGTGATTAATATTAGAGTTAGTATAAGCCGCTAGCGATTGCCTAGGTGCGTATGTTTATATGTATGTTAACTTACATTGCACCAACGTAGAGCGCATCACGCTTGGCGTCGACAAAGAAAGTTCTGTAATACAGACTCCCGCATGAGAATTCCCGTACATGATCTGTGGACAATATAATACACATTAAAAACTTTACAATATAGGTTTTATATAATAAAATAATGGTAGAAGTCGATTTTTAAAAATAGAATGATATACGTCGACTTTAAAAATAGAATGATATCAGTCGATTTTAAAAATAGAATGATATCAGTCGATATTAAAAATAGACTGATATAAGTCGATTTTTAAAAATCGAACAGTGTAGAGCTTATTAGCAATCTGAAGGAAACGAATTTCTTAAATGAATCGCATTGAATTCAATTTTTATTTACCATTTAATACATACAACGTTAGAAGTCAATTCGTTATAACACTTTTGAACGTCAATTTTTTTTAACGTTTATAGTCACACACGATATCCGCCATGTATCCGCCACGTTTGCAATAAGAATCACGAAAAACCGACTAAAAACTGAACGAATAACGACAGCAAGTACGTGACTCGGCAATAAATATTTTCCCGCCAACATACCATAAACATGATTGAAAGACAGTATATTGATAAATTGCGAACTGCACTTGGGGTTGAAAGTGAACCATTCTAATTGTACTCTCAACTAATGAACCTGTCTATGTGTCATTATTTTGTTTGTCGCTAGTGATTAGTTACTTAAACACGCTTTTTAAGAAGCTAGCCTATATAGCCTTTAAATAACAAGTAATAACACCTGATAGACATATAAAATAATAACACTGATATTAAATTCAAAAATAGAACACAAGGCATAATAACGCACAAATATTATATATAAGACATTTAAGACGGTTACGCTAAGCAATTACAAAAGTAAGACAATTCGATAAATAAATAAAATTCTAATCGACCATACTTGTTTGAAGTCAACACCCATCTTCAAAACTCAAGTATCACGTCACATTATTTTAAAATTCGAAACACTATAAAACGGAAAGAAGTCAAGTGAAAATTGTGTTTACACGGGCGAATATTATGCTCTTTGTAAATACTCTTCGGAGTGTGAAGTTTTAAAAAAAAAAACCAAACACCGACCCGGCGTAAGACGTCTTCGGGCGGAAGACTTTTCAATGTGTTCACCTATTTGCGTCTCAGAATACATTTTTCACGAAGGCAGCCGTCACTGTCTCAATAGACGGTTCTAGAATATATTCCGTAAAAGTAATGTGGAAACGGCGGCTCTCATTCCAAGGGCTTTCTTTTCACGTTTCTTTTATACATTTTACTTTTAAAATTCTTTATCATTAAGAGACACATTTGTAATTGTTAATACATTTTTTTATAAATAAACTATCCTATTACGATGTAATTATTTTGTTATTAAATTTGATTATTTATATTTCTTTATTATACTTAGGATAATGTATGATTTTTAGTATTCTTCAAATGTAATATTTTTAATTATTTTCTTAGTTACCTGGAAAAATATCGCTTAGTGTTCTAACATTTATTGAGTTCTAAAAATGTATACAGCGAAGTGTATATAAATAATTTTATTACAATAAAATTGTATAAATAAACTTTTTTATATTTGTCTAGAACAAACATTTCCTTAAGAGCCTCTCTAAATTAACGTCTGGTTACGTTAATTTTTAGAGGCTCTTCTTGGAATATTAACAATTATTGTGTTCTAATGAACTAAATTTAATTTAAGTTTTAGGTAATATTTTAAAAGCTCGCTTATAAAAGACTAGCGGTTGACAATGTTGCGATGTAAATGAAGTTTGAATAGTGTATAGGATGTATACGTGGGAATAGTGCAGGTGCGAATTCAGAAATCAGTATTGCAGAGAGACTCCGGTGGGACTTCGTTGCAACCTTGTTGTATCACCAATCTGCATACCTAAGTTTCGTTGCCTGTAAAAGTGTTCTGACATGTTGATTGGTATGAAGTTTTATATGAGTTATTAAATCTGCGTTTTAAAATTGTATCGTATTGTAACGTTAAGTATTTCCGCTTTTTATTAAAGCACCAACGTATGTTGAATATAGAAAATGTTTCTTGTATTTCGCGATTAAAATATATAATAATGCTAAGTGCAACTACATCTACTTACATTACATAATAATAGTAACGTTAACAAAATATTATTTCTAAATTATAAATGAAATAAAAAACAATATTTTTGTGATAATGAAAATCAATAAATTCAATAGTTTTAAAGGTGTAGTATTTTGCCCAGTTCTTCTCGTCCGCTCTACGCGCTTGGAACTGGCAGTAAATGGAATTGAAGAGTCATTTTTATGACGATACTTTACATGTGTAAATATTTTTGTTTGTTATTTTTTAAATAAAACCTAAAATGCATTTTCAATACACCAAAAACAGTCAAAATAAACCTCCACTACTTTACTAATGCGGCAATAGAGCTTTTATAACACTTGTGAAGCTTTTTTTAGAATCACATGTACTCGTAGTCAAAGACTGTCAATAATATTTGAATTTGTAAATTAACGCCGTGTATATTTCTCTTTGTTACATTAATTATCGTCATTAAGAGAACACGCAACGCTTTGCACGAGATTTAACAATGGCGTATTGGCATAACAACTTTTATAATCTTAAATATAAGTGGAAATAATTTGGCTCTATAAAAAGATCTTTTGAATGTATTTCTGTCTGCATCTGTTTTATTTAGTTGCATAGACAGACTTTTATTCCCAATTCTGACAATTAACTACACGGCATAATCAAAATTAGAAAAAGTTGCACCATCATTTTTATATATTTTTTTTAAATACATGTTAATGCAAAATGGGACTGCTTTGAATTTTTTGTAGTTCTTGGTTGACGTACGTAAATTAAATCACAAGAATAATATCAGAAACCAACGTTAAATCTTTTAATTAATATTGTTTTCTTTTTAATTTTATATGTGAAATACGAGGCAAACGTGCCTCTGTATAGTGGATTGCGGACACTAGCAGTGCTGGGAGGCCTACATGAGTTGCCGGTCTCTTAGGGAAAGGTCCCAAAAAGGCCCCAAATCATAACGGTTAAATACCTGCGCTGGACGACATTCACGAGGAAGTAAATTCTAATCAAAAGCTTTGTTTAAAAAGTTTAACGACTATCAAGTTTGTTGGATGAAAATAGTCCTCTGAAATACAAAATCGAAACGATAAATTATAATAAAAACATAATGTTTGCTTTTTAACGAAGGCTCATTAAAAAAAATTCACGTAAACTTTCATTGTGGTAATTGTTTTATCGCATGATCCGTGGTCAGCGGGGAGCCGGCAATAACCGAAAGGTACTAGATCCTATCGCTCTATTTTGGTCAAGGATATCATAACAGAGTTTTCGGTCTTATATTATAAACTAATTCAGTTCACAAATAATGCTAGGTTATTCGTGGAATAGGCTCGCATTAAGCTCGTTTATAACTGGAATAAGTTATACAATTAAAACACTCAATCGATTTTTTATGATTTATCGTGTAATATGCGTATAGCCTCGTCGCGACTTTAACGAAGACCTATCGTTTAAGGCTGAGTTTCACCTGGGCTGGCAGATGAGGCAAAGTAAGCCTTGGAGCGAGATCAAATGCAAAACGTTGGATAGAGTGGTGGTGGAGGATTGCCTGGACGCACACTGCCCCATCAAGGGGACATAGGATCATAAGTCAAGTAAGACAATCTGGGCTGGCTGAGCCGATGTCCTCCGAAGCCGAAATGGATGGGATATTCAGGATCCCAGCCTAACTGAGAGTAGTCGATGTCAACTGATGGCACATTAAATTAAAGTGATATACACCTATTAGAATCGGTTTAAATTAAATTTATAAAGAGAACAGGACAATTCCGCTTCATAAAATATCAATCGCTCACATAAAATTGTGACAATAAGTAAACGGTTTGCAAGCAAATGGTTGGATGTCGTTTTTGATGGATTACACCGCGATTACGACGAACAGGAAATCCTCATATTTTTTTTCGACAATTGTTACATCGAAATATAACAAGGCAACGATTAGATTACATGAAAACTTTTGCCGTGTGTTTATATTATCGGCCCAACGGAGCTTAACATGCTCCCTTGTTAGGGTTTATTTTAATTAAGAGATTAGTTATTTGTAGTGTATTTTCTTTGGTATTGTTATGTTTTAGTGAAAAGTTGCTTTTTAAAACTCATATTTTTTATTTATCACGTAGCTAATTTAAATTAACCAAATACTGTGAAATTCCATGTAACGTCCCTGGATTTAACAACAAACTGTTTAAAGCGTCGAAATCAATTGGCTTTGGTTGTTTTAGCTTGTATTCTATACAATGATTTATCTTCTCTCCATTTAATGACCAGCCTCTATAACGCCATATAATGCACAGTCCGTTTAGTGTCGTTATATATAATTGACACTGTATTTCTATCGTGTAATATGCAACTATGTCTGATTTTAGAGTATATATGTTGACATGTACACACCAGGAATATATTATAAGACAAAGTCGCAGTATTAAGCATGTTAAATATTTAACTCTTCACACTTTAAGTTAGATTAAGGTCGTAGACACTGAGACGCGATTAAAAACGTCGTAAAATGGAACATGCTGCTTTAGGAACCCTAATAAAGTGTTCTCGGCGCTAGACTTTATGGTTTAACTGAGAATATAGCTCATATTTATTACTAACAGAGGACAACATTTTTAAAAGACACTTGTCAAGCTTTATTAAAACTTTATATTAACCTATTGTCTACTTTAAAATATATATTAAGAAAAAATGCAAACGTCCGATAAGAGAAACTCTCCACCATTAAATTTTTGTTTGGCAACTATTTTTATTTACAATATGTATGTTTGCCACCTCTCTACTGTGGATTTTATAATGGTGAACTGGTAGATCGCCTTTGTGGCATTTTTAGTGTGATTCGTCCAGCGTAGTACTTGGAGGAGACGAAGTAACAACCGTGTACTCTTGCAGTAAAATAACTTAATAAGAAAAACTTGACTTAAAAAACTAAAACAATAAGAAGACTTAAGAACTTGTATTCAAAAATAATTAAGGCACAAACGACCCATAGAAAAAAAACCTATTTTCTAAGTACATAGTGATATATGACTCTAATAACTTTAAGTACATTTAATAAGTTGAATATTACATTTGATATGTAGCGTGTTATTAACGCAGCTTCACGTGAAACAGACATATTACCATACTTCCGCCCTTAAAGCGTATTAACTTTATTAATATGAGTAATAAACGCTCGTGAGAAGTAACCATTACACTAACATTTACAATAACTTGTTACATTTGAATAATTCTAAATGTTTTACATACATATATAGCTAAATATTATATAAATTATATGTCTGTTTTACGCTTAATATTATGTTACATCGAATTATGTACGAAATTGTAATTAATAAGTTTATTTTAAAAGAGATCCTCCAGCGTAGAATCGTCTTCCGAACAAGTCGTAATGTAAATAATAAGATTTAAAAGGGCGTATACCTTAAATTCATTGAGAATACCGAATAAAGGCAATTATTAACGTTTGTAATAATAATCAGGCTTGTATTAATATGTATATAAAATTAAAACAAAACATAAGAGGTATATAACAGGTAACAAAGAGAATTTTGATTAACCAATCAAGGAAAACCTCCGCACGAAACATTTTTTTACAAACCAAGCTCTCAAACAAAAATTGAATGTCCTAATAAAGAAATCCAGCCGGTTAGTCATTGTAATCCTTTTACCATTCATCTTCGCAGACACGAAAAGGCTTTCTCGAACGCGGTCTAATTTCAAATGCACCTCCAATCGTAAAAGGAGCCGTAAAGAATCGCCCTCTCGAATCGATGCACGGGAATCAAGGCATAGTTGATTTCTTATTGGCCTCCACCCAGACTCGGATTGAAAATACTCCATAAAGATATTGGGACACGACTGGCTAGATTCGTACTAATAAGTAAACTTTGGCGACACCGTATTTTCACAACTGTTAAAACTTTAGAACCTTAAGGCTGTTGTAATATAGAATTCCTGAGACATATACTCTAATATAAAAAGTGATTGAAATCTTAATGAGAATATTTATTGTTGTTTGTTATATACAGTGTTTGGGAAATAAATATACGATGCTTCGTTAATATAAAGCTTTAAGAAAATTAAGTTCATTGTGTTGTATGTTTAGCGTAGTCGCTCATTTAAATTATAAGGGAGTTTTTTTAAGGTTTTTTTCCTTTACAATCTTTGTTGGGTTTTAAACGGAGTTATGGAAATATTAGTTACGTGATACGTGCCTTCTTTCTAATTTGAATACTAGAAAAAACAATACAAAAAAATACTTTTGTAACTATGGTTACTAGATATATGTACCCTAATTTATGGGTACCACGTGTACCTATAATTATTACTTCGTTTCCGTGCTGTATGCACGGAATTAAAATTAAAGGTACTGATTTCCAGGCATCCACTTCATTAATTAATAATATGTTATATATCTTAATAATGATAATGCTGTGGGTTGCCTGGATGAGATCGCTTATTAGCGATAAGGCCGCTCGTTGCCCCTATATCCACTAACATCTATTATCAATGTTATTAAGTATTAATGTTAAAACAGATGAATAAATCTAATTAAAGTTATTTTCATACATGTATTTAACGTTGTTAAATTTCATACGATATAATGCAATCAAAACTTATCAGTTTTAGACAGTCTCTAGAAAATAGGGTAATGTGAATTTCATTAACATAAATTATCCTAAAGGAAAACGTTGTCTCCGGCATGGGGACGAGTCTACTCCTGTTTACGTAACACCTCGCTTCCGTCCATCGGGATTCTTAAAGCTTTTAGGATTAATTAAAGTGTTTCAACATTAACGAGAATGTATAGACAATAATATTCTCTATGGTTCGTCACGATTGCGTTAATCTATCAAGAATTTTGTGTCTCTAATTAATAAGTTCTTTTATACTTTATTAACACGATTGTCACACAACTAACGCGAGATATATACTTCTGTTTAAGAGTTACGTTAATTAAATAAAACGTTCTTACTTCCTTTTGTCCCGCCTGTCTTGTTAAGTAATAGTTTTTGTTATGGCACAAACAGTCAACTAAACATTTTCTCACAGACAAATATTTCCGAAAAACTTAAATTAAAAAAAAAGCTAAATAAACATGGGGTTTAAACTTTAATGTTTAATTGTAATCGCGTAAACAAAAGACAATTTAAAAAAAATATCCTATTTAGAACTGAAAATAATTATGATAAGACAGACAATCCCATCAACGCATGAGATGAAAGACGTAAATTTTGACACAATATCAGTACATAATTTCACACGCACTCACCGCATACGAAATATTAAAGTATATAAAATTTTATTAGGCACATTACCCCGTAGTATATTATGTTTTCGCCTCCTTTTATATTGGCTTTTCACTCCAGAGTTGTGAGTCTAGTGTGCCTCTTTCTCGATTTCCTTCTTTTCTTAATAACAGTGGTTAATGATAGGCTTAATATGCATCTATAACGTCATATTACCCGCAATTTTTTTTTAAACATTCTACATGCTGTCATAGGCCATTCACAAATAAGTACAAAAGACATACACATGTATAACAATTGGGAGTTAATTAATAAAAAATAATACAATTGCAAGTAAAGCAAGCACAATGTATTACAAATTAGATTTAAAAGTGAAAGATATATGTCTATATATGGATATATTGCTTTGTAACTTTAATTGTTAGTAGCACAATTTTGTATTATTTGTTTATTTTAAAAGAGCAGCATATCGAGTTTCTTGCCGGTTCTTCTCGGTAGTTGACTGCCTTCCGAACCGTTGGTAGTGTAAAAATTGACGATTCAAAAGTGTCTTTATAACTACCTACTTGAATAAAGATATTTTGAGTTTGAGTTTGTCACATTCGTAACATTAAATAACAACTTTGTAATGATATATATATACATTCTCCAAATATTCAATAAATTATATTTTGATGTAATAATTCATAAAATCTACGTCAAATCTTAGCTTTGTCGGGACAATGTTTATTAACTCAAGAGCATTAAATTGTTCAAGTAGCTTTATGCGGCCATCAATTTTAAACTTTACCTGTGGTTTATTTGTTCACTACTTTATTACGGTAATTATTCATATGAACTTACTCGTATAGTTTTATGATTAATTTCAAAGGGGAGATAGCATAAATCGATCTAAAAATTTTACGATATGATAATATGAACTGCTGTGCACAACACAACTGTAACAATTTAATAAAGTACTCATGCTTTTACCTGTGACTTCGTCCGCGTGGTTTAAATACAAAATTTGAGTTTTGGAGTTTTGGTTTTGGAATTTGGAGAATCGGTTTATAAATGGCGAAATGTATTTCAACTATTTCCTTAATTTCAACCCTTCAACTCTGTTTTACGCTATTTTTCGCTATACCTATGTCCTTCCCTAATGTTTAGTCAATCTCCATACCAAATTTCATCAAAATCGGTCACTTCCTTCTTTACTTTACTATTATTTACTTATGAGTTACTTTCGCATTTATAATGTTATATTATGGATTATAGCACTCAGACTACAGCCAACAAAAACTCATCAAGTAATTGTTGACCGTACCAAGGACCGAACCCAGGATCATCTCAACTCAAAATTGACCTTATTTATAAAAGTAACTTTCTATATAGAATAATTGACTCTTCAATTACATTTACAGCCGCGTAGAGCGGACGAAAGGAACTGGTTAAAACTCTCACCCACTCCTTTAAATCCCCAAGCATATTCTACAGCAGTAGTAAAGAGTACCATTACACCATGCACCAGCGAATTCATCAATAATATCCGGTGATCCCGCATAATAAACGAGTCATAATTTTTTGTCATTAATAAATCGCATAACTTGGACTCATCATAGTAACTCCCCCTAAAAATATACTTCACTATATCCACAAAATAGACGCAAAGAATACCTTACACACAACGATTGTGCACAGTAATCGGTTCCAATCTCGCAGAAGCACGTTCGTCCCCTCACTACAATACGGCCATGTTCACAATATTGATACCTTCTCTTGTCACCGCTGTAGATTACTACAAAAAGTGAATTGCCTACTTACTGCACCGCGTGTATATTTTATTGAATCTAGGAGATATTGTGACAGAGCCTTATTCAAGCTTTATCAATGGCAACACTAACAACGAAGCAAACAAAAATGCGCGATTGGACATCGATAAATTGTATTTAAACTTTAACAGATCATATTGTGCTTTGATATATTATTATTATAATAGTTAATACTTATATTTGATGAATGCCCAAAACGAATATATTAAATAGTAGTCTTAGTAGTAGTAGTAGTTAAATAAAATAGATAAATAAACAAATACACAAATAACTTGTATACAAGTTATATTTATCTCAATTTAAGGTCAAAACGGATTCTTTGTCGACGGGAATTGAACCTAAGAGCTCTTATTTTTAACACGCGCGTTAAATACTCGTATAATAGTTATATAATTCATTCAGAAATATAAAATATTTCATGGATACTGAGTTCGAATTGAAATTAAGATAAAAAACGATATATTTTTCACGTTTGAGAGATGAACATCAAAAGAACTTTTTACTTAGAAATACTAAGTAGGCGTCACCTTTTAAGATTGTTTTACTTATATATCTAGTTTCATTATATCGATGTTTCTCTCAAGCCGTCGTCGTAGAATAATTTACATAAAATCTTAAGTAAACGCAGTGAATTGAGTAAACATCAATTACGGGATCGCATCTTCTAGTCTAGTGGCGACGTACTTAGACTTTTTTACGCCTGTCTGCTTTATATTTTTTAGTTAAAATCCTCTTCAAGACCCATTGCAGGATCAAAGGTTTTTACTTTTTAAGTTTTTTAAAACTTGATAACAGCAGAGGTCATTTGATGTTTATTGGTATCGCCGTCCTTGGACGTCTAGTGCGTTGCCGGCCTTTTATATGCTCTTGTCAAATCTCTTGCCTTATGTACTGAAGTCTCCTTATAAAATACACCTAAACTTAATATCGCGTTCGGAGTTGTGAAGGCTTGTAAAAGGATAATTATTATTTTGTCAGGACATATCAGTTTAAGATATTTTAGACCGAATTTGATTAAAAAAACGATTTTAATAATCTTTAATTGTAAGTAGTATAATTTAAGTACTGCATACTCAATTATAAATGAGCTTTGCGCATTTGAAATAAGTCATCTCATGGACCAAAGCTTTCTATTTGTTAAATTATTTTGTTGAGTCGTATTGGACATCTTATGTTTATTATTTTCATTTGCTTTAATAAATCTAATCTAAAATTGATATAAGGTTCTATAACTTAAATACAACTGTAGATAAATAAGATTACTCTAGTGAAAACACAATAGGCTGAGCTTTTAAACAAAATATATTCATTTTTTTAAACTAGCTTTACTTTCAGTCTTAATAATTTAATATATTTTTTTTTATTAAATTGTAAGCCTCAACGACATTATTTAAGCTCTCGTAACTTGCATACGTAACTTGTGTAAAAAGCTCGCCAAAATAAATTTCGCAGTTAGAACTGTATACTTAACAGTACCAATTCCCCCACGTTGCGAACTTCATGACTACAGATATCGGTCATATTTGAAAGTGAGATGTCTTAAGTCCGTCTCAATTCACGAGATTGTGGATTTCAGTAAGACCTTCAGGTAAATAAATCTTTACACCTTTGTCGAATGACAGGGGTAGTTTCTAAGAAAAATACGGAATCACCGACCGCAAGGAATCCCATTGCAATTTATGCTCATTGAACTGGCAAAAGTGTATGGGGAAGGCCGGATTCTTTTATTGGCGTACGGAATCAATAAGAACCGTGACGCGGCAATGTTTTATGTTTCAATTAATCTACCATTTTATAAGTCGAATTGAAATGTTGCGACTAATTTTAGATGAGATTAAACATTCGAATGAAAATAACATATAAAAACGATTCATATTTAGACTTAGGCTTTGTATTCGATTTAGTTTCATGTATAATAGAGCTCGGTGTCTTTCACAGCCTCACCCGCACACACAGGCACACACAAACTCATTCACTCAGACACTCATACAACAAATTACATACGATCACCCATTATAAATTATAATATAGAAGAGATGTTAAACTAGTTTCCACATAAAAAGTCAAAGACAAAATTGATTGGTCTATTTTTGAATTTAATAATTCTACAGACTGCACTAGCGTGTTTACCTATCCAGCGACTACAGACCACGCCGAATGCCATAGAGCAATAAGTCACTACGGCTCCAGGGAAGGGCACACTCGTGCGGGGTCATAATTGGAAATTGAAATTTGTTTAGGACTGTTCCCGGCATCTAATTCGATTGTGGATTCAATCTAAGCTATAACAATAAATATTACGGTAAATCACTGTTTTGATTTGTATATAGTCACTAAGTTATTTTAGTCGGCATGGTGTTACCTATTAATTGTTGTTAATAATGGATAATTGTATATTTCTTTTTTGAGGGTTGCCTGGAGGAGATCGCTTATTAGCGATGAGGCCGCCCGTTATTCTTATATGTATTAACATCTATTATATCTGCGGTAAATTAATAAATAAATATGAACGATTGTACCACATATAAGGTACATATATTATAGAGCAGTTATTTTTGTTTGTTTTGCATGATATGTTACCTACAAAAATGCAAAACATATCAAGGTACTTGTATGTATGGGGAGGACATTCCCCTTACCCGGGGACTCATTTCTTATACCTCACATTGTCCCACAAGAGCTACTAACTCTCACACCCTTTAAATTAACTTCAAGAAAAGATTCTAAAATTGTATGAATTCGAAATTGTTAGAATTTTGTCATTTTAATAGAAAAGATTTTTAAATATGTATGGCTCGTGACATGTGTACTTATTTATAAAAAAGTAAAACTTATATCTGCTGTACGTTATCACATTAACTATTATAACGTTTTGCAGGTATGTGCCACAGTTAGCCCTTCACTCTAGGTGACCACGCTAGTTTTTGATTATTTTTATATAGAAAATACCTCGCAGTTTTATTGCTTCAAAGATTGCTGCAAAGCACACGACACGAAGCTATTCAATAAAGTTAAAACATCCTGTTCATATTAAAATGAAATATTTGCCGAACAAGATTTATATATTCAAGAATTATATGTCAAGGTAAATAAAATGATTAACTAGTCGCGAGAAGACAGCGGTGACAGAAACAAAAGCACGCTTACGTGAACACCCTATATTGGCAATATCCAAGACATTCCAGCGATACAGAGACACGTTCCATTATTAGCTGGGGGGCACTACCCCCCCATATCACTCACCTAGCCCTATCACCGCTCCCCATCTACTAATCACAGAGGATGTGCGATAGACGCGGTATGCATATTTATTATCACCGAATTCACGTGCGGGATTTTCATTTGCTCCCATTATTTACTTACAGGTATGCTTAATGTTTTACCTTACCGCGATCCAATCACGACATTCCAACGCCCGGTTTTCAATATTCAAATACCAGCCAGTTGTCATAATATCGAACTAGAATAAAAGAAATGCGCTTGCAACTGTAACTATGCCCCGCAAATAAATACTGCTATATTGTATACAAGCAAACGGCTTCATTAGCGAAACGGCATTTGACATTATTTATTTAATAAGGCACACCAACAACACACATACAAACACAACCCGAACAAAATTACAGAAAAAACACACAAGACATGTATGTGCATAAATTATAGGAATGCACAGCATTACAGGTATACAATGCATACAATGAACAATTTTAGAAAAACAACTTTAGCTTAGTTGTTTTTATTTATAGTATAAACAATATATATTTATAAGTTGTGAAATCGTAACAGGCTGCAAATAATTTGCAGACTAAATAAAGTAAGCTTATCTAACTGCTGCGTACTATTATAATCATGTATCTATTAACATTTTACTTCTACTGTTTTTATAAAAGTGTACTGTTCGAAACTTTCATAATTGATTCTTTATATTAAGAATTAAGTTATCTTTTACAATCTCCAGAGTATGTTTATGAGAAACCAGAATCTATGCGTTCTCGCATTAATTTTGCTATCATAAACATTCTGCTATAACGATAAAAAAAAACAATTTAAACTCGTACAAAAATAAATGTCGATATAATAACCGCAACGAACAATTTGCTTCGAATACAGCCTTCAGTGATACGGTGATTACATTTTCTAGTTTCAAATTAATTACATTTCCAAACGATGACGTCACACGTAAGCAATTGAAACGCGAAAAAGTGTAAACATTTTCAATTTGCACGAATAAAATAACGAATGCTAATGTTGTTTAAGTGATGAATTCTTGTGCAGTGGGGAGGAGAGTTAATTAAATGTGCGCTGGGTTCATTTTCGCAAAATTATTTGATCTCGGCCCGGACGAGGCCCAATTTCGTGTAATTCATTCGCTGTTCGTATGGAAACTTCGATTTTGAATTATATAGTGTTGCATCCGTTGCTTGGATTCTTTAATATGTTTAAAGGCAATTATTTACTTTGGATTTATAAGGATGACTTGTAGGTATGAGCATACATACGCTTATATAACATACCAGCACATAACCAAACTAACTTCTAACAAATTTAAAACGCGCGTAAAGTATTCTAGTTGAAAAGGCATATTTTACAGTTAACGCATATTAGAGGACAAAGATTTCTTTAATGTGTCGGCAATTAGCTCAGCATCGTGACAGTTTAGTTTATGAGTAGCCGTACAATGCTTTAGTTATGTGAATTGGCCATGTAAGTAACGTATTTTTTTTGAAACGTTTATTTTAAAAGAGCAGCTATCGAGTTTCTTGCCGGTTGTTATCGGTAGATAACTAGCATTCCGAATCGATTGTCGATTCAAAAGTGTCTTTATTTTGAATAAAGATATTTTGAGTTTTAGCTTATATAGTAGCGGTTGGGTTGTATTATTTACGTCTAAATGTCGTAACCGAAGGAAAACTTTATTCAAAGAAAAACCATATCAACTGTGCTTCTACTTTTCGACTTAGATAAGTGCCGAATCATGTCTGGGGATGGGCACATGAGGGATTCCACATTCTTAAAACATAAATTCAAAACCCAATTCATTGCTTTCATTTTAATAAAATCTAATTCTTCTATCACTCAATATGTTACAAATGTTTCGTCTGTCTGAATTAACTGTTAACGTTGGTGGTTTTTCGTTACATTAAGCTGCACATAAGGAATTAAATGTATTCAAAGCATTATTTAGTAAGGTACATACGACTGTTCGTACGCGACCAAGCTGAGAAGCAGGTAATAATCTTTGTTGTTTTTTGCTTATGAGTCTAAATCAATTTATTGTCTCTTACTGTTATTTTTAATTAAGTAATAAATGTCTCCAACTATTCCCTTAATAGGCCGACGACATACCATTCGATTACGGGTACCAGCGATGCGTAAATGCCTACGTTTATCTCTTTTTTTTTACATTTCTCTTATACACGCTGGTGGTTGTAAATCTATACAACCGTATGTTAATGATACTTAGCGATTTAAAGGAGTGGCGGTGAGTTTCTTGCCAGTTCTACGCCCTTGATTTGTGAACTGGCAGTAAATATAGAATCAATTTTTTTTATAAGATTTCTTTTTTTTTGATTCACAAGTGAACCATCGTTACCTCTGTGAATCAAAATATTTGTGATTTTATATTTTGGCCTTCTCATCTAATTGGCTGCTACCATTCAAAATTGCGAGCATTATTTATGTGTTCGCAATGCACACGACAGCCTGCATAATTAAATAAGTACTATACGTTATACACCCTTGATTAAAATTTTGCTATCACATTAACGCGGTAAGACGCCGAAGGGCGTAGGGCAAGGAAATTAAACGGCCTGTAATAATTTCGCTACGGTATGCCAGTTGCATGATTAAAATTGTACAATTAATTAGAGAAAGATTGCATAGGGACGAAAGTACTAATTATAACGACGTACAAAACATGCAAACGCTGACGCTAAGATTATAAATAGTTCGTGTATTTGTTAAAGTTAACATTGTGGGTTGTTAAGAGATTAATTTAACCCCGCCGTTTCGATCCAATGCTGTAAAACCACAGTATAAACAAAGGAGTACTAACAGTGCAAACGCCTAGATACTAAACCGATCGCAGTCATTTACAGATCAAATTAGTTGTCAATCAAGTAGATAGATATTATTTCTGCCAACATTTATACTAGCCAGTCACTTGCAAATAAAATTATTGAGTGTTGTAATATTTATTATTTATTTTACACTTTATCGCACTTAAACACTAGAATCAAATGACGTTAACAGATGTTAGAACATATAAGAGAAACGGGCGGCCTTATCGCTAATAAGCGATCTCTTCCAGACAACTCACAAATAATATTTAAGTAAGAAAATCTTTTGACGATTTAAGATAATAAATTAGTGATAGTCTCCATGTCTGCAGACGCAAATTGTTGCGGACCTGGTTTCGCCAATAGACTCCAATTTAGGAACGTTACTATTTTGTTTTATTTCTGTGTGTAGAGTTTTTTTTTGTTTTATATATGTTTAGTTGTTCTTCAAAATTGTATACCTGTAATGCTGTGCATCCCTATAATTTAAGCACATACATGCCTTGTGTTTTTTTTGTAATTTTGTTCGGGTTATGTTTGTATGTGTGTTGTTGGTGTGCCTTATAAATTATAAATAAATAAATAATCTATCTCATATATAGATAAATCTACAAAATAAAACTGGCATACAACCATTGCATATATATTCATCAAACAAACTTCTTTCAAACCAAAACCATACAGGTTTGGTATATTTATCAAAAGCTGGAAAGCTCTTTTATATTTGAAACACAAACATTCGATTAGCATTAGAGAAACTTCGAACAAAGATAAGATCAACAGCGGAAGTTACGACTCGAACGTTGGCAGAATCCCCTCCCTTTCGATTGCGACTTGCAGTTGGAAAACTTTGCCGCCGATAATTACTGAAGTGTGAACTGGGTGTTAATTCTGAACACTGCGATATCGGCTAATGTGGATTGAAAGCGAATTACATGCTAGGAAATCTACATTGTCGTCAACTTGAAGAAATGCCGTAAGCTTGTATGATTCTTAACCCAGAGGTTTTTGACCCCGGTAGGTACTAACGGACTTTCTACTATCTACTATTTTCATTTTGTTTTTATTTGTCTGATAGCGAACATTATTTGTATACTTACATCATATACAATGTAAAAAAGATGTAACGTCACTCTATTTAGCGGCAAATCTAAAGCGTAGAAATTAATAGGTTTCGGTTGATTTAGCTTGTATTCCATACAATGATTTTTCTTTTCCCCATTTAATGAACAGTCTCTATAAACCCAGAAAATGCTTAGTCCTATCAGTGTTGTTATATAATAATAAATAATATAAAAATTAGAAATTTGTTTATTTTGAAAATGTCTTTAACTACGTCTGTACTGCTGCAATGTAGTATATCATACTAATTACATATATAGATTTTACACCGGCCAGGTTATCAGAACGGTTAAAGAAATCGCGACTTCACATTTATTGTGTGCCTGGTCAATCTCTGTCTCTAAATATAATAAAGGTGTTAAAAGATATACACAGCCTTTACATGGGAACTTAGAAGCTAGGCTGCATTATATGAAACCTTTCATAGCACTTAATTAGAACGTATCTCAAAAACTAGTATTGTTCAAGAGAGAACAATCCATAATTATTGTGACTGTTATTAAAGGCGATATTTTAATTAAAAAGCACAATCCTAAAATTCAATTACAGTAAAATACCAATAATATTGAAAATATATCTGCACGAACCCGCTACCCGGTGAATTATAAATGCGATTCACGTTACAGCGTCACTCGTGTGATTTTGAGACAATCTGATTTTGTATTTCCCCCGTTTTGCCTCTGAATGTTTTATAATGTTGTTCCTCCGAATTGGAGAGATTCTAATGGATCCGCGGTCTATTACAGCTTACCTTGACTGATGTGAAGTCAGTTTCATATGGATTTGGGAAGGGGGTTTATTGCTAACTATAAATAGTAGATGGAAACTTTGTTGAAGCTTTTAAAGCTTGTATTCTAAATTAAGATTATTTACAATAAATATAAGTGTTATTATTTAATATATTTATTATTACACTCTGTTACTATAAATGTAAAAATTAAATATATAACACTCAAACTCAAAATATCTTTATTCGAGTAGGTGCTTATAAAGACACATTTGAATCGTCAATTTTTACATTACCATACATACAGACAGATGCTATGAGGCAACCCTAAAACGATCAGAGTACAATATACAAATATATATATCTTTTAAATTTAGAATGCTTTATTCGGGACTACCCTCAAAACAATTAACGATCAATTTAAAATATCATTTATTTCAACATAGCGCATTGTATAAAGCATTTGAAACTGTTCAAAGTACTTAACCCTTGAGGCTATGGATAACGGGATTTGGTTCAATCGAGTACGTGAAGGGGTGGAATGTATGTACCAACGCTTAATAAGCTATGTTTAGATGTCTATAAGATGTATTCTATGTTCTTTTTAAAAGTGTATGCAAATTACAGTTATATAGCTAACTTGGCTCTATTAAACTATATGCACGTATATAATTTCTTATTATATATATATATATATATATATATATATATATAAACGTAAGTGTAACCGGCTACGTATCAATGGGCTACGACCTAGGTATGTGCCGTTTGTTCTATAAAAGCAGTTAAACTTGACTATAGTTAGGCAATATAATTGGGACATAAACAATATATATTTTATACAAAATTCATTGGATAAACAGATAAGCCGATCTTAAACCGCATTTATGAGTGGAAGGATTAATAGGATAGGAGTTAAAGTGACGCTTGACAATCTGACAGACCTTACGCACGACAGTCGAACTAAAATCCAATTCCTTTGCTACTGTGTGAATGTCGAAGTAATATGACACAGACAATGACTCATGACTAAGATTTACCTCTTATATTTTAAAAAAGTATATATATTTAAGTGTATACTGTATAATACATATGTTTTGTAATGCCATAACCGATCTATGAACTAATATTTATAACTATGATATATCAATAATAATATTCTAAAGAAAAAAACAATGCTTCGCGATCGTTTGCCTCCAGTTACATAAAAAAACAATACAAATCTGTCCATTACCTATGACCGGAAATGAGTTAATCAAATTTATCGACAAGCTTTGATCGGGTCGCTTGACGATTTTCGCGTTTTGCAATTACTGACCCTTTGCACTCATTAAAATTTCATCAAAACGCAAAATTCGTTAATAAAGGGCGATTTTAACGACAATCCTACTAACTCTTAAGAGCGGGACATTTATTCGGATGAAACAATAAAGAATGTTAAGTGGGTTTTAATGGGAACAAGGATATAGTGGACAATGGAATTGGGGTCCTGTGGTCAGCATAGGCCTGTACTCATATCGATATTTAATTTCAATAACAACATTTAAAACAAATTTGTTTTAAATCTATCTATATAAGACACCCTAATGGAACTTCACTAACGCATCTTAAAGCGCGACTTAAAGCTTGTTAGTAGGTATAATCAATGTTCATATTCAATTTAGCCTCGAATCTACCCCATGTCTATAGAAAATCCTATGTTGTTTTCCAATAAGCCTGTGATAATACATAATAATATAATTTTTGAAGTGATCAATGTTGTACATATGTTGTAAATATAAGGCAAAACCGTAAATAAAATTATCAAATGTAAAGGATATTGTAGCAATTGTCGTAAAATATCGACAAACAATATTGTTACCGGCGTCCCTACTAATAAACCTTTGTTCTGCTGACCACTGCATCGGCATACGTGCCCTTTGTCCGTTGACCACAAATTGCTTAAGAAATAAAATCTAATTTACCGCTTTTATTACCTTTATGGGGAACGGTTTACGATTACTTAATCGTTTACAGATAACTTGTTAATATCTGGTAATTTTTACCTATACTTTATATTTTCACTACTATGTATTGAGAGAAGAACCTCTTTTCGTTTCGATGGTACATAGATAAACGATATTATTAATTCACAGTATAAAAAGTAGCAGTAGACAAATAGTAGAATGTATAAAAATAACAAAAAGACTGCACCTTTAAATTATAGACGTGATTGAATTGAATTCTGAACTAAAATGTATGTTAAATCTTATTATTATACGTCTTATAATGTTTCATAATGAAATAAAGCGCTTTAATATTATTATATACCTAATAGCTATATTTTCTATTTATGTCCACCCCACTAACACATTGCCGGACAATGGAAATTGGAAACATATTTGAACATAATACTGTTACCCGCTTCTAAGGGGAAATGCATTGCTCATGAAAAGAGAAAAATGGCCGCGGGGTCACTGCAGAATGTCCCAAAAATACATTAGTCGCATTAGAAACGACATTAAGGGTCGGTCAGACCGATAAGTAGTATAGTAAGGGTTCGCCTTACAAGTGCGGCCGCACTGCGACTTTTAGCCGCGCGCAAAACGCCCCACTGAAGTTTTTAATGTAAGATAAAAATTAAAGCTTAGTTGTAGCTTCAAGTCAATTGTAATGAGCGAATTACTAGGTTTCTATTTGGTGTGACACTTTTGTATTTACAACTGTTTTATCAGTCAGTTTTAGGTTAGGATATATATATATCCTAACCTAAAACTTTTGTAGTATATTCCAGTTATATTTTATAATTAAAATAATATTCAAATATATAGATGTCTTTAAGTACACCTGTTAAATCTCAGATGCTATTAAAAATCGCAGCGGCTGAAGCACAGTGCGATGCCGTATGAAACGACATTTAGGGTCGACCGATATCAATTAGGGTTGTTCGAGCCTTAAGGGGGCTTAACGGTGCATAGACAATAACAATGTTAGCACTGCTTTAAAGAATACGTTACTTGCACGTCGTGTTTTCTATATGTTTTTGTTTATTCCTATATCATAACTTTCTTATATTTTGATGTCCGGACATTGCTAGTAATCTGAGCGTCCTTCTAAGAGCTAAGATATTATTAAAAAAAAAATAATTAAGTTTTATTATAATTTGTGTTTTTTGACTATTTGACGTTAATAAAGAAATAACTGTACCAAACCAAAGTGAAATAATTAGTACCAGAAATATTCTGTAATGATAAATAACTTTCCAAGTCTGTGTTGTAAGAAGTCATTAGTTCACGAGCCGTAATAAAGACAGAAAGTGATAAAAAGCATGAGAAATGAGACGCCGAAAACGTGGCATAAAAGCCCGTATATCTCACCGACACCGTCGAAGATTCCTACAATATGCATAACTTGTTGAGAGAGTAATCAAAAGACGATATAAAGTGGAGACGCGAAAGGCTAAAAATGTAAACCTTAGATTTTGTTCAAGAGACCCGCGACCCCTCTGGCGAAAGTTGCTATAAGATGGGAAAAATTACCGTTCCCGACAAAGTTTTTTCGATTTGAATTATGAATCCTTATTTTACTCGCTAGTAAAGTTTGTTTTATATTGCTCATTATATATATATTGCTCTTAGCTCATTCTTTGACGCTGTGCGAATATTAATTTTCATTGAATAGATTCAAACGTAATTGGAGCAGAGATCAAAGTTCATTTTCGATTAAAATGAAAATGTGCTTTCCTCGGGTATATTGATTAAAAAAGGATTTCTTAAAAATAGCTTTTTTAACACTTTACACGACATAGAGTAAGATTCAGAATATGACTAAGTATATTATGTTAAAAAACGTATCTCGTAAATCTCAAGCTTATTTATGTGTATTTATATCTTTTGCACATAGAATCGTATTAGATATCACTTATGTCAATAAATATTCTTATATCTAGAGCTACGAGGGTTAAAATAAAACGGTATGAGAAAAAACCAAAACAAACTCAGCTGGTTAACTGCCGGTTCTTTAGCGTGATACAAATAAATGTCGATAATTTTCAAGCAATTTAAATAATCCTCTACACTATGATAAAACATAACGCTAAGTATATGATAAAAAAACATTTGAAATCCAATAAAATTCACTATATTCAGAGCATCGATTGCTTAATGCATCTTCGGTATATCCTGTATCTAAGGATTAGATATCAATTTGAGTCCATATATATGATAAAAATATCATTATAAGAATCTAGGCTTATCTGAAACATCAAGAGATATTTAAAATATATTGCGGTAAAATAAAGCTTTTAACAGTTTCTAAAAGAATATTTAACTTAAAGCTATCTTAGTAATAACATGCATTAAACTAGGCACACTATGTTTCTCTGTGTGCAACTTTTAAAATTGTATTTGCATTTTATGCAAGCGGGATAATATTTGCTTTGTTCTAGTTTATACCAATTAATTTACATACACGGAAGTTTTAAATAAAAAAGGCGAAAACAAATTTATACACTCATGAATAACATTAACTAAATAGAGTATAAAAAACCTGCTTGTTTAAACATCACAATTTGATTTAGAAACTATGTCATTTTGATTTGTATCTTAGGGATGAAGGCTAGAAAAAAGCTAATCAAAAAATTACAAAACAATTGAAATCCATTCATAAATTTCTATTAATTGAGGCTTCAAACTATTAATAACGTAATATCGTAACGTAACGTAAGTTCCTCTTTTGGTTTTTAAGGTTTTTTTGTGTGTATACGTTTCATTCTAAAAACTGTTTGCGTTAGTAAAAGCAACACAGCGGTCCCAGTTAAAACCACCAGTAGTTTTTTAAATTTGGATTTATTTATTTTAAACGAACTAAAAATATTAACAATGAGAACGTCATAGTCTGTCATTGGGATGTTAAGATATACAACTAGGTATGTAGGTAATAATTTAATTAGCACGCTTCATTTATTATTTCGTGTTTTGCGTCGTGTTATTAGAGAACTTAACATGTATTACATGAAAACTTTAAAGGATTGAACAATTTAAATTACCTAGGGTCGATGCGACCTTTATTGACCTTTGCTGACCATAAACGTCAAGGAACAATGAACGGATAGAAGTGACCCCAAGTACCTTTAGCAAAAGTTCCTCGCAGCCCACGAAAACCCCTGTCAAAGACCAACCCAGGTCTCGGGGGAAATTATTGCCGAGCTTTAAAGGGCATCGCTATAAAAAAAAACAACATATTTGCAATCGAACTTTGTAAATACTATCTGATATTGGGCACGTGGCATCTAATGAATAAAACGATTATCGTTATTTGATTTCTATAACCCGTACATAACAATATCATATACATATTAAATATAAGAATGAAAACAAGGCCAAAGGACTTACGTTCCAATATATATTTCCCTTCTATGATCTTAGGTTAATAAGATATAATATTAAGTGAAATTATTTACCTAGTTTCGACGCATTTAAAAGCTTGCTGCAGGTGCAAACTCTGGTATCTATGATGCGATTTTTGAATATTTATGTGTATGCTTTTTATGTATGGTATGTTATATTCGTCTCTTAATTCTTCGTTTTTCTATAAGACATCGTTATATAAGGCCGCCTTATCACCACTGTTTCACTTTTCGATCTTACTTTTATTTTCATAAAGTGAGAAAGAAAACATTACTTAGCACACACCCAAGGTTTTTAGTCTTTTAACTTATTATTGTTTTCATTGCTTATGTTTCAAAGTGGTTTTAAGTTCTTATTTCAATCAATATATTTAAAAAAAGAAAAATATTTTATTGATATTATATTCACACTCTCGTTCGCTAGCGTAAGCGTAAATATCGTTTGTACCATCTGAAAAGATTTCATTAACAGCACCAAAAGTATACAAAAGAGTAGACCCCTGTTTTTTTAAAGTAAGCAATGATGCAGGGTGAATTTGTCAATCAGGATCAAAGAACCCCGCACTTTGAAACACAAGTTCTAACAAATCATTGTCAATTCTAATAAAACGAAATTAAATAAACACCCCTAAAAGTCCAGGCTGGTGTGACCGCGTTTAAAAACTTAGGGGCTGACACTTCCTGCATTAATTATTCTGGAGTTTAAAGGTGCAAGAGTTTGTTTTGAAAAAGGGCCTCGACTGAAGTGCAGAGCGAAACGCAATACCTATTTGAACTATCGATTTGATGTCAAACAGTCGGTAAACATACGCCTGTATTTTTCTCTTCAATTGAATGGGTTTTGCGGTGCTGAAATGTCATCAACATTTTTATTTGAACGATTGCTTCATGATTTTTTACAATTGGATGTTTGGTCCCTTCAAATCGTTTTTATATGAATAATTAATCTTTAAATGAATCTTTACAGTATTATGAAACGTTTAGAAATCCGTTTCTTTTCAGCACTCTTGCTTGATGAAAATTTATTAGTTTTGCATTATCATCAAAATACTACCAATGGAAGCACGATTAGTAGTTTGAACTTATATAAACCACGATAAATATTCTTCGTAACGCTCACGTTAGAGTGGTTGGGACCACTAGTAGTCTCGGTGGACTGGGTAACTGACATACCGCGCCTTACAATGACCCATCATCTCAGTTCGCCTACATTCACGAGCACTCGTATACTGGGCGAACGGGCGCCTGGGAGATCTGCCGCGCGGCCTGGTACTACCTATTTACCCTTGAACTACAGGGCGGTCAATGTATTATAGCAATACAAAAATAAATGTTCCATTCGATCGATAGTTCCTGAGATTAGCACTTTCAAACTTCAGCTTTATAAGATGTATGAGATCAGCACGTTCAAACAAAGTTCAGCTTTATAAGATGTAGTTATTGAGTATAGACAATGTTTTATGATACGCTAAACTTTACAAAGATCATATTTAACAGTAACAAATGTACTCAGTTTGTAATTAAGTGTAGATATGTACACAAAGAATCGTCAATGTAGAGAGGGGTATACTTTAACTTTTCAATTGAAACTTTGATGGGTTTTCGAATGTAATAATCGCTGGAGGTATCGTAGGGTGTCTCAATCAACGAATGTTTCAAAAGAATGCCAATTCTTATGCGGAAAATTGAGTTATAACGGCTGTATTATTCACTCCTCCCTTTGTGAGATGCGTTTATTATTCATAACAAATTATTCTTTGGATAGTCACGAGTTTTCCGGATGTGTTAGAGAATTATTCTCTATTCAAATTTAATTGAATTCATTAGATTAATTAAAAAAGTACAATTGTGAATATGATATGAAACTTATAGGGGTTTTGCAAAAATCGTCAATACATCATCAGACGACACATTCCAAATTTGAATGAAAATTTAAAATGTATAAAATAGTACCCTCATTTTTCACTTGTACAAGCATGTGTAAACGAGGTTGCGGCTTCGTTTCCTCGAAACTCCACTTCTTCAAGCTCGACTCGAATTTCCTGTCTGATATGAATCTTCCCGACTTAAGGTGATATATTCGCCCCTTAGTTCTGTTTCGGGCCCCTTTCCCAAAATTGATTTTCAATTTGTTTGAAATGTGGTCCGCGATGCAACGGGCAATAAGGAGGCGGCATAGCGCAAAATCGCGTGATTGCTTGATGGATTTTCAACTGAATTAGTCATTAAGTTAATAGTTTTGAAGGAGATCAATAACTTTATTAATAACCTGAGTTTCTTGCCTACTCCTCATGGTTTATCCCGTACGGACGTAAAATCATTTATGTTTAAGATTCGGAATTGTCCTACTGATTATTATTTGACTTTGTAATATGATTTTTATTCAATGAAAACACGAATTTAACATAATCGAAGCTTTTATTTACTTGATTACAAATAAGCTTACTCTGTTTGGGATAAAGATCAAAATACCTTATTAAATTATATAAACGAACTCGAATTAAATTACGTATAAAAAAGCATATGAATTAACTTATTATTTACGCAAATGGTTATATTAAAAAACATCAATTTCATTATTTTATTATAATTAAACTACGAAGAGTAACGGCTCTCTAACGGGATGTTACTCTGACTTATATTTACCGTTAAACCTCATATAACACAAGTCCGTACATAGCTTCACATTTGAAGGACTATAGATTCGCGCAAGTAACTTTTTTTCGTTTCTCCAACATTATTCAGGCTTCCCACGTATTGATAGAATCTCCAGCAATTTCTGATTAGCGAAACACATACTTCACTTCAATATTAGAATTATCTCGTGAAAAACGTTAACGTTTACGCTAACGTTTTTTAACGTTAATAAAAAAAATAACACAAAGTAACTAACTCACTGTACATATATAATATAACTATACATCGTCAAATGAAATCCATCACCAACATACCCCTGACAGTAATAAATTTCTATTAGCTTCTTGATAGTTCTATGGTCAAGTGATGGGGATTAGACTTAACTGTCATACATCTAAGGGAGTCGTGAGTATAAATAGCGATTATAAGGGAAGAAATGAGCCGGAAAAGCTCGCGGTATTAAACTCAAACTCAAAATATCTTTATTCAAGTAGGTCTTTATAAAGACACTTTTGAATCGTCAACTTTTACACTACCACCATTAGACATCTGATTAGGTCTTAGATATTAAAAACTTTATAACTGTAAGTTACATTTTCTAAATTTTATCTGTTATTTGTAATTGGTTTTTTTTTTGTCCTAATAAAATATGCCGCTTTAAAATTCAGATTTAAAAACATGTGAATTTTGTTAGATATAAATGATTATGGCTTAGTATGATATCTATGTCTAGAATGCAGTAAATAAATAATTATATACTTTAATAGACTGTATATAATGTATTGAGAATTAAAATTTTTAAAACAGAACCGTCATGTATAAAGCTTTAAAACTGAAGCTATATACTATCATAAAATAGACAAAATATCCTAGAGATTCTGACAAATGGGTTGGATTTTCATGTCGCTGCCTCATTTATATAGGTCGTGACTAAACGAAAAACGTATTAGATTTATGACATTGATTTTATATTTGTCACCTCTGTTTTAGCCCTAACGATTTGACAGTTTGAACCTTTTTTTAAAAGATTGTAAAGGGCTCCTGAATCTCAGATTGTAAGATGATCCTCAGTTTATTCATAAATAACAAATTTGGTATCTTGGGATTCATTGTAGCGGGTAAGCTCCGCTCCTATTATAACATTTAGTTTTTAGAGCTGTCTTTCTTTTTGTCCCGTCTTTATGAATAACTTATTATGAGGCTAAATTGAGAAGGAGCTTTATTTGCGTTGTTGGAATTTTTGCTTCGTTTACCCAACCATTCGCAAATGAATTTTAATTGGGTTTTTTCGTCTCTTTAAACTTTAGATAGAAATAAGAATATTTTTCAGACGTCAAGCGATCATTGCTTCCATTTAATGGTTCTTTGAAGGAGATTTTTCGCCTCGTTTTATAACTATTTCGTCTTTTTATTTTAAAAAAATTCCGAGAGTTTTAATAAATTTCAACTTGACAATATTAATTTGTATTGTAACTTTTTTTATTTGATCCGTTCAAGTGGCAGATATGAATTTCGACAAAGGAAATCTCATCATCATTTGAAAATCTTATTCAGTGTGTAGCTATGGTGACTTTTGTAAGGAGCGCTATCAAAAAGCGTCATTATTCTGACGTCTTATACCGTCATTATTGTCAAGGGCTGACAATCTGCTACTAATGTAATAACATGCGATTCGTTTAATGGACACGCATATAATTTTGAGCTTTTTAAAAAGCTTCTTCCTATTGTGAGACGTGAAATTGATTATAGTGGAAATGAGCCGTCAAGATAGGGAAACTTAATGTCCGCCCAACCTTTCAATTTAGATAAGATGTTGTTTATATCACATATATAAAATATATCAAATAATGTGTAAGTATTATTTATTCGCAAAAAATACATTCCGAGAATTTATCAATATAAACAAAATTTAAATTGTTAGTTCAAATGATTATAAAATATAGAAGTTTTAAAACAGCGTTCGACAGAACGTTTATTACTTGGAAGCGTTGCTATGCAACCGTTTACACAAAAAATATCCTATCCACTCTAAGAGTAAGTTTTCATGTAATAAGCTATTAAATTCTTTCTTACTTATAGATTACAGCGAGCCGGAAAAAACTTAGTTTCAGTCATTATTTTCTCCTTATATTTCAGTTCCTTAAATTAAAATAATATTTTCGTCTTGGTCCTACAGGCACTAAGCACACAACATTCTTAATACTAAGAGGAGACTCTAGCATTATATAATATCAGTTTTCTGGCTGTTACACTATTATGGTTGCCTGGAGATCGCTGAAAGCGAGACAACGTATGTAAATAAATACTTAGATATATAATAAACTTGTTTAATGTGATATTAATATGTCTTAACATCAAGATTGCATTCTGTTTATACAACGTAGCAGCATTTGGTGTAGTCAGGCACCCCGTGTATTCCTGGGGGCATTTCCGCCCTACTCATTACAACCGATAGTTATTACTGTCATTTTTCAACTCGTTATTTACTCTGAGGAGCGCTGATAGCACGACATTTGCTGGCAAAGAACTTTGAGATTAGGGTGAAGGATTTTCGGGATAAAATAGACTTTACCGAGCTTAAAGTAAATTGAAAAGGGTCATGCATTGAGTTTTTAAGTACCAAGTCAATTATGTTTAAAGTTTATAAAATATTTTTTCGGTGTTATGTATATGGTGCTATCTATATGCCTTGAATAATTGTCTATTTTTACGGACATACAGCGAGACAAAGACAAACAATTGTGACGTTATTTGGGTATAAATTGTATATTTTAAAACGATTACATTTTCAGTGCATTTCGAAAGTAACTTCACATAATTTAGTTTAATCGATGCGTATTAAGTAATACTGATATTAAGTGTATCTTTACAACCCTACCATGAATAATGCTTGGAAATTTAAAGGAGTGGCAAATAGTTTATTGCCAGTTCTTCACGTCCGCTTTACGCCCTTGATTTGGGAACTGGCAGTAAATGTAGTCGAATTTTTTTATAACTATATGAATAAAGATAATTTTGATTTGATTTCTAGTTAAATCGGACTTAATTATTTAATAACTTAAACAAATTGAACAGTTTGGTTCTTGTAGTGTAGCGAATATGTTTTTTTTATAATTTATTTAATGAATTGTTTTCCAAAAGAGTTACTATTAAAATAAGCTTTATCACAATTTAACATAACGAATTTTGTGTGATACAAACTCTTTTGTAAACCTTGTCTCAAAGCTCTATGAAAATATTAAAGCAATAAGGAATGAATTGGGTTTCTTCCCTCGTAAAGAAAGCACAAGGTGGCAGATGGATAATAACCGAGATGAAAGTTAAATCTAAAGTTTTATTAGTGTTGTTATTCAGCATTTTCAAGCCGACGACAAATTTATCTCGACTAATGAGATTTTTATGTCAACTTTAATCATTTGAATCTTATGGAATACAAAGCTTTATACGACAGTTTATTACTTTAATAATGTTTGAGTAACATCCGCATTCAGTGGTTACAATAAATTCTGGTTAATAAAAAGTTTAATTCCTATACTATATAATAAGATAATCATAGTATATAGTGTTTATATACAAGTCATTGTGTGGTTGGCACATTTCCTTGAGTTTTTTATTTATTTATTTACACTTCATTGCACTTAAACAGTAGAAGTAAATGACGCTAATAGATGTTAGTACATCTATATCTCACAACGGGCGGCCTTATCGCTAATAAGCGATCTCTTCCAGTCTATCCACCATTTTTTGTAGTAAGTTATATCGAATCTTATGGTTGAATGTCAGGTTAATTATAATATTAGTTTAATTACTAATAAGATTTGAAAAGCACACCTCGATTGCTACGAACAACTGAAATAAGCTTTGTCAAAATTGTCTCGGTTAAGTTTATTATTATTTAAAAGCTTTTAAGTTATTCACGACGGCGATGACATCATTTTGTCAACATCAATTATATTTGACAATGATCTATGATGAAATGATCGAGGGCAACTCGAAAACTGCAAAGATTTTCGGCCTCTCTGGTTTTGGGTGACAAATGGGGGCCGTAGATTAATTAACCGTTCTGTCTTTGCAGGTTTTCTGTGTATACAAACATTGCACAATCAAAATGGTCTCAGATTAAACTATATATAATGCAGTTAGCTATTAATGTATAAAATTGACATATATTAAGTATTGTAATGCATTCAAAAGATAGAATACAATACAAATCTCATTAGTGGAGATAAATTTGTCGTGGGCTGAACTAACAAAACTATAAGACCCTATTCTAATTTCATGCGGATATTAGAATACGTTGTTTCGACAATTATCTACACTTGTGATAAACATAACAGTAACTTAAACTTATAGGAACGTGAATAATAAAATGTCAGTATCATTCAACTCGATAATAACGAAAAATGTTATAAACGCTTGTTAGTCGCGTCTTATTAGACAGCACCATGAAAATATGATAGGAAGCATTTAGGGGCAATGGAATCGCGGCCACTCAGTATTACGTCTGTAAATATTTAATACGATCCATTGTGGACTAGTGCGTGATTGACAGGACGCGGTCCCCCGATGCATCGAAACATTAGTAGAATTATCCGAATGCTCTTTTTGGATGCATTTTTCATTGTATAGATGTCGTGTAAAAATATTATTTCAAATTATATGTACACATAAATACATTATGTCAATGAAAATTTAATTGAGCTTGATGTTATGGATTTTCAATATTATAATGGGATATAGAAAAATATACTTGTTTTAGTCAAACGTACATAGGATCATTTTGCCTTGCCATGACGCCTGTTCTGTACGCGATCAAGCAGAGAAGAAGCAGACAAGAAACTCAACTTGGTTGTTTTTTTTTTAAATCTTTTATCTTCAAATAAACATGTTTACAATTAATCGATGGTTTCTTCTAACTAAAATCGAATAGTTATATAATATATATCGCTTGAAATATATTTTGTCTTATGTATTATGTCTTAAGGCATTTATATGAATAGCAAATGGTATTTAGTTTATCACTAATTGGTAGGTAGCACATAAATTTTCCTTACAACCCATAGTTATCGGTTATGTATGTCATATTTATAAGCGAGCTCAGCTGCACTCAAACTAGTAACTAGTTTGTAGTTACGAAGTGGTTCTAATTTGTGCACCTGCATATCTCGGCCCTAAAAGCACGAAATTAATCAACATTTAATTCCATAACGCTGAAGCCAAAGCGTGAGTTATATGACCGTCGTGGGACATCTAGGAAAATTAACCGAGCACTTGTCCCGAAAATATGCAAATGGAGTGGAGTCATTTTGCAAATTTTAATAGACGTTTAACCGTTGTAATGAAGTTCAAACGTCATTTCATCTTTGCGCTTTGGATATGCAGCGTAATTTAAAAGGTAAAACTTATATAGTGTATAAGTATATGTATAGTAATAACTTATATACTTATATACTAAACTCTCGCTATAGAGTCGTTAAATGGTGAGAAGAAAAAGGAGAATTAGAATACAAGCCAAACCAACCAAAATCTTTGGAGAGTTTCCTTAAATCGAGTGACGTTACAAGGAGTGTGTTTGTAGTATGTATCTACTTATACCGATATATTTTAGAACCCTCGTAGCCTTATATAAGAAAGTTAAAAACTGGATTGCTACAATACATCAAATTGAGCTCTTCAGTTTCTTCAAGTGATCGCCGATACGATTCTATGTGGAAAAGATTATTGATTATATTTCGTTAGTAACGTAGTATTAATAACCACTTGCGATGATTAAGTAACAAATAAAATATTGGTGGGCGTCGCTTTGTTTTCTTACTTTTCAAAAATGTATACAAAATATGATTACTTTGATCAAGATCTGTAGATTTTCGAAAGTTTATTTTTGAATACAATTGCTTTCTGAATATAATAATATAGAACTTTAAATATTTTGATGGATTTAAAAAGTTTCTGATAGTTGAATATGCAAGCATGAGTGACCTTATTCATGTATGTAGGTTAAACTTTCTTTATAAAACTAAAAAAAAAACACTGCAGTAATTGAAAACATCGCGAGAGGCCAGCCTTTGAACTGTGACTGAGTTTGAAAATTGAGGTTATGTTGAACAAGATTAAAATGGCACAAATGAAATACATACGCTTCCTTCAGACACTAATTAGACTGCATTACCTGAAAATAAATATTTCATTAATTTATTTAAACAATAATACTAAAAAAACCATTTTTCCTTTACATAAGAAAAATACGCGTCCAATTACATAAGTATTACATGTTTAGTAGTAAAGTTAATTTAGTACTTTTATCGGGTTTTATATAATACCTATATTTACGGGTAGTTAATTACAGACAGACTTAGCGTACCTACTTAAAGCCTTAGCGGATAACATCGAAACTCCCTTAAGATTAATTTGGGGTGATACTCGTGAAGTTCGACTCATTTGCCTGACCGAATTCCCAGCCAGTTTAGAATTTAATGAAATAAATTAGGAGAATCGTTAGTTTCAAGTTTGGTCAAGACTTGAGATGGGCAAGAGTGGATGTGGTATGTTACGAGCCCTATATCAGACATTAGTCGAATTGTTACAAAGATGTGACCACTGTCCATTTGATGGGCGAAAGTTTTGGGTTTAAGCACGTTAAGGCACGTCAAATTATCTTAACCTCAAGCTCAAATTAGATTAGTCAATTTTCGGCCATGTTGCATACGAAGCCGTAGTTTTAGAGGTAAGGGGGTGGATAAAAGCCATCCAACGATGAATAAGTGCTTTCTCGAAAGTGCTTTAGGTAAAGAAACCTTATGCTGTAAATAAGCAGTTTCATGTCTTGATTTAATTAAACAGAGCTGTTTTTACCTTTTGTTACGCTTTACGATACTCTCATTGATAATCTTATTGAATAAAAAAATAATCGACTTTGAATAAAAAAGGGAATATTTTAAATGATATTAAAACCTTTTTCGATAAAAATCATAGAGAAATTTATAGAACGTCTCAAAACAATTTGATATTTTAAACAAACACATTCGAGATCAAACACACTCGTAGCATAAATAGTATTTTAAAATATATAGAAGTTTAATAGTGACGCGAAACAAGTTTAATTTAAAATGCAAATTCAATTTTCTCAACAAATATTGAAATCTAGATGGGGTATCAACGATAGAAATCTCGCTATGGAATGAGTTATAAACTTGAGTGTCAGTTGGAGAAGTTTTTCAAGTGTCGAGACGAGTGAGGAAATTAAAATTGAAATCGTCGCAGTAATACATATAAAGGTCCAAACGGTTGCGACTTGAGTAGGGGGAGTGGCTGGGACCCGCGAATAGCCACTACACATCTGAGACTTGGCCCTTTGGAGAACGGTCGTGTTTCATATTGCCCTGCCCGCCGCTTGAGTGGTGCTTACGTTAAATTTAGAAAGACATTCGACATATAGAAACCCCTTTACGTAGGTCAAAAGTCATAAGTGCTCTGAGTTACGATCTTACAGCGCAAGGTCACAAAATCAAAGGCGAAATCCAAATGGTGTTTAAGAATTCAAGTAGGCAGAAAACATTTTATGCCTTTGTGAATTGGTATCGTTAGGAAATTGTTAGGGGTCCAAAAGGCCATTTGATGCTCACAAAAAACGTTACCAATAAATGCTAATATATTTATTGTAATTTGCCAGCGATAATTTTTCAGGTTACAATAAATAACAAATGACAATCGAATTTTTAAACAATCCGCCATCTTGTTTATTGGTTCGCGCTTCAATCTGACAGGCAGCCATTTTGAAAAACGCATACGGCTTTCTTCCACACCGGTGGGTCATGAGATGTCGACACCCCTTCGTTTTACATACATTGCATCTATTGTTTTAGAGTGTGGTACATAAGTGCAATGTGTTGTCAACGTACCCCGACATGTAATCCGAGCGGCCCAACAGCCGCAGTCAAAGTGCTTCAACTTTATATATAAATGGCGAATCATGTTTAATTACTTTCAAGAAACCCATATCAATGTTTTGTAAGTAAAAAACCAAATGCTTTTGGAATTCTAAATTATATTTAAATTAATTTATTAATATCAAATTAAAAATGGAATAATTATTGATTTGACTTACACTCTTGCTTAATTTTGACTTTTGTTACCTTTGACATTAAACAATTGTTTAAATGTCGATTGTTTGAATACGATATAAACACAAACATTGTCTACACAAATATTTATGGTAATATTCTGAATAGCAAAACTTTATTCTTTATTTGGTGAATTGAACACATCAATTCCGCAGAATCGAATAGAAATGTAAACTACTTTTTTTTAACAAATAATAACTCTGTTTAGTTCCAACCTAAGGCTCGCAGATATCCGTTTCTTCGGTCAGTGTTAGTTTATTCAAAGACAAGTAGGTGATCAGCCTTCAGTGTCTGACTCATACCTTCGATATTTGGGTCCATCATGCCGGTTATTATACGATGCTTGCACCGTAAAAGCAAGTATGACATGCGTATATAGAAAGAAAGAAAACCTACAGTTTTGAGGCATGTAGGCTGCATGTATATGTTTAATATTATAATTATGTGTTATTGTATTAGAAACATTTTAGTTAATTGCATTAAATACAAATCTATTTTACATAACAATTAACATTGGGTTTCATCAATAATATTACAATCTAGTATTACCATAATAGTATCACGCAATTTGGATAAATAATTCAGTTGTGTCGGCCTGTCTGTGTATAGACGCCCAGGCCATTGAACAATTGTGAAAATTGTATATGTCAAAATCATGCTGAAATAACGAATATTAGAGATAAATGAACAAGTGAAATAGAATTTTTGCAACAGCATTAAAATACACGTGCGTAAATAAATATTGGTAAAATAAAAGTTCACACAAATATCAACACGATTTTTTTCATTCAAACTCAAACTCAAAATATCTTTATTCAAGTGGGTCTTTATAAATACACTTTTGAATCGTCAATTTTTACACTACCACCGGTATGGAAGGCAGTCCTCTACCGAGAAGAAACGACAAGAAACTCGATAGCTGCTCTTTTAAAATAAACAATTAATACAAAATTGTGCTACTGACAATTACAATTTATTTGACATTTATTTCTAATAATCATTATTTATTTATTCGGGTCATTGTTACAACAATATTATGACATAAAAAGGTTTTAATAATACATACAAAGGTTTCAATTCATTAAAAAAAATTGTTTAATTAACTTTAACCTTAGCCAAGCTAATAAATACAAACTAAAAAGTCATTACTTAAACTCCACTTAATAGAAAGTACTGTCTAATTAACCAAGCACTTTTGTTCACTAGCACTTAAGCTTTTAAGTCTTATTTGAATTACACTAGGTAAAAATATATGTTATGCTAAAGAAGCTTATTTATTTGTCCAGTTGCGTGAAAGGGATTTAGGTTGCCTTGTTTATTAGCCTCTTATTTTATTTCTTAAACCCATACAGCATATCAAAAATGATTACACAAAAAAGAATACATTAAAAACAAAGATAAAATAAAGTTAAAACATACAACCGGAAATTAAATCTAAGATCAGAAACAACAAGAATAAAAAAAAATATATATATATATCAAGTATATCAAGTGAGGTACGAGCATTTAAGTGCGTGTGTGCATTTTTTAAATATATTATTAATATTTTCATAATAACTGTTGTGTCAATAAAGTGATTTTATTACCATAAATACATGAACGCATCAAAATTATCGTTAACGTAAAAAAAACATTGTACATTTAACAATAGTTCAAAACTACAAAGATTTTGCTAATGACTATCTCTGATTGAAACACCGACTCAGCCGGCAGTACATTGGTGACTTTGCCTCCACTCAGTAGGCACTCCCCTCTCTCCCTACGCACTCATTGTTTTAATTGTTGCCCCTGAGTGGTGGGAGGATCTAAGCACCGGATTTTACATATCAAGTATCACTTAAGATTTGGGGAAAACTATACCTCTGTCGAGCTGCCATTTTTAAACTGAGCTTCTGTCACAAAGGAAACATGGCGGCGTATCATTTTGTAATTGCAACAAATTTAACAAAAATGTATAAACACGATGCTTTTTTGTATGTCTTCTGTATTTGCTAGATTTTAATATTATATCTTTATTCTTTATTCTGAAATATATGTTATTTAGGGTTAATTACCAAAAAAAAAATCAACTAAGCGGAGTTTCTTGCTTGCTTCTTCTCAGCTTGGTCGCATACGAGCACGCGTAGAAACCCTTTTTAAAGAACCTTACTGAATAAAGAGAAGAGACTTTGTCTTTTGTATGATATACCGTTATTCATTGATAAATTTAAATCGGCAACATCATACAATTATTTTTACTGTTATAATTACTACACGATTGTTCGCGGGTATTGTAAACATTTTAGAGGAATAGCATAAAAATATATTCCATTCATTGTGTAATCTTTAATTACTATTTATTTCTATAAAATAGATTTATTATATTTAAAAATATATACATTATCAATAGGTTGTTCATTGAATCTGGACAAACTACAATTACAAGATGTAATATGATGCCACGGGGCGATGTGACCCCTTATAAAAACATCACTCAAAAGCTACGATTTGAATGGGGACGAACTGTTTGTATTTTATATTGTTTTGAAAATGGAAAAAAACAAAGATACAGTTTAGATATTTACAGAGAATTAAAACGTGTTGATAGATAGACAGGTTTATAGTAATATATACTAAGTCATATGTATGTAGACCCGAGGTTTTAGTGGGTATTGTCTACCTCGTCTTCGAAAAGCAGAGGCACCAGCGTAGGTCGAGTCTCACATATACCTTCTCTTTTGGGATCAGGGAATGCGGAAATGCATTTCTACCCCGGAGAAAAATCTTTTTCTTTTGAGCCGTACTTTTGAAATTAAAACCAAATTTAAAAAAAATTTACTTTTGCGTTGTGAAGGTTTCACCAACTCAATTTGATTGACATTTAAGTTAAAAAGGAAATTGAATACCATCTTAAAAATGTATTTGTTTAAACATGTATTTATTATAAGGTTAAGATTTTGCAATAATTTTATATTAAGTTCAGTGTATGGTATGAAAAAGTGAAAATAAACTTTGACAAGCAGTCGGAACCGTCCGATATAACCACCTATAGTCAATAGCTTTTGCAAAACTCTCAATAGTATGGCTGTTATAAATCAAAGGGCGGAAACAAGTGCTGTGACGACATTGTCTATGGCACCGTAATTTGTAGAGTATTCTCCATTTGTCTATAGTCTATACAATACCAAATGGGTCCTTATTCTCAAAAGTTAAATATTTAACTAGATATTATAAAAAAATACTTTAGAACTTTCGGTACTGAAGAACTATACAATAATACAATAAAAAATGGTAACAGAAACATATATGTTTAGGTGGAACGTATCGAAATATACTTAATAAATTAAATATAAATATGGTCATATATTTTAACGTTTAATTTCAAAGTTCAATGCGTATTTATAACTAACTCCCGTCTTCAAATACAAGACTTGTCAATCAATGAATTTAAGTTAACGGATATTTATGTTAACTTAGTTATACGTTCAAAATTGGAAAGTTAAAAAATAAAGAATTTCTGACTCTGGTGACTTGTTTTTAAACAAAAATGGTATTCGTATAGATGAACTTACCTAAAACTTTATATAAACTTATAAACTAGTGGGTTCTCTATATTATTTCCATGTTAATTTACAAATTAATATACAAAACATTGGTTGAATTTAAGTATTATGTATAGATATGTTATTTACTCGGTGTAAATGATTCGTTACTGCGAAATTGCTGAAATAATATTAAAGTTGCGTGCCGACTTACAATAACGTCTCAACAACACGACTTTAATGATTGTTTTAGCTGAAAAATAACTACAAAACGAAGCGGCGAAAAGCGGAAACGAATAACTAACAATTTACTTCTTTATTACATAAATTGCAGACATTTATGTAAATTGGATAGAAGATCGATTTTATATTACTGCACTACTTATGGCGCAAAATGTTACCATATTGTAAATCTGATAATTTTCTTTTCAATAAAACTACAAAAGTACTCGTTTAAAGTTACTTCCAATTAAGATGAAAACTTGAGTCAATTATTTAAAGATAAAATTACCGTTTAAAGAAAATAACGCGTATCTTTCATCATCTGTAAATGTTCTGTGAAATCTTTGAAAAAAATACAGAAATACATGTGTCTACAGTGTACAAAAAAAAGCTTCCTAAATAGTAGAATAATAATTAATGCACTGCAATTCTAACGTCTCTAAAATAGGTAATAACATTTGAAAAAACAACAGTTAATTATAATTGAATCAGTATTTGGGATCAACGCGGGAGCTGATCCAAGTTTCCTCCCTCGCAATCAAGGCTTAGCCAACTCGATGTTTGTCTCTTTAGGAAACAGATTGGCTGTCAATAAACAAAGTAAACGGACAGGATACCTTGCAATTTTCTTTTATATATTTTGTCACTTCGGCTTGTTGACTTTTTATATTAAGTTTGTGTAAGCGAGGACATAGTTTAAGATGTTTACTCAAATACTCAAGTCATGTACGCCTTAACTGAGTTGGAAGTTTGCTGTTTTACTTCAGCTTCTGTTTGACATGTTTTATTTTATTATGGAATTGTTTAATATTATCATATAGAATTGATTTATCTTATTTTTTGTAGTAAGTAAGCAATTCAAGCTTTTATTAAAGTTTGGGCTGACGGGGTCGAGCACTCGGATAAAAACAACTACTTTTCATTATTACAAATGTAAAATTTATGAAGGCTAAAAACTAAAAAACAAAGTTGTTTAAACATGTGTATAAGACATGAACCGTTTTAAGGTTCAAAATAGATATGTATCAAGATTTAACGTTGATTTTTTTATCAATCGGCTTGAAGTCAAGTCCACAGAGAGCATTAATAGAGATACTTTTAAACAAAGTATAACAATCATACCAAGATTCATTCGATATAAGAATAATTACGGCTGATTCTGTATAACTGAAGTGAATATAAAGTCTAGTTTAAGTTATAGGCACATAACTTGACTTTCACAATATTAAATATTTACAATCGATTCGAGGTTTGAGTTTATATTTATTTGAACGTGTTTTAGTATATATCCTCGAAATAGTGAGTTTGTATCAGTAGCTATGGACTATTTGAAAACGAACTAAATAAAACTTTAACTGCAACGTGGAAGTTTGTGTCCGTACCCATAAATAAACCTTCGGTTTCAACCGGATTGCGAAATTTCGTAAGTCGCATAAATTACAGTTCCCGACGGGAAAAAAAGACTAGCACTTAGCAGCTTGACTAATCGCTGGTCGGCGATGACAGCCGAGGTTCGACTTACTTGTTACCGCAAGAATTACCTCGCCAAATTCGAAATTCAATTTACGCAAGTGCATTCTGATTTGTTGGCGCGTGTTCAGAATTTGTACTGCGTCAGTTAATTGGATTTTGCCTGTTAATTTTGATGGCTAATAATATAAAGCTATTTCTAATTGGTTAGAACTTTAATTTAAAGATATAGAAAGTTAATATCTATCCTGCTTATATTTATTACCAAAACAATTTTATCGGTAAGGCGTGGATTCTTAAGATTATACGCGAAATAAGAGGTATATATAGAATGACTGGAAGAGATCGCTTATTAGCGATAATTAATTCATCTTGTATGTACTATTATTTACTTCTACAGTTTTTATGCAACAAAGTGTGAATACATTAATATTTCAAAGATCGTAAATTACTTACGTCTGCTATATGAAATGTACCTATTTAAGTCAAAAGGAAAAAAATAAAGCCTTACAAATGAAAACTTAATTATGTACATTGAGCAGTGTATCTTATTATCGTCTTGATGTAAGACCGACATCACAGTGGTGTAGTTAGGGAATGCCATCGTATATCTTGGAATGCGAGCAGTTCATTCACTTCACGCCTCATACCCTCAGATAAATCACTTTGGGCCCGTGCGTGGAAGCGGATCTTCAGAGTTCAGTGTTTACAGCAAAATATTTTAAATAAAAATTTAATTTTTTGAATTTGTTTATTTGATTTCGTGAATTTGTAAAGTAATCTATTAAACAATAGCATACACTCATTGTTAATAGATATTTGTAGAGGAATATATCTCTGAAAACTTCATAAGTTTCAGTGAGTTAATAGCTCATTACGTTCATTAACACATTGACAGATGTCAAAACTGAAAAACAAATATCTAGCTTTTCACAATGCAGGCTGTTAAAAATGTCTCGTTTTGGTGCAGTTCCCAATCGGCTTATTTGCATAAATTTAATTTTGTCAATTTATAGTCTCGCTTCCTATTAAAACTGATAAACAAACTGTCCGTGAGGTCTCGATGTGAAATAATTAAAGTGAATCGAAAATAGAGAGAAATACTAAACACAAAACAAATGGACAGGCTAAGTCCGCACACGGACCCAACTTTCTTTGTTGGGTCGGTAACTATTGTTTGGTCCCGAACTTACTCCAGAACGCCGAGAATTTGTGTGAAGGATAATATTTGCACAGCTTAGGCAAATTGCACAGCCAATACATATTTTATGTGTTAATGTGAGTTTAATTGCTGTTTTGTTATTCTTTAGAACTAAATAGGGGCATGCGTTCCGTTTGTGTTTATCGTTAGAGTTTCAAAGTTTAAATTATAATTATCGGCTACTGCTGACATTTTTTCATTTATATTTTTTATTTGAGTGAAGCTCTTCGAGCCATCAATATAAAGATATGGCTAATCCCCACATCCTAAATCCATTTATCAGTTCTCTTGCAAATCAAAATGTAACTTGCATGAAAAGTTAAACGTTCGTTATGTTAGTAAATAATAATGAAAATTTATAAAGTATCGATTGTAGCCTTATAAGACAATTTGCTTTAAAATTGGAACGTGAGGCAAACGAGCAGGTTTAAAGAATGGACTCCTGCGCCATGAGGCCTCATATCTTGTCGATTGTTCTACCGAACAAAAAGCTGACCATTTGTATGTACACTTGGATCTTTTATTAATATATACTACTTAAAGTAAGGCAAAGCATGCTCGAAGATTCTCTTTTTATTACTCTCTCTGCAAAGGATTTTACCGTCTGTGTTCTAAAATTGACACAGAATGATCACCTACTTGAATATGAAATGCATTATCATGAAAGTTGAGACATCTGACTGTGAACCAAGTGTCGTAAGTAACTAATATTTTTATTAATATATAAAAATATTATCCCGACTGTATAAAGTAAACCACGCCATTTAACTAGTATTGGAGATAATTAATATGTGACTGAGTTATGAGGAATGTCGACAGAAAGGTGACGGATATTAATAGAGTGTAATGAAGGCCTTGTCAAGAATAGGTGAGTCCTAATTCAATTATATTAATAATTAATTTTGGGCAAATATGATATTAAACTTATGTGATATATATATAATCATAAAATGTCTTTTAGCCAGTCTTATCTGAGTCATGTTTGATATGACTAAAGGCCAAATTTAAGTATTAGCCCTTTTTTGTTAGAAGAGGGGGCAAACGAGCAGCACACTATAAGGGTATAAGTCGCTGCCCATAGACACTCGTTGCTGGGAGCGCATGAGTTGCCGGCCTTTTAGGTAGTGGTACGCTTTTCTCTTGAAAGACTCGTACTTGAAAGAAAGTCGTAATGGTAAGGAAATAACGTGGCAGGCTCAAAACTGGTCCAAAACGTGGTGGTGCGTGGTAAGAATAATATATATAACATGTATATATATAAACACATACACATATATATACTCGTATATATATGTATAGTCTTATACATTAATTATTGAGTGTTATAACATTTAAAAGAATACTTGTTTATATAATATTTGTTTGTCTGTCTCCCTCGCCATATTAAAAAGTACTTTACGAATATTTAAGTGGCACCTGCAATAAATTTCCACCAGTTTCCAAGTTATTTGCATCTCATGATGTAATTTATGAGTTCTTAAAACACGAAAACAATACATCAAGAGGATTAGGAGGAAATTATAACTTTGTGTGAATTCACAAAGAATTGTTCAACATCTGAGTCTCGGATATTGTTTATCAAAGAAAGAAAACACGTTTATTAGGACACACACACACACAAATACAACAACATTATAATTCAATAAAAAATCTTACAACTGTGATATATACATAAATGTGTATATATATATATGTATAGTTTAGGTGATTTTTATTTAATAACTAGCTAACCCGGCAAACATTGTTTTGCCATAAATTTAATAGAAAAAGGGGATGGTGATGAAAAAATTAGTATGATTTTTTTTTATCGCGACAGAATAATAAAAATTGTGTCTAAAAATAGAATTGGGCCGATTCTCAGACCTACTCAATTCGCTCACAAAATATCATGAGAATCGGTCAAGCCGTTTTTCTGATATTATATTCAGATAGATATTCAGTAATTGAACTTACTTTAGGTTAATAAATAACTAATCAAATCTTATCGTATTTTGCTGGGTTTTAATTACAGTAAAACATATACAATCTTACCGGCATTCCTGCCGAATACTTCGCGACTATAAATATTAATAATAATAAACATCGATAAAGTGGTGTCGTATGCAAAAAAATAGCTTATTTTACACAAGTCATGTTCAATAACTTATGTTCAACATTTGTCACAGACCAAGTATTGCAAACTACATTTTATTTGCTTTATGTTTAGATATTTCGAGATTCACGTATAAACTAAAGTCCTACTTGTTCAAATTTGAGGTTTATTAAAACGTTCTTTAAGCATTTTAGTATGTACAAACAATTATGCGATATATATATACGTATACGATATATATGTAAATTTTACTGAATAAAAAACATGGTATAAAATGCAACAAAACTGCAACCCATTCAAACTGCGACGCAACATAAATGTGTTTTGTTTTATCCTAATTGCTTAGAGTGCTGCTTAGCTATATTCGTGCAAGTCATTGTTTTCGACGTGCCAACATTCGGGGTAATTTAGAATTTTTCCCGATGGCAACCCCGCCGAAATTCGTGACTTTGTAAAAGCGACAGGCTGTTCAAGGGCCTTGTTTGTTCTACATTCTTTGCCATTCGCTTTAATAACGTTATTAGACATCTTTGGATTGTATAATTTGTATATTTAACTTCGGTAATACAGTTACAAGAGATTTAGTTATGAGTGCAAAAGATACCAGATTAAAACCTCTGTGGTTTGATTTCAATGGATTGGTTATCAATATATAATTTCAAAAAAAGTTTACGAGTCTTATTAATGATTTGACTGCTAATTTAGTCCGTACATCCTTATTACGTGATGCCCATAGATATATCTATTTTAAGCTTACTGGAATTGCTCTATATTTCTCTTTTAAATATGATTTTTGACTTAATATGACGAACCAAACAAAATTGCCTTTCAGTGAAATGTCATTAGCATAATGGAAGCGACTATTAATCTAAAGCTAAAGCCTATAGGTTAATATTTCATAACAAATTAAACCTTTACTTCAAATTGAATGCCAGTAAAATAAAGCCAGTGTCGATCCGTACAGAAACAATCATTCAAATAGGCTGTTCATATTGAATATTAATCGCAATTGAAGAATAGAAATGCCAAATACGCCTTGGGATGTATTCAGTAATTCAAAATGAGAAATTCTATAACGTTCAACCACAATAGGCTATTTAAAAACACTGAATTGATATTAATAATGATTGACAGGAAGCGACGACACAAGTCGATGATACATAGTTTAACCCGGTGCAAAGGTGTTCAAACAATTAAGTTCAAATATTTTGACCACACTAAAACTATTTTTTAAATACCTCTTTAAATTAGGGTAACCAAAATTTCAAGAATCCAGCCATCCAAAAACAGGAAATACAGTAACTAAGTATATATATAGGATATTATAGGATAGTTAAAAAAAACCGACTTCGCTAGCATTTTTATAAAAATAAAACCATTTACGTAAACTTAATCGATAGTATATGCCATGTCCTGCCCTGTCCTTTTTTATAGGAGAGGAGGAACAGGAAAATTAAAGCCGTCTCCATAGTACCAGTCTTTAAGGAAATGTATTTTTCCTCATGAAGTCATCTGTGCATTTCATATGCCTATTTTATGATCTAAGAAACGCCCTCGAAGCGAACTCATTGGCACAGCCATGGCTGGAATACAAGACTTAAATGTATATAGCAACTAGTCCAACACTGTTCTATGCAAATCCAAATATAAGATGTTCACTGAGCTAGATTTAATCTGAGGATAGCCTTGCAAATTTTATACCGCACCCCTGTGATACAGCCACAATCTTCTGCCGGTTCGCCGTACCCCGTTTTAACTCTAATTAAAAAGCCATCAAAGAGTTTTCAGTCATTAATCATGAAACTGTTAACAGTGAAAGTCTTTACCAAGTCCGAGCTTAAAGACGGATTTCGCTATTAACAGAATAACTAAAGTATTCGGGTTCGCAATCCGCTTGTAAAAACAGATTCCTACAATTTTTTTTTGTATCGGCGTCTTGAGGTTTAAAGGATTGCGAGGTTTAAATACGATACCAAAGATATTAAGCTCTGTAATTGAAAGAAAGGAATTAGAAAATTATGTGTAATATAGTTATGGAAACGGATTAGCGATCGGGTGTAAAACTTCTTTGGCGTTTGATAATTCAGCAAAACTTGCTTATTCAATTACTTAGTCTTGCCATAAATATTGTTATAAAGAAAAGCACGATTTTTTTTTTATACGTAACATTTATTCCTTTCATAGTGAGTTAGTTTAATACATCAATATATAACTATTAAAAATATACAATGTTTATTCGAAGTGGTCTCCATTGGCTGCAATACAGTCTTTTAAACGTTGAGGCCAGTTATCAATAGCAGCACGAACTCTTTCTAGAGGAAAATTCTTCACTGCCAACCGAATGGATCGTTTTAGGGACTCCAAATTATCATGGCGTTTAGAGCAAGCCTTACTCTCTAAAACTGACCATAAATCATAATCCAATGGATTTAGGTCAGGACTTGACGACGGCCAGTTTTCAGTGCTGATAAAGTCCGGAACGTTAGTTTTCAACCAAGATTGGGTGGATCGAGCTCTATGACCCGGTGCCGAGTCTTGTTGAAAGCACCATTCTTTGTTATTGAACATGGTGTTAGTTAAAGGCTTAACTACCGTCTCAAGAATGGTATTTTGATAAACTTGTGCCGACGTTTTAATACCTTTTTCACAAAAATATGGCTCAGTCACCCCTTCATAGCTAACACCCCACCAAACCATCACTGAAGTGGGATAATGCCCACGTTGTACTCTGTTTACTAATTGCGAAGCTTCTTTAGAGCTTCCAGCATAAATACGGTCATTTTGTTTATTAAAATACTGCTCAATTGTAAAAATTTTCTCATCCGTAAACAAAATTTTTTTGTGACCTCCCTTTGCGTACCGCTTAAGTAGTTGTTTGGATTTTACCACCCTATTCTTCTTTAAATTATCAGTTAAGAAGTGACCAGTACGTCTCTTATAGGCTGCAAGTCCTAAGTCATCTTTTAATATACGCGACATGGTTCTAGGAGCTATCTTCATCTCCCGAGATAAAATCTTTTGCTTACGGACAGGATTTCTTCGAATTCTTTCCCTAACTGCTTTAATCACCTTTTTCACACGAACGGTACGTGGACGGCCAGATCTTTTTCTGTCACAAACAGAGGAGGTATCATTGTACCTATCAATAGCCCGGTAAACAAACATTTGACTAATACCAAGCGGGTGGAGGGTTTTAAAAATTGCACTTTTCTCCATACCTACTTTATGTAAGGCAATCACAGCGATTCGGTTCTCTTTATCACCCCACTCCATTTTAATATAACAAAATATTTAACAATATAATGGCGCGAAAATAAGAAAACACATCAAGAAATCATATAAAAATGACAGATTCCAAATTCAAACGTAATATTTTCTTTTTTTGAATAGTAACAGTATTTATGGCCAGACTAAGTATATTAACATTCGTAGATTATGTTATATGGCTTCCTCTTTATGTAGTTGTTGTAAATTGTTGTGAATATAGAAATGTATACACTGTAAAGGACTATTTTAAACGATTAAAAAACTTGGGAATGAGTCGCCCTTACTACTGTGATAAGGAAATTTGGTAAAACAGTGATCACGCTTAAAAAACTGATTGGTTTGTTGTGATCTTCTCAGACCCGTTTATTTTGGAACCGTAGCTCTCGATATAAGAAAACTATTGACGTACAAAAGTGATCGTTGATACTATGAGGAAATAAATAAACATAAAACATACGTCCTCATATTGGTAATTACAATAAAATGAAACAAAAGGTCAAAGGTCACTAGCGGCTCGTACGTCAGCTGCGATCGTGTTAATGCGATGTTCAAGCCAATTGGATCTCACACGATTATCTAAACAATGTTCTGTCAGCCGCTAACCACATTCCTAACTGCTTTAACAACTGTTTACGTGTTTTATAGAATACTTTTTTTTAACAAATTTTAATTAGCTTTTATAATAATAACTTGTTACAAATTAAGCAAACGTCGGACTGTGTCAAGTCTTCTTTTTATAGACGAGGGGGACAGAGGAGCTGGATAGGTATCCCATAAAGGTAACGTCCGCTCATAGACACTAGCGTAGATGAGATCTCGCGAGTACGTTGCCGGAATTTCGCTCTCGTTTCCAGTCTAGAGACAATGTAAACTAGAAGTGTATGTATTTGTTTTTATACAAAAAAACTTCTTTCTCTCTCTTGTCTTTGTCAAATCAATTATCCATTGGAGATTTTTTTCGTAATTCTTTTTGTCATCTTTATGTAGAATTTATTAACATTAACGGTACCTACTTCTGATTAAATCTATGGTGGGCTCAGTCAAATTACATTCAATAATTAAGAATCAAAAATTCGCTTACAAACACACACATGAATGTTTATCAGAATAAAACATCTATGTACAACAATGCATATCACAAATAACTCGAGGATCGAATTGTGCCCCTATTCGATTGGACAACCGATGCCGATTGCGATTTGCGATTCGATTATCGAGTGGGTGCTAAGGGCCCTCGGTTTGTACGTTCGCACATATCACTAGTGTGTACTTGTCCGATCGCCGTCCAACGCAGACATCTATATTGTTTAATTGAGTAGCTGATGGTTTTAGAAATGATATATCACCTGAATCCTGAAGTACTTGTTCATACTTATTCGCCTAACGGTTAAGCTATTCATAAATACAGTTTAAACTCTATATAACGACATTGAATGGACATTCTATGATGTTATATAGTGTGGCCGTTAGGGGAGAGAACAAAAATCATTGTATTGAATACAAGCTAAACCAAGCCAATTGATTTCGAAGCTTTAGAGTTTATCGTTAAATCGAGTGATTTTTCATGGAGTTTACACTGTAATTACTATAAGATTTAAACATAAAACAAAAAAAAACTTAAACATAAGCTACGAACACTGACATTGCTAGAGGGCGCGTACGTTGCCGGCCTATAAATTGGAACGATGAAATCTTTAAGTCAATGGTTGGGAAGTTCTGACGTGAAACTGGTTCCATAACGTACGCAGTAAGAACTCTCAAAGATGAAGATTAAAATCCTTGTGTTTAAAGCATCCTTCATTCATACATTAAGTCTTGAGTGAACACTTCTATAGCATTGTCCCGTGATTCGATACAGCAACATTAAATGCACACAAAAAATTGTTTATATGCCAAATGAAGCAGACAGCCGTTAACAAAAATATTTCCACCCTTACTTCATATTCCATTTATAAAATGAATAATTGACACATTGTACAACCATCGCACATCGGAAAAAACACAATAGAAGATTGGCCTTTCATAGCCAAACCAATATTACTAACACAGTTTATAGTTGATCCCAAGCCAATTACGAAGCGAGGGAAAAAATAACAATAAAGTAATATAATTTAGGAGCAGCGACGAGTATTACCTATTTGCCGGGGGGGCTAATTTAATATGGAATTTCCGATTATCGATACAACTGTTACTATGCGGGCGGTGCATATTTCACCAAAAGCTTTTCAAATATTTGATTTTTTTTTTATATTAAGGAGAAGAAACATCAAAAAGTAACGTGATGGAAATTTGAGATGTGCTCTTGAGATTTATATTAAAGTCGTCTATTTAAAGCATATATGATATGATCATTGGTAACCAAGCGAGAGGAAGACCATCATACAGATGGGATGACCTGAAGGCGTGGGCAGATGGACGCGTTATGCTTGTGGACTTGAGGAAGGCGGGAGGCGTAAGCTGTTAATCAAAACGAACACTGGATACCGATGTGAATTAATACACAGTTGATTGTACATATATTGTTTGTTAATAAAGACATTTGTAATTGTATCTATGTGCTTTTTTATCTTATGCACATAAAAAATCATTGACACTATTCCGAGCGATATATTTTAAAAATCAGCGTGTCTACGTAACTCCTGTGTCTAAAAGTACTCTGGAGCAATAATAATCGTCTTGAAAGCGAATATCCAATGCTCTAATTGCCACAAATGGGTAAGAAAATTTTCATTAAACGTTAAAATACAAATTAAAAAATTGTAACATTCCAAAAGTTTAATTAGGTCTGCCAAAATTCCCGTTAAAGTAGCAATTTGTAAACTTTAAATAATTTAGACAAGGATCTGCCTCACGGCGCACCTGCCTGAGACAATCTATAATTAATTTCGAGACAAAGCGCTATCAATTATATTGTGCTATCAGAATCGAATACGCCAATCGCACTGCGCCGTTAAAATCGCTGTTTAACGTCACAGATACGAAAACCCGTAAACTTGCCTTTTACATTGTCATTAGGCAAATTGGCGTCATTGTGTTAATTACACGCTTTTATCGTATTCGATTTATTTCCATTCTCGCAAAGCAAGTTAAACATGGCTTAAAATAATATAGACGAAAAATCAGATTGAACATATAATTGGCTAACAGTTTGTTTTCAAAGTAAAAGTCAAAATGTATTTATTTACTAAGGTGCAAAGGAGCTTTTGAAACGTCTTAAATCTAAGTGATTCTACGCCTGTATGTACACGACCAAAGCTGAAGCAGGCAAGAATCTCTGCTTAGTTGTTTTCTTTTTTCATTTACTATATACCTAAAAATAAGGGGTCAACTTAGTGCACACTTTATGGTAAATCATATCTCATACTGTTTTGTTATACTTCCGTTAAAAGATTTTTTCCACTTCGCATTATGCTTAACAAAGTCCAAAGAGAGCTTTTGATTACAATAATTCGATTTTTTGATCGGTTAAATGTTTTGGTTGAACGTGTCAATAGTAACACGACCGAGGTGGTGTTCAGTTACACCGAAAATAAACTAAAGGCATATAAGTGCCAAAACAAAAAGCGCGATCCAGGATATCGAATTACCTTTGACGTGAGGATTGCATTCGTATAGACTATTGATCGAACCACCGTGTGTTTCTTTGTACCGGAGTGTGAACAGTAAAGGGTTCAGGATTTCCCTTTGGCAGAGTCAAATGAACTAAACCGATCCGATTCAAATGGGAGATTTGAAAATCGATTTGCAAATTTTATAATGTGCCATTTTGTGCCGACTTCTTGGGATATTTAGACGCAATATAATATATTTTTTTACCGATTAAAACTATTTAATTAAGTGTTTAATCTCAAGGCAAGCTTTGGACTGGAACAAACACTCAGGAACCGACCCAAGCAGCCAAATTGATAATGCTATTCGAACATAAACGAAAGGCAAGACTTAGAAGAATGAAAAAGTTTAATTTCTGCCGTCTGCCTCGACGTGGGGCATTATGATACTACTAAGTAATTAATTTTTTCTTTTAACGTAATATATATAACAATATTAGGTATTAAAAATGTTAATAAATATACTGCACGGCAGTCTAAATAAGACTAATGTTATTAACATATCAACTCAAAAACAGTGCTCTCTTTAAAATAAAATAAAATTAACAATGCAAATTCCAACAACGTTGAGTAAAATGTAAAATACATTGTCCGTTTTAGTAAGACAGTCTGGATTAAAACGAAAATGTACTACTTTAGAATGTTACCTATATGTAAATGTAGTCGTTTGATATGGCTCTATTAACATACTAAGGTAGTACTTTATGTTGGAAAGAACTTTTAATAAACTGAAGCCCGTTTTCAGTGTCATATACGAACATTTTTTTAATTTACACAACTACCCACCGCAATATACCCGCACATTTAAATAAAATTTGCAAATATCCAATTATATGTAACATAGTAACTGTCAATAATTTCCGTTTAATAATTAATATTAATAATTAATAATAATAATTAAATATTATTAATAATAATAATAAATAATATATATATATATATCCGTTAATATACGTTTCCAATTTTGATTATCCATACTAAAATTATAAATGCGACAGTAATTCTGTATGTATGTTACGCTTTTACGCCAACCTAATGAATCGATTTCGATTAATTGTATATTATTTTTAATTCGTATATTGTATTTGTATGGATATGCAATGTATGGATATGTATTGATCTTTACGGCAGAATATAGCTTGCAGGGGTTGAAATAGGGGATGAAAGAATTTCACCAGAACTCAGACATTTATAAACTATTTATATAATATATAATATTTTCAAATTCCTTTTCTATTTAAACTACGCGGACAAAGTCGTGGGCAAAAGCTACTAGTATTAAATGAATTTTCCCGATTTATTCGGACATGATGTGTTTGTTTTGAGACCTTGAACTTTTTGTCTAATACTTCTTTTGTCAATATTTCTTTGAAGCATATTGTTTTATTATGTTGTTCATAAAATGATTTATATCTTAAACTCAGAATTTACAGAATTCACATCTAAAGTTGAATAAAACTCCGATGAACGCTAGTGTAATCCGATGAAACATTCCAAAAACTGAATTCTTGATTTCCTTCTGAATTTATTTCGGAATTTAAACATCTTCCTTACAGTCAAAAGAAATTATGAAAATGAAATACAGTACAATAACAATTAGTATCGTCTTTACCATGACATTACCTCTTTAGTTAGGTTTAATATGATTGCAAGTTATTCCTCCAATAGACATTGATTCAAAAATTTCAAATGCTGCTAGGTACCGCAAAAGATGCTGCTGCTACTTTAAAATCGGTTAACAAAATTCTTATCTTTTGTTACAATTAATTATTTTTTGATTAAATCAGTGAGACAACACAATAATTATTGGAGGCTTACACAAATTAGGGGAAGTGGGTTGTCTGAAAGAGATCGCTTATTAGCGATAATACGTTGCTCTTATACGTACATCTATTAACGTCATTTACTTCTACTGTTTAGGTGCAATAAATAAATAAATTGTGAATTAATAAATTAAAATGTCAAATGTTTAGACATGTCTCAATAGAAAACATAATATATGACATACTCGACGCAGAGCTAGGAGAGATTTTTTATAATGTGTTTCATTTATCCTAATATTATAAATACGAAAGATTTGGTTTTTTGTTTGTTTGAAATGAATAGGCTCAAAAACTACTGGATCGATTAAAAATTACACCGTTGGCAAGCTACACTATTCCCAAGTTATGCTATGTTTTATTTGAAAAACAAATAGGCATACTTACAAAAACTTGAATAATCTAACCCAAGGTTTATTTATTTCAGGAATTTTAAACAGGAATTCAGGAAGGGACTTTTTAATTCATATATCCAAACTAATATTATGAATGTGCAACTCTGTATGTGTGCACTGCTATGACGCTTCCATGCTTAAACTACTAATACAATTCCGATGAAATTTGGTATGGAGATAAACATACATATGGAGATAAATAACGGTTGAAGGGGATGAAAATTTCACCAGAACATTTCAAAAACCATTTTCAAAATTCGGTTTTTATTTAAACCACGTAGACAAAGTCGCGGGCACAAGCTACTAGTAAGTGATAAAGACGACGATACAAACATAGTTTGTATCCCGTGATAAGATTAACATCGATTTATAATGAAGCTAGTTTGCAATGATTGTAATTAAGCTTATTATTTATAAACAGATTAAACATTCATGTGAAATAAATTGCGATTCAATAACACGCCGATGTTTGCGTATGTTTAATGAATATAATTATATTAATTAATCTGATGGTAAGTCGCGTGAGCCAGAGTTATTTGTCGTAATTTCGCTCGCGGCAATTGTTTCGCTAGTCGAATCAAATTGCATCCGTCATCGGCACATTTGCAGTAAATTAGCTTTTAATAATAAATAACTTGTATTGCGTTCGATTCACGACACATATATTTAGTGTTACTTATAGTATTCAGCCAGACGTATTTCCTAGATTTTTGTGTTGATTTTCTTATTCCGTTTATTGTAGAACCAAATGTTGTACATAGGTGGTAAAAAATCCATTGGTGATACATGCGTATATGGAACGCACGATCTCCAACGACCTTTTTTTAAAAGGGGCAAACGAGCAGAAGCCATAACATAAAAGTGAAGTCGACGCCCATAGACACTCATATGGCTGGGAGCTCGTGAGTGCGTCGCCGGTCTTTTAGGAAATGGTACGACCCTACGTCGTATTGGATAGCCCGACTGTCTGTACAGACTAAAGTACAAGGATCGATAGCGAAACTATACAGAACTTATTGACAGTTTGTCCGACAGATGACTTTGAGTACATGTTATATGACAGTTGACAAGCAGACCTTACTCGTGACGCTAAAAATACAAACCAATTCCCACGCTATCTTTTACAAGTAGCTAAGGGTGAACACACATATATATGACTGATGACAGCTAAAAGCTTTTTGTTTTATAAAAACCCCACTATTTAAGCTTATAAAGCTAGTATACAGTTGTAAAGTTTCGATGATTTTGACAATAGTGCGTGATCACTGAAGCGAATTTCGAGATTAAATATTAGTGATCACTTGCAAATACCGATTTGTACCAGTTGACGACGGTAAGCCTTTGTCTCGTGAGAATACAATGGACAATCGCATGCTTCCCAGACAATATAGGCCACCCTTTTCTTATTTACGTGACCAAATTTTGAGCAAAATGTTTTGTGTTATCCGAAATAAGTAATGTCACTCTCGCTACCATCAAATATAATTACAAATAGATAAAGTCTTTTAGTAATAAACGTTTATTCAAGACTATGTTGGCTCAATCTATGCCCGAAATTAAATATCTAGTTACAATAATATTGATTTTAGTTTAGTCTAAGAACATTTAAAAATATTATATATCTGTGGTTTTAGAACTATTATATAGATAATTTACTTATTGGTTCCAAGTAAGAAATATCGTCGAGTAGATTTCCAATTAAATCGTTATTATATTTAAAGACGTATAATAATTTTATAAGCACATAGTTATGTGCGACCAGTGGTCAAGCATTCCTAATAGTCTCTAGCCCCTAGTAGTTTATTCCACTCCGCCAGGCTGAGTGCGTTCTTTCTTTTAAGTTTCTATGGCACTGTTTATTTGCAACTAGTGTGCATTCGTCAAGGTATTAACGTACTTATTCTCTTATAAATACGAAACATATTCCTTTATAACCATCGTTTTTAAATTTGGAATGTTGCACTTTCATCCACTCAGAGCCTACCTAAAATTGCCTTAAAGTCTATTATCTACCAACATGAGAAAAAACATGCATTTCAGATGTGAAAACGATTTATTTCTCTTTTAAATGATCATGGATCTGAATTGTAAAATAAACGATTCGATATTTGAAAATAACGCGATATTCAACTGTTTTTCATAAAGCAATCACTCAGTTTCTATATTCAAATTTCGAAGAGCAGGTACATTACCAACGATAGAGCGCTATTAGAGATACGTTTTGGTCAGCAATAGTGCATAGTGGTAAATGTATGAGGCATTCATTAAACCCTATTCAGCTAGGCTAATGTACGGTTGTCGGGAACAACTTTGCTAAAACATTTTCCTTAATGTTAGAAATTACCCCATCTAGATATAGTACTACTAAGAACGTGTATTTTATAAGTACCTTTGTTTTTAGGTCATAAATCGAGGCACATAGTTTAAACGCGTTTTGTGGTGCCATATAACCATGTTTGTATTCCTTATTTTTAAATAAAAATTCACAAATACACAATTACTTAATATAGTAATATAATTCATTATAAATATATAGAACGCGTATTATTAAATCGTTTATCTAGTTTTTTCTACATTAAAATAATCAGTAAATAGTATTTAAGTTCACATTAACAGTGTTTTAAATTAATGATGCGAACATAATCTCTGTAAATATCTTCAGAAAAAGCTTTGATGCGTGCGATGCGTGCAGCTGACGCCAAAAGCACGGCATAAAATTATGTCCCTAATCTACTTCACGGTCCGTTGGCCCGAGCCCTGTCGATAACAATAACCGACTTAATATGCCCGATAATCGGTTTCGCTATTCCAAAACCTCAGTGATTGACACTTTCGATGACATTTCAACTGAACCCAGCCCTAAGTTCACAGCTCTGAATACCCTTTGAAATCAGATTTACGTAGATATTCGTGTATCCAGCTGCTAATAGGAAATATAAAGCTGCACTTGGTTACACGGTGAGCAAAAACAACTTGTTTACACATTTATTTATAATCCACTAAAAAAAGGTTAGAAAATGTCGTGCACTGCTTGATTGATACATGTTATTACTGGCCAGATTTGACTTATAGGCTAAAGCTGGCGTAAGTGCATTGATTGGACGACTGCTAAGCAAGGAGTTCCCCACCAAAGAGGTGCGAAGACTTCTCAGTAAACACCACTCGGACCTATGGCTAGACGCTTAGGAATGGATTTGAAATTCAAAAAAAGAACTAGTTACAAAACTACACTTCAGTTTGTTTGGTAAATTGTGCTGATACTGATAATATAAAGCATTTGTAAGACTATGTCATTCATATATTATCAACACAAGGTAATTATCGTGTATGTTAATTCAATTGATGAGCTGACATTGCTTGGACTTGTACAGCTTGTAATTAGTGTATTTTCATAGACTGCAATGTATAATCATTGGAGCACATTTAATATGCTATAAGTGAATTGTATTATGGACGACTAAGAGAAACGCTAGTTAATGGCTAAATGCAAAACGCTATTTATAGTTTAAAAATGTATTTATGAAAAATTTACTTGCTGAATTTCACACAATTTAACCGTTAGGATTAGTATCGCTAGGAATCCAAAACCGGGACTCAACCGAATTAGTCAAAATATATTTCATATACGAAGGACGGTACTTAGCGCTAAGCTTCGACCCTGAGTTTACCAAACCAAACGGAACTTTTTGAATAACTTTCATATACGGTACGATATTTTATAGATAATAATTTTATTGATATTATAGATAGGGATATATTTATCTTGCGAGCACGATATATCTCTTTATTACTCAGGTAATTAATTAGAATCGTCTATATGAAAGTGCTACTATTACCATCGCCAGGAATTTATCGGGAAGGGGCAATGAAACAAAAGAATTATTTTTGTCTCGCCACACCCAAACGAAAATATACATCTGTCTCTTTTCATGGATACCCTTGAATGCGTTGACTAAGGTGTAAAGGGTGAATGTAGTGGTGACGCACACTTAGACAAAATTGATACAATCACTTTGTTAGTGTGCGTAATTTTGAATCGTTTCTCAGGATTGCTTTTATTTTTTAGATAAGTTTAATAATAGACAAATTTTATCTTTAAATAAGTGTTACAAATTAATTGTTATGTTTATTTACGATACACTAAATTGTTAATTTTAATAACAATACATACGCGCACTGTAAAATGTATTATTAATGCTACTCTATAACAATATTCCAAAAAAAATCTTGACTTTGTCAGTAAAGAAATTTAAAAAAAATAAGTTAAACAGAAGATTTTAGAGAAGGCGTTTTATAAATTATTTGATTATGTGATTTGTGTGAAAAAGCTAAGGAGGTAGGTAAGGTAGGTATTTTCTCAATAACATAATTTGAAATAGTGTACCAAGATCATCAACAAAACAAAATACAACCCAGCTGTGTTTCTTGCCTGTTCTTCTCAGCGTATGAACGGGCGTAGAGTAGTACAGGTTTTAAGACTATTCAAAATTGTCAAATTATCATAATGAATTGAAAGAATTGATAAATAAATATAATAAAACTAAAAATGTAGTCGGAAAAATATACGTTACTAATTCCACGCTATTTAAATAAATTCCTTTCGGACGAGTAGATATAACAAAAATGACTCACCTCTCCTATGTCTCACGTGGTATTTGCTTTTCGTCACTGGACCAGTACAACATGGCTGTTCGTAGTAATAGTTATAAGAGCTTTCAACTTCTGACGTAGGCTGTATGAGCTGGGAATGGACCTGCCATTCAGCACTCATGAGCACCACAGCCAACCATCTAACAGTAAGGGAAATAGCCCCCATAGTCCGTACTTTGCACATTCACTACACTGCACTATAACATTTTATAACCTGTAGAGGAAAATTAAAACCGACATATTTTAAACCGAAACCACCAAAATACGATACTAAACTATATAATACTTTCCGTATTTGCGATATTTTTTTTTATATTTTAAAAAAATAAATGTTGGAGTTTGCAACAAAGCAGTCTGCGTAGGCCTATATGTCTGCAAACTGATCATAAGCGACGGCTCTGACACTTGATTTTAATTTTAGGTACCGAACGAAAACCCTAAAGATGATTTGTTTTAACAATCGACCAGTGTTTTTAAAATATACTGATGATAATAAGTTTTGTCAACACCATGCACAGATAACGAATACATGAATGACAATTGACATCCATAGACTATACTTAGGTAACATATATAACATGATTTGTATTCTCTGTAATAGAAAAAAATGTTTGTTTATTATGTAGTTGGTTCATTTAAATTACCCTTAATTGGGGTTATAATCGGAATATTGATCACATAATCAATGATATGCCAGATAACTGGTAAAACCAATAATACCAAAGCCAAACAATATAAATGTAAACTGTTATTTATTGTCTGTGATTTATACGGAGCGCTCACGCGAACGCAAATACTGAAACCAATAAATAAAATAATAGAATAAAAAACCATAATACGCCCCTTTGTGCAACAACTGACTTTGGTAAAAAAACTCAGAGATTTAATGGTTTAAACGATCATTATGATAGATATTGTTTGCATTACGTACGATAAAAGTATGTCCTGATAACATATATTTTTTATCTATAGTTATAGTATATTTACATTAAACAAAGAAAAATGGATTTCAATTCAGTTTAGTTTAATCACACACGCACACAATAGTAACTGGTACTGTTACATGTTTGTATATTGTATTTTTTTTCTTTGTATAATTTATTGTTTTTTTTATTTTTTCAAAGGTTAATAAAGAGAGAGCGTGTTCCTCAAATTGCACTATCATGATATTGTCAAAATGAACTAAAATCAATGAATATTATTTTAGTACATTCACACTGATACAAACAAGTAACAAGTTATAAAAAGTCAAAAGTATACTTATAAAATGACTTATGAATTTTACAATTTCCAATTCATTACATCTTACATAAACCGTATTAGTAATCCATCTTCAAAGAGATTATAATCACGAGTATTGAATAAATGTGTTCTGGTAAATTTAACCCGAATCTTCGGTCCTTCGTCATGTGTATCTTTGAATGCGGTCAGGGCCCTATGGAAGAGTGTTGAGATGAATTAAATAGATAAGCTTCAAAAAAGGAATATTGAAAGGGTGTTAGACGTGGGATTACGTATTTATATCTAAAAATGCGAAATATTACTATCGATATTTAATCAAAAACAAATTTTATTAATAGGAGGCAAACAAGTAGGCGGGTTTTGAGTGAAGTTTTAACCTGCAACGCCAGGTTTACAAGTAACTTGCTTTAAGGGAGAACTTTATTACGTTGGTTTGTCATGACGTTTAATACTTACAGACATATTTTGTAATCGTATTAATGTATGTTTATAAACTATAGTTAGAATGTTTAGACATTGTGAAGCGCTATAAATTCCCGGAACCTTAGGTTTTTTATGCAAAATTAAATTAAATTTAATTCGGTAGACATGATTAATATCTGTTTATATTTATAATAAACCAGTGTAACTCTCAGATCATCTGTCACTATAGAACTTTAACAATTGTGATTTTTATAGACTATTTTCAATGATTAATGGTTTTGAAGTTCATGAATGATTTAATGATTTGAATCTCCCCAACGACTCATTGATTTCGAGGGCGGATTTTTTTCATTTTGTTTATATCCTATGGGATCAAATTTACGTGGTATATTGGAGTAAAAAAAAAAGCATTAATGTAATTTTAAGAAAATTATAATATTTTTTATGTTAACCATCTATTTCAGGTATTGCATTAACCATTTCGTAATGACGAACAATTTAATGGACTAAGTACGAGCGTAATTTTTAACTCAAAAATTAACTAACAAAAAGTTTGACTCAAAAAGCCCCGCACATCCTGTCCGGTGATTCTCAGTATTGAAACCGGTTCCGTAATGATGTCTTCATTACTGATTCCCAACAGACCACTTCATATTATACTGGTATAAGAATTTTTTGCTTGACTGAATTTGTATTTAATTATCTTCATTCAAATATTTCAAGTAAATATTAATCTTTAAGCAAGCCCAACAATTTTTACTGAAGGATAAACAACATTACAGGATAAAGGATTAACAACTGACAATATATTTCGTAAGGTCATTATCTCGACTGATTTCTTAAAAGAATAGCAAAAGAGCTAAAACCAAGTCGATTATTTGTATTCCGAATGAAGAATTTGTAAATAATTTCGGTTCTTCGTATAACTTGGGATTAACATTTTAAATTATTTGAGTGAATCCCTAATTAAATTGCCATGAAATTCAGCTTATGGAACCAACCAGCGACCAAAGCGTTAATAAAATAAAAAGTTCTCAACGAAAATTCTAAATAATTTCATCATAAGAAATTCAAAGCGCTCTGTGCATTACTTTATACGACTTCATTAAACGGATTTTAATCTCCTTTCATATCTGTCAATCTCATTTTGTTCCATAATTACACCGTTACTCCTGTCCATTGGACGACATCCTTCTCATTATGGCCGAAGAATGTTAAGAAATTTCATCCGACAACCCATTGAAGCAGCCCTTCCAATTGTGTTAAGGTGTTCCAAATGAATGGTAGGTGGAATAGGGGTACGTTTATAATGAAATTTCGCGTCGATAAAGACCACTGAGCCCGTAACACAATACTTGATGTTTCCTTTCTAACTCATATCCATATCACATCATTAAACCGAAAAATATCATCCAACATAGTTTAGGGACAACATTTAAGGCAAATGTTATGAGGGAGCGTTCGTTTAACTTTTGATAGCACTTTTCAATAAACCTCTGAAGCAAATACTAAAGGAAATCCAATCGGCAAACTTATTCGATGCAGTTTTATGATTCTGTAAATATATCCAGACAAGTTAATTGCCTGGCCAGAGGAGATACTGCGGGTCGGATATACGTTTTGAATTATTAATACAATACTGTAGAGGGAATCGTAAGCTCCTTACTAAGACCTGAATAAATATTGTAGATATAGATAGTCCTCAGACCAAAACAGAATAAGAGCGTGTAGCCGGTTAAATAGTTTTTCAATAACGATTCGCCTGAAACAACATTATCGAATTTGTGATAAAAGTTTATCCGCTGCTTTAAGTTAAATCTGTATCAATATCAATATCAATAAATTCACCGGGAATCTGGATTTTTTAAAAATGTTTTACTAAATGAGTTCGACAATTTATTCCAGGCTCTTTCTAACTGATCATTACCCTCAGGGACGCTGCAAACAAGGCCAAACCAAGCAAACCTGGGGGCGATATATCATCGCGGAAGCCAAAACCTTTTGTCTGACTTGGAGCCAAGTAAAGCGAAAGGCATCAGAGGGGAATGGAGAAGTATCATATATGTGCTCCGACGTGGGTACTGAGGACTCTAGTATGTAAGTAAATTAATCATTACAGTACTGGGGATATAGGCTGTAGTTTATCTAAACTCTTTTCAACCAATACCGTCAGCTTCTATAAAAAACGTTAGCGTGGTACATTTATTCGCTAATTATATCATTAGATAAACGGAGATTGGGGCGAAGACTAAGATATGGTAAGTTATTAATTCTGTTCGGTTACATAAACCTCAAAGTCTAATTAGTTTCTGAAGCTCAAAATCAATTAAATGTTGCAAACGGAGCTATTGGATCCCTAACCGCAACCTCAAGAAATGCTTGCAAATTCAAAGGAACAACAGACATTATCATAATATATAGGTAAATAATTAAATTCTTCATTTGTATTATTTTAAACAATTAATTACTGAACTATGAACGCGTTCACAAAGCTTCGGTACTAGCTTGTTTATTTAAGTGTTCATTAATTACAAACACCATATTTTAATGCAAGATAAAATATGAATGTTTCAATTTGGTCTACAATGCACAATGTAACAGTTGATGCAGGTATATTAAAAGTACAAACAAAGCCTCTTTAGGGCATCAAAACTGAAAGTACTTGAACGTTGAACAAAGAGAAGCGAAATCTTTTATAGGAAACATTATCAATAAATGCTAGTCCCGCGTTACTTAGGGTAGCAAGTACTACATTCAACCCACGTACAAAACCGTCTGTCTTCCTATTATTGATACAAATAGAGATATCAATTGTTTTGGACGTAGGTATAACAATATAACAAATTCTGTTTAGGATTAGGGTAGCCAATGTAACAAGACAAGCTTATGTGTGGATGTTATTGTATCAGCTAAGTTATACTATTGTGTTAGTTATAGGCTACTTCAAACAATATTTTGTATTTAAAGCGACATTTTATCTTTACGTTTTATTAACACTACATCACATGCATTTTAATGAATTTCTAGGTTTACTTGTTTCATTTTAATGTGTGATATTCGCTTACTCGTAAAATATTCAATTTGCCAAAAAGGTATTGTTTTTTTATATTTAAATGCAATTACCTCACAGTTTCCTACTTTCAAATCTTGATGTGTCCGTTGAGAATATGTCTTGTTAAAATTAGTAAATAAAAAAACTCTTGTAACTTGGGATAGCAGTGTAGAGGTCCTTATTAACAAAATGGAATTAACAACTGGTCAGTACTGATGTTATCCTTGAGTATAGTGAGGAATTGATACATTTATGTATTTACATAATTGGCCTTAAATTTAAAATTGTGTGAAGTGTTATTAGTCTTATCTTTGTTTGAAGTATGTCTTAGTATGTAGTATTAAGTCTATTGATATGTATATATATGGTTATGATATAGATATGGCTAGTAAGATGATTAATGTTTCCTTTTACAATAAACATGTTATTTAAAAAATGAAAAATCACATATTATTATTGATACACATTAATATTGTGTGTTATATATTATTATAATACTCCAGACTTTTAATATATTGTAAGTAACACTGTATTTACTAAGGCACATTCCAACTTCAATATAAAAGCGTCAACAAAGAATTTTTAGTCTCAATACTGATATTTGTATACAATTTTTTGCCAGAGTTAAAATACTTTTTGCATTCGTTTACCTTAACAGGTAGTCGAGTTTTTTGCCGTAATAGATGTATGTAGGGGACTGTTGAGTGTTCCTCTGTGAGATCTATTTTAGACATCGGTTATTCAACTCTTAACGAGTATTTGGGTTAGCTATTCAAATCATCATTACACATTCTAATATTTTAAATATATCAATTAGTTTAAATAAAACTTAAATAATTATCGAATTAGCGGACATTTTGTTAAACAAATAAATTTAGGAAATTTATTTTATGTTTACATTTTGCGTATTTACTTGATCTTATTTCAGAATAATAATGTCACTGATAAAGATGAATATTGTCTATTATACACTAGGTATTTTTATAAATACGTACTTTTGAATTTTCTTATTTTAATTAGTTTTTAAATATACTAGCTAACGGCATTCGATGCAAAATCCAACAGTTGCAGCTGCGATTTGAGCCGACATTTTTCAAAGTTTAAATCTTGATTGAAATCTAAAATATGTCGGAGTTTTGGTTGGAAACATTCTATACACTCGTATGGTGTAACGACCAACCTCAGTCCGTTGAACCAAACACGTTGAAGATACACAAAAAAAACACTACCTCATACAATTAACTGTCACTTTGATATTATAACCCGATCACTGATAACATTCAACTCATAATTTAAGAAAAAAAAGAGTCAATATTATGATCGCAGACTCGAAGAAAGTTGAAACGAACACAGCGCACACATCCGCCACGCGTGCCGGCCGGCGCAGTACTAACTAGGTGCTTTCATTCCATACAAAACTTTTAAGTCATGGAGACGGCAAAGCTATGTCGCGCCTCTACAATTCACGCACACAGCCACAACCGACACCCTATTCACAAACACGAAAGCGAGCTTCCAAGTTCACTAAATAAACGAACACAAACAGCCGTACGAACAACGTCTATCCCCTGTCCGTGAGACGTTCGAGAGGGACGGCAATATCAACAATGCATTACCGCGTTCGAGCGTAAGAGGGACTGCAATACTAAACAGATGTATATCATTTCACGCAGGTAAGTATTGAAAATGTTGGCGTGTATGAGTGGGATGGCACACAAATTTAGCTAAGCGAAGCCGGTTGTGCGGGAGTGGGACAGGAACTGTTCGTGTCACTCGCTGTACATTCCTTCCTGATACCGGCGCGACGTCGTACCTTTCGATCGTTCAAGTGGCTGATGAAGCTTTTAGGGCTGTCACCTCAACTCAGTGTTAATTAACTCCATGTCGCTCTTAACGGAATATCAACTAGTATATTATCAATGCAAAAGTGTTATGTTACGTCTGTCCATTTAAATTGAAAAATTTATTAAATTCGGTTAACATTATAAAAATATGTTGGTATAGTATTTTTAAGATTTTTATTTTAAATTGGGTTTGGACAGATGGAAATCTATTTATTTAATCTGTATATTAAAAGTCATTTGTCTTATTTTAAGTAATCAGACTTCTATTGCAGTTTCGATATTAAGACATACCTCCAACAAAATCTAACATTTATGAATACTTCTTTAATAACTTAAATAATATCTTATACTCCCCCTTTGCTATTTCACATGTTGTGATAACGGTTTATTATATATCAGGAAACAATATTACTTATTAAAATTATTGTTTCACTTGGATATACTTTATATTAAATTATTATTTTAATAATATTCAACTGATATACTACAACCTTATTTTTAATGTATGTAAAAAAAAAGTGACAGCCCTATACTAAGATGTTACAATTCACAAAATAGCAGGTAGCTGTGGTGCAAGATACGTGTAACGGGCTGCAAATTTTTGGGAAATCCTTTTTTTGTCCTCCTCAGAAAACTTTTTGTCCAACACTCCACTACTGTGTTCTTTGAATTCATCCCTCTGATGCCAATCACTGCAAGTTGCATTGAATTCATCATCAGATACCAAATTAGCACGCCAGCTACCCGTATTACGAAGTCAAAACATCGAACAACGAAAAAAAGGTTGTCGTGAAAATAATACCCCGCATGGAACCTGATTGGGGACCTCTGTATCAAGCGTTAAGCGAGACACTTCTGCGAAATCGGAGACCGGCCGCTCGCCGGTCTGACACTAACGCATCAAGACACCATATCAAAATATACAATATGTTTCCACGTAACAAATTAGTATTATGTTTACACCTCCAAATAACGGCCAACGGTTTAATAACGAAATCCGTTATCAAGTTACGCTTATCGGTGCCGACGCTAAAATACGCAAAAAATATGACGTGCTTTTGACAGGTTGACACGGGTTAAGTGTTCGCTCACTTCATTAATCTTATTTCGTAGAAGATTCTTAAACATGCAACTAACATAATATTAAGATATTTACGGCTTTCGCATATTTTGTACGAGACTTGTTAACTTATGGTTGAGGGCACTTTCGATCCAGGTCTTAGCCGAGAAGAATAAGAATCATGATATAAGAATCATTGATATCAGAACTCTAAAAACACAAAATGTCTTTATTCAATTCTTATTAAATTTGCAACCATTTTGAATGGTTTGAGAGGCAGTTATCGATTCATATCAACAAATAGCGAAACTATCGCGTTACAAAGTATGTTAAGCTGAGAAGATTTTTCTTCTTTTTTAAATTTGGGTAAAAATAAACTATTCAATGTAATATAAAGATGTCTGCCTCTTTTGTCCATGCACACATACGTAGCAAGGGTCGATTGAATGAATCACGAGCTTCGTCAATAAGGCGAAAATCAAAGCTTTGAATCGAAGGCAAATAAAAAATAACTTTATTAATATAGTTGAAATTAATAAACTTTCTTTATTTTATTTTTTTTATTTCTTAAACCTATACAGCTTGTCACAAAAAGTTTACACGATAAAAATAGATTAATAATAAAGCCAAAATAAGGTTAAAACATAGAACCGGAAATAGAATCTAAGATCAGAATAACAGAAAAAAATAAATATATATATACATATGAACAAGTGGAGTATATTATGTGAAGAACGAGCATTTAAGTGTGTGTTTGTGTGTGGGTGCAATGGTGTTACTCCGTGAGTAAGTGTGCGAGGTTGAGTCTTAGTTCTTACACATAACTTTCTTAGTTAGTCCTTACACATAAATCGTCAAAAAAAATAGTATTAACTGCCAGTTCCCAAATCAAGTGCGTACAGCGGACGAGATGTGGTAGGAAGTTCTACGCCACTCCGTGAAATCCTTGAAATATATAAGTAAAGATTTTACTATAAAAATTTTGACAATAAATATGTGTATATATAATAATATGCAATAAAAAGTATCTGAAATGTAAACATTCAAACTTGACGAAAATTAAACCCGTAATTATTTTAACATTGCATGTCGTTCAGATGAAAATGGAGCGAAAACTCATGTGGTAACGGCATTAATACGGCATTGTGGCTTCTTAGAATCACATAAGTCGCTATTATATTTCTGAGATCTCAACAATTGTGTCTTTGTTGTCAGAATAACCGGGCTTTTATAGATTTTTAACATCGTCTGTCTTACAGCGTGCCTTCTTAACTTTAAAAGAAAGATTTCTTGCTTATACGTATACAGTATTTAATTTTTAGTTTATAAATGGAATATCGTTCCGGTTTGAATAACAGAAGGTGTATGCAATAACGGGCAAGCTTTATTGGATGATACACTTTCTGAAATTGGACACGTTGATTTGGACTACAATATTATTATAAAAATTTTCCGATTTCTCAAGTATTTAAAATATATAAGTTGGGTGCCGTTTCGCATTTTATAGCTGTCCCATAAAATGTCCATGAATTTAAAGTGCGAGAAAATCGAACAAAATATAAAGCCGGACGCACGAGATAGTGGTATCGCGTTATTCACGTATTTCTATGAATTTTTATGTGCAAACCACGAGCAATCGTCGACCTATAGTCAAAGTGCCGTGAATCGTGCGAATGGCCAAATAATGGAATAACAAAAGCTAACCATTGATTTTGATTTGCACTAGCTAAAAAGATGAGTGCCTTTGTATAGGCGAGTCTGGTTCGCGAATGACATCCTCTGTGACAGATGAACGCTAAAAGCCTTTTTATTGTTCGAATTTTGAATATGTTCTCTACGAACTGCTGTCATTCTTTAAACATTTGCTACTATGTGAACAAGTTGTTTATTTATATTTTGTTGCACAAGATTGTTAGAATTAAATAATGTTAATAGGTACATAAAAGCAACGGATGACGTTATCGCTAATAAGCGATCTCTTTAACCCATACACATGTTGTATTTAATCAAAATAACGCATTTGAAAAAATTGTCTATAAATATCAAAACACATAATATACACAAAAATATAAATAGAATTTATCTTACGTTTTTTTAAATTACAAAATAGTTATCAGAGCACTAAGGTAATTCGATTGTATATATTTCACTATGATTGTAGTAAATTAACAAAACCATTTAATTATTGTAAGTTATTCAATAGATTACAGAGCATTTAAATTAAAACAAACATTACATTTTTACAAACTTTTTTGTTTTATATATGATTGTTTGGTTGTTTTTATTTTTTTTTTAAATTGTGTACCTGTAATGTATGCCTATAATTTATGCACATACATGCCTTGTGTGTGTGTTTTTTTTTGTAATTTTGTTCGGGTTATATTTGTATGTGTGGTGTTGGTGTGCCTTATTAAATAAATAAATAAACATTCGCAAAACATGTGAGCAATAACACGCGAAATTCGATGTTAAAATCTTAAATCAAATTAGCTTATTTCGCTTCGGTTACATCAAAAAATCTATAACGTTGGTATTATTTTGATTTGTTGATGTACGCGGCCCAACCATTACTTTGATTAGCTCGTCCGGCCCACGCACGCCGATTGTGCGAACGTTTGATTGATTTCTCAAATGGCATCGATTCTCTGCTCACTTTATTCGCACTGAAACATTGTTAGCTTTATTAGGAACTGCTATTACAATAAAATGTATTTATTTAACACACTAACATACATTGTTTGGTACTAGCCGTTTTGCTGTTACAAAGAATTAGGTTATTAAGTGTAAACACAGACGTAGTGTAGTACTCGCAAGTTAAAACTCGAAATTTTAAATATAGGTTAAGTTATTAATTAGATGAAACAAAATTAACATCCCTTGTGAACTTACGTCTTTATAAGAATGCACACTTTAGTTTACTCTTATTATTAACACTGTGTAATAGTTTAGGCTAAATAAAAAAAATGATTTAAGAGTTTCATTCAAACACAATAAATCTATTCGTATATAATATAACAAATAGGAAAATTTTGGGTACAAAGGATGGGACCTGGTTGAATAGTGATGTCATTGCATATATTTACGTTACGAGGGGAAGTTACAATACACTTTATCGATAAAACAACATAAAATTTAAGCATGTAGGAAACAGCTGTTTAATTTTAAAAGAAGACGAAGTAGCTGGTAGAAGATGAACTGGTCGCAAATGTAAGTCCTGGCTAAATTCAATTTATTCAAAGCACAAATTAAAAGGTCCGGCATCCAAAAATAAAAACCAAATACATATGTTTTCATTCTATATTTTTAATAACGTTAGGCTGCTGAGTGCAACAAGAGGTCTTAACGCTTACAATTGGTAAAACTAAGAGTTAATAAAAAATCAAACAAAAAATTAAAATTCTAAAACAGTATAAGTGAAGTTATACACTTTTTAATAAAGACAATTTGATTTGTGAAACTGGATCCAACTATTGTATGGTTAATAACTGAGCCAAAAGCTTCGTAGCCTTAGATATAAGAACTTATAAAATAACAATATAATATAGTATTTTATTGTTTAAAAAAGTTTTACTTTTTCGCTACAGTTGGATACTTATTTTATAGTTAACAAATGAATTTAAGTTATATAGATATTTATCAAGCGATTTAACAGCGTAAACGTAAGATCAGTTTTTCATCGAGCTAAACTTTCAAAATTAGTTCCGTTCCATCTAAGTACGTGCTCTGATTGAATAATTGCATGTTTCCTCTCTCGCCAGTCACGACTCCGGGAGATGCGTATCGCCTAGATCTGGGGAGTTTTCTTAAATCGAACTCGACTACAACTCACGAAATGGACCATCAAACTGCAAGAAAAAGGACAAAACAAAATGTATAAAGGAAATTGCTTCCACAAATCCACTCGTATCTTGGACAATAAACGTGGAGAGGTCCGGCTGCCCTAATAGCAATGAAATCACAAAACCAAAAGTACAAATGTCAGATTTCCGTCGAAGAGAAATATTTTTGATTCGGTAGCGGACAATCGTTGCCTGCTGGTTAGAAGGGGTTTTGTTAGAACATCTTTTTTTTTATATCTTAATTACCACTTAGTTTAAAAGCAGATTTGTCGAAAATCCATTTAACGATACATAAAAAACGAAGGATTTAATAATTAAGCACGAATTGCAGAAATAGTTTATACGCGGTAGTGGACAATATGAAAACGCTGGTAGCGTAGAAAGCCTTTGTTAGACGTTTTTTATATTGAAATAATCACATAATTTAAAAACAGATGTTCCGTAAAACCGGATCTTTTTAAAATAGAAGGATTCAAAAAAAAGTGCGCTCCAATCGCATTTTCTTGAATTTCTTAGTCCCTTATTGATTTTGATGAATGACTGTAAAAAAAATAATCAGTCTGTTAAAAGTCGTTAAATTGTATACATACACAGTTTTTGTTTCTTCTCAGTTTTACGCAGAACCCACTTTCCGACATATAAAAAAGTTAAAAAAAAGCGCTTCAGGGCTTATTTTGATGCCTTATATCAAATTGAGGCTCTCAAGGCGTACAAAAGATAACTGATACGATTCTAAATACTAAATGTCAATAAACGTTCAATAGGTCCAGTATATATTTTATATACAGACGTTGGAACCCACACTAGGATATTCCTCTGTTGTCAGCGTGTGTGACCCGTCTATTTCAGATGTTTGTCACCCGGCATATTAATTGTACCAGTACGCTAGGCACAACAGGTTACCTGTTTAAAATGATACCCCTCAAATGTAACACCTCAATGATGTTACAAAAATAAAAACTTCATTAATTTATTACAGACTCATCGTACAAAATTAATTAAATAAAAGTCGTATAAAAGTTTCGTATTTGGGTAGTTACTAAACAAAACGTTAGATTTTTCCATTCCGAGTACAACCCTTTAAACAGACCCTTTGCGGTCAGGAACGGCCTTTATCTCATTTAATTGAGATTAAAACGAACGTAACGATACAGCTTATAACGCTTCAGAACCATATTAAAATACTGAATGAAATCCTTTTAAAGAGCGTATTTCTTTTAAATTAAGTATCTTTGTATTATGTATTGCAAACATAAAAATACTTCTAATCCCGTATACGTTTTTATTCTTTAAAACTGTTTGACGACTCAACTGGCCAAATGATGTCATGTCGAACGAAAGTCCTGAATTTGAGTCCATTTAAGAGATGTGTTATAAAAATACGTTTTGGTTGTGGTTTGGGTACTATTACTTAACAATTCTTATAGTTCTCAAAAGTCTGGGATACGAATTTTAAAACATATAATACGAAACACTACGAAATTATAGGAATGTGTTTTGTGATAATATAATTATATGGATTATATGATTAATTAGAAATTGTTAAATTGGAATTAATTTAATATATTTTTATGAAATATTTTCTTTAATATATAAGTGAGTCTTTGATTATAAACAAGTTTAGGTCTCAGTGTTTAGAAAGCCTCTTGGGCCGAATCGAGGTACAAAATACAGACGTAAGCAATTAATTGATTGAACTAGAGTTTAAGGCCCCACGTCGGGGAAAAGGGCAGATATTACCTTACTCAATTCTGTTATGCATTAACAAATACTAATGTTAATTATGCATACAAAATATATAAAAAAACTTAAATAACTTGAAATAAATGTAGAAAGATTGGTCAATTATTGAACTAACAGCAAATTCACTGTTGGTTCAAAGTCAGATTGAAAGGCTTAATTGTTCATAATTCAATCTAAAATTCTAACACAAAATTAAAATATACTTCTTTGTGTGTCTTAAAATGAATATTTTACACCAAAAGAATTATACACGTAATTATAAAGTAGAAAATTGCCTGTCAGACACACTACGCTTGGTCAAAGGATAGAGAAGTGTTTGTGAAAAAGTTATACTTTTCACATACTTGGGTTCTAAGTAGTTAAATCAGAAACACATTTTACGTTCATTATAATTTGAAATGTATATTGTAAGAATAATTAAATAATTTAAGCTCCATTATTATCCCGTATAACCAATACAAGATTTGTATTGTAAATAAATTTACCCGTTAAATTCAAATTCAAAACTTTATTCAATTTGCATTGTTGACTACATATGAACGTCACTATAACTTAGTACATGGGTTCACTGTGCGCCCTCAACTGAGAAGGATCCATAAGAAACCACAGTGGGATTGTCATTTCTGGTGGGCGCAGTTATCATAAATTAGTAAAAACAAATTTGGACCAGAACATATCAATTTAATTCATTTCCAAGAGCAGTTTATTTTTATCATAGTTACATCCAGGCATCAAGTTTAAATCTCTTTAGTTTTTTATTGCCTTTAGAAATGTATGTATCTTTCTTTTAACAATAATTTAAAAAGTTTCGTTTAGGTTATCAATTAACATTTGGTGTCAAAAATCACGTAAGTCTATGTTAAGAATACTTAATACGACCTAAGCAGACTTATATAACAATTTCAAATTAAACTTCAAACTTATGCCCCATAGACGATAGACATACGAAATTCGATAATGAGCATACATTTGCGTACAACTTATAACAATATCAATCAAATATTTCAGTATGAATACATTTCAAAGGCAGTTCATGTTAACATCGATTACGTAATATTCCATGTTCAGTCTCATACAGGATTGTTAGAGTTCACAAATTATTACAGGAGTTACGGAATACTCGACTGAACATGCTTATGATTATACTTGTTACGATAGTCTAACTTGCACACGAGACTGAAATACGTTATGAGCTTTTCAATCAGCTTTTAAGCACTCGCACTGCGATTTTTTTCACGACATAAAACGCGTTCACGATTATTGGCACTCTTCTTTCAGATTATGAGGCGTTTATGTCGGATGTAGACTTTGATTTATAGGCGTGGTGGTCTCACGGGTTTTCTCAAGATATAGTAATGTACCATTATGGACAGACGAAAATTAAAAATAACTTTATTCCAATAAGTAATTTTATTACAATGATGAATCGTCGAAAATAAAAGTAGCATAAAGTCTACAACTATATTGACTGCCAGTTACCAAAACCAAGGACGCAGATGAAGAGAACTGGCAAGAAACTCTTCGCTACTCATTTCAACTCTCTCTCTAAATATTGTCCAAAAAGAGGTTAATAAGAGTGTTTTGTTCAAAATATTGTTTAATACCAGTTGTAGTATAGCCTTATATACCCATGACCCATTTGAACAGCTAGTGACCCGTAGTGCGGCATCAGAATACATTGCTTCAGAACAAAGTATTGTAGCCTATCAAATTCCGATCTGTCCATTTGAATTTGTTCAAGTAATTCACACTTATTGTAATGGCTCAGTTCGTCTATTGTCTACAATCGAAATGTAGGAAGTAACATAAGTTTATATTTTATTTTTATGTGAGAACATCTAAAACATGGCCTCCTATGAGTATATTGTCTCTAAGTTACCGATCTCAGCGTCATTGCGTTCTTTATATAACGTCCTTTACATAAATACCAAAACAGCCTGGCTCAACTTCTGGGTTTTTATGTTGAATGATCCTTAATAAATTCCTGACAATACACATACATGTATATAACACACTGTGAAAATCTCAGGCTACGTGCAATTGTAATTTGGATTTCCAAATAATTTATAACGCCACCACTGAGAAAATTCAATTACAGCTAATGACTGAATACTTTTTTGTATAAAAGTTAATTCCAAAGAGATTCGAAACTTGGCTCCAACAAAAATTGACGAGTATAATTCACGCAAAAAGCGGGTTTTGTGGATGGACGAAGTGTCAAAGTTTAATTGAATATTGGAGCGGAATGATCTCGAACTCTTGGAGTAGTTAATCCAATGCAACGATAGGCTGAGTGAACTATGGCAGCATTGTTTATGCATTGTTGATTTTGTGAATAATATTCTGTTTAGATTATTAATTGTAATTATAGTATATTTTAATACAATCTGGACAACCTTCGATGTTATCGTTTAGTACAACATATTAATTATCAATACTACAAAAAAATAAAATGCATATGACTAAAACTAATTATGCCACACACACACATATTTTTCTAACACAATTGGTAAAGTAACTCTAACATATAATAACACCCAGACCACAGCCAGAGATAGGTTCATCATATAATTGTTGAACATAGCACGGTTCGAATCCAGGACCACGGTATATTATATACAGACCTATTCGTAGATCCGGATTTCATTACTTATTTATATATATGTAACAAATACATAAATAACACTCACATAGACCGAATAATCCATACAATCTTCAACAACATTTACTATACAAATTTTGATTAAAATTACCAAGAAGGGTCTTTCAGATATGAAGACACATTTGTCGCGTACAATTGACTGCGAGACGGTTGACAGGGCCTAATAGACAGATCTAAGATTGCCCGAACGAATTGACGTGACGTATTGTCCTATTACAATGGGCCCGGACAAGACAATGGATAAAGCTAAAATTGTTTTAACACAAATACGTTTCTAGCACTTCATTACGGTCTCTTGTCTCCCAATAAGACTTACCTCGCGAATTTAATATCGTTTATTTATATATTTTCTACATAGATTGTATCAGCGATTAATTTGTGTTTTTTTTATGTAACAGGAGGCAAACGAGCAGGCGGGTCCTTGCAACGCCAGGAAAAATGTGTACGTCATAAAATCTTCGGGTTCAAAATTAAAACTGTCTGAGAAGCCACACAAGAAGCCACTTATCAGTTTTTATATTAAGAAGAAATAAATGAAATGACATGTATGCCATTAATCTATACTTATAATATAAGACAGTAAAAATCGAATGTCTGTACATTAAATATTTTTCCAAAAAACTGAAAGGCGGCAATTAAAGAAGAGTCATAGAAACCAAAAAAACAATTTTTTGGATTTCTTGTCTGTCTGTCTGTCTTGTACGTTATAACTTCAAAACTACTGAACGCATTTTATATTACATATAATTGGGAGCGTTGTCAAAAGTTTATTTCGTCAAAATTAGTTAAGGGAAAAGTCAATTGAAAATTAACTTCAACCACTGCTGCAAAATTTTTAAACACTTATATTGATGGATTAGTTATATATTTTTAAATATGTTCTAATATAAGTTAATCTTAATATTAAAACTTATGAGAGGTAACAAAAATAACAAATAACGCACATCGATCGATCTGTCGAGATCATTAAAAAACGCTATATACTTAACCAAATTACACGTGGGCGTAGCCGCGGGCGGAAAGCTAGTACTAAATAAGCACGTAACAAAGTCACTCAGTTATCTAAAGGATTATAACTTTTCCTACCCACTAAAATGTTCTCATGCGAATGAAGTCGCATAAACCAGCCAGTCGTCTGTATAATTTTGGCCATCATAGAGTAAGCAATAAAAAATTACTAAATAAACTTATAATTTTTGGTTTAAAATCTATAACATCGCTTTGTTAAAAGTAATTATTATGTTTTGATATAAGTATAACAATAAAATGTAATAAATATAATACAATTTCTATTTAAAAATATTACTTTATTATATCAAAATAAGCATACTATTAAATTCTTCAACTTCTTCTTAAAGTGTAACAAATTCACTTAAGCAATTATTGTATATAACTTTCTCTCCTACGATGTAACACATAACAGCTTGTTTATTCAGTAATATTAAACCCCGAAATATATCCCCAGCACCGCGTAATAGACTTCTAAATTTAATACAGTAAATAAACGTTAAAAGGAAGAAAAATGTCGACGATATTTAGTCTTAAATAACGCAGAGACACCGGTATTAAAGATTAAATAATCGGCAACCCAAAGGCCACGTCCAATTAGGTCCATCCCTTGGGGCACGTGGGATCATATCGGTCTCCACAGACTAAACCCAGTCATACGATACACAGTTTTATATTGAGACTCTGTCACAGAGTATAAATACAACTTGTTTTAAGTATTTAAAAAAGGAACCCTTTGCGAATTATAGATAATATATTCATTTAAATAGGCTTGAATGTAATAAGTTATTTAGAACATGCAAATTCATTCTTCTTGCGAATCAAAGATAATACTTTACTTCTAGTGTCCTAAGTAGTGCCTTGACGGGGCTGATATGACACTTCTCCATTCCTATCTGTCAAATGTCACATTAGGTCACTCTAAGTCAGTCCAATAGTTTTGGATCGGCCTTGTTTGTGCCGGCCCCAGGTTTTCAGTCCAAATCTCGTTTCCTTGGGATGTGGGGACGGATCTCTCCACATCAACAGGATCTTCGTGGGATCCTCCAGAGTTTGATATTGGGGATAGTGTTAGGCCACAAGATATACGGGATTTGCTGTACGCATCAGTAAATAATTACTTAGAGTTGATGTTCGGCTTTGATTATTTCCATATCTTACATTCATATCAAATAATAATATTCTGTTTACAAGCTAGCTTTAAATATATTATTTGTCTATCTAAATTGTATAAATGGTGGTCTATTGTTCGCCTACTGTAATTATAACAAAGGTTTTTTCAATTCCCGCTAACACATTAGTATTCGACATGTTATTCAATAACGAATCACACGATTACCCGTAAATAAATTCCCTACAAATATCACAAAGCTTTGTGATAAAAATATGTGAAGTAGGGAAAGGGATTTTATTTGTAGCTCGTAAACTTTGGAAAACATAGCTAACGCAGAAAAGGTAACTCGGATTCTTTGATAAAGCCAAACTCAAAGTGACAAGATTACCCAAACACGGTGGGGTAGCCAAAGCATTTCTAAGAGCGAACTATTGTAAATGTTTATACGAAAAATTCGAAGGGATCCTCCGACAATTTCATAGGGTAGCTAATACTAGGGTTCAATAATATGAAACTATCGATGTATGAATTCTACCCAGAGATTATATACAAAGGGAATTTCCGATTTGCAGCTACAATCAAAACGATGACGTCATCTTACGCTAACGAAGTTCTCTCGACTGCTGTGTAGCAGTAGAGCTAGCTAGTTTAGTAATTATATGTAAAACTTCTCGAGATATATAAGAAATGTTTATTTTAAAAAGCAGCCATCAAGTTTCTTCTCGGTGAGATGCCTTCCAAACCAGTAGTGTAAAAGTTGACTTTTCAAAGGTGTCTTTATATAGACCTACTTGAATAAAGTAATTTTAGTTGGAGTTTGAAGTAGCAAATTTGTGGGTAATTGAAACAAGAATATACATCCATACAAATTAAACTCTATAGAGACTAGCCAACAAGAGACATTTTACAAAATATTCTGCTAACACGTCTGCTTTTAATCCATGGACATGGGTGGAATCCATAGCAAATTTCCCACAGATCCAAGGTACTATTAAGACCTTATTACTAGTACTTCTTTTATACATTGAGAATACTCCGTCACAGAGCTCATTAAAGAATCAAATAAAGTCGTAAATCGACCTATCTTCGAAGTAAATTACGTTTCTTGCCAAATAATGTATTTTTATCTGACTCGTTTATGTAAATACAGTATATTTTAATCTTCCTCCTTTGGATCGTAAATATTATATAAATTAACATTGAAGTCGTTGAACAAACACCAGTTAAATATTTTAAAAAGAAAATTCGGAAACATTTTAGTCTTCAATAAAACCTGCATTCTGCCTCATATTTTTATATAACATATAGTTTATATATAAAGATAATGAGAGCACATTTTACATTAAGCGTAAATTGTATTTTTCTTATTATAAATTTTTAAAACAAATCGGTTTATTATAAATATATTCCATTTTGGTTTTATTAAATTATCTTAAGGCTACTTACTGGTTTGTAGGATTTATCCATCTGTGATTACATTTAATAGTGACTTTCACTATCAAATGTAATCACATAGACTCCATCTATGGGTCTACACATGGGTTAATAGATAGGTTGTTTGCCTACTTTTCTATAAGTCAATAAAATGATCCAAACGCATGACGAGGTCAATGAACCCAAATTGTCAAAGAAAACAGACACAGTTCCAATCCTAATTTGTTTTGTATCGATGTACGTCCAATATTTTCAACGCTATGAGTATTTCTATAAAAGTTTACGTTGAAAACGGTGCAATTATATCGACTTACGTTTCATTAATAAGTCCATGGAGTATAACTAGCATTTTACCGGACTCAGTGACTGTGCCGACTATAAATGCGCACAGTATATTATAAACAGTGACCACACTTAAAAAATAAAGTTAACCAGCTGAGTTTGTTGTGTGTATCTCAGACCGGTTATTTGAACGCCTCGTTAGATATAAGTTAGACACTGCAGATACCTCTCGTTGAATTGGGCCCTACAGACACTTTCTTGGCTAACAAATGATCGTTGATACGATGAGGAAAACATAAAAAAAATACTCTAAACAATAGTAAGCATGGATATAGATAGTATTAATGCGTTATAGCTCTAATAATATAATATTTTGTACGCTATTTGTCCTTACAAAGTTATAGCGATTGGCTTTAAGCAGTGAAAAGAAACTTTATCTTTGGGTAAACAAGGGTAATAGATTTCTTTTTCCACACAAACGACTTCTGTCCGGTGCCGCAGGATATTAAAAAGCCAGACTCCTGTTCAGAATACAGAAGATATGTCGGACTTAGGGGAAATTGAAATTCCCACTAACAGTCGTGAGTTTAACGCGTTTGTCCTCTACCAATTAGTTATATCAGTAACGTTATATTGAAATAATTTTGGCCACAACGAAATTTGTTATTTTTTACCATTTGCCAGCTGCCAATCAACAAACCTATTGTTTTCTTTCCTTTCTTTTGTTTTATCATTAGTACGTCTGAATTTAAATCGCAGTAGAAAGTAGAATTAAATAATAAAAAAAACTTATAAGCACACAGACAAAGCAAAATGCAACAACACAATAAGGAAAAAATATAACCTCACTTGCAGCTAAATTAAACAATGCGTTAATAATACAACTAATTAGAACATTGTATGAAAAGTGATTCACACCATTGATCTTCAGCAGTTCCCAGTCCACGCAAATCAAACACGTAGTATATTTATTAGTTTTTTTTAATGTTACAGCAGGCAAATGAGCAGGAAGGTCACTTCGAGTGAAGTGCTAACCACTGGACACCTGCTAGGCCAGGAGGCTTACAAGCGATTTACCGGCCTTTAAGGGAGAGATACGCTCTTCACTTGAAGCCCAAAAAAATAGTATTTATTGATAAATACACGGTGTCTAAATAAACATTAACATAACATGCTATAACTTTTATAAAAGCAAAAAATAGAATGCTATATCGTATTTCATGTGCCTTTTAAACAAATAAATACCAAACTGATTTGCTAAGTCTTCCCGAATTGATTATATTTCAACAGATCGGACGTAATATTAAATTTCATATTTGAGAAACTGTTTTGGGAAAGCTTAGGTAACTAAGGGAGCATCAAGCTTCAACTATTTCTTCATTATTTTGGATTAAGTGTTTTATAACATTTTGACTGTAATGTTTATTATCAAAAACAATAGAAACAAAGTTTTTCCACCAACCTTGAATTTGTTCCCATTGGAGACTTGGACCTATTTACTCATTAATGATTAAGGTAGGCCTGGCAGTACTAACCAAAGCTGGTGCTTTTTTCGCTCAACGTATAAGCATCGTGATACAGCGAGGATATGCCACCAGCATTGGGAACTCGGCCACAAGGAAGGACCAAACTTTTTAGATTTATTTTGGTGATTTCGTTTTTATTTTATTTATTTTCTAGTTTGTACTTAGTCTATCTAATTATTATTATTTAATAAATTGCAAGAATGCAATATGTTTAACTTTTTTTTTATAGAAGATTGGGCAAACAAGCGGGAAGCCCACCATAAAGTTGAAGGCGCCGCCCATGCGGCGGCCTCAACTATAGGGCGATAGACACTCACGCGGCTGGGAGCTCGTGAGTGCATTGCCGGCCTTTAAAGGAAACTTGGGAAAAGGAGGAGTAGGGGAAGAGGACGGGGAGGGGAAAGGATGGGCACCGGAAGATCTCACTCACCGAAAGAAACGCGAGCACAAAATGAACAAAGTCCAATTGCATCACTTTACGCCGGTTTTCTGTGAGAGAGTGGTATTTCTCCGGCCGTGCCTGCCCATTCAGCTGAAACTCTAAGTAACAGCATGGCACTCCCACTAAATAAGTATCATTAAAAATATTCATAGCGAATATATTTGTTGTAAATTGAGATTTAAGTTAATTTTTTACTCATAAAAATACCCCTAATGTAATTTTCAATCTAAGCTACGTTATCTTAAATTAAAATGCCTATTATGTATCGCGATATAGAAATCCGCGTGATCTCGTTTCAAGCGTGTTATTGAATATCGGAATTGTATTACGGAATGAAATGAGATATTTTTCTATTGTTTAGTGGATGTTTTTTTTTAACAGAATAACATCTGAAGGTGATACTTTACAGTGAAGAAATGTTATGGTGATTTTACAAATGTTTAATTCAATCGTTCATAGCTTTCGTTCGTGTAAAACGAAACAGTCTCTTGCATTTTAAGTTTTGTATAGTACATAATTTTATATAAAAAAGCTGGTGTTATATGAAATAAAGATTTTACAAATCCTGTGTTAAAACACAGTCATAATTAATATAAAGGAAAATGCATGAATTAAAATATTAAAATATATTATCAATTGAACTGAATGAAGTATTCATAACCGACACGTATGCGTGATTTATCGATAAATTAAATTTTAAATATTATATAAAAGTAAAAAATAAAATTATTTTAAAAAGTTTAGTTCTTGTGGAAAAGTGTCATTACCTCGCAATGCGATGGTTAGACGCTGAGCAGCAGCACTATTTGGGTCACTGGTACTGATTTATTTATTATAATTGTTCCTAAAATTATTCTATGTACTATATTATTTTATGTGCAGTAAACACAGTCCACGTGGCCGCCAACAATGCTGGCAGTACCTCGCTGTATCGCGAGAACACTAGATTCTTATCTATTTTTAAGTATTCAGTTAGTTTGTGTATAAATTTCCAACTTTCATTGATATTTTGTTTCTACAACATTTAGTTTTGAAGTATTTGTTGTTAATACAAAATCACCTTTAACTAGTTACAAGGTACATCCTAACTGATGATTTGTTTAATACTAAATACAAAAAGAGGAACTCAATTAAGACAGGTTTACATGTACGAGATACTTCTATTATCTCCGGGGAAATTCCGCCCACAAAGCCTTCATTTGTGGCCTTATTTTTCTCTCATTATTCCTTAGAACAAAAAAATGTTTGCTTCATATATTATAACAATTGACTTTGTGACTTTTGCCTTATCCAAGAAACTGTATAATATAGTGTAGAGTAATTATGTGTAACGCGTTTAGCTTTTCCAATTTTCCAAAAAGACATAAATGATGTCCCCATTTAAAAGTTACTCTAAGAGTCTAGCAAAACAATTTCAATATTACGAAAAGGCCTTTAAATTTCAATTTGATATACAAATATAAAAATTGGCAGTTGAATTCAATTTTAGTAACGAGCTTCAAAGTTTCCGCGACCGGTTTTTAAAGTTTTTAGGTCAACGTCTCAAGTATCTAACGGAATAATTATATAATATAATATTATTTTAAAATCTTATATATAAAATTCTTGCGTCACAATTCCTTGACCGATTCTTCTGAAATTTTGTGGCCAAGTAGGACTGAGAATCGGCCAACATCAATTTTTAGGGACATTTTTTTTTGGCAAAACAACTAGTTATATATATACTATTCACAAATAATTAAGTTCTTTTATATGTTAAACTGTTATTCGCAATCATAAATCGTTTATTTATACGATCGTTGTTTTTTTAAATGTGAAGTATTTTATCTATATTGGTTTAACTTGTTTAATTGAAGCTCATACAAAACAACAACGTTACACTGCACCATACATTCTTCGAATATTGAAATCATGAATCCAAGTCAACTGAATGGAATTCTTTTATTTTTAACACCCAAGGTTTTTGGTACATAGTAACATTTTAAATACCACCAGGCTTGGGAAAGTAGACTAGAGTGGTTGACCTTGTGTATTCTGGGTGGTTAGATTGCAGCTCTTCCTATATCGTTCTTTATAATAGGTGAACTAAAGTGTGTATTTTGTGTGTATGTGTGCGTAGCTGTAAGATACTGAGGGTGCTGTTAGGTGCTGGTATTGCAGCCTCAACTACGTCATTTCGTGCACAGATGTTTATTGATCACACAACACCGCTAATATTAAATTAGTCGTAGAAGTTACGACTAATTTATAACATTATACAGTATGATTGTTTACAATACAGTGAAAATTAAATTTTAAATTTCGAATAATTTCTGAAAAAACACTGAATTTCAGTATTGACCAGACTGTAGCAACTGAAAGTGACGAATCGCAGTCAATACGCGTATGAAGTGCTATTTGTTTCTGGCGTGCTACCATCTATACTTTTAATTGGCGATAGATCCGACCAGACATGTTGACGCGGTGTTCGTTTTGCTGAAACATGTGCTGGGGAAACGCTCAAAAACAACTGACGCTCAATGTTGACAAAAACAACTGACAATCAACGTTGACACAAACTACGGACACTGCCGGTTCATATGAAGATTATTTCGACGTTTATTATATAATAACTTTATTTTCACCTCACTCATACATTCCCACAGTAGCACATACTTATACTCATATTAAATGATCGATCTTAAAATACTTCACTTAGTCATATTCTTGTGAGTATTGTTTTTATTCTTATATATATTGGCTTACTTTTATATGCTAAGTTTTAACCTTATTTAGGCCTTGTTTTATTATTGTGCTATGTAATCTGTGGTATTGTTATGTATGGGTTTGCGAAATAAAATAAAAAATCTTTTGAATTGCAATTAATTATAACGCGATATGGGGTTATATTGTTAAATTATTTATTCTCATCCAGATAACTACTTAGATAAAATTAAACTATGTTCAGGTTTGCCATATAAAAATGTAAGGTATTTGTCAGTAAAAAAAAGTATTGTTTAGCCTGCTTGGTACTTCTGTTATTTTTAAAACGGATGTTTGTTTTAAAACGATCAACATAGAACAACGAACAATATTAAATGCATACATCCTTTAGAAAAACAAATCGTTTTGAAAAAATATTACTTCCGGATATAGCAGAGAAAGCCTATTTAATTATGATTTTGAACACTGTTTTGTTATCGGAGTGTTTAACATATATAAAAAAAATCCTATAATGTCCAGACATGGGCGTACAATGAAGCGATTTTTTCGTACAAATCTAAACAATAAACATCAAGCCAAGGCTTGAATTCTTGCTTGGTTATGACATCGTGAGGTAAACATGACGTCTTAGAACCAACAGTACATCGATCACGGCATAGTTAACCTACCTTATTTTTTTGATATAATTCTTTGTTTGCTCAAATGTGGACATGGTTCTTATAGTAGTAACATTGCATACCAATTATTGACTATGTTGCGGAGCACGCTGTTTATTTACCAACATTTAAGGAATATATAATATTTTGATTATTTTTTAACAAATGCAACAATTTTATGAAACGGAAATTTTCAATTTTGACATTAAACAAGTTAATCATATATCTACATAACACATGTTATAGATATATGATTTAACACATTTTTAGATACATTTAAAAATTAGTGACAACAGCAAAATGGCTCGTCTCACTAGGCCTTAACCTATTTAATAACAAAAGCCTATTATGTTAACACGTGGCAACAGGAAAATCCGCGTTGTGATTAACTTTCAAATAATATTACATGTAAAGGTGACTGGCAACACACTTCGTTAGGGATTACACACGCCTTAAAAGATTACATTTCAACGCGACGCCAATAATTCAATTAAGAAAGCGGATTACTTGACACTATTGTAAAACATACGTTATAATTTGTATAGTTTTGTTTTTTGGTCTAAATTTTCTTACTACTCCTGAAATGCAGTACATACCTATGCTAGTTAGGTTAGGTAGATATATTAATATGTTCAAGCAGATAATATATACCTTGTGTGATCTTGTAATTTTATTTTAGTTATGTGTGATTTTATTCTATTATTCACAGTATTTTTTATATATTATTGACTTATTGTTGGAAGAGAAAGATATTGAGATATACATAATTTAATTTTACTATGTGCGCTGGCCACTTAAGCCCTCAAAGTTAAAGGATGGCTATGTGAAAATCAGGACACGATTGGGAATTGTTAAACTAAGTGACAACGTGCCGGTTGTCTATGATTAAACTAGACACTGTATATTGATTTAACTGGTATGTGGGTTTATAATAACCTAAATCGTATGTAATGTTTGTATTTTTGAGAAAATCTTTCAAGAGTACATAGAGTGATAATTAATGTGAAATAAAAGTATATTGTTCATTATATATCTACAAACAGTTACATGCGAATATATGCTTAAACAAATCTGTAACTTGCTTTAGTTTAGCGATGCAACTGATCTACGTCCGCTAAGCTTGAATAGAAAATATATCCCATGAGAAGGGTCGCAAACGGGGTAATTAATAACGTTTGGTTAAACTTTGACTTGGCTGTCCCTTTTAAATGTCACCCTTGTTTATAAAGATACAATCCATCAACCTATAGACTAACCCAACTTTTTCGAAACAAAACCTGTCTTATACAAATAATAGACTCAAACCAATTTTCCTCAACTTTTAATTATTGCCGCGACTCACTTCCAGAGAAACCCAACAACGAACAATTTGGAATTCATTCAATTATTCAAACTTTTAATTAATATTAATAGGAGCTCTTTGAAAAGAAAGAAGGCAGATAAAAACTCCTTAGAAATCCGCACCTCGCAAAGAATTTATATTGAATACAAAGCCTCCGAAAACAGATGACGAATAGCGCAAAAGAGTAAATCGTCAACCGTCTAGTCTATAACTCTTCCATAGAAGTTTCTTTTATATTTAACTTCTCCACTACTACATAAGTGTAGTTAAGTTTTATCAGATTATAAAATATCGAAGGTTATTGTTATTATTTTTTCCTCAATACTTGGGTAATATTTGGGATTGGACCGGAATAGCCCTGCTGAACTATTCCGCAGAACTAGGGATAGAGAAGATGCCGGAAGCTGATTGCCAACCTTGACTTGTTGAAGATGAACTCTTAGAAGAAGAAGACAATTCACAAGTCATTCACGGATGGAGTGTATAAAATGCATAGCACTTACCTTTAGGCAGCGGTTCTATGACAATTTTCACGGCATTAACAGAGAATATACTGGAGAGAATCCAAAGGCAGATCATACTTGTTACTCTTGCTTCGTCCATTTTCACCACTCACACATCTTTACACCTGAAAAAGAACAACATTATTTAATTGCATGTACTAAGTTCACTTCTAGGAGAAAAATCAATTAAGAAATAATCTAATATTCGCCTTCCGGTATGCTGAACATTAGTGTAAGGAGGACCTATTTTTAGGCTGGGCTGTTATAGTATTATAAAAGGTCATAGTGCATATAGTTTATAATTTAGAATCCCTAAATTAAGCCATAAGTAAAAATAAAACAATTGAAAATATTCTTTATCAATATTGAATGGAATCAATTATATGTTTAAGCCAATCCCTTAACTTTAAAGACGAGTTTGTCTAAATTTTACGGATTTGCATTTATGAATAATAACTGAAAAAGTTAGAGTCGCAAATCCGCTTTCATTTCGATATTACAGTAAGTATAATACGTCAAAGAAAAATACTGCCTTTCTTTTGTTTATACTTTGAGGGAAAAGTTGCGGAGGCTTTGAGTGTACTTTCTTTGCCTCTTCAACACTGAGTTTCACACACTTAAGCTAAGTTTTATAAAAAAGGCTTTATTATAGTATTTTTTGTGTGGTCTTCAATTTTTTTTTTTTTTGATTTAAAACGCAACCAGTTATGAACCAGAATATGCAACCAGTTATGAGCTCACAGATGTTATTATATATATAGCTTAACGATAATATTACATACACCATTTATATGTTATCTTTGTAGTTTGTATCGCAAAAGGTGCTTCGGAAAATACCCAAAATGTGCAATTAATCAAGATCAAGAGCAGGTGTGTTCATGCACGTGATTGTAAAAACATTATACAGATAATTATGAAGGGTATGTGCAGTATATTGAAATATATTTAAATTATTTATTCGCTTATTTTTCAAACCTGCGATTACGTTTTGCACGGATTGTAATTAATACAGCCAGCAAGCATCAGAGTTAACGACATATGCAAGCTGATATTGTAAATTATCCTTTTCTATCACATATGATAAGAGACAATTAACCGAAGCGGGTCATGTGAGTCACAACCAAATAAGAAAATGTCAAAATTAAACGAATAGAAAGCTGACTCACTTTTATTCCGTCATAAACAATAAGTAACACGCTGCCTAGCCGAGGAAAGGAATTTCTCTAGCTTTAAGTAGTCTCTGAATAAGTTTGGTTTAGGTAAATTTAGTTTTAATGATTTGTATTTAGTGCATGGATTACTGAATTATATAATGTTTTATTGTTAAGTGTAGCCTTGTAAAATAAAAAAAACGGCTAAAAATAAATAAATTGGTTCAGGCTAGAGATTTTTTTATCAAACGAGCGGGAGACATACTAAAAACTCGGTACAGCTAGACATATGGACAGGGGCTTGTGTGTCGACGGCCTTTTAAAAATTGGTACGCTTCTTAAGACCCTAGATTATTTTGAATGATATTATTAAAAATCTTCATATTTTTTATGTTTGTGGTTGTATATTTACTCTTAGCGATTTTAAAATACACGTTCGCTTTTTAAAGTTATATTTATTATATTATTTAGTAAGTAAAGTTATATTATTTAGTAGTTAATCTTCTTCAAATCTTTATCTTGTTTCTGATTCTAAGAAAATATTGAAGCAAAATAATTTAGCTCATCATTTGTAGGTGAAAGGCTCGACTACAGAGAGGCGTTCTAATTACTGGCAAAGGCGTGGCCTGTCTGTCACCACAGCTGATTAAAGCGTCAAGAAGCCGAAAATCCCATGATAATTACTCGGCTCATTCTGTTGCAGTTGTGTTCTGCAGATATTAATTAATAATTACACCAGATGTTGTCGATTAGTATATTATCGGCCATCTGAAAGGTATGTCAATTGTCAACATTCCGATCAACTGTCATTGACAACTGAGACATCAAACCGAGGTCCAGAAGTGTGGGTTAGACTAAAAAGTTTTTATGCAGATTTAACATTTGATTTTCAACACGATTTCATAATAAGATAAGCTTTTAGTTTGTCACATCACACAAACACAAAAGTCTGTTTTACTCTCTTACTATTAAAATTTAATTTTTTATTATACAGAGAATTTTCAATTTCAATAATCGAGCTATAAATGATAGAAACATTATTCGGTTGCAATTTTGACATTTCAGTTAACTGTTGTTGCTTTTGCAGCAACTTTGAGACAGACTTGACATTACATTTACCAGTTTTATGAGAACTATGTAAAATTGTATGTACTACAAAATAATGAAGACCTTTGATACTATCCCAAGATCCGGACGTCTTAGATGAAATCTTCCGTTCGTCTTTTCAATATTTCGTGATGAAATTTTCCTCTTCAACATAGTAACAATGAATACAAAGACTATTTTATATAACACAGCGCATAAACGGATTTAAAAATGGAATATTAAGAAAAGGAATAAAAAACTTATATAGATTTATTATAAGTATTCTTTTATTTTGTGGGTTGACTGAAAGATATCGCTTAGGAAGAGGCCATAAAAAAGGCTTAGACCTAAAGAATATGTAAAAGAGGCTTTGACATATTCTGATAATTGTTCAAGTTGAATTCGCTGATGTAGACCCAAGCGTTTCAACCACAGAGTGTTCCAAATAGTTGTTTCATTCCATTTCCTAATCTAAATTAATTAAAATTGAAGGGAATTTCAATGTTCACAGGTAAACCAGAGTTTTGGCCGAATCGCACTTTCAATAAATCCAATTTAATAATAAATGTTTCTTTGAAGTCGGTTCTGTGTAAAGTGCTTAAAGATATTGGAAAAGGCTCTTTGATTGTCGATTAGATTTTGATGTTTTTGTTTGCGTATATGAATATTCATACTTTTTTTTAAATTACACATGATTGCATAAAATTTTCAAGCTAAAGTTCGATTACTTAAACTGGCAGCCTTATCACCCTCAAGGATCTATTACAAGCAACCATAATAAGAAATAACAAGTAGAACTACTTATATTAAAAAAACACAATAAAATAAACATACGCTTCAAGTAGGTAGAGCTTAACGGATAGACAGGAAGAGATGTTGAGATATTAAAGCGATTAATTCGCTTCTATATAAATATATAAAGTGAAAGCAAATGTGATATTAAGAAAGTTATATATTGTGGTCGATATACTATACACTCTAGCTTCTAAGATAAAAAAAGATTTTGTCATGCCGATCTATTATAAATGATAGAGCTTCATCTCTGGTTAAAGTGTCCCTCTTGAGACAAGTATTAAATAGTGTATCAAGTCTCAAAAAATAAACAGATTCGATTTCAGTTTAACTAAACTTTATGACCGGTTTAACAAAATCTATTGCTTATTGGTAGGGATCAAAAATATAAAGTGAAAATAACTTTATAGTTCAAGACCACGAACTTACAAAGCTCACCTACATTCAACTATATTTACATAGCTCAGAAGTTGGTCAAGATATCTTGAGACTTGCCGCGGCCAGGTGCGGTCCGGCCAACGAGTTTATTTACAGTTATTGAAAAAGTTTATATTCCGGGTATTAAAGATGGGATCCAAATTTTTTGGTTAGACATTTTTCTTGAAGTTATAACATTTATAACTTTAATACTAAATCTGGTTTATATTAATTATGATAATTATTTATTTGCACAGTATTAGTATAATAATGATGCAATTTATAACATATTGCTCCATTCCTAAAAGGCCAATAACGCACCTGTTTATCACTGTATCCAATGGCGTTGTCGTATACTTTTGAATTGAGAAATGCTTCTTAATAGGCATTATATAATTTTCATAACATTTTAATGACATCATAGTAAAAACACATCTCTAACCTAACCTTAAGTGACTCAATACTGCAAACGACTTCACTTATACCTAGTTAATTTACTAATATAACCTAAAAATCACATAGAATAATCTTATTTCTGTCTTTCTTGTATTAAGTCTTATTCCCTATAAAAAGTACTGAATCAAAAGAGCCATAGTCATTCATTTTATTGTGTTTTAGCAAGCAATTAGTCTTTTGAGATGTGCAGTCTTAATAGCTTCGTAATGTATTTTAATTTAGAAAGCAATTATTTCACACATTGTATTGTATAAAGAGATGGAAATTAGAAAAGTGCGTTACTTTTTTTATAACAAGACGGGTCATTAGTGAGGTTGAAAAAAATGCAATTACACTCTCAACGGAGTCATTAACAATAGTTAGAGAAAGCTCGTTACTGCTGTAATATGTTACATACTTAACACCTGTGAAATAATATGGTAATAAATTCTTTCAAATTACTTTTTGTGTTTGGAGCTTTTTACTGTCTTTACATACTACGGAGGCTTATTCTACGTTCTGTTATACTAGTCCTTGTTATTGGGTTTTTGAAAAAAGGATTTATTATATAACCATTATATTTAACTTAAACACTTTAATAAGGACCGAGAGAATTAAAACTACCGTTCAGTGAGAGTTATGAGAGCAGACTAACTAATCTAACGAATACAATAATTAGCTGTTAGCTAGGCCCTACTGACACAGTAGTAATCCTGGACACAGGGTCAGCAATAAGCCTTATGCTGGGGTATAACAGTTCGTTATACTAGTTATTTTAGTTTAATTTAAAAAATATCTTAGGTTTGTTTACAATTACATACATATACTACCAAGGTTTGTACATATAGTTGTTAGGACGCAATAAAAGTTATTTGTTGGTCCGGTGGTTTCAAAAACTTTTATTTTATATAGATGAGGGGCAAGAGAGCAGGCACACCATAAAGCTAAAGGTCGCTGTCCATAGACCCTAACGAGGCTAGGAGCTGGTGAGTGCCTGGCCGGCCTTTTAGGAAGTGGTACGCTCTTTTCTTGAAGATCGATAAGTCGTATTGGTTTGGACATACCGTGGCAGGCATTTGGTAGTAGTGAGAAGTAATAGATGTCTCACGAAGCGCTCAGCATATTCTGCCTAGATGTCCGAAGATAAAGTTCAGGTAATATTATATATTAAATTTGTATATTGATATATATAATTTATTTACGCCAAGATCCCTAGTCATTTATTAGGCGCGGTTTATACTTTTTACTAATATACGTTATAGTTTACGTAATTAAATATACTATAGCAAGGCTGCTATCGTCATTTTGTATATAACTAACTAACTAAGATTAAGCTTCTTATGTTATAATTGTATGAAAAGTGTATACATACACATTTAAAACAGATCATTGTACGAATAATGATAAAATTATCGGAAATATTTTATTTTATAGCTCTGTTCTCAAACGTACTTTAATCCCCTGATTTTTCATCAAAAATTAACGAGTCGTAGATTTTACGACTGGTCGTTTGCATAATCAGAATTTAATGGCGCCGTGTTCTTTTGATCAATTGTATGCTTTATTAGCGCATGCTTTAAATCTAATCGATGACCAACTAATAAATACATTTAGAGATATATATTAGTATAAATCTTTTTCAAATGCTATATATATAACCATAAATACATACCTCAAAGCCTCTCTTTTTTGTTTTAAAAAGATTTTTCAGTCTAAAGGAAATTGTCTTCGTTTTATATGAATTATATAATAATTACTCCACACGGCATAAAACAGTTATTCGTATGCCTGTATATGAAGGGAGTAGACACAGTCCTTTGTACAAAGAAATTCATTGGAACTGCACTTGACGTCAAAGTGGTCACACAGTATTCGTTATTAAATTCTTTTAAGAGCTTAAAATCAGCTTTTAACATTCTTATATTACCAATAATTACCTGTCACCAATGAGTTCATTAAATTATCAATACTGACAGTTATATATATATAAGTCATAAACTGTCAGTATTTATATATATATATATATATATATATATATAAGTCATAAATGACTTTATGAAAAAAAAACCTTCTTAATATTAACCTAACTAATATAACCCAGCATTGTGGGTACTCTGCCACAGGGACAAAATATTTAAATTTGTGTTTTGTTATTTTAAGTTATATTAGGCATAAATTGAATATATATAATTTTCTTAATTTGTTCATATTTGAGTATAACATAAGAAAAACAGCGTTTAAAAAAATCAGATAAGGACACATCATTTGTCATTATTCCTAAGCTTTTTATCGTTAAAATAGTCTGCTCACCAATTTCTGTTTACATACATTTTTTCTAGAATAATGTTTTATGAGTAATATTGTTGTGTATTAATAATAGATATAATAGGAAAAATTATCAACTCTACCTTTTCTTCAAATTTTTAAATAGTTCCTTGAATAATTGCCACTGTTAAAACTCATTATAGCACGTGTAGTAGTTTTAAGAATAGGAAAGAAAACATCTTTCTTCTAATTACCGGCGTCTACTCAAAACATTGAGTGACTTTTTAAAGTTTCTGAGGTATTTCGTTTTTATTCCTCTTTAGTTTTCTTTGAAATTTATTGAGTGATGCTCTGTTTATAATTCTCATTGATTCTTATACATTAGGTGCGTCTTTTATGTTAATCAATTACCTTTTAAACGAAGTTTAAACTTTTGTATTGTTGTATAAAAAGTCATTACGTGATTTTTGGATACTTCCTTTATTGTCCAGCAAGTAACAAACTGGATTGGATTCAAACACAGCTAATACATATTACAACAATCTTATGGTAACTAAAAAATAATAATCTCCAAAGTCTTAGAAAAAATCTTATCGGTTGATGCAGTTGGATGCAACAGACTAAGGTATTATGTATCAATATAAGTCAGTAAATATAATATACAGTACATATAAGAGCAACCTTATCTCCAACAAATAATAATACTAGATTTGACACAAGAACTGTTTAGGTAGAGGAATTAAATTATTTTAGTTTTTACGTATTTTTTTCATATCCAAAGCTCGTAAACTATTTATTAAACTGCGCCCAACGTTATGTTAATGTGTGCGATGAGCTGGCTTCTGGAGGAACACATGGAATAACCAATCAAATGGAAATAAATCCATTTGGTCTAAACGATAACGGAGGGCTGACCAACGTACTGTCGTCCGGATTAATATGAGTTACTGCAAACTAAATTTAAACGTAAGGTTAACATTGAATGTAATTGGTTAAATCAAATAGTTTCTATTTATTATAGAGGATTTATACAAAATCCTTCTTGGGCTACAGTCGCGGGGATATTATTTCGCTAAATATATTATATATGTCAAATGATTGGAACATTGCCCCATTATCACAGAAATGTACAAAAAATTACCGATATTTTCTAATTATATTATATGTGAGTCTCTTGCCTGCGTCTTCACAGCTTGGAGGATAATTGGAGGCAAACGAGCAGACGGGTCACTTCGAGTGATGTGCCAACCGCTGCCCATGGACACCTGCAACGCCAGGAGGCTTACAAGTGGGTTGCCGGCCTTTTAAGAAGAGGAACGCTCTTTTTTTGAAGGTCCCCAAGACGTAGCGGCTCGGGAATAAAAATAATCGATTCAGATTTAAGACGATGATGTAACATGCTGAATAAAATGATTTGAGTTTGACTTTGAATAAATGACATGCATGGTTCATATATAAATTGTGATTTTTTTGTGTATTTAAGCATACATTCTGTATTGGAACAAAAACATATATGTACATACATATAAACGATATTCTTAAAACTTTACGCAAAAATCTACATCGCTATGCAGTAATATGAATAACCTTTGTTTGTAAAGTCGGTTAAAAAAAACAAGCTGCCATCTAATCCTATCAACAATAAATCGTTTATGGTTGATAGGATTTTTGAAATAAAAGATTCATCTAGACGCTCTTAGTTTACCTTTAACATTAAGTTTAACCTTAAACATTATAAATTAAAAATCTATTTGAAATATAAGAAATTAAACTACAATAATTTACTCATATCAGTAAATTTATGAGTTCAAAGTCACAATATTCAATGTAACATTAAGCATACCAGAATATTAAAAAATATATCAGATTTTTTCTTATGTGAGAAAAGGCAAACGATCAGGTAGGTCACTTCGAGTGATGTGCCAACCGCCGCCCATGGATACCTGCATGGAGGCTTACAAGGGAGTTGCCGGCCTTTAAGGAAGAGGTACGCTCTTTTTTTGAAGGTCCCCAAGTCGTAGCGGCTCGGGAATACCTGCGCTGGGAGTTGGTGCCATAAAGATCTGGTGCCTTAAAAAACGCACAGTTGTGGAGCGCCAGACGTCAAGGTGATACGGATGGAATTTCCTATTTGCTCCAAAGACATGAAAAAGCTTACAACTCTTCCGTGTATATTACTTTTTGACTTATTAAGTGTTTATACAATATTTTTTGCATTATTGTTGTACATAAATTATTTAAAAAAAAATAATTTCACTTGTGAGGAATTATTCTTTGAATCGTCTCTTTCTATTGTGTTTAAGATGCTTAACTTGAGCCTAAAATAGTATTATAATTGTAAAGTTTGTGTCTAGACGATGTCATAATGCTTATATTATAATATATTTAAAAAAAAGGTTTAACGACGAATATATAATCTTAAAACAAAAATACGTCACTTCTAAGGCAATATAAGTAAAAATTAGATAAAACAGTTCACATACAAAAATAAATATTAATTATACATATGCAATATATTATTTGCACCTTATACTTGGAATTTGTAGTCACAATAGTGTTGAAGTCAAACTGGTCAATAAGCCATTTATTTGGATCTGAATCTGTTATAAATAATATATAAACTTAAGCGTATGTTTATCTCAAATGAATGTTAAACAGATGGTACAAATGTATACACGATTAAGTATTTAATCTTGAAAATACTATAGAAGTAACGGTTAAAATACTTGACATGCTAAAGAACTCCAAATCCGTTCTCATATTCTCACTCGTGACAGCAGTGAGTACAGTAAGCTACTGAATAATAGTTGGGAGTCTAAAACTATTTCGGTGCTTCTAACAGATGCGGGAATATCGCTGGTATGCCCCCACTTTGAGCTCATTCTTTGATTTTAGAATTCAGCCAATGTATCGATCAACTCTCCAGCTATTTCAGATAAGCTATTAAGTCTAGCATTTGTAGACAATCAGATGCCTGGCTTTGTTTTCTGATAGCTTTGCATTGTTCTCCGCACTGTTTATTACATTGATGATCTACGTTTGTACGGTTTAGGAGACTACTGCAGGTATTTTTAATGCGTTATGATGTATTTTGAAGTATCGGAGTACCTCCATTGTTAGATTTGATTGTGCATTGATTTTTTAAGAGTTATTGAGAATGTTACTGTTAGAATAATTAAAGACCCTTTAAAAGCAAGGTTTGGAATCATGTTACATGTATTTAAACTTTATTATATCACATATACTGTATGGCGGTGAAAACGATTTTTGGACATATGACTTAAGTATTTCAGAAAACTTATTTTATTAATTCGAACTCAAAACCCAAACTCAAAATATCTTTATTCAAGTAGGTCTTATAAAGACACTTTTGAATCGTCAATTTTTACACTACCACCGGTTTGGAAGGCTGTTATCTATCGAGAAGAACCGGCAAGGCCCTTTTAAATTAAACATTTCATATAACATTATGTTACGTAACCAATTCAAATAACTAAAGCATTGTATGGCTGCTTAAGAACTTAACTGTCCTTATGCTGAGCTATTGACGACATATTTAAGGGATATCTGTCCTATGAATATTTTTATTCCTCTAATGATTTGGTTGTTATAATATTGTTGATATGAATAAAATCCGATACATCTGTGAATATTTTATATATTATTTGTACAACTCAAGAAGCATTGAACAACGCAAGAAGTATTGAAGTTAAATACTCACGTAAATCCAACAAATATTTTATTATACTGATTTATCAAATACGCCTTGAAAGCAATATAACACGAGCGCTTTATAAATTTGGGGAATCCCTCATTGAATTTTAATGAGAGCCGTGACAAAGGTGAAAACAAAAAACGGAAGATTTTCATTTCATCACATCGTTCATATTAACTTAGAGACGTAAATATGCACGCAATTTTCATCCATTCCTCTCCTAATGACTTTCGCTGACACGGCGCAAAACCCCTCATTTTACACTTTGACGCGTTCACTTACACCTATTTTTGTGATGACATATTCCAATGCGAGAGTCCTTAACACTATGAAATTGAGTTGAAAATCCCATACAGACGATCCGCGAGTGACTTTGTCTATTCTCGGTCTTGCGAGTGCCGATCGAATGGAATTTGATAGGTCACAACTCGCTTTTTTGTCTTACGAAAACGCACTTTAAATGCGCGGCAAACGTACGAAAGAGGTGCGGTAAAAAAAGGACTTACACAAAGGCCTCGTCGCTGTCATATCGTTTTGTCTATTGGTAATACGAGACTCGTTTCACACCTTAAACAACAGAACCCTTTCTTTCACACTTTTATAATAACACGGCACAAAAGATGCATGCATGTGTAAATATTAATTGCTGTTGCGACGCAATAAAATTAAACGTCGCCTCAACTGGAGTTTTGTAATGTCCAAAAATAGAATGTATTTTAGCAGCTGCCCTGTGTATGTTTAAAATGTCCACGTAAGTCTGCCAAAAGGATTTTTTGTTTGGTCTATATCGTTAAATACAAGATATTTTTTTGATTAACGCATAATTATAATATAGCTAGTGTATACTTATTAGATTATAATATATTCTTCTCATATTTAGATCACGGTACTAAAATTAGATATGATAAAATATCCACAACTAATTCAACTTACCTGTAATACTGATATAAGATTTAAATATATCTATAGAAAGCAAGTGGCCTTTTTATCATAATAACAATGAAAATATTTCAATCTATAAAAAAACATCTATAATAGAATAATGACAGACCTCATAATTACCTTTTTGCCTTGAAGTGTTATACCTCGATTTTCCTATCATAAATTCTATATTGACTATAAAGTTTGTATGTCGAGCTCTGACACAAAAACTGTTTTAAAATGTTTCTACAATTTTCCTTTATGTTTTAATTTTATAATTCAGACGATTCTATCTCAATTTTGGACTTAAGTGTTTAAATTCAAAATAGTAATGCTGTCGTTGCATTTTTTCAAATAAAACACTATTCATATTAAAATAAACGAATTACCTATTCATAGATTCTAGACTGATCTAAGTTACATATTGTTTTAAAAGATTTTTATGACTCGATCCTGACGAAATTATCTCAGCGTGAGAATCAAGTTTTTAAAATTCTAAATTTAAAATTACATTGCTTAGGTATTCCATTTATAAATTAAACACTATTCATAATAAAATAACGAAGCATAGCTATTCATAGATTCTAGACTGACCAATAGGTAAGGTTGAATGCCATTCATCGTCCAGGTATGAAATATAGAGTTAGAGGCGCCGAGTATGCGACCTGAACTGACTATCAACATAATATGAGAAATTCTGAAACTTCGAGACGATACGAAGAATTCAAAGCCAACGTTCGGAAAATTATAGAACAATTTAAATTTTTTATAGCCAACGTACTGGCCAAAGAGAAATTAGTTAGGGGGCGAACTTTGGCGGCTTTGAAAAATGCAAATGATTGTTGTATACTAAAATGATACTTTATGAACTGGACCGAATATTTCGCCACGCGGTTTATTAGAAGAACATTCTAGTTTCCAATTATTTTTCTTATCTTCTTATAAACAAATTATTTATTAAATAGAGAACTGTAACTTTGTATTTATTTATATTAGTATTTTTATTTATTCATTTCATATACAATTTTTTACATAAGCCCTTAATGGGCGGTGGATTAAAAATTGTTTACTATATACGTATACTATTCAGAAGCTGTGGTATGACTATTATTCTTTAACCCCTAATTTATAGTTCTAACAGTTTTTTATAGTACTAGAACGTGCTTTAAGTTATCGGCAAACAAAAACAAAAGCACTACGCCAGGTGAAAATAATAATGGCTAAGTAAAATCTGACGCATCGTTCAAAAATAATAGCCCAATTTCAAACCCACTCTGATGTAAGGTGATCTTTGTCACACCCCTTACGGCTCATCGTACATGGTTTTTCACTTTGAAGAGATACAAGTGAATGAGAAAACTTTGGAAATTTCATGCAGATAACAATTTGGGGATAACCCCTTCCAATGATACTTTGGGTATATATTCTAAAAGCCGCAATGTTAAGTTGATCAACTATTACTTTAGTAGAACTTTTTCTTTTACGCAACGTTTAATATAAATGTAGGTCCTAATAAATCTTAATTCTAAAAAACAGTGGTTTATTCCCGCAAAACTAATTGAAAAAGACCATTTATTCTAGGGACTAAGCTAGATAGTAAGACTAGTTTTGTTAATTATTAGTTTTGACAGTTCCACAGACCATCGAAAACCGCAACGAGTCTTCTAAATGTAAACTTTTGACAATTTACTTTTAAAAAGGTTCTATATTCAAATGGGAAATTAGTATGATTTAAATATTATCCAGAAGGCGTGAAGAAGCTAATACGTTGAAACGTTGTTTGTGCATATAGTGTGAAATAAGGTTGTTCCTAAATGTCAGTAGAAAATATACAACGCAATTTATCAATCTTTATATTCTTACTTATGTGATTTTTTAATAAATCTAGGAACAGGTTAATATTATATGCCATTTATACGTATTATCATATCAAACAAATAAAACATATTCCATTATGTATAGTTTGTGTTTGTACCACAAGTTTGATTAGAATGTCTATAACATAAATAATCTAGTTTTAAAAATACTAGACATGCCATACGATGCGTCGTCCCGAATCGATATTGAAAGAATCGCAATTTCATTTTTGGCGTTCGGTTATTTAAAGTTTACTTGATTGGACTATATTTTTTAACTAAGACTAGAAATCACTGAAATTTTGAGTGAAAATAATGTAAATAATGTCTCGACAAGGCTCACGATTTTATTGAAATTTTCCAATTCATAGACAAACACACCTATACTAATAATAAGACAGTAAAAATCGAAAATCTGTACATTAAATATTTTTCCAAAAAACTGAAAGGAGGCAATTAAAGAAGAGTCATAGAAACCAAAAAAACAATTTTTGGAATTCTTGTCTGTCTGTCTGTCTGTCTGTCTGGTACGTTATAACTTAAAAACTACTGAACGGATTTGAACGGTTTTCACAGTTGGATTACATATAATTGGGAGCGTTGTCAAAAGTTTATTTTGTCAAAATCGGTTAAGAGAAAAAGAAGTTATGGTCAATTGAAAATTTACTTCAACCACAGCTTCAAAATTTTTAAACACTTATATTGATTGATTAGTTATATATTGTTAAATATGTTCTAATATAAGTTAATCTTAATATTAAAACTTATGAGAGGTAACAAAAATAACAAATAACGCAGTGCGCGCGGGCGCGGTTGAAGTGTTGAACAATGTGCTCGATAGATGGCGTTGATAAAATTCGTCATCAACCTAGATTTATTTTATTTTTTTATTTCTTAAACCTATACAGCTTATCAAAAACAGTTTACACAATAAAAATAGATTAAAAATAAAGCCAAAATAAGGTTAAAATATAGAACCGGAAATAGAATCTAAGATCAGAAAAAAGAATAACAAAAAAAACACGCACATAAAAGAATAAATAAAAATATATATACACATGAACAAGTGAAACTATGTGTAGTACGAATATTTTAGTGTGTGAGTGTGTAACAGTGTGTGCAATGGTGTTGCTGTGTGAGAGAGTGTGCGAGGTTGAGTCTTAGTTTCTTTTTAAAGAACTTCTACTTAGGCCAAATATATCCATCGCGGTATTAAGATGCTTCATTGTGTAATGTATACCATGCAGTTCATACTTTCATTAACGTTTTACCCTATGATTATTTTGAGTGAACACTACCTATACAAACAAGTAAAAGGAAACGAGTGAAGAGACGTTTATCGTTTGTCCGCATCCATTTTTCTACCTACGTCCTTAACGTTAATGAGGTTTACCTTTTATTATTTGGTCAAGCTAATAAGTAATAACCTCACAAGTACGTATTTCGTACTCATAACTTCGTAAGAATTTTCTTTCAACTCTTAACCGCTGAGGAGTTTTACCTTCCATCATCAGCTCATCCACATAAGAAGATGACTATCAGAATATAAAATTGTCAGAATAGTAATTGCCTGTACGTTAATTTGAAAGTTGCCCTCGATTTTCCCGAATCATCCGATCCTGTAAAGCTACATCATCCCTGAGTAACACAGGCTAATTGTAACAAGATTTTAGCCCGTAAAAGAAAGCCCTGTCGAGATCATTAAAAAACGCTATATACTTTACCAAATTACACGTGGGCGAAGCCGCGGGCGGATAGCTAGTAGATAATAAATCTAAAATCTACGATTGGTATTGTCAATTCTTTATTAAAAACTTTTATTAATGCCTTATTCCATTTATGTACCCTTTTTACCTATATTCATTATTTCATTGTTGTGTTAAGAATTGCTATTTCTCTGGTCGCCTGTACGAGATATACAGTGTAAACGCTATATTACGACATTGAAGGGTCTATACATTTTGTGGCGTTATAGAGATATCGTAAAATGGAGCGAAGAAAAATCATTGTATGGAATACAAGCTAAACCAACCAAAGCTGTTTTCAACGCTTTAGACAGATTGCCGTTGAATCGAGTGCCGTTACATGGAGTTTACACTGTATTATATGCTGCTTTTCAATGCGAAACAATTCAAATAAATATAGGCGTGTAATTAATACTGTTAATGTATGCGTTTACTCCAATGAATCAAGACCATCAATTGTGCATACCTTGTCTGAATGCCTGAATGCCCAAGTTGCGTTATTCAAACAATTTCCATCGGCATAGAAATTGAAACCTAAAATCTGTGGAATGTAATAGCTAACGTGTCAATGAATTTATGGGTGATTAATGAGATTATTCGAATTTTCGTACCGTTTAAGGGACGATGTAACAACAATGGTTGTTTTGTGAGTTGTTTGTCATTTGTATTTACGATACGTGGGGGATTAATTTTGTGTTTAATATATGGATATTAAATTATATGTATATACATGTTTATTGTATATTTTTGCTTAATCCAATCAACTATCTTTGTGACTTTATTCGTATGGCCCTTTATTTTCATTATACAGATTTTGAAAAAATGCGATATTTATTTTTGTACTGTGTTGTGTATGACATGCTATATTAGTATTTATATTGAGGGACGAAATCGTTCTTAATGTTTCTTCATTATTAAAGCATTCTGTAATTAAGTAAAGACTTTTTTTTAATTTGGTTATGCATTTATAAGTTCATAGTTTACATTTTATAGCTTGGCCTATATCACAAAAATATAAATAACAATAGAAAATCACGTTTTTAAGTTATAAGATACAGTGTAAACTCCATGTAACGGCACTCGATTCAACGACAAACTGTCTAAAGCGTTGAAATTAATTAGCTTTGGTTGATTTAGTTTGTATTCTATTCTGATTTTTATTCTCTCTATTTAATGACCCTCTATAACGCCATAAAATGCGAAGGTTCTTCAGTGTCGTTATATAGAGTTACGTAGAGACAGTGTAAATATAAATATGTATATAAACGCCGTATATAAGATAGTTATTTAATTAATGTTATTTAAACGAGTATCAACATTCTGTCAGCATTTTCTTCTACTAATGGGTATGCGGGCTTTGTTTCCCCTAAGGGTATTCGTTTTTGAGGTGTAATGCATTAGATGTTCGGCTGTTTATTAATATAGAATATCGGGTATAATCATTACAAGTGACTATACTACTAAATAGATATTAATTATGAAACATTTGTATTAATAATACAGTAGTGCATCGATCGTACTAAGAGAAAGGTAACTAATACAAAGCTAAGAAGTATTTTTATAGGAGGAATCAAACGAGCAGGAGGCACACCAAAAAGGTGAAGTCGCCGTCCGTGACTGGGAGCTCGTTAGTGCGTTGCCGAGCTTTTAGGAATTAGTACGCCTCCCTAAGTCGTATTGGAAATACCGTGGTGGGCAGCTAGTTCTATAAATTGTTATTGAAATGACGTCACAACAATAGTATGGTCTACAAAATTAATGTTATGTCAATACATACTTAGGATAGCTTGCAACATGATTGACTAAATATTGGGTAAATATAGTTTTGAATGTATAAAATACTCCTAATACAATTTAATATGTTTTAAAATAATTGTAAAAATTAGAATCGTTAGTATGTTTTAAAAATTGTCACTTTTTCCATTGACCACGGTTCTCATATATTTTAAAAAGTGACGGCCATTGAGTTTTGAATAAAATGATCATACATTACGTCTAGGGGAAAATCTAATAATACAATATTGTACTATTCAAAGGAAGTACTGAGAAGGAATAGTAATACTTCTGGTACTTTATGGATTTAAGCTTCGTATTTTTAAGGCGACAAAACGTGATCGGCATTATTGAACGAGCATTGTTCGGTTTCAAACACTTGAGTTCGTTTTTCAGATTGTCTTATTTGAATTATTTGACAGATTTTAAAGTTGTTTCACTTGGTATACGCTTGTGTAAAGTCTGATGAAAAAAAACCATTTGTCTTTTCTCCGTCTTCTTGTTTTTTACATTTGATTGTCAGGCCCTTAGGTTTATTTATGTTTATACTAAGTAAAGAAATATAATATATTTATTTGTTCCGTTATTTGCTATATTTGAACTTTGAACCTTATCGCTGTCAGCGATCTTTTTCAGGTAACCGAAATAAAGAAAAATACATAACACAATAAATGAGAAAGGGAATTAATATAAATAGGAAAAAGAAGAGGACAACGTGTGCCACCCTGTTGGACCCAGATTCTATGGAACTCCATCAACTGCTGGTTTAAATACATTTACGGCTAAAGAACCACTTGTTAAGATGTAAAGAAATATTGATAGAACTAAACAACACCAGAAGAACATCAAAGTCTACTTAATGTTATAAAAGCTATGCTGAAATCAAGCAATGTATTGTCAGTTGCTTGCCGTTCATACTTCGTCGATTATCATCGGACCCTCACTAACGCATTATTCGTGATATGTCTGAAATAAATGACTGAAGAGGGTTAATTTTTGTATAAAAATTTACTAAACTGGTTTATGGAATGGCATTTAAATACCTTGGATTAAAAAGGCGGGATTAAGATATGTCTAAAATCATAAACGTTATTAGGAATATTTTATAGTAAGAAGTACAGACACAGCTGGAAATCAAACAAATAACCGAATGGTTAACATCTGTATATATACAAAATTAACGAAACCTTACGTAAATAATGCTATAAATTCGCGGTTTTAATGCCGAAACCATAGGATAATATCTTCTTGGATCTACTTTATAAACAAAACACGTTTAATTCTGTGTTAAATTATTTCCATTTCCAGATTATCCAAAAGATAATATAACCTAACCCTAAGAGACATTATTTGGTTTTAATGGGAATTACAATTACGGATAGAATTATGCCCAAAATGTGAACGAATAATTTTGCAATTTCATTTACGCACACAACATTCCTATTTTTGTCTGCAGTCTGCGTCATGCAAATGAGCAGGTAATTGGTTTAAAACGTGTGTTTATTACATAGATTTTATTGAGGTTGTATTTTAAACTGAGCAACCTAGCAACAGTGTAAATTTAAATAGTATTTAAACCGATTATAAAACTTCACTGTTGTTGTGTATGTCTATTATATATGTATGTATGTACATAGATGTTATATTTATGATTTCCACATAGCATCGTAGCTACTTGTCTACGTCAAGAATGTATCTGATTGAATTATTATTTTATTTATATATATATATAATTTTTATTAAAGTCAAGCATTCAACTTTCTTTCATTCTCAAACATAACGGACTCTCTCAAACATACCCAAAATTCAAGAAAAATCTAATTACTATCTAGTAGTATATAATTAAGTATTGAAAGTCATGCTATTTTCACATTCATACAAGTTTATGTAGGTTATAAGTTATAATTATTTACAGCGGATTCAACAATTATTGCCAGCATGAGGCGAAGTGGTAATGGCTTTTCAACTGGCAAGACAAGAAAATAATTTTAGTACTCACTATTAAAAAATATAGATTGGTTATTCAAATGCCAAAATTGTGTTTAAACTATAAACATTTTTAGCCAGTCTCATTCTAAGACTCATATTTAAAATTTCGTATATATAATTAAAATAACGTTATGGTATGACAACTATCACTAAGACAATATTATATTAGTCAATGGTGACAAAGAATCCAGCTATAATTAAAAGCTTTCCACATTTTCAGGCTGTTTTAAACGGAGATCTCGAACGCATGATCCTCTCAATCGGCGGCTAATCTTTATTTGATTTCAATTAACGACTCTGATCGGCCGGATGGACACGTTATTCTTAGCGGGTTAGCCACTTTGCGGTTCTGATTGGACCGAGATTCTATTACAGCCTTCTGGATTGATTATAATTTTTTTAACTTGTTCAACAGTAACGCTTGTCTTTTATAGAAAGAAAGCTTAAAATATTATACTCAATTAACAGGTAAATTGTAGTTTAAATTAATTTGTATCGACTATATACAAATAAAAATCGACTTCTTAAATATAAATAATTAATAGTTATATCAATCAAAGACAATACAAAAATTGGTTTTTTTTCTGTCTGAATTACGATTGCAATAACAAATAAATTTTCCGCTACGCGTCGTGCTACGAAAGCGCTACGAAAACTAGCATATAATATTATAACCGATTCGATGAACTAACTGTACAAAAATATCTAACAATTGAAGCAATAAAAATAAATATAATTAATCGATTTAAATTAATTAATAAAATAAACAGCCCTAATGAAATGCAAATCATCAATCCAGTCCACAGAACATAACAAATTCTCAAAGTGCCTTGTTCCAAAATCAAATAAAACGTTCACTTAATTGAGATTGTGTAAACAAAACTTTTAATACAAATTTTGTCTACATCAATATTTATTTGCTAATAAAAATAATGTATGAGTGCCACAGAATTCACGGTGGCCTAACCAGACCTTTATTCATTTAGGTAACTATTTTACACTTATGAAGCCTCATTCAAAATAAAAAGCCATAATTTTTTTCAGTTTCCAAATTAGGGACAGGGCGGACGAAAAGAACTGGCAAGAAACTCTCTGCCATTTCTTTAAATCGCCAATCATGTTTCACAGTACGGTTGTAAAGATCTGCAGCCATTACACCATGCACCAGCAAACGCGTCATAGATATTATATAAAAACAATAGTTAAACAATAGTTAGTGTTGGGCAAAGCGAAATACTACCACACATTTTCGTTATAGTGAGATACGTTATAGTTATCACAAAGATATAATGTGATCGCGCCTGATAATAATAAATTACTTTATTAAAAATAATATATTTATATAGCAATACCAGTATTGTGTATACTATTTGAAAACGGATTGTTTGCGAAGTTTGTTCAAGCTTACAGCTGAAATTAATTTGTATTTGTAGACCCATCGCAATGATTTGTGGGCGTTTATTACGCTTAGTCTGCGAATTACTGCTGCGACCTGTAACGTAGATATTATAAAATAATGTTTATTGCATTTGTTAATGAAAAGGTTTTTTGATAGGTTAGTGTAGAGGTAAATAAAAAAAGATGTTGTTGTTTGCTTTGAAATACCATAGTGTATATTTTATGCATATTATTTCAAAAAAAATTGTTCAGAATATGTCATCAGGTTTTTTTTATAGAAGAGGGGTCAAACTGACCACGACTAAAGACATACGTGGCTCGTGAGCTTGTGAGACCGCTGATGGCCTTATAGGAAGTGGTATGCTCTTTTCTTGAAAGACCCTAAGTCGTAATGGTTCGGTGGTTTGGACATACTATAATGGGCAGCTGGCTCGTATATCCGTCAATTAGCCAGGTAAGCGATTTTTATATTTATAGCTATAACTATATATATATATATATATATATAACTATATATATATATATATATATATATATATATATATAGTTATAGCTAAAACATATATATTATATAATTAAAATAAATACATATTACAGACCACAACTGACAAATGCTTATTGACCGGGAATCGAACGTAGAACCCACTTTTTCACACTACCATTGCGCCAAAGAAGTCTTCACAAAATTAACTGCAATTAAAATATATAAAATACATGAAGTCTCGCTGTTCAGATTGCGTGCTTATTACAGCGTCGAGCTTGAGTACATTAGTTGGATATCATTGCGATCCCACTTCCAAATGGTCGATTAGAAGTTTTCTTATTAGAACTTCCTCTATTACGATTTCGCTACGTACTTTATCTTGATGGAAAAATCAAAGCAAGACGATCATGTCTCATATAACAGTTAATTTTACGGATACGTGGTATAAATTTACTAGAACTTTGTAGGTGAAGTTGGTACTGTCTGATATGAACTCTACGTTTGTAGATATATGAAAGTGTTAAAATATTAGTTTCTGTATTGTATCCATGATACTAAGTAATATATACTCTGTGGTATCACTAAAATACAGTTGTACTATAAAACCTTTAATTTATTTTAGTAAATTCCACTTAATCCAATAACTCTAACAGGTTATGGGCGCATTATAGCGTAGTGAAAGTTCGTGAACATTTAATTATAGTGAAAAATCGCAAAAATATCGTATGCCGGTTAAACATAACCTCGAAGTGACTGTCGGTTTTACGGATCGAAAACACTGAACATTAGAAATATTGTGTCAAAATGTCGTCAAGCAATCCTCTCGTAATGATCGAAAAGCTTACTGGTCGGGAAAACTATTCCACATGGATATTTGCAGTCAAAACATATCTCCAACACGAAGATTTGTGGACTCGGTAAACTACGTTCACATTCAAGATGCAAAGTCTGCAAAAGAAGTATGGGACTGCTTGGCAAGCGCATTCGACGACTCGGGGCTAACACGCCGTGTGGGATAACTTCGAGATCTGTGTACAACAAATCTTACTAAATGTGGAAGAATACGTGAGCAGAATTATGACCACGGCTCACAAGCTCCATCACATCGGCTTTAAAGTAGATGACGAGTGGCTCGGGACACTGCTACTATCCGGTCTACCTGAAACATATAAGCCGATGATAATAGCTATAGAAAGCTCTGGTATGAAAATAAGTGCTGACTCCGTTCAGTCAAAAATTCTACAAAATGTCAAAATAAGTGAAAATGACACATCTGCTTTTGCCGCCAATCATAACTACAAGAATAAGGGTAACAAGAAACAACCTAAAAGAGGCCCTCACTGCTACAACTGTACTAAATATGGCCATTATGCTGCTGTGTGTAAGTCGAAATCTTCTAAAAAGAATCAAGAGAGTTCAAGTTATGCCGCTGCTTTCATAGCTTCAACACAGCCTGGAACAAGATCCTTGGTATATAGACTCTGGTGCTTCTGTACATTTGACCAAACATAGAAATATATTACAACAGGAAAAGGAGCCACTTATCAAGACTATAAAGGTAAGCAAATGACAAGTTATTATCAGTTCACAGTACTGGTCAGTTGACATTAGATGTGTGTAATGATAAAAATCAGTACAACAAAATTCTGTTTCAAAATGTACCTGAACTGGCAACAAATCTACTATTAGTCACAGTAACAGTAAAGGCTGTTTAATATTTAATAAAACAATGTTGTTGTTGAAACGGCAACCTTAGTCAATATGTACAGGTTAGATATGAAAAGTGAACATGCATACTTATCTGAAGTTGACAAGCAAGACATGTATCTCTGGCATCAACGCATGGGCCATCTAAATTTTGAAAATCTGGAGAAATTAGTAGATAATATTGAAGGTGTACAGTTTTCTAAGAAAAATAAGAATATTACATGTGTCACCTGCCTGCAAGGAAAACAAACTCGCTTAACTCTAAAACAAAGTGAAACCTGCACTACTAAAGTACTTCAGTTGGTACACTCCGACATCTGCAGTCCGATGGAGACTAACTCGCTGGGTGGTGCAAGATACTTTATGGCCCTAATTGATGACTACTCAAAGAAAGTTTTTGTTTATGTTCTACACAAGAAATCTGATGCTTTTGAAAAATTTAAAGAATTCAAGAGCCAAGCGGAGAAACAACTGGAATGTAGTATAAAGTGTCTTCGCTCTGACAACGGCCTTGAGTATATGAATGCAAATTTCTGCGAGTTCTTAAAAGCTGCCGGAATTGTTCATCAAACCACCACTCCATATACTCCAGAGCAACTCCACTTGAGTTGCAGAACGCATGGACAGGACTTTGGTTGGAAAAGCTAAGTGATTGTTACTTAACACCAAATTATCTAAAGGATACTGGGCTGAATCTGTACACACTGCTGCTCATCTCATCAATAGATCTCCAATTAAGTCACTGAACTTCAAGACACCAGAAGAAATGTGGTCCGGAAGCAAACCAAATATAAGTCACCTACGAATATTTGGTTGTGAAACAATGTTTCATCTTCCAAAAGAAGAAAGTGGGACCCAAAGGCACAAACAATATTTATTGGCTATTGTGATAATACTAAAGGATTCAGATTTATTATTCCTGGCACCAAAACAGTAAACAAAAGTAGAGATGCAGTTTTTCTTAAAACTACTGTAGAGAGAAATTATGTTTCAGAGGTATTGATACAGGACAGCACAATGTGTCACTCATGATCCAAACCAACTGATGATCACACATTTGAGAGCTCTAATGACACATTACAATCTGCTAATACCGACTCTGATCAAAATCAAGGTACTGACAGTGACTACTCACCAGACCAAAAGTTTGATATACCCTCTCACACCAATATGACACTAAGACCAAGAAATAGAGAATTATTTTCAAAACCAATAACTGTAACATAAAGTGTTTTGATGTTTTAAAGAAATATTGTGGTTAATTATTATATTTTGAAGCTATCTTTAGCTCTATTGTACATGTATAAACAATAGTTTAACATATATATTGTAATATAAAAAATTAGTATAATAATATAGGGATATATATAGGATATCATGGCATGGGCAAACCTTCGCGCAGTTTTAATGCTGGTTAATATATGTGATATTTTTTTTTGTGAAATTTGAAAAAAAATATATGAAAATTTGAAAATATACAAGCGTATGGCAAATTAAACTTTAATTACTAATATTAATAAACTTTAATTATTGTAATTAAGTTTTTTTTTAAAACCACAACGTATTACTAAAACAGTATTATTGATATTTATTGTTATGAAAAATTAATATGCAAGCAAAACATTCAAAACGTCAGTGTTGTTAGCAATTTATCCCTTCCCTAAGCCCCGGGATGAATAGTTAATTAAAATCAAATAGAGATATATATATATTCTGACTAATTAAATTTATTCATGCATCATCAATTATTTGTGTTTTAAGTATGTTTTTACGTGGTCAAAAGAGGTGTGAATGCTGGCTTTTATGCCAGAATTATGACATGGATTATTGTGTCTACTATTAGATTCTATAAAATGTTTGCCCTCACTGAAATTATGAGGTAACTCGTGACTGGGATGATGTAACTTCAGAAAATAGTTCAATTTACGATAGTTAGATATTTAATTTAAAGGTTATTCTTGCCTGCATCTTCTCAGCTAGGTTACGTAGAAACAGGAATCATTTAGAAGACGATTCACAATAGTTATATAGACTTACATCTTATTTAACGTAAAGAGATTTTTCCACATTTCTCTTTGGTTCGTCTATGATCATAGAATTTAGGCACATTATTAATAGTTTTGGAAATTTCAACAAAATTTAAAGCATAATTGGAATTCACGTGCGCATGAATCATTCTCTCAAACAGGTCATCCGGGTAGTTAAGGAATTATCGTGTAGGGAGGGTTACTGAACATATTAAATCGTTAAGTGTTTTGATAAACACAGACAGGGGGTGAATGATGTCGGCCTCGGAAAATCATGGTTTGGAGCACGTCCTGATTTAACTGGAGGTGATCACGATTTGACAGTTATGATCTGTGGATGGTGTTATGCAATGTGTATTGACGTTCAATAGATCAACAAATTCAACCACTATAGTAATATCCCGGGTATACCCTGACTATTATTATATTTGGGTAATCAAGTTAGTTACACAAAATATAATGTTTCATTAAATAATTCTATTTTGCATTATGCGTTTAAAGATATATCTGACTTATAGAAACATAAATTAATTACATAAATCCTACAGATTTATACTGTACTTCTAACATAGATTCTACTATATATATTACTACCTTACCCGGGGATAGGGATTTGTGAGGAAAGGTTAATAACTTAGGGTTATAATAATTTTTAAAGCGACATAAAAAAATGAGAATCGGTCAAGCCGTTTCGGTGGAGTACGTGAACAAATATTGTGACACGAGAATTGTATATATTAGATACAGCTGACTCTGATTATATCAAATATACCGCTGTCGCGTTATCGAGTGCACTCTTGAATTAGCCGTCGACAAAGCTCCAGCTTATCTTTCGGATTTAGATGAAATGAACCCTCTATACAAAATAATAGACGGGTTGATATCGTCATTGTTTGAGCATGAAATTAAAATTGAACGAGTTCACACGTGCGCATCGCCGAGATAAGGGGTTGCATTTCAATCGATTCGCGTTCTGTACGCTTGCTCATTTCTTCATCTGTGTACAAACACGTTGGTGTTTTCAATTCAGAAAGGAAAATTGTGCTTTAGGTTGCATAGATACTTTGTCATTAGCCAATACTTGGGTAATTAATTGTAGACGATTGGATTTGTAGTATATAGATTTAAAGATCACCATTTATATGCTGTGGTTTGGTAAATATACCAAATCTTGGGATCTTGCTTAGATAGGACGAAAATAGATTTAGGCTAAGTCAAACTTTAAGAGTTGTCTCAAAATAACTTTTCTATATGATTAATAAATCTGTTTATGAAAAACTTTGGCTACTTATATATTTAAGTATATAAAATTCAGTATCTAACGCAAAAACAGTTTAACTAAAATTATGTATCGACCTATTTATCAACATAGTTCATTATGTGGCGAATTCAATTAAATTTATCGATGCTGCGGCGTGTACACTGCCTATAGTGTGGGTGGCGGTTTATTTATCTACAAATCCACTATGCTGTTTAGGAAACAGTTTAATTAATTCAATTTTGACATACATTACATTAACCGGAATTGTTTGTTTTACTTTTTTGTGCGGAGAGAAATTTTTATTAATATGACTTTTTCGATCGCGATTTCTTTCTTGTCTTAAAGCTACACGTCGCGGCAGATATGACACTTCTGATCTGTCTGATGTCTTTTTTTTAGTTTGCTCCAAGTCAGTCCAATGATTTTTGTTGTCTGCTTGGGTTGTTCATGAGGTTTCCAGTCCAAAGCTTGCCCTGGCATATGGGACTGATATCTCCGCAAGTTATGACCAAGCCTTGCGACGCCGATTATTCTCAGGATTTTCGCTGTACATCCTCCAGAGTTGCATATTGTCGATTGTGTTTGGCCAGAAGACCTTCATTTGCCGTAGGCATCGGGTAATGAATACTTGTAGTTGGGGATCCGCTTTGCAACTTTCCATGTCTCACGTCGTAAAATAGTAATCAGCAGAACACCAGGGTCACCTAGACTATATTACTGGGTTGTCTGGAAGAGATCGCTTATTAGCGATAAGGCCGCCCGTTGCTCTTATATGTACTAACATCTGTTAACGTTATTTGCTTCTAGTGTTTAAGTGCAATAAAGTGTGAAATAAATAAATTACTAACACATATGGCAACAGGTGAAGTTGTTTAGAAAATACAACTACTGATACGGGATTTTTAATTGGAGGATTGGTTGTATTTTGCCGGTTGTTTGTCATGTCATGTAAACAATCTAAGCTTTGAAAGCTCAATACATTCTAAGATATGATGCCAGATGAGAGAGTTTTAATAGTGTTGAGTTCAAACTCAATATGAATATTCTCGTTAAAGTTTTGTTAAACAAATAGCAGTAATAAAGTGCGAAAAACGAAGTCCAGTATATTCAAGTGGGAGCTTTTTCTCGCTGAGTCGCATCTGTGTATATTGGCTAATTAGATTACTTACACTGAGTTCCTCGTTTGTACATTGTTAGTACTGTTGGATTTATCGTTTAATATAACCATGATACTGCGAAATTTCGAAATAGGTTATTTTACTATTACTTCTGAATGAAGTTCTAAAGTAAATATACAACATTTCTAACATATAAAAGCTACTAATTTATTACATATATGTACGCTGTGAGTACGTTGTTTTGTTTTTTTTTCAAATTCAGATGTGGCTTATTATGTTAGCTGAATCTTGTGAGATCCAGCGACTCAACATTTTCACTATTTCAAATCCAATTGAAAACGGCATATTGAAGAAAGCTTTCAAAATAATAACTGACAAGTATTTTAAATAGTTGGAAAGAATACAAATTTCACTATTAAAACTAGCGTTACTTTAGTATCGACCAATTTAAAAAAAAATGCTTTGAATTACAAAATAGACTAAACAAATGATTCAATCGTTCGATATCTATTCAAAGTGATAAGTAATTAAAGTTATACAGTGAGGTTGCGTGCTTTCCGGTTTACGTTTGAAGCCACCCCATCATTATTGCCAATCAAATGGGAAATTGGTTTTGAATACTGCTTCAAATGCCAATAACATCAAGAATTTAAAATCATAATTCGAGTTTTCTTTCTTTATTTTTGGTTTTCTTTTGGTCTTCTAAATATGAATAGTTCTTTATTTAAAGGTACTTAAATAGATTTTGATTAAAGCTTTTATAATCATGACGGTTCATCTGGGTAGATAACTGATAATCCGAACCGGTGGTAATGACGATTTAAAAGTGTCTTTATAAATAACCTTTATGATAAGTAATGTTTAAGACAAGATTCAATGTACTATTTATTCAAATTGATTCAAACTAAGTACTACATTTTAAGGTCATTCAACACTTAATTCTTTATGCACTAATGTCTAGACTTTAGTTTTTTTTATCAACTGCACTATTAATCAAAAACTAAGCTACTAATCTACTGTAAACAGTCTTGCATGCAAAAACGCTATAAGGGCAGACAAGTTTAATATGAAAACTTAGTAGTTATTACCGAGATAATCAAGAAAATAATAATGACTTCGTTTAGTTAAAGTTTACTAATGAGGGCATGAATTTGTGCAGTGTCTGGTTAAACGGTATACTTAGCGCTTCCGAATGCCGAAATTTGCGATAATTATTCATAACATACAATTCAATATTCAATGTATGATATTTGTATGAAGACAAGTACTTTAAATAATAAAATAGTCCAAATTCATTCATGTTTTCATATATTTAACTGCGTCTCAGAACCTGGCATTGTGAGTGGAAAATTGTGATTTTCCGAAAACATTTCAAAAAGACAATGAGACAGGTGATACGATCAAAATAGATTAATGCAAATTTACGTAGGTGATTTTAAACCTGGTAAGACTCCCAGGTCTAATTTCAAACCGTTAGCTTTAAGAGAATAGTTGAACCCTAGCTTTTATTTATAGAGGAAGGGGGAAACGAGCAGGACACTATAAAATCGCTACCCATAGACACTTACACTTACTGGGAGCTCGTTGCCGGCATTTTAGGAATTGGTACGCTCTATTCTTGCAGTCGGAAATACCGTGGAGGGTGGGATCAGGCGTGTTTTAAATGTAAAAGTTTTTTTTTTTTATGTAAGAGGAGTCAAACGAGCAGGCGGGTCACTTCGAGTGATGTGCCAACCGCCGCCCATGGACACCTGCAACGCCAGGAGGCTTACAAGTGAGTTGCCGGCCTTTAAGGAAGAGGAACGCTCTTTTTTTGAGGGTCCCCAAGTCGTAGCGGATCGGGAATACCTGCGCTGGTAGTTGGTTCCACAAAGAGGTGGTGCGCGGCAGAAACTGCCTTAAAAAACGCACAGTCGTGGAGCGCCAGACATTAAGGTGGTACGGATGGAATTTCGTATTCTGCCTTGATGTCCGGTGATGGAATTCCGCTGCAGGTATTAGCCCGAACAATTCATCAGAGCACTCCCCATAATAAATGCGGTAGAAGATGCAGAGGGAGCCTACATCTCTACGCAAAAGATCAAGCCGAACGGAAAGCCGAGCCGCTCTGCGTTGGATGCGATTAAATGGAAGGAGCTAGTATTGGGGCGCCCCCGCCCAGAGGTGGGAACAGTACTCCATATGAGGCCGAATTTGCGCTTTATAGAGTGGCAAGCGATGGCCTGATGTGAAATACTGACGCGCCCTGCTGAGAACACCAAGCTTTTTAGAGGCTTGGTGTTCTCAGCCTTACCTTCCAAATGATTGCAGAACTGGACATCGCTCGATATATCGACACTAAGAATTCCAATACTGAGACTTTAAGTGATCGCTGATACGATTCTATATAGAAAATATATAAACAAATTGTGTTATTTTGCGTTATCGACACACAATCATGCTACTAACTAACGTAAGCCTACAATGTGCTCGTACAAAAAGATTTATGAATAAGCAATCACAATATCAATTTCTATAGTATATCAAATGTTTTACACCAGTTAATAACGAATAAATGTAACATTGCGAGCGATACCTTGTCATTACCCACACGCTATGTGGCAGTTAGCATGGCCACAGACCTATTTATCAATAGCACATTTGTTTATCCTAATTGTATAAGTTCAGCCGATACGACCAATTATAATAAGGCATTTATACAAATGTAAGATTAACAAAGAGTAATTTCTTTATATTGTTTATGATAACATTATGATTCTTTTATTAGTTGATATTGAATTAATCGTCAGTGATTTTACCAGTTCGCGGTAGAAGTAAGGTTGGCAGAAGGAAAAAGTCGTGGTTGTGTCATTTTCGGGAATGGACCGGAATAGCGCTGCGGAGATATTCCGCAGAACTATAGATAGATAGGCTGTCGGGAAGATGATTGCCAACCTTCACCTGTTGGAGAGGCACAGAAAGAGTCAGCGACTTTCTAAAATTTTCAGCACCACTTGTATTTATAGAAGCGTAAACCTCGATAAACAGACTATGCGACACAGAAATATTTTAGTTCGTAACAATTTTTTGGGTCAAAGAGAACTTAAAGATAGTACTGACAGCCGCCCATCGATACTTGCAATGTCGGGTTTGCTTGATTTGTCCTTTTGAAAAAATGAACATAAAGAAATTGCAGAAGATTTAAAAACGACGGTTAGAGATAAGAACGTGGAGGGGAAATACGGAAATCTTACTCACTGCACCAAACGTGATACAACAACAATATCCAAGAATGAAAGAATCCTGTGGTATTTTATTTTTGTTATCCAAGACGTGCCAACTGATAAATTTAAATCTGTCAAACGGAAATTCATTGTGAAAGCTTACTATGATACAAATCAAGGATACTGCTGGTAATTAATTGTTCTAGTCCAATTTTTTTTAAATTATTCTAATGCAGTAAGTTAATTGTAAAAAAAACACCAAATAATTAAAAAGTGAGCTTCTTGTGAGCTCTTCTTAGCTGAGGGCGCGCAGTGAACCCATGTAAACTTAGTTTTAGTCACGTTCAAAAGTGGTTAACAAGCCTAATTTAACAATTTGTTAGATAAAACTCGAAGGTAGAGATAAAGGAGGGATTATAGATGGACTATCCTCAGGGACGGCACAAACGAGGCCGACCCAAGCAGACCTGGCGGCGATGTATCATCGCGGAAGCCAAACATATGGGTCTGACTTGGAGTGAGCTTAGACGAAAGACCATAGACAGAGCAGATTGGAGTAGGGTTATATCTGCCCTGTGCCCCGACGTAGGGCTTTAGGACTCCAGTAAGTAAGTAAGTAGATGGACTCCTTCTAGAGCACAATATGTGACGAGTAAGCGGTTTGACCGCTAAAACATGACCTAAATGTAAAATCCCGAAACAGTGTAATTGACCTTTTCACCGTGTTTTAACGCAACACCAACTAGCATAAAATTCAACATGATAATCGTTAAATTCAACCCTAGTTACAATATCGATAAATCACCGACTCCACGCCATTCCGAGTGATAAGTACAGTGTATGAACGTTCGCACCATATTTAATCGTTATCAGCCCGCACCAAAGTCGCATTCACCGCTCAGTGATTTAGTTAGCTTATCCAACAGTCAGCTGACTTATAGCACGTTTAACTTTCTCGGACTGCCTCGTCTAGATAGTACGCGTGTATGTTTCAATGTGTGAATCTATTTTTTTGTATGATTTATTTGTATTGTGAAATAAGGATGCGGTTCCTTAATCAAGGCTTTGTTAATTAAATTAATTAAAGTTTCTGGGTAAAAAAAACAAGCTTAGCCGTGTTTCTTGCCACTTAGGTTAAAGACGTTCGAAAAGGTCCTATGTACCCTACTGAATAAAGGGATTTTGACTTTGACTTTGTCGATTATAAATTAAATATACTTTATTATGTATTATGCTAATTGTAAATATCTTTTGTAACTTTACCTGGTACTTCTTTTTTTTATAAATAATTCCCGAGGCTTTATGGGCCGTACTGGCTGTGTTTGATATAGTGTTCATAAGAGAATAATTGATTTTTTTTATAGAAGAGAGGGCAAACGATCAGGAGGCACACCATAAAGGTGAAGTCGCCGCCCATAGACACTCATGTGTTCGGGAGCTCGTGAGTGCGTTGCCGGCTTTTTAGGGAGTGGTACGCTATTTTTTTTGCACAAAACCAGTAAGAGTAACGAGCGGCCTTATCGCTTATAAGCGATATATTCCAGGCAACGTTATACGTTATATAAATGTAGTAAAAATATTGTTGAAAAGGGAAATAATATTTAGTTTTTGTCTGCTTTATCCAAAGTACGCATTCAGACGTTACTGATAATGGATACCGGAACATTCGCAAGCAATTTTCATTCATATAAGTAATATGTCGTATTGGTATAGTAAAATTATTTAAGGTCTTGTGTATAGTGGAGATTGAATGGGATCATGATAAGTAAGGCAGATAATGGTGCAGTGGGAAAGTTTAAACACTGGCCATAGCTAGGACTGGAGGAGTCGGAACCGAGTTATTTTGTTATTGAATTGTATAGTTTACTAGGCAAGTCTACTGTATTAAAGAATTTAAATCCCTGATTATAAGATTATCTGAAAAAAAATATTTTTGTAAATTTTATTAAAATTATTTTACTTAGAAATATAGATTTTAAATGGGTGGTGTAATTGAATCAATTATTGTATTTAAATAATTAAATTCATTAAGGCTTTTTACTTTACCTATGCGTCGTAGATTAAGTACATTTTGACTTCTGTTATATTGACCAATCAGAGCGGAGGTTGCGCTTCAAATGGGGACGCCATCTAGCTGTGGTGACAGTGTGTTCGGCAATGTAAGGATACGTTTTGGGGAAACTACAGTTAAGTACGGTAAGTCGACAGATCGGTACCCTGAAACTTCTGCTGTTCATAATTGTGTACTTGATTTCTATTGTAAAACCCCTTTTTTTAAGGGAATTTTTACAAACAAAGCCCGTTAAAAATGCTTCACCTCCGAGATATAATCTGTTTCTATGTGTACAATTAAATATTATTATCTCTATAAAGTATACAAGTAAATTATACAAGTTGCCGACTACCATTCAGTTTATGAAATAATTATTTCAATGGCGTGACTCAAAAAAGCGTGAGAACCATCTGACATAAGGTTAAAGAAATGCAAACGCTTTCAATCGACTCGCGTCGCGACTAACAAGGTACTATTTCCATTCACATTCAATTACAAACTAACTAGGAGGGAAGTTCTCTCATTACGGACGTAAAGTGGACGCATTTCTGGGCATTGAGGCGAATAATCATGAGCACATTTTAAGATATAATTCACTTTTATAAAGCCTTGGACGGAGTGGGCTCACATTAATAGATGTCATTTAGCTTTTTTGACTAATAGAGTCTTAGATATATCGATATATCTAAGACTCTATTCTCTATAGAACTCTCTCTCTTCGTTAGATACATACAATAATATAGTGTTATTTATTTATTATATACCTTCGATGTGGGTTAATTTATAAAGATGAAGCTTCAACGTAACTTTTAAATAATGATGAAAAATAAACTTTAAAATTTAAAAGTTGTCTGTTATATCGCTTTTAATAAAGCGTACAAAACAATTTAAGTTCGTATCATATTATCAGCCTAAAACAGTTGGCAACAAAAATGATACATTTAAGTCCCATAAATGAACTGAGCAATATGTCATGAAATGCCTGGCCTTAAGAAAATAAAATAATTTTTAGTGTGACAAGTCGGCCAGAAAGTACCCGTAGCACTACAGTATGTTTATTATAGCTGCATCACAGATGTCGCTTCTAAGAATGTTGGCAACATTGTAAAAAATAATACAAGCTACCAAACAAATGACTCAATTTGATTACCACATAAGATAATGAATCAGCCACAGCATTGATTTGAATGCAGACTGAATCATTATCATTACGGCATCATTAATCACGCCGATGCCAACCCTTAGGTACCTGGGCGCATTCATGCGTGCGCCCTCGCCTTATCAGAGCTGGGATGGATCGTGGACCAGACTCAGTCTATATTACCATTTATAGATAATACATACATAGTGAGCGGTGTTTAGACTCTACAGTGTAAATAATGACACTGAAGGGACTGTGCATTTTATGGTGTTATAGACATTCGTTAAATGGCCTGGAGAAAAATCATTTTTATTTTTTTTGTGTTCATTTATTCACACTTTATTGCACTAAAACAGTAGAATGTTAGCAACGGGCCTTATCGCTCATTAGCGATCTCTTCCAAGCAACCCACAAAATAAAAGAATACTTAAAATAAATAAAATTTGACTGGTGCAAGAGGTCAAAAGCTTGTATTATATTGCAAAATACTTGTATGGAATACAAGCTAAACCAACCAAAGACAATTAATTTCGACGCTTTAGAAAATTCGTCGTTAAATCATGTAAGGTTTCTTGGAGTTTACACTGCATTTAATTTTATATTTACTAGATTTAAAAAAAAAGATATCTTCTACTCTATAGTAGTTTAATAACAGAAACTAATACAGGATTAAAGTATCAAAAGAATTAAAGTATCAAAGAAAAATGTAACATTTTAAATCTCTCTTAATATAATATTCACGGATCTTACCGCAATTTATAGGGTTCTAAATCCATCCGCTGTTTGGGCTATCTATTCCGCTGTAGACCATTGATATTCTGCATACAAACCGGGCTTGATTCGATTGGCTATGAGCCCAGTTATTAAATCAGTTAGACAAACAACAAACACCTGTGAATAGTATACAGCCTTCACATAATATACTGTTGGTATTAATTAGTAACAATGGCCGAACGTGATATGCTTTAAATGATTTATTTTATTTTTCAAACACATACAGCAAAGATAAAAACGTAATAGAAAAAACTTAATAAAACCAATATATAACAAGAATATGGCCAAGTGAAGTATTTTAAATCAGGAACGTGTAATTAATATAAGTGTGAATTAGCATTTATATTAGTTTTGTTGTAGGAGTGTATGAATGAGGAGGATTCTTTGACCAAATTAAAAATCAAAAATAACTTTATTCACATATTTATGTTACACTAATGAATCGTCGAAAAACAAAAAGTTATAAAAAAATTCACTCTACATTCACTGCAAGTTCCCAAATCAAGGGCGTAGAGCGGACTAGAAGAACACGCAAGAAACTCTACGCCGCTCCTGAGATGAGTTTGTTTCGTTAATGATTGTCTTTTTTGACCAAATATGTCCAAGGACAGAAAACAATATATGCACTTCGTTTTCTCTGGTTATTTTATATTGAATAAAATATGATTAATTGAATACAGAATGATATACACATGTGTTGTTTAATATTTATGTAAGTGTCTGTATTGTGCTTCGGACGTGTCCGGCATACTAGGACTAATTGACAAAGAGCCTCTGAACTTTCCAGGCTCAAGATTTTGATAGTATATTACTATTATAACAACAAAACATAAAAACAATATTTAATACAGGCTTTTGTGTAAGTGAAATTTTGTGAATTATTTAATTCTTCCTTGTTACAAAGTTTGTATGAACTGTTATTTTTAATTTTTAATTTACATTTTTTACTACTTTTAAAATTACCGTTTTACTGTCTTGATTGACTACTAATTTCCATAAAACCAAACTATTCATAATTTAGATGATCATTAAATTGTCTCCAATGATATATTATTAATTGTATCGATTTTAGTTAACGATTAATTAGCCTTTTTTACTCAGAGGGATAGACGTACATAAGCCTAGAATATATTTTGTTAAAGTAACGAGCTACAATACATATTAAAAGTTATAAATATATTATTTACTAAGCTTCAATTCAATTAGCACTAAATGTTTTTTTTTTAATATTTTTAGATTAAGCTTAAATCTCAATAAAGGTTTTATATTTTTGATAGATATATCGTAGGCGCTTAATTGTACATTTTGTATATTGTCAAATTAATTAACATAGGCGGAGATCACATGAGAAGCGGCAATATTAATATCAAATCATAATAGGGCCTCGTAATTGAGTTGATGCAATCTGATAGAGAGACATTCACTTGATTTAGGATATTGCAATCACATTAGGTTACAATAGTTACTATATACGTTCACTTTATAAGATATTTTCTTATGGGAACACCCAGGGATCAATTAAAGAAGTGATTTCTCAACCCATGTACTTCTGCAACTGGAAACCCTGCGGGAAAGGAAGATTTAAAGAAAGGAGGGGAGGGATTAAAAAGAAGGAGGTGAATTTAAAGAAGGGAGGGAAGGACTTAAAAAAAGGGGGATGAATTTAAAGAAAGGAGGGAAGGACTTAAAAAGGGGGGTGAATTTAATTAAGGGAGGGAAGAACTTAAAAAAGGGGGGTGAACTTAAAGAAGGGAGGGAAAGACTTAAAAAGGGGGGTGAATTTAAAGAAGTGAGGGAAGGCCTTAAAAGGGGGGTGTAATTTAAAGAAGGGAGGGAAGGACTTAAAAGGGGGGTGTAATTTAAAGAAGGGAGGGAAGGACTTAAAAGGGGGGGGGGGTGAATATAATTAAGGGAGGGGAAAAGCGTGGGTTAAAGAAACTAAAGAAAATTATTTAATTCAATGCCCGTCTCCAGTAAATCATTAAATAAATACATTAATACTTTTCGTAATATGAATACAAATCTGCTCAACTCACTATTTATCCGTTACAATTGAACTCAGAATTATACTCATATGAATTTATTATCTTTACTCACAACTGAAACGAGAACTTTCCTAATTAACTATCGCCTTTGTAAAGTATTAATTGTTTCAATTGATTTAAACGTACCATAAATAAACGATACTTTTCAGCAAAAATATACAACTTAGTCGGCTGATAAAAACAATTATCAGCCGACTAAGTTGTTGTTTTAAATCTCGGCTGTTTTACGGGACAAAAAAAAGCAATATTTTAAATTACATCTGAAAGCATACAGATTTCAACATGTTAAAAGCTTACGTGAAAAGCCTTGACATATTCACAGTTAAGTACTTACCCAAAGTAAGTTTTCATCGCCTTTGTTTTTAATATTTGTGGGTATTAAAACTTAGCAATTACCCACATTTACTTCAAACCCTTTTACAGTATAAAAGTTTTTATGTACTTGAATTTTGTTTAAATTACATTTTTAGTACTCTGTTATAAATAAAATATTATACTACGTCCGTAAACTTTTGAGCTTTATAAAGCTATATCTATAGACATACGTCTATGTGTAAGTATTAAGGACAGTGTTGCAATACTATAAGTAACGCGTGTATTGAAAAATTAAATATAATTTAATATTTACTCAGACCAGTCAAGTTTACAACCCTCGTAGCCGTAGTTATAAGAATTCAAACCCTCGAACGCTTTGATATCACAAGATTGGACTTTTCAGGTACTGTTTGACGCTGCGCCAAGGCCTTATATGGTTACCTGATATGGGGTGACAAGGTAAGTATACGCAACCATACTCTGCTTAGGGAGTCGCACTCAGAATTTTGAGGGCGTATCGCGTCTCATGCGATACAGCGTTTTTCCTGGCCTACCGCACCTTGGCAGCATGACGCACCTATCCTACGCCTGACAAGTATATATAAATATCGATTATTATATAAAATATTCATGAGTGATACATTCCAATATTGCATTATAAAGTCTCTCGCTGAAAAACAATCGAGACAACGAGCTATGTAAATTTGTTTTATACGAATGCCAAATACAGTTTAATATTAAAATTACAATGGTGTTTTTTAAGTAAACAATTCAACGTTCGATCTTATCATTTAAGTAAGCACCGTATATCTCTGGGTTACGGTCACCGATGTCCATAGTAAATAATCTATAATGGAAACGTCAATGTAGGCATAATAAGGTGTAACTACGATCATTATAATACTATATATAATATTTGTAGATTGTAATCGAAATTACTCTTGTATAAATATAATAACAATACATTCATACATATAAATCATTTAACTTACAATTGTCTGTTAAAATAGCAGTTTTAGCCGATCATCAAATTTTTAAGCGTCTAATTATTTTTCAAGGCTCTAAATATCAATTCACCTTGCAACATTCTAAATTCTATTGACCGGAGGCGGAGAATATGCTCGTGTATGCAGGTTTTGAATTTCGAATATTTATCTACAATAACCTTAAACTTTCTGAAAGCACTGCGTCAATTAACAAAATGGAACTCAATGGGTTGCTGTTTCTTGTATCACTATATTTCTATGAAAATAAAATTCAACTGTACTTAATATTAATTATAAGGCTCACCTGTCTATAATAATTAGCATGAAACGTATAGTCTATGGTGTGGTGCATTTAAGTGATCGATTGAAAATAAATACTGAAATCTTAGAACAAGAGGTTGAATACAAGACATAATATAGCTGACAGTACCTTTATATATCAAATTACAGCGACGCCGTGTATTTGTCCTATTCACCAAGTGTCAAATTATAGGTTCGTATTCATATTGTTTTCATCGCAACCGTAATAACATAGGCGCGGTGACCGATAACATCTTTCAATGGGGTGTATTCATGACTGACGTCAATCGATCGCACGCTATGAATATTTGAAGCGTGGTCCTCCGCACCGACAGACCTGTCTAATTGAAATAGTCGTATAAACGTTTTTTTTATCATACGAATTTTAATTGTTAACTATTATACAATAATTCACAGTGTTAGCTCTATAAAACACTGAAGGTACTGTGCGTGTGACGTTCAAGAGAATGGTCGTTATATGGAAAGGTGAATATCAGAATTAGAATACGAGTTAAATCAAATCAAAGCCAATTGATTTCGACGATTTAAAGAAATTGTCGTTAAATCGAGTGTCGTAGTGGAACTTTCACTGTATATACATCTTAGATTGAGAATGAAGTACATGGCCTTGTGATACGCTATTTTTGAACACTATACTTTAGAAAAAGGTCAGAAATGGCCTTAAAGCGGCCTTACGTGAAGCAATTATATATTTCTTTACACAATCATGTACTAGATTGTCCCATTCCCGACGACAAATTAAAAAATAACCCAAACAGTAATTTAAGATCAGCGTAAACGCGTGAGTAATTAATTCCATAACACAAAAGGCCCGTTACGAATTTACCGGGTATTTCCGTTTATGAAAACATTGAATTTTTTTTACGAGGGAATATTTTTAAGCCGAATAAACAATAGGCAACACTCGTTTACGCACTTCTAAATTACGCAGCAATTCGAATGGAAAATGAAATGCTTGCTTGCGAGCCATTAAGCAATTTAATGTTAACACTCGTCCCTTCATTTTCCTGTTACCGCAGAAATTGTCCGACTTGCCTTCAAATGGGGTAACGTTCGACTGAAAATTCGTGTAATTAAGAATTTGGAAATTAATCTAGTATATCGCTCGGATTTCGGAATACTTGATCATTACACTATTAATAAGCTATTGAGATTTTTATGTATGACTGCGATAAAACAGAAGAGTATGAAACTAAATTATAGTCAGGTTTTTACCATTGGTGTGTCTTTTGTGTAAGTGTATAATTACATACGGGCCAAATGGTGGCTAAATAGGAGGCGGAAAATTGTTTATTAAATAATTAATTTCTAGATTTTTTTAAACTATATTTTCGGTTAGTAGATCATTATTTTGTAATAAGATCATGGAAGTTATGATTACTACAACGAGTTTTCCTGTAAAAAGGTTTTACGCATTATTATTACAGTACACGGAATTTTTACTTATCTAATGCGAAATAATATTTTTGCCAATTTCATTAGTAATAAGATTTCACTGTTACAGGAACCGGACGTTAAAAAGAGCTTTGGGCCATAGACATTAGAAGAATCCATTTCCATCAGATTGATGCGGGTGTAAATCTTTTTCACGCAAGTACCTGCTCCGACTAAAGACTGAGCCGAGTTTTTTTAATCAAACACATTTCAATCCGTCAATTGGATGCGGCACTGACTAAAACAAAGCGATAAATTAAGGGAAACGAGAGGTGAATGCTCGTATTGAAAGATTTACTTCCTCTGTTTAATTGCAATAACGGCTAGGCACGTTGGTAGCGTATTTTTCTTTTTACTTCTTATTACCTTCGGGTCGTTAAAAAAATTTATGATGCAACAAAGTTCAGCCCACCTCGACACTTGGCGGTAAAATTAGGTGAAAATGAGAAAAGAGTAAAATTGACTTAGGTTTTATTGTTTAATTGAATTACGATTTATATGTATATATTGGTATTTGTGAACCATTTCATTTATTTATTTTTTTATTTCTTAAACCTATACGAAAAGATTACACAACAAAAATAGATCAAAAACAAAGTCAAAACAAGGTCAAAACATACAATCGAAAATAGTATCCAAGGTCAGAAAAAAATAATACAACAACAACAAAAAACACGAACAGAAAAAAATAAATAAAAAAAATTCAAGTAAAAATGATAGATCTAACGTTTGGTTTGCACTTTGGTCTTGGAGAGTTGCTGGCGTTTAAAACTATACAGTAAATTATAATAAGAAAGTTAATTAAGATTTGAATTATTATATTTTAATTTTAGTGTAATTTTCTGTAAAACAGATCGATTGTTAATTAATTGTGATTGGTTGATGTTTGACGAGGCTAGTCTAATCAGAATTCCACTCAGGAATATTTTCGACGAGATGAATGTGTTTAAAAGAAGTATGACGAATAAGCCTTAAGGTAGATTTTGTTACACAGTGACTACAAATTGTAATAGAAAACAAAGTACAGGTTAAATCATGTCTGTTAGTTTTATTTGGAACAATACTTCCCCAGTCTAAATAAGTCTATATAAAACTAGAATGGTTCATTGCGGTTCGAATTTCAAAAGTTTGAATGACCGCTAAGTTTTACATTAGGCCAACCTGTCTGGCACTGATGGACTGACTGGACACAAAACTTTAATGTAAAATTTGTCCAATATAAAAAGATAAAAGCGAAAACTCACATTAGCATACCTTAAGCCGACGATCTTATCTGAAAACAGGGAACAAACACATCTTAATAACAATGAAATTGTAATAAAAAAGTTGGAGCACGCGACCTAATTGTACGTTTGATAAATTATTATTTACGACTTGAAATTTATATAAAATTAAATTGGATATTACGTTTTGTGAGAAAGTATATTCGTTACGGTCCAGTAGTGGGTTCGAATCTTGTCGATTTATTTCTATAAGTTGTCGTGAAAAAAAAATTAAGACTGAAAACATTTGTCTCTGACAAATGTTTTTAAACGTATGTACAGTGTGAGGACTACATACACCCGTTTATTATTCAATTTATTTTAATAGATTCAGACAAATTAATTTTTTAATTAAATTAATAAAAAGAAGAAGTTACTATTTGTAAGACGCACTTATCTCAAATTATTTATTTATTACGAAGGATTTTTGTACATCATGAGGGTAGGATCGAAATTTCGATGATGTAATAATGATGAGGTTAGGTTTATTATTTACGACTTGGACAATAAAGTACCTCCTATGCGCTCTTGATAATGTCAAATTTAAGTGCCTTCCAAACCAGTGTTAAGGTAAAAAAGACGATTCAAAAATGTCTTAATAAAGAACCTTTTAAATAAAGGTTTTTTTTTGTAACGCTCACTTTTTCATTACATTACAGTTACTGACTTCAATTGCTCCAAATGTCAAAGTGTAATAATCGCATTTCGTAGAAGTTTTGATGTAACGCAAAAAATATATTAGTATGGATGGCGTGAAATATGAAATCTAAGAACGCTGACGGTACAAACCCACGTCGCTAACCGACACTAAGCAAAATGTAATTTCCCCCAAAATGACCTTACGTGACCCGGCGAGGCTTTCATGGAATTATTATCTAAGTCATAGATATTTCCGGCTAAAATGAATTACCAGAAGGCTGTGTAACAACAAAAATGTTTTCAATAACATATAAATAATGATATGTCACAATTTCCAGAAAATCTTCTTTACATTTCAATTGGTTCGTAAGGCAGTTCACCGAGAAGAAACTTGATAGATGCTCTTTTAAAATAAATATTTCAATAGTTTATGTTACTTACATGATTGATTCAAATTACAAATGATGGTGTCCGATTAATTTGTTGTCTGTCATAATTTAATAATAAAAATTCTAATAATAATAGGGCCTTAAGTGCCTTAGGTAGGTTGCCTGGAAGAGATCGCTTATTAGCGATAAAGCCGACCGTTGCTCTTATATGTATTAAGATCTTCTCCTTCTACTGTTTAAGTGCAATAAGGTGTGAATAAATAAATAAATATCGATTCTACTATAACATAACAACTACGTATTTAATTACTTTAATTAATAATCTTTAAATTAATTGTTAACACATACAGTGTTAATAAACTGCTGTAAAATTAATTGCAATGACTTTTAAAATGCTGTTAGCTTTCATTTTTATAAAACAAGTCTGGAATAAACAGAAATATCTCAATAAGATTAAAACCAATTAAGAACATTATCGACATCTTTCGATTCAATTCAATGTTTAATCAGGCAGAAGTTCAGTTCTTATAGTTTACTTCGTAATTATAGCCAACTTTAAGTAGAGAGAAATGTTTTATCCTACTTTAAACTTCTTGGAAAACATACTTGGATATCACTGAAGAATTTGGAAAGAACTTTAAAGTATACTACACAAATACAATTAAGATTCATTATTTTTAGATCAAAATTTATTAAATAAGCAAATATTGTACAACATTTAATGTACCTTTTAACATTAAATATATAAATATACTAGTAGCTTTTGATCGCAACTTCGTCCGTGATTAAAATACAAAAGGAATATTGAAAAATCGGTTTATATATAAATTCTGATGACATTTTAACATAAATACATACTCTCGCATTTATAATATTAGTATGGATAAACAGAATGTGAGATTTGTTAATTAAATCTTCATCTTCGTAACAAAGAGCTATCTATGACGAGCTCAAGTCATAAATGTTCTGAAAACGCGTATTAACCATCGCTACAATCAAAGCTTATGCATAAATTTGAATTTTCAATTAAGAATGTCTAAAGAAAATTTTATTAGACATAAAGTGAAACCTTTGGTTTCCTTAGACGAAAGCGTAGCCTGATTTAAAGAACATAGAAGCTATCAGAGCAATGGAGAAATAAATATGTGCCGGCCAGCTAAGCATAGATAGCATAGCATACATAATTGTTGAAATACAGAGCATTTCAATGCTCAGATTATGGTCTACTATTTGGGGATACTAGGCTACTACTAACTATTACAATAAGATGAATTTACTTCATTTGACATTCTTGAAGGGGACGAAATATTAAAAAATCCTAGCAGTATCTATATATTTAGAATTATATTATAAACAAAATTTCGCTTTGCCCATAAGTAGGCTGCATAACATTCATTCCAAATGATCTGCCAAATATGTATTTTAATAAATTGAAAAACTCTATTTCCAATTTTTTTTGAGCAACTATTGTGTAAAAGACGATAGCTTGGGTGGGAATCGCCCCAGAATGCTGTAATAAGGACATCTGTGAAACTTCGACATAAGAAATTATAATCGTATAACGAATACAATTCTATATGAATAGGATATAAATAAATAAATATTATAACATCTTGTGTTTTTTTGTAATACTCTCTTTTGTTACCCGCGAATTGACGACATTAGAGTTTACCACCCTGACTTATGATAAATAGAATAAATGTACTATATGAGCTTCATATAAAATTACGTAAAACGACTCTATACCATTCCAAGTTCTTAGAAGGCTGCACCCTAAAACGCTTGAAAGGCGTTCGCGAGATATCTTAAATGGGTTTCGTTATCTCTAAAGAAAATGGGATTAATAGTTAACAGAGATTCCCCAACGCTAAATATCTACTTTAACACTTAAAATAGCAGCCAAACATTTGTTTTTACCGAGTTCATTTATTTATAAATACGTGTTTTATCTGATTGTTGGAAACAAGTGTAAAGTTCTTAGAAGTTCTTATCTAGATTGCTAAATGTAACTTACCACACGATTTGAAGCTTCGATGTGTGCTTTGGAGCTAGGGGTAGATAATATTACAAAATAACAATTCATTGCAAAGAGAAATGAACAAACATAAGCTTATCTTAGGTGTAAATGGATTCATATTATTCTTTGTATATAAGGATTAGAAATGGTTGTCTCTAATACTTGTGGTTCTATATGATCGGTCCTATCTATTTCCTTCATTCTATATACTATAAATATATATATACAATAATAAACATTTAAAATATTATACGAAGAACCGAAAGCCTTAAACAGAGACTTCACATGTTCGATCATAAAACTGTGGACTTAACATAATATCAATGATTCCTAAGAGCGTCCAAACTTTAGACTGGAGGCTTTATGCAAAGGACCAGACTCCATAAAGCGACCATAAAGGGTCCTCGCACAAAGAATGCAAAGTGAGCATACTATAAACTCTTGGCCTTTCGGTGGCTTCCTTTACGATAGATTTATATTCATGACACTATCTCCGACGCGTAAAATTTCGGGCGATGGCGATCTAGCAGAGGCATATGTAATTTTGTTTGAATAAGTAAGGAGGAAGGACAAAGGCTATTTGATCTTTCTGTCTTGTCTCTAAGAATAAATAAAGTCGTATTTATGAGTTGTATCATAAATGGATTTGGGACATTATTGATTTTATATAAAGCAAACAAATCAATGGCTAAATAATCTTAACCTATTCAGTACACATTTTAAGATTAATTAAATATGTGAATTGGTATTTGAAATTTTAAACGTAAGAAACATCAAATTGTAGAAATTATCTAGTCGTCTGTTTTAGTCAAATTGTGTTCGGGGTGAAATAAAAATAGACAGATTAAGTGACTTTTATAAATAAGAAATAGAATTTAATACTAAAAGTATATAGGAAAGATAGTCGTATAAGTTACACCATATGTATGTAAAATCGGTTTGAGCATTTTTTTTAAATTTTGATTATTCTGCGTTGGATAAGTATTAAGATATTTATCAATAAAACAGGCAAAACATGTTAACTTACAGTATTAATTTTAAATTTTACTCAAGCTTTAAAGCTCATGTTTTTAATCAAACAGTTTGTCTAGATATTATCGAAGTACATTGCAATTATCAATACACGTAGCATAGTGTTAAGTACTTATAATTAAGTTAAGCATAGAGCTTAAGACAAACATTCAGTAAAACTAAATCAATTTTCACATAATTAGAAACGTATTAACTGACCTGAATGAGGAGTCGCAAAAACATCGATAACTAAACAGCCTATATCATGTAAATGCTTCAAACTAAAAAGATCGTTTGAAATGAACTGGTGATGTGAGAATAAGTGCCAGTTCTCATGCCAAGATTACCTAACACTAACATACTAAGAACACTGCTATAGTATCTTTATAGAAATTCTCTACGTGCACAATACAACAATGCGTTTAAGGCGCTGGTGAGGCGGCCCCGTATGTGAAGAGCATCGGGATTGTTTGCGGACGCTCTCACTTCTACGCAGTCATGAAGATGTAGCAGCTCCGACACTGTTCTGAACATGGTAGCAGATCCATTTGACTGTGTGTACATGATACACTGTTGTGTCGTTACGTATGTGATGTAGAAATTTGGGATCTGTTTTAAATGTTACTAACATAGTACATAATTGTACTTACTACGGGTCTCAGTTACTTAATAAATAAATATAATATTATTAATTTAAAACTTTAAATTACTCTAATTATGACTTATTCAATTTAAACTTGACATTTTCATTCCAAATTAATACAAGATAATAACAATGTATAATAATAATAGTATTTCTTATACACGATACCCAAGAGTCTATGTATCACTGTATCTCAACACCTGGTTCGAAAACTTGCTTAATTTGTTGAAAAAGTAATTTCGCTTTACGACTGGTCAGTTTATATCGCCCATTTTATTGTTTGAAACTTGAGCGGTCCTGTAATAAAAATTTGGGATCTTCCGTGCAAGAAATAAAAGTAAATCTTTAGCTAAGTACCTTTTAAACTAAAGTACGAACAGCGAAATGATAATAATTTGTTTTATTCTTAACCTATTTAGTACACATTTTAAGATTATGTGACTTTTATAAATAAGAAGTAGAATTTAATAGTCAGAGTATATATGAAAGATAGTCGTATAAGTTACACCATATGTATTAAATATACGGTTGGACAATTTTTTTTAAATTTTGATTATTCCGCGATGGATAAGTATTAAGATATTTATCAAGAAAACATAATGAAACAGGCAAAACATGTTAACTATTACAAAACTGCGGACAGCTCTCATTTATAACAGAAGCTCACGTTAATTACAAAACGAAAATTGTATATCACAGAGTACTTGCAGATCAATCCATGCATTCCTGTTCATATTTTTGTATATCTAATAAAAATCATTGACTGGTCGACGGAACGAACGCCAGGCCAGCCAGTTAAATATATATTTAAACCAACCCAAAAACAATAATAAATACAGAAGAGATACAGGACCAACGTTTCAAACATAACAATAAAAAGTAACAAAAATTCGTTACAATGTAATTACAGTTTGGTAGTGAATATATTGGTCCAAGTTTCTAATTAATAGGGACGAGGATCTTGCAATAAAACTAGCTTAATTAAAGATGCAGCGCCAACGAGTAAATCGTAGGGGTCCGGTCTGTATCAAGAGAGATGTTCATGAAAAACACAATTTTTCATTCCCTTTCCAATGTTCATTTTGCTGTATTTGTTCAGTTTTCCTATTTGAGTGTCAATAAAGTGTATAGTCTAGTTCTGTATCTAATAACAGATACAGAAATGATACTAAAATAAATATATATTTATCTCATAATGGCTCTGGGTTGAGAGAGGTTTGTCTTATCAATATTATGTGTAAGGAAATTAAACATACATTGTATTCCATAATGTAGAAATAAAAGTTCTCTTGCTTTGCTCTCCAAGTGTTTAGTCACTTCTAAGTTTCGAGGGTTGGATGCAATTGTCTGGAATAATAGGCAACTCGTTTTAAGGAAACAGGTTTTGAAATATATAGCTAGATTTTTTCGTTCTGAATGATTTGATTGATACAACTTGAAAAACGTTTTGCTTATTAGAGGCTCATCTGAGTCTACAACAATTAATTTGTGATTGTTTATTTGCAAAAATCTTTCATTTTGTTGATTAAATCGATATTTTATATTTAATCATCTGTTCGGATACTGTTGTACCCATAATTGAGATAATTGTACAATTAATATTGGTGATGAGAACGTTAATAATAAATTAGATTTATAATTAATGAAACGTGTCATAATCGAAGATAAACATTAATAATAGAAAATTTTAATCAGTTTTTCAATTGTAAATTAATTACTGTCTCGTTCTGTCAAATTATATTTACCCTATGATAAAAAGGGACAAAGTGCCTCAGTTTAAATGTAAGGGTTTATCTTATCACTGCTTCTTTAATCGGATCGTTAGGCAGGAGATTAACGGAATGTACCAAAAAAGACTGTGGTTATGGTTTGAGCCAGACTACTGAGGCAGAGTACTTTTGCCATGCAGCAGCTCAGCTGCAGTTCTGTAAAGGCACGTGTTAACGTGGCTGCAGGTCCCCGAGGGTGTACGTTTGGGGCGTGAATGAGTTAGACTGACTCAAGTTCTACTTACACCAGCGTTCCACTATGTGACACTGCAGATGGCTTCTTAAGCTCTGGGCAATGTAGACCTCAGTCCGTCAGCAATTCTCACAACTCCCAATCCATATTTCCAAGCCCCGGACTGATATTTTAGAAATTCAAATACGCCTTAGTAGTTATTTATTTATTTATTATTTATTTAACACTTTATCGCACTTAAACACTAGAAGCAAATGACATTAACAGATGTTAGAACATATAAGAGCAATGGGCGGCCTTATCGCTAAAAAGCGATCTCTTCCAGACAACCCACTATTTTTTATACAACTTAGGATTATAGCACTACTTACATACTACGGCAATTAAGACAACATTATATTATAGAAAAATCTAATTTATAAAGAAAAACTTTTGAAATCATATATAATACAATAAATATATAATAACACAGGATAACATAATGCATTATTCACTATCACCTAATAAATACGGGGTTATGAGGGGTTCCTCAACGCCTCAAAGAACCTTACAATAGATAATGTACTAAGCTCCAGTCCCTCTACTTTAAACACATTACAGAACTTGTGAGTTGATTTTACACTTCTAATAAAGATATTTATTATGAACTGTAGTAGATATGGATCAATAGTAAGTTGTTCATATGTTTATTAGTTGTTTAAATAATACTAACAATACTTTAAATATTTGAATTGGTCATGTAAGTAGCATAATTAAATTTTAAAAGAGCAGCTATCGAGTTTCTACTCGGTAGAGAACTGCCTTCCGAACCGGTGGTAGTGTAAAAATTGACGATTCGGAAGTGTCTCTATAAATACCTACTTTATAAAGTTTATTTTGGGTTTGAATATTATTACAAGACAATGGAAAGTTAAAAATATAAATAATAACATTACGGTCAATAAACGCTTCCGAAGATGAGATTTAAAAGAGATATAGGGGATTAATGAATGAATGCAGTGTGAGAACTGAAAAAAGTGACTTTGATCTTACTTCACAAGACCTAAAAAGCATTATGCAACAATAAAACAACTAACGTCAGTCCAGTTAAAAGCATTTCTATTAAATTTTTAAAATTTAAATCTATACTATACATAAATTTTGATTCACCCCCAAAACCCGCATAAAATATCATTTTAACGTTCAACTATCTAAATGGGGTGTAAAATAACCTTTAACGGAAACGATAAACTGCATATTCAGGTCCCGAGGTTTAAAATCTTCGAGAATCTTCACAATGTTTGGGTTGAATTGTGTTATTATCCTATCCACGTAAATATTGACTACATTGTATTGAACAAATTCTAATCTGATTCTAAATTTGAAATTGTTTTGTCTTGGTCTAACATGAATTCACTGCTGTGCCCAGTCTCTCTTTGTGGATTCATACTCAGTAAATAAAATCATTGTGAATTTAATATAACTTATAATTAATTTAATTCTTACTTGGACGTACAAAATGATCGAAGTTAGAGAAGCAAACCGAATCACTTGGCCAAAGACATACAATAATGAAATCTCTGAAACATATTAATATACTAAAATCTTGCCAATGTTTCGATATATAGATAAATATACAAGGGACTCGGTATATACATACACAACTACTCATTTATAATAGAATAGACAACAGAGTATGGGCCCGAACCCTCGAGGAAGATAAAATACATTTAGATAAATGGAAGAGACGCCTTCACTGGGCACTCTTGCTAAACGACACTCTTAATTTTCCCAAAGTAATAATTAAGAGTGAAGCCTTGGAGGGTGTACTGGCCGAGTCTGCTCCTAAATTTTTAAACACCTCTAAGTAGAAAGGCTGATAGAAAAGTTCATTATGTTAATAAATAAAACGGGTCTTTAAAATTATTAAGATGTGAATACAAATTTTATGCATTAGATAATTTATATGAGATACAATAAAGTCGCTATTGATGGGCCTCAAGTTGCATTGCATGGGTCTAAATATTATTGTTTTATACGACCTTATATGCCTGACATATGTCATTGATTCTTGTCTTTGCATTTTCACGTTTGGGTTCACATTATATGTAGGTATAATAATAATTATTCATTGGCGCAGCCGGAGCGCACTACAACTGTAAGTTTAGATAGCTGATCAAAAGCTGAAAATGTGTCATGCAGGCTTGAGAAGCGAAGCGATCAAAACGCATTTTATTTTGCAAACAGTAGGAAAACGCGCAAGCTTTTGAATGAAGTGCTAACTGCCGCTTATACACATTTGCTGGCTTACAAGTGAGTTGCCAATAAATTTAATTTTTGCCGTTAAAGATCGTCCTAGTCGTAGCTCTTTGTGTCTCAGTGTTATGTGAAACAGTTCACGCTTAGCGCACCCACTTATTAATTCAGAACGGCCGTAAAACTGCGAGCAGCCGGCTTTGTCTCTAATATTAACGCGAAGGAACCAATTACATATTCATACTATCCAGAGTTAAGTTCACTTGTTAACTCACACCAACTCGTACTATGTACTCTGAAAATCGTTAATCGAAAGAGTGGCAGTATTGGTAAATCTCAACAAGAAATAAAAACATTGATATAAACTCGTAAAGAATATGTCAAATATGTTAAAAAAAAGTATTTTTTTAACTATGCTCTGAAGACATGCGACGCTGATTCATTTGGTGATAGTCTCCATGTGTTTAGATGCAAAAGGCAGACCCTGATTCTTCTGTTGTAGTTAGAGTTGTTTTATTTATTTCTTCACACGTTGTTAAACTAAAACAGTAGAAGTAGATAATTTTTTTTTTTAAATTTAAATTTTAATTTATTTAAGCGGACTAATAAGCGATCTCTATCAGGCAAGCCACCAACACAATCTGTTTTCCTGTCGTTGTGTTTTAGTTGTTGGTATGCCTTGATACATAATAAATAAATAAAAATATTTTTGAAAAACTTTCCGGATAATGTTGTTAATATTGGTTATAAGAGTGCTTAAATAATAGTTAAATACGGATTGAAACACTGGCTACATAACTGTCACAACATGAACTACAAAAGAAGATCACATCAACTCTAATTTAGATCTTTTTCTACATTGAAAGTAAAGACCTCGTTTAGAATAAGCAATTTTGTTAATTAAAATTAATAATAATTCCTGGCAAATTTTAATATTTAAGCTGGAAGATTTCTTTTAAAATTTTCCTCAGTCGCTTAACCGTAATTAACTTGAAGATTTTATGATAGCGTACTTTCAAAAAAATCGGTTACTAGGCAATTTCTCTTTTATATTTCTAAATAGTAATTACCAAATGTGTACGACTATGTTATGAAGGTTTTTTGTTAATATGAGAAGCCTTGTTATGTATTGAGACGCTCAGAAATTTTCAAGTTTTTTTCAGTCGTTATCATCTCCAGAAAATCACAATTATATATATATATATATATATATATATATATATTATAGAAACTATATACGGTATATAATTTCATTTTTAAACGTCTTAAGTCTAAGTGACTACGCCTGCTCCTACGCGCACAAGCGGAGAAAAAGGCAAGAAACTCGCCTTGGTGGATTTTTTTGGTAATGTACCCGGTATACTTTTTGAAGCCAGACTGAGCTGGAGTATTTCATTACCAATCTCTTTTAACATCAAAATAATCAGATAATATATAAAACGATGTATCTAAAACCTTCTCTTTAACTATTTTTATATCAGTTACCAGTTGATTTATTACTTTGTTGATGCGAAACTAATAATTATTCGTTTGTTTTAATATATATTAAACAACTCACTTGCACAACACAAGTTTCATATATTTATGCTTAATTTATTGGTGCTACAATATGAAAAATAGTTCTCCAATTTCTATTTAACTAAAATTACTTCAAATCAACACACACAAAATATAAAAAAAGCAAATGTTATGTTTTATACCATTAATATACAAGCACGTATATTAATCGTTCTGTGCACGTTAATACAAACCTCTGACCAAGCAATTCAAAATTAAGGTTACCGTTAAGCTTTCGTAATTACACATTGTATCCCAAACCGTTTAAAGCTTCTCAAAGCAACTCGACAAAGAGAAAGTGTTCTCATCAATTGAGTGTGCTCTGGCATTTATCAACTTGGTGATATGGTACAAAATACTTTGTTAGATTACAATATAAAACAGTAATATTGTTAGTATTTTAAATTTCTACAAAAAAATAACAAATATTTTGTTTATTGAAAAATAGAATATTATGCTTATGTGATATTAAAAGTCGGTAAGTATCTTAAAATTTGTATGTAATTAGTTTAGTTAGACAGTTGACGATCATTTTACAAAAATATTATTCCCATCCGTAGAACCTGTTCGCCAGCCGAACCCAAAAGAGACCCTCACCACATTTGGTTAAAACGAGGTTCTAATTAATTGTTTTGTTCATAGAGGTTCTAACAAATTCACATTTTTATAATATTATAAATGATTATACATTTTTTATTCTTTTTCGTATTTCATTTTGTGGGTTGTCTGAAAGAGAACGCTTATTAAGGAAGCCTTTTGCTTGCTGTATGATATGTACTTCTACTATGTGCAACACAGTGTAAATAAATAAACATCGTCTTGATTAAAGCACTTGGCCAGTCTTTATTTCAATTAAAAGCTCAACATAGTAATTAATGCTACTGATATATTGTACGTAGTCATTTAGAATGTCTGGTTTTCAAGTAAGCTAAGTAATACCATTGGGGTTCACATTAGTAGAATAATGCTACCATTGATTTTCCGTACTTTGTTTTGTACAAACCATAGAATACAGACGACTGATTTGGGCAGACAAATCTGTGTTTACGCATGATTAACGGATATGGGAAAGTGAGGGTAGTAAGAAAATGTATGTAATGAAAGTATATTTTATATTATTTTCATTGTTTGTTTATAGAGACATTGTAAAACATAACAGTTTTGTATTGTATTGTATTCAATACAATAAACAACACAAACAGCACAATCGTCTATTGTCTATTTTTACCTAAGTATTTTCGATACACATAATTAACGTCACAGCTTAAGGGGGCATACGTTTCATGTTTAAGCCTTTTTATCTTCGACTAAGCCGTCGATAATGACGAGTTTGAGCCACACTTTCATTAAGTTTACACGACAAGCATGGCATAATCTACCCTTAAATGCAAGACAGGGATAGATAGCGCGCATCTCCGCAAGTAAGTGGGGGATAGGAGATTGTTCATCCGATTTATCATGCAGGGCACTTATTAAAGCGACCAACATGCGTGTTACTTCAAACTTTAAAGTATATTTTAAAGACAGGGAAACCATGGAGTGGACTTTTTTATTAAATTACTGGAATTTCCGCATTCCCTAATCCTGTTTCATTAATACATTTGGTTCATTTCTTTACTAAACTCATTTTAGTTTTTTATGATTTATTATAGAATGAAATATTTAAGCAAAACAAACATTATTTATTCAATTACCGCTCAACAGTTATCCAGTTCCTATTCATATGTAGATGTAACAAAAAATCCAATAAAACATTTTTAATGAAAGGGGTTCTACCCTTTCATTAAAAAGAATGTTAACATTGCAGTCGGCTTAGGGGTCGACTTACCAAAAGAGTAATACTAACGAATGCCCCCCCCCCTCCCCCCAATCGGGCTACTCGTTACACTTGACACTTCAATTCGGCTTAAATTTAGTTCGAAATTCAAATTTCTAACAGGTTTTTAGGGTTTTCATATCATTGTTAATGAATACGTCCATCTGTATGACAGCGTGAAATGTGGTTAGAAAAAGTTTGGGTAAACGGTTGGAACGGTGATATTCAAAATGGAATCTATATTAATATTATGATCATTTAAATCGATCCGTTCACAACGGTAAATCAGAAATCGTTTTAGGCTTTTTAGAATTAAAGTCTATTAATTTTTAAAGTAACAGGAGGCAATCGAGCAGGTGGGTCACTTCGAGTGATGTACTAACAGCCGCCCATGGACACCTACAACGCCAGGACGCCTTACAAGTGAGTTGCCGGCCTTTAATTGATTAATATTAACTCATTATTTACGGCTGTGTAATCCAATAAATCCGAAGTAAAATGTTATGTTCAACCAAACAATGAGAGTAGACAATTGTAAACTCTTTAGCATTTGTTTTTTTTACGTTGCCATGTACATAAATAAACAAATTTTAAAAAAATATTTTTTTTATAAAATGTCTTCTGGGGAGTATTAATAACCAACCTAAATATCCAATATAGTTAGAACCGATATAATCGTTATAAATATTTAAAAAATACCTTTGAATTACGTTCACCATTTAAACACCGGCTATTCAGCAATAGCTCATCATCAGGTATGCGAAGTATTCACATATTAGCTCGGGGTTGGCTCCTGTTTTTCCACTTCCATGCCGCTTAGCACAACTTCAGAAGATTCATATTGCATACGTTTGTTTTGTTCAAATTTATTTTATCAAGTTAACGGTGTCCTTCTGCCCACTGGGCCGCATGTAATATGTTTTAATGCGGGTGTTTCCGCTGTAATGGTATTTGCTTAATTATCGCTTACTGAACATTTATAATAATAATAAATAAACTCCTGATAATGAAGACATTATCTTTTACTATACAACAACGATAAAGTGATGTTGAACAGACGCAATTACGCCTTAAACGTTATCCGAAATAAGTTTTTAATGAATTTTAACTAAATATTTATAAAATTTATCGAAATATCAACAGTTTTCTTGATGTAATGAAAACGTTGAATTGGTATATTCTCTCTTAAATAATTTTCAATGTCATAATTTGTCAAATGTCATAAAAGCTATGGTGAGTAACTAGTCGCCTTTTTATTATCCCATACAAAATGACATAAACGCTAGTTCAATCAATTTTGTGTCCTTGTCACAATAATTAATCTTTTAATACGAATACAGATAAAAACAAATTAAGGGTAGGGAAAATCGACATCTTTAGTAACAAGTGTAAAATATTTTCCCCAATACCTGGTGCCCCGAGGGATATTTCAAGGGTGAATAAGCTCGCATAATGGCAAAGGGTACAATATTTTAAATTTCAATCGCTGCGAGCGGTCCCGGATTGAACAAAGAAAGATCTGGTGACTTTTGCTAAGTTTTTAAATTTATTTTACGTAAATTGTCGATATTGTACCAAATCGTTTGCGGCTTACCGACCATATGTTAAGTTTATTCAACTAAAATATTGACACGTTGGTTGTCCAAAGATCAACACCAGTCCAGTAACAGACCTTCAAACGTATGCCATGGTAGGCACAGGATAGAAGCAAGCTAATCTTCTCTTCTACCTTTTTATTTAACGCTATCGCGAATTTTCCTTTGTGAGTCCTTTCATACATTCTATTTATATGTTTATTTTATACATATACTGTCACTTGAGCATTGTTAATTATAATTAGAAAATTATATGTGTGTTTTTATTAATTTTTTTCTAAAATTTGTGTTTTAATGGGTTAGGTTAGTGAAGTGTTGTGCATACCTAATTGTTTCCATTACGAATGTATAAATCTGACTCCATTAAATTTGTTGTATATATTTAATTATTACATCAATTGTATATGTGATTATTGCATGACATGAGAGAAATTGTAACAAAAAAAACAAAGTTATAAATGACAAATGACAATTTAGGAAAAAAAAGGAAAAATAGTTTACACATAAAGAGGGTTTAGTCTTGTGACTGAATTTAATAAAGATCTTATCGGTTATAGTCTTTCAAATTACAGCTAAATTGTCTATATATATTAATCAATGGATCCATTGTATAGAAAGTACTCTTAAAATAATATATTAATTGTCATTACCATTCCCCCATCGGATAAAGTTTTTATTTCGCGATTTCCGAATTCACGATTGTCGAATTTGTTACGAAAGGTTACACCTTTACAAATTGCAAATTTTATGCGACGCAACGATAAAGGTCCTATAATCATTATAAGTCATAACTTCGATTGAAATTCGGTCACATTTTCGCAGAGCCTTATCGGCCCGTTGCAGTCGGCGTGAAAAATATCTTTCACCGAATTCGCGAATCCAGAGTCGACGCTTCCAATCCATTTACGATTAATGCTACAGTCATTTTGTTAAATATTGTAATAATTCACGCGTAATTTACATTAATACTAAGTGTTCATATTGTAACAAAGAGCCTTTGATGTTACCTGGATTACCTTAAATATAAGCCAATATTGGATTCACAGAAATATGAGAGATTAGTAGAACTATGCTACCAAATGATGATTTATTAACACAGTACTTGCACAAATAGTAGGAGTAAATAATTGTTATTAAACGTTTAATTTAGATATTTAATTAACGTTTGCAAAATTTAACACTCACGTGCGATTGTCTTTTGTTTACGCTAGTTTGCTCAACAATTTCGTCACATAACTGTTCTGTATCATCGATTGCATGTTTAAAATTATTCTTAACTATATATGGTCATTTGTTGGTCTGATGACTATGACTGTTTTGTTGCTGATTGGTGATTTTTTAACTCTTGTTTTGAAATTATTTCATATAGTCTTTGCATTTAATGTATTTTTAATAAATATTTTAAAAAATGGGTATTTTCAATAACTAGCATGTTCTAGCTTATTTAATGCTATAACAGTGACCACACGCATACACATAAAAATGATGTGTTAATTTGAAGAAATCACTGAAAGAACCAATTCAATACATATTTAAGAGTATTTATGTTATGGAAACAATGAAATCAATGTCAGCCCTTCAAGAATTGAATTATGAAAACATCAAACAAACCTTTATCAGAAGAAAGGACGAAATATTGTAATAAATAGAACAAAATCGCGTTTAACGAAACAAAGCACCCGTAATTCTCTTTAGAAGATCTCGTTAGAGTCTTAATGAATCTATTGAGTTTTCACAGAGCGCGTCTAAATGGAGGGTGTACTAATAATTTGCGTTGGAGCCTCGTGGTATCCGTAAAACGAGCCATTGAGCATAGCCTAATGCGGATTTCAACTAAGTTCACCTAACAAGGCTAAGCCTGTATATACAAGTTAAACATCTTCAGTGTGTTTACCTCTACTGAATTATATCAGCTATTACGTATTGAGTAAAAAAACATGTTAAAATATCAAAGAAATAGATTAGTGATACTATTACATATAGTAATACATCCAGAATTAGAATTCAATGTCTTGGTTTAATCGTATGGTCAGTGAGACCTTTGAGGTGCTTGGCAAACGCAGAGACAATCTATATACATAGAATTTCTTGGAATCTTTGAAAGACATCGACTATTTGAGAAAAAGCCTTATGAATAGAGGTACCAAAAAGTATTCATTTGTTTTAAATGATTTTCCTACTTCAACTAAAGGAAAATCTAATTTCTAATGAGTATTTATTTCAAGGTGTTCATAGTTTATGGTACCTACACGATGTTTGGTCATTAAAAAAAGATGTTGCTATATTCCTAAACTCACTTTATAGGATCTTATAGTTTTACTATTGAATTTCATAAAGATATATGGGTAATGCGGTTATGTATTTTCAAAGCGTCTCTCGCGAAATAATCTTATTAGAACGTGAATGAGTGCTACTCAGCGTACAGTGGTACTAGGGCGTGCTATTACAGTTCAGAACAACCGGTTAGTTTTACGATTCACCATTCATTATATTGGTAATAACTGTTGGCTGTGCCGATTGACTTAGTGGTGTGTGAAAAGCTTGTTGTTGTGAGAAGCCTTATAACGAAAACAAATACATAAAATATATTATGAAACACATTTTAGTGACTTGATTCTGACATTAAAGAGATTTTAAAGCATGGTTTGGTCTGTGGTACTTTATACAAACAGTTTGAATGATGTTTGATTCGACTATATACTGAAACAATTGTACAACCGACAATTTTGGTCGCCACTCGAATGTCAGTAATAAGACAGTAGTACCAGGGTCGCGGTGTCGCAACTAATTGCATTTAAAGCGATAGAGCGCTGAAGCAAGTGATGCTAATGGACGTATTAATTAAGGGCGTCTCAAATCCGTAAAATATCCATTTACGACGCTTAAAATGTCTCAAAAAAATTACGTCGTAAAATGAACGTAAACTAAGATTAATTAAAGTGGAATTTGCGTTAAACTTTAACGTTTAAAAGGGCATTCATATTTTATTGAGATTTTTCGTCTGTCTTTTATTGGTGCGGTGTTTTAGTTTGGGTGGGCCAACGTCCTAAACTTGAATATAATATTTTAAAAAATGACTCAACATTTACTCCCAGTTTTCATCCAAAGGCGTAAAGACGAGAAGAGCTGATACGAAACTCTTCGCCACTCCTTTAAACCGGAAAGCATGTTCTAAAAAGCATTTAACATAAGACTATGTACGAACTACATTCCTTAATGTTTTAAAGACATAAATTAGTATGAATTGTTTAACTTGACGGTCTGATTGTAATAAATGTATAAGAATGGGTAACTGCATCCCGGGAGACCAGCTTAAGTTGAACATAGAGACGTTTATGGGCCATCTGGCGTTACAACTCTCACACCGCGTTACGACTTCTTTAGTGTCATTTAACTCAACGAACCGAACTTTTCAAATATTTGATTTTACGACTTTACTATAATTCACTTTTCGTGGCGTAAAAGCTTTTTGGTGAATATTTTTCTTAACCGGCTAACTGGCTTCTGATTTAAATACAAAAATCTTTATTTAATTTCGACAAAATTTAAACGTCTCTAACACTACCACGGAGCCAACAGTGTGTAATTCTTAATCAGTCCTATATCTGTAGATAACATTAGATATTAAACTAGTCTGTATATAACTGATACAACTTACTTCACTTCTATGTCAACATCTAACCGATCGATGTACTGTAATACTAATAACTGAATATTGTATACGCAAAAAGGAGTCATCTATCCTTGGCCTATCCTAAAGCGACCCGTGGTCAAGAAGTTGTATATGCGATCGAGACAACTGCGTCAGCGTGATTCAGTTTTGATGACGTCATCATAGATGTCGATATAATAACTGTAAAGCTAACCCCAACACCAAGTTTCATACCGAAGTGATATTAAATGAAAGAATTACTCCCGACACTTAGCAGCTGACGCGAAAACTTTATCCGTTCTATAGCGTTATTATAGCCTTTAATTATTCTCATGCTATTATTATCACTTTAATTAAACGGTACAAAGTTTAATTAAGGTGTTTGAAACACATTGCTTCGGGCGAAATTTAAATAAAATATAGTAATTTCAGAGATTCAACTATATGTACGCGGAATGTCAAACGTCGGGTTTCATTGCGTTAAATGTATGTTTCCATAGATTAAACTCACGTATTAAGTCGATAAATACTTTTTGCTTCAATCATAAATATTTTTCGGCAAAACGTCACTCAAACCCAAATTCTGGAATGCCGTTGTTGCATTTTCAAATTTGAAAATTTAGAACGAATAACATACCTTTTAATATAAAGAAATGAGTTCGCTTATAATTGAAGTCAAACATAAGTACTTCGTTAAGTTAATGTCAATAAACGGTAACGAACGCTTTGACTTCATACGCGAACGGTTTTTATATCCGAAAAATCGCAAAAGAATCTAGTCTTTAGCTTTGAGAGTGCCCTTGTTGATCTGTTCTCTGTGAAAATATTTGAATCGGTACGGAGTTAGAGAGGGTTCATTCGATCGATGCACCTGAGCACAGATTATACGAACCAGTAACTCAATTTTATAATATTTAACTATATAAGCTGTTGCATGTTAGGATTAGTCGTTTTTATAAGTTCCGCGTGCCTAATGGCATAGGTTTCTCTCTAATAATTTCCGACCTGCGCATGTCTTCTCCAGTGGTGGCCAACATTGAAGTTAATGTCATCTTCTCAACTCGTGTGTCGCAGTTCTCTGCTGTGCCATATTTGGCAGATCTTTTGGCTCCATTGTTCCTTACCAAATCGTTCCCATCCCCACTTACACTGCTCAAATCTGGTGGCAATGTCTATTAGTTCAGTTTTGTTTCTTATGCCTTCTTTATGAGTTTATGACTTCGCTCTTTTTAATTCAAGCTAATAATATTTGAATATAGAATGTTGCGTATCTCATATTGTAATATTTTTATTATTACACGTGTAATTTAATAATCAATATATCAACTGTCTGTATTCCATACTGTGCCATAAAAATCTCTTCGGATAAAAGTTCGCCAACAAATTCCGTAATAATTTCGAAGCAGTGAACCGCGTGACACGGACCGACTTCAACAAACTTCGGCAGCTGCCAACTGGAGTCAATATGAAGCCTTCACGTTCTGAATATTGAAAAATTGCATGACAACATAATTTTATTATTAAAAAGTTTTTATAATTGCCGCTTTCCAATACAATTATCTAGTTACATCGGAAAAACGAAAGTTTTGAAATCAGAACGCTTTGATAAGTTTACGTAACTAAAATTTACACAATAAACCAGAATAATCCGGCCTCATTTGTCAGTAAATAGTTGAACGGTGGCCACATTATATAAATATAAGGATAAATATAGACTATAAACTTTGTAAGAAAATAAAACGGGCTTTGGTTTGGGATGCCAATTGTGTGGACACGTAGACACGACCTACCTCCCTCGGTCTAACACAAATATTTTAAAGTACAAGTATATATCCTCCAACTTCGAATTTGTTCAAATTGGAGAAGAGAGTTTTGGACATTGGGGTACACAGTCGCTTATTAAGAAACTAAATAGCTGTTTCAGCATCGGTAACCAATGAGCTGGTGGTTTTCGCACTTAAAATATAAGCGAAATAAAGCCAGGATATGCCAGTGTTATGGGTACTCTGCCACAAGGATCAAACTTTTTAATGTTCTAATTTATATTTTAAGTTATTTAACCTTTTTATTAAAATACTTAATTACAAACTGGAAATATATACCAATGGAGTTATTTGCTCCCTATTTAAGCACATCATCAAACGGTAGAAATATAATCGAAAAATTATAGTAGTTAATAAAAAAAAGTTTTATAAGTTTTGACTCAGCTTAAATTGCATTTAACACTCACGCTTAAAATTTAAAAACCAATTCGTTTTTATGGCTGAGCTGATCCCATGCGACATACGACACTATTGGGAAATAGTACTTAAACTTCGTGATAGTATTTCATTCAGTTAATACAATGTTTTTCAAAAAGTGAATCTTCCACCGTATGCTCTTAACCACTCTGTTGGGTGATGAAGTTTCTTTCACAAAACAATAAAACTCTTCTGCTTATTTTAAAGAATATATATATATACTATGTTGATTTGTGAAGAAACTAGCTAAATTACTGAGTTAAACGCTATAACAGTTATTCGCATCTAACATATAAAACTGGTGAGACTTAGTCTTAAAAAAATTATACACCTGTTTTATTTTCATCTAAATTGCCTCCATAGCAATTTGAAACAAATATCATTTATTATATATCTAATATAAAAAAGTAGTGCCCGTTTTAGTTGTCATACTTCTCTGAAACGGCTTAACCGATTTAGTAAAATATTCAGTAAGTATATAGATCGGTCGTAAACATTTTAACGTACTAAGTGATAAGCGGCCAATTCAACCATTTTTTTAGAAGAACCCTTCTACCAATTTTCAGTTGAGATATAAGTACTTGATTTCTTAGTCTTGACCATCGATACTACATCTTCATGTCTAAAATAATTTAGTTATATGTTTACCCTAGTATAAGTTAAGGCAAAACAACGTCAGTTACTTTGTTAATATTTCTATGACGAGGGCCTCAAAGGTGTTTATCAAAACTTATGTGGGCGTAGAAGCAGAAATAAAGGTCTTTAGTAGTTCCACGTACTTTCATTGTTTGCACAGCAGATTATTGATTGTTACAATATATAATCAAATCAATTAAATCTCGAAATTACTTGTTGGTGAAAATACAGTGTGATTAGTCACAAGCGTGGTGCGCGGACGCTGTCATATTCAAGGCTACAAGATGGCGACAATGACAGTTGACATTACAGTTAGTGTCAATCTCAAGTTTAACGTATAGATTAAATTATTGTTTTATGTAACAGCAGGCTTACAAGTGAGTTGCCGGCCTTTAAGGGAGAGGTACGCTATTATATTGAAGGCTTTCAAGTCTTAGCGGTTCGGGAATACCTGCGCTAGCAGTTGGTCCCACAAACTCACACAGTTGTGTAGCGCCAGACGTTAAGGTGGTCAACCATCACCTTGTTTTGTATTATTGTTGTCCGGTGATTGGAATTCAGCAAAACTCACTTTACGCGTGTCAACATATAAATAATGTTTAGTTATTAGTTTGCTAATTGCAATCATCTGGCTTACATACGTGTCATCGTTAATTTATTCCGTGAATTTCAATATACACTGATATGTTAATAATACGATAGAGATTAAAACATTGTCAAAATTGTGATACATTTTGAAATTGTTTGTTTACCTGCGGGCATTTTGATAAATGTATTTAATTTATTGCGAACGGATAATTACTGTTTAACGAACCGGTGTGATTTGATCGAGTTGTCCCATTTTTTATTATAAATATGTTAATATCAATAAATAGATTTTTTATTTGTTTCAAAAATATAAACAACATAGAAACACACACTAGAACCTGTGTTGTTGGTCTCAGTAAAATCAAATACATAAATTAGAGACAAGATTTTAACACCATAATTTAGTATATATTTCGTTTATTCATTGTTATTTACAATGAAATCAAATTATTGCTTCGTTGCGTGTATATATGAGTATGTATACTTGTGTAATTTTGACGTGAATAATTATTTAATAATCCTATTATTTAATAACACTTAATGATTACTACGATATTCATTAGAATAGTAAAAACTAGTTAATCATTTCAAAAAAAAAATGGTGAAAAAAAATATATTTCCAACATAGCTACAGTGAAAATAATTGTTTAATTACAATGTAATTGTGAGGGACGGTGTCTTTAAATCAATAATTGTTCCCCTTTCAAGGTGCCCGCTTTGAACCTAAACCTTTCAAAAGGACTCCTTTATAATGTCAAGTAATTAGAGACAATAATTGTGCACACGCCACGTGAGAGAATATAACCCAATAATATATGTTACCTCCTTTGAAAAGGAATTGTGTTCCTCAAGGTGGGATAATTAATACGTGAGAAATATGTATGTAGACAGTGTTCTTAAAGGCAACAATCATTCGAATTTCGTACCTTCATGATATTTCAACAAGTGTAAACCATGTTCCAAATTGAATGACTATTCAACTTAGCATTTTATTATATAGAATTAAAATCGATTTAACAAGCTGTGCCTTTAGTTAATAAAACAAGGCAAATAATATGAATTAAATAATTGTCAAGTTTTCTGAATTACTCTGTACTTAAATAGTTTTAATAAAAAAACTCTCACTTTAATAAACTCACGTATTAACTTCGAAATTAAGTAATTTAAAGTCAGGAACCGTTTACGCACGCACACATACACACAAAATTTCACACAATAGTAACTGCTACAGTACTTGTTTTTTTTTAGGTTAAAAAAAGGTGTCGAAAGAAAGAAAGAAAGAGTTCCAAAAACAAGTCGATTATTATTTAAATGGAGGCACTATCCTGGTATTGATAAAACGATCTAAAAAGCAATAAATAGATATAACAAAACCTTAATTGTACCTTAAATTATATTGATATAAAAGAAAATGGAAAATTCCTTGTAAAAAACAGAGGATTTTTCTTCAAATTAAATACATCTATTGTTAATTAAAGCTTACCCACCTCGAGACTAATTCACACGGCATCGAGATCTGAAACAAAATGATAAACTTTTACTTTAACTCTTCGTCAAAGTCAACTCGAGTAAATTGAATTAACGCTGGAGACAACATTTTCTTTGCTTCACAAACATAATATAAAAATGAAATCCTACAAATATTTAACGCACAGAAAATAAAGAATTATATAACCTCATATAATTACAAATACCTACTAATATTGTATTATGTTTTAACGCTTAAATCAAATTATTATTAATTTATCTATATCAATAAGTTTATTGTTTGTTAATATATTTAGGTCATAACATGTTTGGGGACAGATTTAATAAAATAAAATAAAACATAATAATGTGGACGCTATACACAAGGATTTCCTCTGTACCCACAATAGTGGCTAACGAGTCTCTTCCGAGTCAGTATAAGAGAGTGTGAATATGTTTTTTAAAGATAATTAAGAGAGAACGTGTTCTCCAGAAACAAGTCGATTATTACTTAAATGGTGCCTCCATCCTTGTATTGTCATCAACAAGTGTAGTAAGCAAATATTTTTGAGGAATTATGTTATAGTGTAAAGGACTATTTAAACGAGAAAAAAGCTTAAAAATGAATTGCCTTATCCTAATCGCTTAGGGTGAGATCATTGGATCTCGCTCAGAAACTGATAGTTAACAAGAGTTTGTACCTACTGGATCTTCTCAGACGGGATTCTTAGAAAGTTATGGATGTACAACCGTGGTTGCTGATACGATCCTATGTGGAAAAAGATAAGTAATATAAAAACACTTTATTCATGTAACTCTCTATACATTATGTACATAAACAATACAAAAAATTTAAAAAAAAAAACCACAATTACATGTACAGCCAAATCCCGAACCAGGTATGTAGTGATAACGAGAAAACCTGACAAGAAACTCTCTGTTCGTCCTTTAAATCGCCAAGAATATTCTATCCAGTTTTAACTGCAACCATAATAGCTTGCTGCGAATTCTGACACAAAAATCGTCTTAGTTTATGTATGTATGACAAATGGAAATATAAATGCCATGTCAAATGTAATCATGTCTGATGCTTATCAAATAATTGTTCGGTTTTCGTAGCGTACGGCGTCTAGTAGCCGGCTTAGCCTTTACGTGACGATAATACGAGTAGAAATATCATTATACAAATGCAGGGTAATTTAAGTAATGTTTGTACTGCAATTTTAATAGTAGATTGAGTTACATGGTAAACTAGAAATATTTCAGTATTCTTTTTTTAAATTATTGTCGTCTTAATTGAGTTAAGTATCCTACCTAAACCTTAACTTCGATTTAAATTTCAGTACTGCACGTTACATGCTGACACAAAATCTAATCTGTTGCTAATTCTCTTTTGATATTAAAACAAATCGAATCTTAAATATTATACAAAAAGGTAACTATGGTACGCTTATGAATCGTCAAAAAACACTATAAGTTATAAAAAAACCTTTACTCTACATTTACTGCCAGTTCCCATATCAAGAGCGTAAAGTGGATGAGAAGAACTGGCATGAAACTCTGCGCAAATCCTTATAATTCTATTATGCATAAAGTATGTACGTAAACTGGCATTATTAACTCATTCAGTCATTTACATTTTACAATCACATTCACACATTTTACAGAATATTAAATGCTTATTAAATGAAGAAAATGTCATAAACATCAAAATGTAGTTTACTTAAGCTTACGTAATGTTAGCTTTCAGAGAAATCGATCGATTGTACGATCCATTATAATTAAAGCAAATATGAATATGTCATAACTCACTTATAATGTTTATGGTCTTAGTTTGTAACTCGTTTTTACATAGCTTTACATATAAATCGCATTTACATAAGGTATTCTAAGGCAAGATGTATCTGCATACCTGCAGATTGTACATATATTATAATGGAAACGTGGACAAGTGGAAAAGATAGAGAAAAGAAAAAATGAAGAAGAAAGACACAACAAAAAAGAGAGTGATTGGAACTCCTGAAGCTTTATGAAGAAACTTTAAACCGCTGCTTTGTTACCTTATTTCTCGTCAGGCATATTCTTCCATTTCATGTGGTAAACATAGAAATAGATTTATAGCGTTTCGTCCTTAATAATTAGTATAATTATTTCATTTCTGTTCGTTATATACTACATCGCTTCGAAATGTCAAAGCCAAATTTGGCAATTAGCAATTATGAACCGTAAAATAAACACATAATTACAAAACCTTAATTTGCATAAATTATTTGGCTTTAAATCGTCATACCTTGTCTCACTGAACTCAACTCGGGTGGATATTTTTCTGTGTCGTACAGCTATCATTTGTACCTTTCAATTTCAAAATAGTGTTCCAGACATATCGCTTCAATATAAAAGCGACATAAATAGATCCTGTTTTTTTTTCACAAGAGGCGATTAAAGTTTATAAAAATATATTAAGTTTTTATTTAAACAAATATTTGTTTCTACCATTAGAAGTGATTAGGGAATAAAACAGACGTATTTAAATAAAATCAATGTATTGATTAAAGATATTTGTAAAAATTTAAATGTTAAGAGAAGTAATTGAAAATAGAAAATAATTGACAATGCCGGTTGAAAACAATACAGTTCTTATAAAGCTGAATACATTAAAAAAAAATCAAAATTAAACGCAAAAAAACCTTCCGAAGCCGTAAAGTACAATTTTTTATTCATTAATAAATGAGTAATAAAAGTTTTGTGAAAAAGTACTTACCTTTTTCTGAAATACTTTTTTTAATATTAAATTTTATTAAAAGAGTACCAAAAATCAACATCAATGTTGATAGACATTACCTCGCAATTAATGATTTTTTAAGTAGACTAATTAACTAATGATTTACTTATTCAGATCTATAAAGTAAATCTATATGTTCTACTAATATTAACTATAAAAATAACAACGTTAACAAAAATCATTAGCCAATACTAGCAAATTGACTTTTGCGCCATCTAGTGATAGTATGCTAAAGTGGTGTGTCGTGTATGTTTCTGACCTCTAGCGGATTGTGTACGAACCAAATGAACTGATTATCCGCCAAAACTAGATGGCGCTGTTCAAAATGTTTGTGTTGTCTAATAATATCTGACATAATTCGTATATCAACAATAAATTGTGAATAGTAATATATTTACTATATATTTCATTTGAACCTATTTACAAATGTTAAAAGCGTGTACCAACCACGCGTTTGCTACGCAGATTCGTAGCCTGTATCATAAATACAGTTCTACGTTATTGTGACGTAGTAGCATTTTATGTTACACTTGTTTATTATTTATAACATACTAACGTATTAAACACTAATATTATGTATAAAAGCGAAGTAATTATAATTGAACTTAATAAATATTTCTCCTTAGATTTCAACAGCAATGTAATTTCCTTCAAAAATATATTTTTCTATTATTTAAAACAACCCAGACACTGCAGCCTTTTTGTATACATGTTTTTCATAGTATTGAAAATATTACAAAATAAATCAATTAAATTTTTTAACTCATTTACCCTGCACTTTTTATTAGTCTATAACAATAAAAGGGTTATTATCAGTACCGTCCTCTCATGGTACAAAGTTTTGTTCGTTGTTTCTGTAGGACCTCAAAGCCATTTTCAACTATTATCTCAACTATATTTAAACCCCGACAGTTTTATGTTACCAAACTAAACGCAAAATACACTTATAATATAAATACGACTATTTTATTATGGAGCCAGAGGACGCTCTAACATATGTACCACGTTAAGCTATATTGTTTGGTATTGTTTTATAAGAAAATCATTTTATTGTGATGTTGGTCGATATGCGATCACCAGGCGAGTTCGGATCGTGTAGGTTGATATCAACTTGAGCGACTTACCAGGGACAGTGTGGACATAATAAATTGCTTTCCAAAAAGTTTGTGAACTTAAGAGCTAGCATGAAAGTAAATATGCCTTTTGCATAGAACTATGAATTCAACGAATTTCACATAGTAATACTGAGACAAATCTAATTCGAAATTTGAATGCATGCACTGAGTATTTTCCAAATCAATAAGGGTATGGCCAGATCGACGAGGCAAATATTTATTGTATAATCTTCAGAATTGTTAATTTATTAATTTAACTAAAAAGTAAAACGTCAATTAAAATTTAAAAAGTTTGATGCATGACAGCAACGACCGCAATGCTGGCGGAATATCCTCAATGCATCGTGATGCTTATTTTTTATTTTTTATAGAAGAGGGCAAACGAGCAGCATATTCGTGAAGTCGCCGCCCATAGACACTCACGCGGCTGGTAGCTCGTGAGTGTGATGCCGGCTTTTAAAGGAAAAATAGGAAATGGGGGGGGGAAGAGGACGGGGGAGGGGAAGGGATGTGCACCGGAAGATCTCACTCACCGAACGAAACGCGAGTACAAAATGAATCAATCCAATTGTATCACTTTACGACGGTTTTCTGTGAGAGTGTGTAATTTCTCCGGCCGTGCCTGCCCATTCGGCTGAATCTCTAAGTAACAGCATGGCACTCCCACTCATATTCTTTGAGCGAGAAAAGCACCAGTTCTTGGGTCACCGGTACTTCTTAATTTTTTAATAATTCCTGTGGACAGTTTATTTTAATGAATTAGTTTTTATTCTCATAAATCACTACACTCGTTACGTTGTAGGCGCAATGTTCTGTGTAAAATATGAGAACAATCGTAAACTCTCGATGTTCAAAATGTGGAAATTTAATCAGTCCAAAGCTACGTGTAATGCAAGCTAGATGCGCTGAATAGCTAACATGAGTACGTCATTAAGGTCAACTGTGTGCTCATGAATTACACATAACTCACTTAAGCCGGTCATTAGCTATTTAACTGAACACATCCCTAATTCGAATTCACTTTTGTAACATCTATGTTAAGATAAAGTCATTTGATCAAAAATAATATTCTATTTTTCTTGGCTGTATTATCCATCAATATTAGTAAAAGCAGTTTTTATTAATTTTAGAGTTTTTTCTTGTGAGATGATGCTTGTATTTATTAATACAACTATATCAAGACTAATAATGTAAATTTTGACAGTTAAAGTTACGAAATACTAAAATAAATAATAAAAAACTTAAATAGAAAGTATAATATATAAATAAAATAATGTTTTATGTATAAATTAATGTCCGTGAAAAAAAATATTAATTCATTTGCGCTACGCATCATTGATGTTGAACTGATTTGAAGCGACTAACACCTGTCATCGATTTAGATAGATTTTTTAGTGATATTTGCCGTCACGAACATGTCAGAAACTCAGAAAATCTTTTTAAATATTCCATAATATTTGTTTGTTAATTGATTTGTAATTTTTTGTGCTAAACAGTTATTGGATTTTGATTTTTTTCATATATAGTAATGCGAGACATAAATCCACAGGCAGCTAGTGGTAAAAATACTAGTAGATGTAAAAATACCATAAACATTTCCCGAAAACTAAAGCATTTTCTCTGTGAGATACTAAAACTCAGCATAAATCTCGGAAGTGCATCCAAGATACACGTAACACGGTAACGGTAATTATTTCCCATCACGTGACCCCGCCCTGAAAACTTCCGGATTAAAAATGTAATAAAATTGTTGTTCTATAATACATTCATTATTAGCGTAAGTATTCAAACAAATTATATATTACAGAAAATCTATTGACTAGTTTATAAGCTGAATTTGGATTCAGTCTAGGGCCTTGGAGGCCAATTTTTTAATCCTGAGCAATTTAAGTTCCAATCTATATTATTCCCTTAACGATCCTGTTCACTACTGTAAAAATTTATTAAATCTGTAATGAATTTGATTGAACATTTGACAATAAAATGTTGATAACCTATAAAAATACAAGTTTAATAATGATTATAGAATAAAAATATTTTAATACAGTGATATAATCCTATTTAAACGATAAAAAAGCTTGGGAATTAATCGCCTTAAAAGCTGAGATATAAAAAGTGATCACGCTTTAAAAAAATTATAAGCAAGCTGAGTCTGTTAAGGTTATTCTCAGACCTTCTCAGAACCCTCGTAGGTATAAAAACACTAGTAATCGCTGATATGATTCTATGTGGAAAAGGTATAAATAATATGAATAATCCTACTATAAATATATAGTATAGTATATATTTATATATACTATAGTATATAATAGATAAATAATTCTACTATATACAACGGATAGACTTTATTTTAACTTTGAAATTATGTTACTCCAAGTCTAGTAGTCATTAGTTCAAGTTTCTATTAAGAAACATTTTAGTTAAGAGCTGTTTTTGTACTTAGAATTTTGTTGGCTTGTAGAAATTCTTTTTTAAAATATTGCAAGTAGTAACCCCTAATTCTTTCGTGCTTCTTTTACTATAGTAAGGGAGGAAAACAAATTAATAAAATATATTTTATATTTTTAACATAATAAACTAATAGATAAATTAATTTATACATAAAAGGCTATTTTATGTTTTACGAATTCATTAGTGTCCTTAATGAAGGTGCGTCCGGCTCGATTCAACGTCTCTTATAATATCTAAGCCTCATTATTTTTTTCCTAATTGAAGAAGTTTCCTTGTTCTCAAAGTCTTTTCTATTTAGGAAAAAATAGGTCAATAGTCTATTTAACTACTTAATATTATATTACTTATTCTTTTAAATAATTTACACGTATTTACACGCACACATATATACATATAAATATATACAGCGTTTTCTCCAAAATAAAGTAGCTTTTTTTTTTATTTAATTATAGTAACTAAGCACAGAAATTCTTCAAGATAAGACAATGAATTAAATGCTAGAACCTTAAACGTCTTGAAAACTGTGTTCTGTCCGCCTGACAGCATGTCGTGTGATGTATTAAGAAAACTAGACAATCCACTAAACTATAAACCACCTCTCTGGCAAAGATACTCCACCGTTTGCATATTTCTTTATTTGCTCACAATTTTTTAACCTAAATAGACATTCTGATCGAGGGGTGGCAGTATGCCTAAATTCCGTAACTCAGAAATATTATTATTATTAATGAATACTACAGTAATACAGTAATCACAATAATATTTTAAAATATTAGTTGATCGAAGTATCTAACTTGTGAAATTACGTTTGAACAACATATTAAAACTCTATATTAGCCTGTGTTCTCTTGAGAACCACTTCGGAACTATAAAAGGCTGTTCGTGAGTGGCTATGGGCGGCATTCTTTGACATCGGGTAAAGTTCGTGCTTTAAAAAGCACAAAAAACAGATTGATATTAATCCGTACTAATTCAATATATATGGAAATAAAGATGTATCTGTCATTTCCAACGACACGAGTCATCAATCACAACTTTCGCATCGGATATTTGGCTGACAGTACATTTAGCTCCTTAATTAAAGCCTCGCACAGATGGCGTTTTCCACCGTAGATTTCAATTAAATTGTGTCGCCACACAATATTGCCTTTTATAATGCATCAGGGTGATGAATTGTGTGCTAATTTTGGTTTTATATGAACTCGGTATAGACAAATACGTATTGTTGTTATTTCATATTAATTATTAATTCTGTTTGTAAATTGGATTCAAATTATCCGTTTTTCTGATGATTTTTATTTGTTTATACATAGCTTGAAACATCTCTTATTGTGGTTAGGATAAGAACTCATGATATCTGGTTTAATCGTAGAAGGCCATCTGCTTGGATTAGCATGACTTGACACCAGCCGGACTCGATACCACGATGGTTTGAAGTCGGCAGGTCCGAATGCAACCTCACGCTTGAAGGGATCAAGCCTAAACCAAATGCTTCAAATACCATAACTATTTTCAAATTATATTAATTATGTAATATTTCAATAGTCAATAGTTCTTAACATAAGACAAACTGAAATGTGCAAGTTTTTGTATAAGCTTTAGACCTTAAATTTACCTAAAAAAAAGGTAACTTTTTTAGTCGTAAACGCGTATTTTTATCGAAAAGCTGACTTTACTAGATATGCAAACGTGACGCTATGTGGACAGCCCCTCGACTCCTATAAGCTAATCGGCTTGTCACTGATAGTGATAGACTTTCAAATCACGTAGATGCAATCTGCATACCGTTAGGGCGCATTTAACGCTTTTACAAGGAACTGAAGTTGATTTAAAGCGAGGTAAAATTCTTTACGTTGAAAAATTGTGAGAAAATCCCGCATATAAAAAATCTATTAATTTTATAGACAACGCTTCATACGGGCTGAGATTCGGAGAGCGTAGGAAAAGGTATACCAACATTCTTCCTCCTGGGTAGACGACTATATTAGCAGCCGCTGGGTCCCTGGTTGAGTGCGGGCGACCCCAGTATCCATTCAATGCGGTCTTGTAGGTCTTTCCGATGTGGTAATAGAGCAGAGACACCAGCGTGGGTTGAGTTCCACATATCCTTTTTCCTCCTGGACTAGGGAAGACGGGAATGCATTTTCTCGGAAAAAAAGACAAGGCTTCATAGTGGTATCTTCAACTCACAACGGTGAAACTATACCAATTTGTCCTCGCACTTGTTCAAATCTCTTTCTCAAGAAATGCTTGACAGCTCGGGCGTAGAACGGACGAGAATAAATGACGCGAAACTCTTTGCAATCAAAACATTTGTCATAATGACTATGTCAAAAAACAAATGTCCGTTAACTAATTACATTATAGTTACCAAAAGCTAAAACACGGCAGCCAATAACGAACAAAAGATAACACATTTTCCATCTTAATACTTTAAGAGAGTTGATTAATCTACAATTTCTAATAAGTTTGCACAGCGGAGTTACGATATTAGAATATTCTGTTACAAAATTAACATCTTATTTTAATCTAAAATTAATCTTGGAACGCGACGTAAACGCTCAGCTTCAGTTATTAGACTTTACCAAGATCGACTAAGATATTAACAATATAAAATCTTTATTAATTATATTGAAGAATATGGAATTGTATATATTCTCTCTCTTTCTCTTTTCGGTTTTTTCTAGTCAGTTTTTTATACGGTACAATTAAGCTAAACCACTGACCATGCATACCTGCCTTTTGGGAAGCTTGTGGCCTCTAAGGGACCAGGGAAGGGAATGGGAAAGGATTTAAAAGAGATAAGGATAGTTAAGGGGAGCAGGAGGAGGAGTCACGGAACAAAAGACTGTGGGAAACTCTTCGTATGCAGCGCGAATACAAAAGGATAAACCAACACTGTAGTTTCTTCTGGAGATTTATTCTTACAGTAAAAACAGTTTACTCACAGCCCAGTTCTAGTTTGCAAAATTTATTTGATATATTTGTAAAGAGGTTTATTTTATTTAGACTATTATTACATACATATTATATACACTAACCACAAATTGGTTAAAATACTGACGTCTAAAAGCAAATAACATTAATAACCGCTATTTAATTCTGACACTCTTTTCATTGCTTTATGAAGAAATCATTTTCAAAACGTTTTTGATACGCGCCCCGCGATTCGGTCGGCTGTTACAAGTGACAGTGACAGATGACGTCACGGGATCGCGACCCGTGTGTTTTGCGTCGGCCACTGTACAGCTATGACGTCACGCGACGTATCTTGGCTTGTTTATGGCTCGTCTCTGTGTGTGAGTTATGATACGTTTGTCTAGCGCTTGACATGAGGAGATTTATGGAGGAAAGATGAGCGTAAAAACATTTCGCACGTGGCCGAGGTGTATGAATTTTGAATTAGAATCCCTAGATACTTTGTACTTATGAAAATTTGAAACTAGATAGTAGAGTAGACGATTTTCAAAGTAAGCTTTTTACAGTATCGCCAAGAATAAATCAACCTGAGGTTCTTGCCTGCTTATTCTTAGCTTGGTCGCGTACGAACAGGCGTAGAATCACTTAGATTTAACGTTTTCAAATTGGTCATATTTAGACTTTGACTTTGAATATTATAAGATTTCCAGAGTTTTCTTAATATACATCAAACATGTACTTCAATCGACCACAGATATCGGTACCTTCTAATATATCCCTGAATACCGTATATACGATTCATAAAATCGTATATAAAAATCTAGATGATATACTTCATGTAATAGTAAAATCAGCTGTACACTAAAACACTACAAGGAAATCCGTTTTATTACAGGCACTATTTGTTTTCAAACGTTGGACCGTGCTACGAGCAGACTTTAATTGCCCCGGGGTAGTCTCGTTAGGCCGTCTGTCGGTCTGATTGACACGTATTCAGCTATTGAAACGCAACTAACCGAACGGGGACTCTTAAATTTTTGACGATTTTAATTTTGGCGTATTAGAGCTACGGCGTAATAAACACGCTACGCCGTAACCCGCTAAATCTGAAACTGTTGGGTTATTGTTATATAAATAAAATATATTTATTGGTTTTAAGTGGTTTTAACTAGACGAGGATATTACCTTCATTAAGGTCTACTTGTTTTTGGTGAACACACTCTCACTTTCTTATTAACCTTAAAAATACACAAAAGTACATGTACCAGTTACTGTAGTGTGAAATCGGGTGTGTTTTTAAAATTATTAATAACTTTAAGTAAGCTTTCTATATCTTGGTAGCTTTTACCAGGTAACCACTCCCTTACCTTAGCTATGATTTAATACAAACCATGAAACCTATACGCTTATTCTGACAGGAAAAAGTAATTAGAAGGGTAAAGGGAGCGTTGCCTAGGCAACGGGAAACCACCCAGGCAACCCTAAGAAATGCTTTGGAATCCTGAGTTTACCACCTGCCAGTAACTTTTTTGACATTTAATTCTTGTTTATATTCATAATCAAAATCAACTAAGGTATACTTATGAATCGTCAAAAAGAGAAAGTTGTAAAAAAAATGATTACATTTATTGCCAGTTCCCAAATAAACGGTGTAGGGCTGACGAGAAGAACTGGCAAGAAACAGTCCGACACTTCTTTAAATCACCTAGCATAATAATATTGCGGTCCACAGTACGGTTGTAAAGATCTGCAACCATAACACCACCACCAGCGAAAGCGTCAGTATCTTTATTAAATATCAAACATGAACCTATAATGAGTCCCATCTGTCTTTAGATATATTTGGCCGAATTAGAAATTCTTTAAAAAAACTAAGACTCAACCTCGCACACTCACTCACACAACAACCTCATTGCACACACTAATACACACACAAACACACACACTTAAATTCTCGTTCTTCACATAATATACTCCACTTGTTCATATGTACGAGTATATATATATTTTTATTGATTTTTTTCTGTTCGTGTTTTTTTGTGTTGTTATTGTATTTTCTGATCTTAGATTCTATTTCCGGTTCTATGTTTTAACCCTATTTTGGCTTTATTTTTAATCTGTATTTGTTGTGTAAACTTTTTGTGATAAGCCGTATAGGTTTAAGAAATAAAAAAATAAATAAAAATAAAAACAATTAAAAATTACCTTTACTATCATCGGTGGGCATAGCGTAATAGGAGCACACATTTACGTTATAGTGAGAACAACCCGCAAACACACAGTACACCGAGACCAAACCAGGAAAAAATATTAGCATAACAACACAAATTCAAGTCCCACCAGACACCACAATATTTGAGTGTGAATAGTGTACAATATTTGTGTAAATAGGTTTATTATCATTAAATTTGTATCACAGTATAATTAGAATTTAATACTATTAACAAACGCGAACGATACTTAATCACGTTATTCGAATTATAACACAGTAATATTTCACACTCCAACAAAGTCATAATAAACTCGATACGACTAAATGTATTGCTCTCGAGAGCATATTTCATTAACATTTCAAAGTTTTAATGATGACAAATCGTGTATTCAAATACGTATTTAGAATCTTATTTGTTGTTTAATTTGAGCACGAGCCTTCAAAAGATAATTAGTGTGGCAATTAATAACAACGGAACGTGTGGGATTAATTTGATGTCACCTAATCTTATACATCATTCATCAAGCATTTCAAATTTTACTACGTAAGTTTACCCTTTAGAACAATATCACAGGAGCCATGTTTAAACCCCATACCCGGTCTTTCAAAGAGACCTGGCAACGAACTGTTGCAGATGAGGTGAAGAGAGGACTTGGAGCGAGATGGTGTAAAAGCGGTGGTAGTGTAAAAAATGACGATTCAAAAGTGTCTTTTTAAAGACCTACTTGAATAAAGATATTTTGAGTTTGAGATAAAATGCAAGGAGTCCGATAGAGCGTCATGAAGGATTGCTGTCCATGCTCTCTGCCCCATCGAGGGGACATAGAATCAAGTCAAAGTCATGTTTAACCCGTAGTGGTTTAAACCCCTTTTCCCGATTCTCACAAGTGACGCTACATTAAATATGCTTGGCGATTAAAAAGAGTAGCGGAGAGTTTCTTGCCAGTTCTTCTCGTCAGTCCTACACCGTTTATTTGGGAACTGGCAATAAATGTAGTCATTTTTTTTACAACTTTCTCTTTTTGACGATTCATAAGTGTACCATAGTTACCCATGTGAATAAAGATATTTTTTGATATTTTTTGATATTTAATTTTTTTATTTTATGTCAAGCCAAACATTGCCAAAAGAATCTTGCTATGATACTTGTGCTTAAACATACATTCCTAGAAAATCTTAAGTGTAGACGAAACATTCTGAACTATTGTTTAATGTTTGTTTTTACTCTTCACACAGTCTTTAAACTAACGTTTTCTAAGAGCTTTTATATTTTAAAACAATATACATATTACAATAGCAATGCTCTGTATTATTTAGCCTTAAAATCTATATTGACAAAAAATCAAATCGCTGTTTTGATCGCAAACAATGCACTGCTTTTACTAATTTAATTCATTAACAAAGTCCACAATACTTATCTTATAAAATATTTATGTAATTTTCTATTATAAATTTAAAACATTTAAAATGAATTTAACAACTGAAAATCCAACTGAACTTTCACCGAAATTGCGAGCGTGTATCGGATGTGACGACCGGAAAATTCAATAGCTCGGATGATCCAACCTAGTCTCGCGAGCGGTAGCGATCTCATAAGCGGTGCGGGCTTCAATGTCGATAAAACGATTTTCACTACAAAATAGTACAAAATTGAAAGCCTTTTCAATACTAAAACACCACTATTGGAGCACTGAAGTGTTCGACCGTTCGTTACAACGCCGCTAAAATATTTTCACAATTTTCATTTGACAAATTTCATTGAATAGGTGGTGAAAATGACAGCATGCTTGATTTATTTTTCCTTTAATATAAATATTAGAACATAAACTCATGCTAAGCGTTTTGTTTAATGTAATGTTGCTTTAAATTACACCTGATTTGAAAAAGATTGCAACTTTAAAACATAATGTTATCAATATTTGCTATGAAAATGGTACAAAATAATAAGGTTTATAATTCTTATCAGATGAGTCAAAGAACGAGAGGATTTTAACAATTGTCTAAACTATCCTTACTACTTTAAACCTAGACAGTTTAAAAAAAATTAAATTAGCTTACTTACTAGAAGTAAACAAATATTGTAATAATTTGTTTATACTATATACTATTGTATATATATACTTTAAGACTTCAAAGAAACTCATTAGTTTCTCATAAGCAAACTCATAAGATTTATGCCCTGATGAGTAAACATTCATATTTAGGGTCTGAGAATCAGCAGTTAACTTGTTTAAATATAACAAGTTAAGTACCATACACAACGGAGACGCGTAAAAAGTCACACTTTCGTTTTTTCAACTTAGATTATTCTCTTTGTATTTTATTCATAGTAATGTTTACAAAACTTGTAAAAAGGGCTACTAAAAATTACTATCCCACTGAGTTTCTTGTGAGATCTACTTAGCTGACGTAGGGAACACAAACTTAGTTTTAGTGCTTAATAATTGTTATTATAGTGATAACAATTCTAAAAACCTGAACTTAGTTTTAGTGCCTAAATAATAATTACTATTATAGTGATTACAATTAGAGATACTTTTGATTATCTTCTAATATACATTAGACAGATCATAATTATTGTATACAATCAAATTGTAATACTAATCAATACGGGAATAATTTTCTACATTTTCAACAGTTTCAATCGACTTTTCACTTTGGAATAGAAAAACTTTACGTACGTAACGTTACGTTATACGTTTTCTTCGTTTCGCCCCTTGGTCTCGATCGTTCCATCTAATTGCCGCGTACCAGAGCCGCATTTTTCACACTGCTCACGATTCGGCCCTATCGATTGGAAGCTTCTAAGAATGCCAAGAAATTAATGGAATTCAGTAATCAACTATGTACGTTTAGTTAGAATTATTAAAATAGACTAAAGTCATTCTTATTTTACATTAAAAATATTTTTAGTCATTGGTACGGACCATTGTATAATACTTAGTAAGTTTTATGTTAAAAATCAAAGCAGAAGCAAACATTGATTCCTTCAATAAGTCTCTCATTTGCAGCAGAATTAAAGATCTTTTTATTCTTGTTTAATCTAGGAATAGACATTTAATGGATGAACTGTATTTTCGGGAAAGTTTTTCTTACAAGTTTAAATAATCAAGTATATAAATAACTATCAGTTACGTGACAAATTTCTATACTTCGTCTGTCCTTTTCATAATAAAAAAAAGTATTTAAAGTATAAAATAAGGTATTTATATAATTCGACTCCAATTTTTTAAATTGAATTTATATTATGTTTACATAGAGGAATGATTTATTACCGTGATGCTCTCGTATAATCACGATATAACAGATACTTATGATTATCATCTGATCCATAGTATCATTAGCTTATCATAAGTTAAGGAGATCGTGAGTGCGTTACCGGCCTTTTAGGATACGCTTTTTTTTTGAACCCCAAGCCGTCTCGGATACATTAATGTGATACGATTGCCATATGAATAATTTTTAAACTTTACTTATCCGAAGGTTCTCAATACGCACGGTAGACTGCGCGAACTTAAACTCAAGGGTGTTTTATACATGAATAATGTATGAGGTAAATTTGCAAGTGTTTCAATTTACACCCAACACCACTTGGGTCCACGTAGCGCAAGTGCATAAACAAAGCGAGTGCGAACGGGGACAAGAGCGCGGGATTACCTGGCGTTGCGGTAATAAAAAAATCGACGACAATCTAAAGATTCAGCCATTATATGAATATGACGGCTTTTAAATGACTGAACTGGCTGAAAAGGCATACTATACCGTAAACGAATATTTAGAGGACAAATATCCCTTTAATGTGTCGGCAATTGGCTCAGCATCGGGACAGTTCAATTCTTGAGTAGCCTTACAATTCTCTGTTATTTTAATTGTAACACAATTTTGTATTAATTGTTTATTTTAAAAGAGCAGCTTTCAAGTTTCTTGCTGGTTCTTTTTGGTAGATGACTGCCTTCCGAACCGGTGGTAGTGTAAAATTTGACTATTGAAAAGTGTCTTTATAAAGACCTACTTGAATAAAGATAATTTTGAGTTTGAGTTTACTCACTCGTTAAAGTAATTAGTTATTGTTATGTATGTTGTATACTTAAAATGAGTTAATTTTGTTTAAATTAATATAATTATAATTAATAAAATATAATATAATTTTGTTTGTATTAAAACAAACGAGCCTGCAGACCTGCAATGCCAGACTTACAAGCAAGAGGTTGCTCTTTTGGAAGCTTCCAAGTCGCAATGTTCGAAAGTACCTGCGCCAGCAGCAGGTTCCATGAAGCGTTTGTCCAGCAGAAGCCTTGGAATCTTGCTTTGAACGCTGAGTTGTGGAACGCGTGGTAAGTAGGGGTGGAATTTGTTTTAATAAATAGATACATTACATACGATAAATTAATTTTACTATGTATAATTAAATGTAATTAATAGCATCAATTTAATGTAAGTGCTTGAATACTATTCTATTATATCTCAGTGCAAAAGGGTAAGTGGCTCCTTAATATATTTCACACAATAGTACCTCTATCCAGGACTTTCAAATCCACGAGTTGAATTATTCTGACCCTAATAAATTTACAGAGTCAAACGGACGGTGTTAGACAAATGGCTTTCAAGACGTGTGTTAAGACATTATTTTACGTTTGTTAGACATCTCATTTGTACTGAATGCTTTAGGTATGTGAAGTAAGATGGAGCAGATACAATTAGCATATTTTTTTATAGTTTGTACCTTTGTATATATCTTATTTGTACGAAAATGTCTAGCTGGGACTACCTGGGATAAATAGTTGTGACTCGCACTTGGCTTTGTTTGAAATAGGCATGCTTGAAACTAAGCTTAAATATTTATCAGCAAATTCATAACATATCCTAGTTATGTAAAGCTATTGGAGAAGCTTGAGAAAACAGTGTTTGACGTAGGTATCTTCTCGACTGGTTAATTTTGGTACCGTCGTAACCTAAGATATCAGAAGATACGATGCTATATTTTTTAGGATTTAAATTTTAGATTGAAAAGGCTAACTGAAAAGCTCTGTAAGCCCAACATTTACTGTTCGCACAGACTCATGAGCCATACAAATGATAACAGCAAAGTAATGAACACAATTGGGATTTAAATAATTTAGTAGTGTTTAATATTAATTACATAGACAACCCTTTATATTAAATTCGGCGTTGATATACAGCGTTTTTCCTGTTGCCAGGGAAAACTCGGCCTGAATCCGTTTACGTATACAAAATGTACAAGCGAGATGTTAATTTAGAAAACACATTTGCCTTGAAGTGTTTAGCGTAATTTTTCTTCGCCGTTTCCTGAAATAAATTACAAGTATCGCACAAAAGGCTCGAGGCCCAACAACATCCGTACGGCCTTTCCAAACTGATCACGGATTTCCGTATAAGACAACATTTAACAATGGAAACATTTAATTCTCATTGACGTTTTGTATGGAACACTTCCTTGTTATTAAAACGTTTACGTGGTAATTGACATATTCAAAGAGGTCCGGCTGTGGAATGTAATGTTTCACGTAGAGGTGGAACCGAGGATCCTTCTCAGGTTGACCATCTATCGTATCACCGCATGGCGTTGGGGCAGGCGTGCGTGGCATAGCAGGACTTACTTTTGGTAACATGAATGGCCCCCTCCCCTGCTCAAGCTGTGGCCTCACCTTTCTCCACAAAAATGGCTGCTTGTGCTGCGAACCGTGGTGTGTAGCGAGGTGTCTGGTATTACGTTCCTTTGGAAGTTCCACAGTCAATTCATACATCTCGGGAAGAGATAAGTACCAATAATCAGCACCATCCCCAATTATTGGGAATAATCTCTTGTTGCTAAACCTCGGTCGGAATTTCCTTACGAATTCGTTGTATTTACGCTTAAGCCTCCTCATATACTCTGTATATCGTATAGACTTGAGGAGCTTTTCGAATTCTGACAATTCAAACGTCGCTTTATTAGAGTATACTCCAGCGCATACGTACGTCCGGAGTAGATGGTGAAGTTTGTAAACAACATACGCCAACCATTGGCAAGCCTCGCTTTCTAGAATACGTAAATCGTCCGCTCGACTCCTGATACCAAACTCTGCAGCTTCAGCGGCACGTCGTTCGCCTCTTTCTGTGACTGTTGCCAGCCATTTTCTGTATGACCGATAACAAAAGTTTTTGCGTCTTGAATAGTGACCTCGCCATAATGCCTGTTACAATCGAAACTTTGAACATCTAGTAATTTAATTTGCTGGCTGTACTTGCTATACGCAAAGAACGCATACAAACAATTCTCGTTAAGAATAAGCTTGCGTTTAGATACCGCTGCTACTACCATGCTTTTTTTACCAATGATTTCGATATAATAGGCAGAACGGCCTCAATAAGGATTCGATCTGATAGCGGTAGAATTATATATACGCTATTGGCTAAATTGCAACTTGTTCAAAGAATATTGTCGGTCTTTGAATGTAAATACTAAGACAGGCTGTATGTTACAAATTGTTATGTACTTTTTACTAACATATTGTTAAATACTAAATGTTATGTTAAATAAATAGAGCTATCTTAGATGGATATAACTCAAATAGCCGGTAATTCTCGCTCGGTTTACCTGTATTTTGGTGGCAGCTTGCGCATAATGTCTCCCGTGCTTATTACGAACCGCTCTCCTCAATGCAACGCGGTAAGCTGTCCGAGCTTTATGTATTCTAAAAGCGCATTGAATGATTGTAGCGTTCACGGATAACCAGGCGATATGCTTACGTATCAAATAGCCTCTAGTCATCCGCTGTAATAACAAAACAGCGAGGAAGCGCGTATGTCTCCTCCCTTCAGCAAGATCTGTACGGCATTGTAGTTCCTCATAAAAGTCGTACGGGTTGGGTAATAATCGGTGTACGGTCGCCATAACACATGAATTTTTTATAAACAAAAAATGTTGACGTTACTTGACAAGTAATTTTTACATATTTCAATAAGGTTGAATAGTTTTTATTTGTTATGATAGGTGGAGAGTATTTTTATTAGTGACTTGCCCGTTTCGCCTGAAGCTGCGAATGTATACGAGTTCGCAAACCCTCAGGTGTGCCCGTGTGTGACGTCATGAATAATTCAACAATAGGCAATGCGAGGTGTATTCTTATTTATTTCATCCCGTAATTTACGGCACAATTTTCTTATAAATCTAAAGGCATAATATGTATAGCGTTCTAGTTATTTAAAAAAATACAAAAAAATCTACTTTGATGTAAAGAGCTAACTCGTTGATTTGTGTATTGGATGTGTATGACGTCACACAAAATATAAATATACTAGACTATTTAAAAGCAAAGCTCAAATCCTTGTCGTCGCCAACGCCGTCTAGTCACGATAATAACTAGTTATCAAACTAAATAAACTCAAATACGAGGCTATTTTATTGTTAAGATACTACCTTTATCACATTAAACTTATAAATAACGACAGAGATACGATTTTAAAAATGTGTGGTGACTGGAAAACCTCACTGGTTCAGAGAAAATCGTCACAGATAATGCCATTTGTTTAACAATGCCTCTGAGAGGTCCCTACTATTCGGCCTCCCGAGTGTATATTGCTTGTTTACTTAAGGCCATAAAAATACCTGAACTTAATTATTCTAGTTGTTTCAAGACAGGCAATTAAGCATATATAAATGTGTGCAATTTTTTCAAAAGTTAAAAAGCTTACAAATTGAACTTGTTCCAATTAAGGCAAAGTCAGCTAGTAAAGCTCGCGTAAGCGGATATAGGGAGGCTGTAAGCCATGTGTCATTTTCTTAAAAGAACCTTTGTTTTTTAATGTATCAATGTATGCGATAATAAATCATAGAAATATTATCGTAATAAATATAATTTATTATAATTATTTGGTTCGATCAATGAATCGATTTTATGAACTTTTATAATTCGATTTTTTTGATTATAATTTGTTTGTTTTAATATGTAAGGTATTTTTTGTTTTATTGTAAAGTTTACATGGCATTAAAAAAGGACCAAACCATTTAAAAGGCTTTCTATTCTTGATTTGACTTTTCGACAATCAAGTCAATCACATCTGTCCACTGTCAAAGTATATTTACTGTGTCTATGCTTAAAATTGGTTCAAGTGACCCAAAGTGAACCAAAATTGTCCCCGCTTCATAGTTATTAGAAACAGCATTATGAACGGGGTATTTCATAGTGTATTATCGAAGTATAGACATTTAAGTTTAGTTACATTTCCTTTTGGTTAAATTGCTACTCATGAACGTAGCTTGTAATTTTGTTAATTGTTCAGGTGAAAGTAATTATCAGGTTTGTACCCATAATGAAGATATTGTTTAAAATCACCTATACTTTGACGAGTATATAATTTATTAGCATCCATAACACTCTTCGAGCCGTGAAAGTTTAAATAGTCATATGTATTACAAAAACATTGAGACAGTCCACACACCACATGGAAATATAATGTAGCATATTCTTATTTTATTTTTATAATTTTATAAAAGTTTTATTAAGTTTTTAATTGAAAAACGTACGCATAATTTTAGTTTGTTTCGATTTTTCGAATTTACGCCATCTAGTGCCGCAAATTGGCATTACATTTTTATGGAATTACTTGTCCGTACGTATTTCGAAGATTTATCATTTAAGAAATTTTACAAAATAATATTTGTTCCCATTATGTGGTATATTCAATAGCGATAAAGGCATATGAGTAGACTAATTATAGTCAGACTAATTATGTCTGCTTATAATTACCTACCTAATTTTATTTTATTTTATTACATCTGTCCCCAAACATCTTATGTCCTATATATATATAAAAAAATAATAAACTTATAAGATAATAAAACAAAGTATACACACAAAACAATAATATGGGAACTTGAAACATTAAAGATATAAAACAAAATACAATATACATAATAATACAAACAAGATACAACATACATGCGAACACCATCAGGATTTAAAGGTTTGTTTTTTTAAGGTGTTTAAAATGCCTTTAAAAAGGTAAGCAGAGTCGGCAAAACATCAACCGAGTCGTCCACATGTGAATGTTAAGACATTTAACATTACTCTATTGAAATGAGAAGTAACTGAGTCATGAATACTTGCTGAAATACTAATTCGCCTCGTCCTCAAGATGCAAGTCCTCAAGATGGTGCAGGGTTTAAAGTTATTTCTGCTAATATCCTTACTCTAAGCATACTTTGGATAGAACTTTGGGATAACTGGGGTTGTACTAACTTCAATAATACTTAACACTTTAGTCTTGAGAACATACGTTAAGACATAAAATTTAAGTTTCTTTATAAATCAATTACACAATTACTTAAAAAACTTTCGGGCTTACAATAATTTTATTGTTATATAAATATAATAATAATATTAAATTATTTAATTTAACTCATGAATCACTGCACAGATCAATAAGACGTGATTTTATGTGATTAATATATTAGTAATTTATACCGTCGTATTCGTACATTAAATAAAAATAAATAGAAACATTTGCCCTGAGGTTATTGAAACTATATGCGGCGTAGAAATTGTATTTATAGCGAGAAGGTAAAATGGGTCAAGTTACAGATGTCATAGGTCAAGTGGTAGAGACCCTGAGTCATCAAAATAAAGCAGGGTCACCAGAAGAAACTACACTAACATTTCAAAATACTGTTTTGATCATAATTCACAAATATGATCTTGTAAGTACAAATTTATTATTTCGAATATTGTTAACAATATGATAAGAGCGTACCACTTCCTTAAAGGCTGGCAACTCACTCGCGAGCTCCCAAAATTCTATAAAAAAATTATGGACAGTCTAAAATATTTTTCTTCTTAACAAGTAGTTCTAAGTGCAAAACAAATATACTTATTCTTTTGTTGCCATGCCACTATCAAAATTAGATATTCATAGTTTGACCCGCAAAATTTGGATATAAATAAATATTTTCTTATCATCCCCTACTTCTTTCATCCTTGTAATCTATATCTATCTCTATATCTCATGGCAGACACAGTAAGTATCATTAAAAAGTACTTCTTTAATAATCATATATTTATTAACTCACATGTTTCCTGCTTTCCATAGATACTGGTCAGTAGGGCAAGGTGAAGTAAAAACAAAAATATTTTTTACATACCTCCACGCTTGTTAGTGAAGAACTAGTATATAAATAAAAAAAAAAGCGACGAAACCTAATTTTGAACATCTCTACTTCGTGTATTATTTATCAACGCCTACATTTTGGTCCTTCGAGCCGGATCAACGCCTACACAATACTTCAAAGGACGGCATCGCACTTACGAGCCCCCGGCCATGTCAGTGTCTACGGCAGGGATTTAACTATTGCTGCTGCTCATTTATACAAAAACCTTTAATCTCATGAAAATAAATTTTCTACTTTGTTTATATTAAACTTCACGAGAGCTCTGCAATAAAGATGTCGTAGACATCTTTGTACAATAAACCGTCCTTATATATGTTGCATAGAATTATGGCGTTTTTATATCTTGGCTCCAGTTGCTTAGCGGCACCTCGTAAAACTTGGCAAATTCAATAAGAATTTTATGAACACTCAGCATAAGTAAATAAGGCTTTCTCAGGTGAAAAGGATGTTATGTATTCATATTAAAATAAAATACGCTGTAGTATATGATATATATATATATATACACACACACATATATATGTGTGTGTGTCTTGTATATATATGTGTAAGTCCTGTAATGAGTAATTCAAATTTAATAAATTTTATCTTTTACGCCCAGTAGGACGAGAAATGTGCGCAAACGAGTTGATTCCATAATAAATTTATTAATGCTATTCAACTGTGGTTTATTTTTGATTAAATTAGTTAACACTTATTCTATTGATGCTTATTGATAAAATTGAATTTAAAATTGCTGAATGATAAATGAATTGCATTGACATCAACTCAAGATGGTGGTAAGCATTTCAATTTGGTCAGAATTTTGAATTTAGAACTCCAATGCCTTCCCAAGAGGTGTTGCAAATAAAATATCAAATACTTACCCGAACAAATTCACAAAGCAAAATGAGGCAGCGTGTATCTCTGCATAAATCTTATATCACAAGGGCAAAATTTAAAATATTTCACTCAGGTAAACAGTATCTCAAGTTTATAAACTTTTCAAACATGTTACCTGTATTACTAAATTCCTGAACAACTCCGCGTGGAATATTGGTAAAGTTTTCATTTTTCTAACTCGGTTATTATGTCACAAGTGGAAGCGCCTGTGAAAATATTTAAAGAATTTTCCGTTTTGAAAATCGAACGTGCAAACATGTCAATGCTGTATCGTTTTACAGAGCTGTACTTGAAAGATTTTTTACTTAAACCTTAGTTATATTTGATAAGGTCGAGATTGTAATTTACGACTGAAGCCAGAAAGGATACACAAGTTTAAATAACATTACTCTTAAGCTAATTCCATCTAACAACCGCTTTTTTTTCTCCAACTATCATTCCTAAAGTCACATTCTGGTACACAGTCGGATGTCGAATGATTAGCGCGGAATGGGGCTTTGCTGACGGAGAGTCGTACGTAAAAGAACATAATAATAGCTGTAGCTCCTTCGGTGTAGCTTCTTCGGTAACAGTCGCTTGATTTAATTTTTACTCTTATATTGTTTAAATCTGAAATTGTCTAATTGTTATAAACATAAATTAATTGTTTTATATAAACGACATGTATCCTCGTCCTACGACCGATAATATAAAAAATGTTCATATAAAACACTTATTTTCCCTAATTTATATTTAAAAATAAAACACTTAGCAAAGATATTAAATACTTTATTACCGTTAAAAGATTTAAAGCAGTCGAAAATAAACTTGTTTTCATCTCGCATTAACTCACAAAATAGCTGTCGTATTTGACGAAAGTAAATATTTGAAATCAAAGGAATTTCGTGCCTCATTTAATTGATTGAGCTTTGAAGATGTATTCGAAAGCTCTTGACCGTAGCATTTATAAATATATGGCCTTCAAAATTATTGTGAAAATGTCCCGTACCAGAACAAATGTTTTTATTATTCCATTGTTTAAGGGTTTGTTTACGTATGTGTAAACAAAATCGTCTAAGAAGTAAATTAATGCTTTCGTTACAATTGAGTTTAAGAAGTAATTATTTATAAATATCAAAACGTACAAATATGAAAATATTTTAAATAAAGGCCATATAAGAAATATTATTAAACAACTTATCAATAATTCACGAGTGCTACAATAAAAATGGGTTATTATTTTGCATGTATGTTTACCCTAACATTGCATTACGCACCGCATCATACGCTACTTTGCTTAAAAATGTTTAGTTTTTGCGTATGAAAAGGCAGTTCTATGGAGATTTAATGAGAGCTTAGGGAGGCTTTTTAAAAGCGACTGACCATTACGTGACAAGAGGATGTCTGAATTGCATGTCCACACTTCCATGCTGTGTTGATTCAAACCCCATTTACTTTGTTCCTTGACATCAGCCGGACTGAGTCGCGAATGATATTGTTTACTCGACGATTTTGTAGCAATTGTCATAACATATATATGTATTGACAAAATGTATGCATGTATGATGCTGATCATACTGGTAAAGATAATAAAAACTAGTCAAGATCCAAAAGCGTCGGCATTTAAATATATAACGACCTTTTTGGCGGCTTTTATTTCAACCAATCAGAGCGCGAGGTTTGTCGCATCATCTGCGATGTAATACTTTAAAATTGATCACTGAGATTTGTATGAAAACTCCACAGCGTCTTGGTTCATATCAACCAAATTACCAAAACCTACCTAATTACTTTAAGTTGTATAGACGTAGTTTGATATTTTTTCGTCTCTCTATCCTCTCCTATTCACTGTAAAGAGACAAACACCAACAGAAATTTGTTATGTATTTAACAAAGTGTTTATTATATTTTTATGTTTGTTTTGTGTGTGTTCAAACAAGTTAGTTCGAGAAAAAGTAGTTTTTTTTATATCTTGAAAAGTATTGCTATGATAAGTATTATAATTACTATTTAAAAAGCAAATGAAGTTGGCACTTAAACAATTCTACAATTACCAATAATAGGAAAAAAAATTAGATACTAATTTAGACACGGTAGACTGAGCAACTAAATGCCAGCACAGTAAGGCCAAGTTCTTAAAAACCATTAGGAAACAGCTACTATAATTTCCATTCGAACCTTAATTGCCCAAATAAAGCGTCGCAAATGGAACTGGATAAGCCAATCTCCGGAGAGAACCCAAGAATATTTCGAAGCAGGCCCTCGACTGGAATCCTCAAGGGAAGCGGAAGCGGGGTCGTTCCAAACAGACCTGGCGACGTACCATTTCTAGATGTGGCAAAAGAAGCCGGTAAGACTTGGAGCAAGGTAAAATGCCACACGTAGGTAAGAACGCGATGGAGAATTCCTGTGATGCCCTCTGTAAATCGTGGGGACGTAATGAGTCACAATGTCCATTCAATAAAGGCAAAATAATATTTCTATAAAATAAAACTATTATAAAAACATTACGCAACGTTCATTAATTAAAATCAAACATGAATGAAACTTAACTGGGCATTAAAGACATTTGGAGCGGTCCTAACAAGGTTCCCTACTATGCCCCTTTACTTTTGCCCGCTACGAATGTTTCTTTGACCACTGGCAGCCATTTACTCGATCTAAAGCAACGTCTAATTACTAAGTTACTAATGGTTTAATATATTATATTATATTCGAATAATAGTTGATCTTAGGTTCGCGGTAAGTGGTGCTTTTCAACTAATGGTGTAACATAGTGCTTTCAAATAGATTTAATGACTACCGTGTAACATACACGTTCCATATATGTATGTGTACTTGTGTGGTCCTTTCATAAGTTTCAATTAAATTTAAATATGAGGTACTTTTATAGTATAAGCCTATAACGTCTTATTAAATCTTAATTCATTTAAGACGAATCATAAGTCTGAGATTATATGAAATTTGTGAAGTTTATCGGATATTTAAATGAGGAAAACATTATTATATTTTTGTATATTTCATTGCTGAGGAACGTAAGATAAAATACAGCTCGTTCTCTAAATACAAGCAATACATTGCTTAAAGGAAACATATATAACTAACTTTGTATATAAAACTTAAGGAAAAACAATTATTTAAATTTAATAACCACACCATAACGTTATAGATTCCCAAACACGGATAAATAAACTGTTTTTTAATACAAAAAAGGACTACAAGAATTTTCAATCGTCAATGAAGTAGAAAAAAGTATTTATTAATGCAAGATTAATTTAGCGAATTGCTATTATACGCCATTAGATGGCGCGTATATACATTTCAATCAGGTTTAATAACAATATTATTATTTAATAAAATTATTTTAAAAAATTATTAGTAAATAGTAATATAATGATACTGTTCACTGGATTAGTAAAGTGGCGCAATCGCACGGTTAAGTTTCTCTTCTTTTCTCACGGAAGAGTTTCTTTTGGTCAGTCACTTCTCTTGGTAAAAATATTTTTTTAGTTTTAGCATACATTCCTATTATAGCCATTTTATTTTCTAATAAAAACAATTCTTAATAGACAACACATTAAACTATCTGGTGGAACAAGGTAGCCAGTTGCCGCTCAACTTATTCGTCCCTGTTATTTTGTAATTAAATTTGCGTACGCTTCAAACTCAGACCTGCCCTGTTGTTAAATTTCTCTCTACCGAACATTTTACATAGATACCATATAACTTTGTATTTTACACATTTAAAATTACATTTTGCACGAAAAAAAAAGCGTCACTTCACATTCTATACTGTGCTGACAAAAAATACTTTTAGTTTTCACATAATAAAGAAACCAATTGTTTTTTCCTATTCGTCTTAATTACGTATATGTTAATGTTAAATTAGATGATTATATAATATATACTGTACATAAAGTTTAAAAATAGTTAATTTACTGTTTGCCACGGGCGGTTACTGCAAGTAGGTCCAAGTAAGGTATATAGGTGTGTACCTATAATACAAGCTATACATAACTTAATATAATTTAACTACCGAAATTCGAACCTGTCTAGCTGTCCGGCATTGTAACCATTGCGCCAACGGAGTCAAAATACTTGTTTCATTTAAAACTTACATGAAATACGATGAATGGAAAAATCTTAATTTCATATTAAAAGCAGGATCACAGAACTCAGTCACAATCTAAAAAGGAAAACGAACAAAACTGGCTGGATTTTTGTCGCTATTCAGGAATTCTGGATGGATTAGTCTGTACGTTGAGAATTTCAACGTAAGTCAATACTTTTTCGTTTTGTAATTCCACCCTATTAATGAGAACTGGAGACAGACGTCATGGTACCCGGATCAAATGATAGGGTTTAGATAATTTCAACTTAGGATATTAAAGTTATCCATATATATATCAAAAAAATGTTAAGTAATTTCTGTTATTAATTGATTTATCTGTTTTAATATAAGAATCCTATTGTATTAACAAACATAAACATTAAAAAATATTAATAAAAATGACTAAGAATATTAAACAAAGTACCACAAAACTAAAAGAAGTTTAAAAAGTTTGGACCTTGTGGTAGAGTACCCATAATGTTTGCATTCCCTCGCTGTATCGCGATACTTATACGCTGAACGAGAAATGCACCATTTTTGGATCAGCGGTACTGACGGTTAAAATACGATACTTTTATACGATCTACGATCACAATCGACTTGATCAGTCTTTTGTAAAAGTATTAATTTTGTATATTTAAAAAGTTAATAAGGCGGATAGTTTATGAATTTTTCTTTTTTATTGACAAGACTCACTTTTCTAAGTAATTAATAAAAACAATAAAAAATATATAAATAACCTTTACTATCATCGGTGGGCAAACCGAAATAGGAGCACACATTTACGTTGTAGTAAGAACAACCGGCAAACACTCAGTACACCGAGACTAAGCCAGGAAAAATGATTAGCAATTCAAGTCCGACCAGACACCACAAGTAGCACCCGTTCACGAGAACGACGCATGGCCAGCCATCTCATTGTAAGTAAATAAAAAGTAACTAAAAAAAAGAATGTCAATTCTTTCAAATTTCTTCAGTTTTTTTAATTAACGTAAGTTCGGGAAAACCATTTCCCCAAATGTATTCCCTCAAAATGTACTTTGTTATTCTTCCTTAGTTTTTTTTTATAATTACTGTAAGCTTTTTGTGCGTGACATGTACGCCTACTAAAGGTTACATGTTACGTGTATGTTAATTAGATAATAACATAGATCAATATACATTCAATTACATCTAGCTTAAGATTAATCAGCAATTATATAACATTATATGCTAAGAAAGATAATTGTTATATAACTATATTTATTTATATCTTTTCCACATTCAAATACAAAATATTATATTTTTTAAACCTGAAACTATAGTTACAATATAAAGGACTTTGGACCGTGTGTTTTGTATGAGTGTGTGTTTATGTGTGAATGTGTATACAAGCTTTAATAAGATAACTTCGCTTGTTGTCATTATGATAGAATGATGTTCATAGATCATAGAATCGTATCAGCGATCAATTGTGTACGTCATTGATTTTCTAGAGCCCTTAAAAGATAACCACAACAAACTCAGCTTCAGTATATTTTTTTACAAATGTCCTTATTATTTAGCTTTTTTATCGTTTAAATATTCCTTAAACTATATAGGACGTCCTCAAAAATATTTGCTTAATAAAATTTGGAATTTATAAAAAGACAAATTTGGAACACCATTTGGGAGCTCACGGGGAATTACTATGCATCTGTCTTTTCATCCCACTTATGGGTGCGAGTTATTTATTAATATCCAATCACAAAACTTAGTCTCAATTACGTAATACTCTCTCTACAATACAAAAACTGTGTCAAAGCTCCTTGACACTAGAAAGACCTTACCGTAAAATGATTTTGCTTATACAAGCGTATCTTTGAAATCCGCTTTGTATAACTTGGGTATTCCCTATGTCAAACAGTACACTCGTCTCGGTCGCATATGCATCGCAGACTATTATTCTGCTTTGATTAGACCTTGTATAATGATTGACTTATATTGGTTAGTTAAATATCCCTTACTGTGGATGACTGAGTGATAATAGTCGTTTAAGTTTTGTAATTGCTATTTAACCTCGGCTCGGTTCACGTGAGGATGGATTATTACGTAATTAACTAAGTCTCGATTGCTGCAAATCGTTCGACGTATCGAGTTTTGTAATATATTTTTTCTATATAAAGGTTAGGCTTGTTTGTTCGTCACATGAGTTATATGCTTATAGTAAAATATACTAGGAGCAAAGATCTTTAAATAAGGTGTTGTGGTAAGCTTTTTTAAAATTATTTTGTCTCTCATAAGTAAGTAAATTAACGTCAATTAAAATCTTATCTAAAAAATACTATCTGCTTCTTATGAAACGTCTAATTAGGCATATTTTTAACTCCTCATATTTTAATACATAAAAAAAGTACCACGGGTTGGTACAAGCTCACGAAAAACAAAAACTCCAAAATCCACACAAACAGTCGAGCATACTACAACTTTGTTAATATTATTTTTGCATATTTATACTTCTACACTGTTAATTCTATCCCTATACTATCTATCCCAATTAATTGGGATTGCTAACTAATTGGTAATGAATGTATATGACGCCGTCCGCACATATTAAGAAGGCTGCATTTTTATAAGAACCCACATGCATGTCTTTTAGTTTGTTATCTGTCATTGTGTGGCCTTGCTAAAAATATATTTGTGAAATACGAAACACTAATTATTTTTCAAATACAAATCGACAAGGTTGTTATTTTATATTTACGTTAATTGTTTTGTAAATAAATCTTGACGATCTTTGAACAACGGTATATAATTACAAGGTTTGCGTTGGTTACAATTTAATTGGGCAACATAGATTATTTTGATAATTTTAACAAATCACTTTACATTTGTATAATATTGTTCTGTAACGTGTTTTTAAATATATTAATATACAATAATTTATATAAAATATCTAAGTACAAAAGCTTTTCCTTCCTTGAATTTGTTCCCATTGGAGTAGAGACTTTTGGAGACAAGAGCTGGTGCTGTTCTCGCTCAGCGTTTTCCATTACGGGTTCCCTGGGAGGATCACACTTTTTTATGTTTTAGTTTATTAATTTTGTTTATATTAGTCTTATCATTAGTTTAGTTATATAGCTATAGAAATATATACATACACACAAATGTATATATAAATAATGTGACACTGTAACCCTTTAGGCAAGCTATTTTAAATCCAACGCGCCAAATAATATTATTTCCGCTTTTACAACATTTTTGATTTATTTTCACTGAAATGAAATATTATAATGAAAAGTTATGCTTGTTGTTATAACTATAAACTAACATGAATTAAACAGTGAAAAAAAAATACAATTTTACCATATTCGCAACGGACACTCGGGTTGGTCTTGCGACCACACAAGGCCATTACATTACACATTTATAATCAGAATTAACCACTTTGTGATTTGTATAAATTAATTCGCAGTGCAAACTACCGGAATATGTATTGAAGCGTGAAATTTCAAGGCACCAGTACTAATTGCCCATAATAGGTGATCCGGGTTGATCTCTTCCAATTATCCGAGTTGTCTTTGATTGACCAATCGACAAGTTATACCTTGGTATACCCATTAGAATTTATTTTGATTTGTTTATTATTTATAAGATAATAAACAAATCAAACCACAACACTAAAACAAATTCAAAATGATGAGTCCTTGTGGCTATAATTCTGGCATCATTTCCTGTATCGCAATGCTTATACGCTGAGAGAGAAAAGCACCAGCTCTTGGTACACCGGTACTGACAACCAGCCCTACTTTTTTATATAACTAACTTCGACCATATGATACCACATTAATGTGCGTTAAATAAATATTTCATTCAAAAATCATGGGAAACCACTATATAACAAGGTCGATTTACGTGCACATTTTGGTTGGGATCATGTTACATTTTAACTAGCAACTACCGTGAATGACGGTTAGCCTGTTATCACGTTACAGATAGTACCATCAATCTTATACAATACAGGTCTATTTGCCTTTTTTTTTATCCAGTCAGTGTTTTAAAATTTGTTTTCTTTTATACCTCAGTGTCTGCATCTATTGTCTATTGTTGATCCACAGATAAAATCTACAGTGATCGAAGTAAGACGTACGCCAATCCAAGTTATAGATGTGCATGATACGAACAATTGAAACTCCAAACTTATAACTGTAAATTTTATAACTTAAAACAATTTCAACTTTCAGTTTTATTCAAGTATTCTTGTGTCTTTGATTGGTGTAGTGATTTGGCAAAAAATGTGTGCATATAAACATTAATATGCATATAAGCAACTGATAGTTATGAAATAAATAAAAATATACATAAAAAATGACTTATATTTCTAAAACTTATCCGATTCTTAATTATTAAGAAGTGACTCTGTACTTATCTCTCATGCCTCTATCATCAGCCTCAGCCTCTCAGCCTCTATCATCTCATCTGCCTCTATGTGTATATAAAATGATAGTCGATAGTAGATAGTGTATATAGAATGATGTCAGTTCCTACAACATTTACTTTAAAAACGTTACTTCGTGTACTTTCCGCAATAATATTTTATATTGCGAAGCTAGTGACGCTGTAAAGTTCAGGCCAAATCCGGGAATTTTTGCAGACGCTCAGGTAGACTGCTTCTACGCAGTCATGCGAAAAAGATGTGCATCCCTGGTGGGCAGGGTGCGGAACAGCTCCAACACTGTCTTGAACATGGTAGCAGATCGATGCGACTGTATGTACACGAGACACTGTTGTGTCGTATCGCATGACATGAAGAAAATTGCGATCTATCAAAATTTAATGTTACCAACATAGTTTTCTTGTACCTACTAACACTTATTACGTCTTGGTTACTTAATAAATTAATATTGTTATTATTATACACACACTGTTTAGCCCAAGTAAATAAAATAACCTAAAAACACACACGAACGTGTTAGCGTTAAATATATTTTGTTTAATAGTTGTGCTATTTCCTATATTAATTAACTATTTAGTACTTGTATTTCTCATTTCATCATTATTTATTATGCTTAATTATCTATTGTCAGGATTATAATACATATATAATTTGCAATATCAACCATACACAGTAATCATTGTCATAATAGTTATATTTACTAAAAGTAACTGTTTAATAATAATTTTACAAATATACAATCAAGGAATAACACTTACGTTTACCTCGTTTGCCAATCGGACCCAGAATGGCCACATACCACCGAAATCACAAAAGCTATCGAACATTATTCAAAAATGCTTCTAATCAATTCATTTAACCAAAAAGAGGTTCTAATGAATTTATTTCACAAAAGAGGTTTTAACAAACTCATGTATAATATTTAAAGATATGATTGTCTTACTATATGTAACATCTATTAATATTTACCATATTAATATACTGACAAACGCAAGGCAGCAGTGTATATATAACAAGAACACTGAAAAAGTTATTCGTTGCATTTAATTAAACCGTTACATTGCATCGTATGTGTAAAAATAAACGATTTCACATACCGTATCATCATTAAATCACAATTTGAATTGATCTAAGTGCACTCGATCAATCTATTGATCTGCGATTATAAAACAATAGTATTATGTTTACTCTCAACAGTCTTAGAGCTACTTGATGGAGCACCCTCTCATTGAGATTGTACTTGTTACAAACTTTACGGTATTTTTTTTTTACAACATAACGCGTCCACTTTGCATTTATATTTGATTCGTATACGAGCCGTTGGATAACAAAGTTGTGCTTGATAAACTTTATGAGAATCGCTAATGGAAATGTTCGGTTTATTGAAATATATTGCAATTTTGATGAAATAATTTTATATACACGTAAATTGTTTTGTAAAGGAATTGCTACTTAAGCAATAAGCATGCGTTCGAGTTTATTAATGAAAAAAATAGAAAATTAATTATAATGCAAACAGAAGATCATTGCGTATTATAAAGTATTTTATGTATTTTATTTATTTCAATTTTTTTATTCAGTTGGAATTTTTAATTTCTTTTGTAACATCTTCGATCGGGTATAAGTTAACGATTGATATTTTTTTGTAATGTGAAGAAAAAATACAAATCACTGCTATAAATTATGACTAATATAAAGGCTGAGCTATATTTAGGTATAAAAACCCAAGCGAACATCCAATTGTTAATATAAAAATCACAATATATATTCCGGGATTGGAATTTGGAACATCAACCTTTTTTTATGTAACAGGCGGCAAACGAGCAGGTGGGTCACTTCAAATGATACTAATCGCAGCCCCTGGACACCTGCAACGCCAGGAGTCTTACAAGTTGCCGACCTTTAAGACGTACGCTCTTATTTAAATTATTAATATAAATCCCATATTTCCATTTGAATAGCTTTAAGTCAAGTAAACAAGCAGGGTAATTAAAAACCCGCGACGAAAAGAACAGGTGATTGTGAATGGGGTTTATTTTCCGAACCATTTTTGTATTTACGTATTTGCATTTCGCAATTATGTGTATTTGTCATGGCAATCAGTTTTTATTAACCAATAAAATGAAGATCAATCTTATATTTGTGTATTCGGATAGCAAAATTGTTTAACAAGTGGACTGTTTATTTATATTGTATCTGATATTGTAGGCGTATAAAATTTAATCGAGCAATGAGACAAATACTTAATTTACTAATCACAATGTTTTGTTTTTGTCCTTTTGGGGTAGAGACTTTTGGACCTTGGGGTGCAAGTGTACAGGCGCTTATTAAAGAATTAAGTAGGCGCCGTCAGTACCGGCGATCAAAGAGCTGGTGCTTTCCTTGCTCAGCGTATAAGCATCGACATACAGCGAGGAAATGCCGCCAGCATTATCGGTACTCTGCCACAGGGACCAAACTTTTTACATTTGTTTTAGTTTTGTGTTTTGTTTTAAGTTACTTATATTAGTTGGGCTAATATTAAGAATATTTTGTGTTTATTTTATGATTTTAATATTGGTATTATTGTATTGTTACATTATCACAATTACACTTAAATCACAGCGTTAACTACAGAAATAGTTCTTAGCTTGGATGAGAACCTATCGCGGGGACGACCAAATGGTAACTGAGTCGTGGTACGACGTCCTCGCACCAGATAGGCTCAGTTGTAGCACATTAGATGCAATATGGCGACAGTGCTGCCATAAACCGGAAATAGTGTTTTGTTCCGTTATCAGTGTAATAAACTATTACCGACATTCGTTCAACATATGAATCCAGGAAGACAATTACTGAATTTTTGACTAAGGTTAACTTCTCTCATAATCTTGTAAAACTGTAAATCTTATAGACATAATGCTTCAAGAAGGCAGAGGATAATACAATAGTACAGTTTAATAGAAACTTGATGACCCAGTCTTGGGTAGGCCCGGTCATCAAGTTTCTATTAAGAGCTTTCAATACCAATAAATTGTATACATGAATACCTGAATACTAGTTCAATCAAGTCTATCGTATGGATTTGTATTTTTTATTAGACGGTGGTTTTTAAAACTTTTCCTTTAATGCATCTCGTACGTAGATTACAAGTAATTCAATTTAGGGATTGTTCCCGACGTTCAATGACCGTCTTATTGGACACTGTGTTAAATGGACGATTTAAGTCACCTGCATTAATTCTTACTATTTTATTTAATATAACAATCAATCAGAACATAAAATTATATGATATACAGTTCTGTACATTCTTCTATTTAATAATAAGAGTATAAAGCCTTTTTATATCTTATACATATATCACTCTTAATTGGCAATAATGATCCGGCCATTATCTGATAATTAATAAACCGTTCGTATTGTAATTAATGTTATTAAGTGCTCATTAACGAAATTAGGTCATTGGACGCATTTAAGTTCTCTCAATTCAAGAAAATTATAATTTTGAAATATTCTATGACTTAGCAAGTTATAATTTAAAGTCAAAATCAAAATTCATTATTTAAAAATTGACAACTACTTTTGAACGTAAAACTGAGGAATATTTCTGAGTGTGTGTACATAACACACAATATGGTCCTCTACGAGCTACGAATTCCATAGTTTGATCGCTTTGAGGGTTACGGCGTAGCGGGACTATTAATATGGGATATTTAATATATTTATTCACACTTTATTGCACTTAAACAGTAGAAGCACTAATAAGCCTTATCACTTATAAGCGATCTCTTCCAGGCAACCGACCCCATATAGTAATTATGGAAACTACATAAAAAGTTAAGTTTTAATAAAAGTTAAAAGTTAAGTTAATAAATAAAAATATATTATGTTGAACAGTAAATTTATCGAGTATCTACAAAAACAAATGTTCGGCCAGTATACGCTTTAGGCTGATATATTAAAAGTACACTTAAAAAGAGATAATTTTGTAAATGTCGAACTCTTTTATGATGGTAACCTATTTCCTCCAACGAACGCAAATTAAAAATACAAGCTGAGGTTTTTTCTTTTATCCCCGGATGAGAGACAATCAGAGGTACTGACCTATCTATAGTTCATTCAGAACCTGAACTCAGTTTTTCATAGGTTTTAAAAGGAAAGTAATTTATATTGACACTACATTTATATATTTTGTTTTAGACTTCCCAAAAATCTCTCTCTTTTATTGTATTCTTAAATTAAACTAGTCTGGTTCATTGATTAAAATATAAGAATCATAATACAATTAAATATCAATTCATAACAATATAAGAATCTGTAAAAATAAATAAAAAAACCATGAGACAATTTACAAAACTATATAATAAAATATTTATTTATTCCAGTGATTGATCTTCATAGGTACAATTTACTAAATACAGAAAAATATAGAACTCGATTTAACAGCACACTCTCTAAAGCATCGAATAAGGCTTTGGTTGGTTTAGCTTGTACCGACTTGTATCTCCATTTAACGACCAATCTCTATAACGCCATAAAATGCACAATTCCTTCAGTGTATATAGAGTTTACACTGTACGTTAGTAACATTAATATTGCAAATTCTTCGCCATACAAAAACCATTAAAACTCATAATGTCCACGATGTAAGGGACGACAACAAAATTGTAAATGATGTTATTCTTAGAGGAAAATAGTCGTATAAATAAATGAAAGCGTATTTCCGTGTGAATATCATTTATCATTAAAGTTAATTGTCCTTAGCACTCCAGTCCATCCAACTAATTAGTTGACATCAAAAAAATGTTGGATAAATGTGGAGAGCGATTGCTCGGATCGTCTTAAAAGGCTGATAAATTGAGTACCACCCCGAATTCCGGGCTTCTTTGTAAACACAAAACAATGCGAAACTTGAGTTTTTTTTTACATTTTCGTTGTTTATATATATCGGCGCAACTAAAACAATTAACGTCTTAAATTAACTAGAATAATTAAGTTCAGGCAATCATTTAATTGTCCCACAATAATTTTATAAACATAAGTTGAATACTTTCAATTTTATTACGCTGTGAAATGTCATCCTTATTATTTCAATATGTAGTCTGTGACAGAAAAACAAGTGCGAACATGTTATTATTATAAAAGATGCATGCATCGTAACTGTACGACGATGCAAATAAAACCTGGCAAATATCAGAGAAGTGTTGTTTTAAAAATGAGTGGTAATCGTGATGTCGGCAATGCAGACACCACGCCTTACATAAGTCCTACGGAGACTCTTCTTACGTTATATATCAAACAACAAGCCTACTGTGGCGTAATAAAAGTTCAAGTAATTGTGTTTTGGTTATAATCCATGTGCTTTTCAGTTTTTTTTTATATTTGCATGTCTAATTCGCTTTACTAGATCGATACAATATTTCAATATACTATACTTTATTGCAAAAATTAAGTGCGATTCTGTAAGCGCGGTGCGTCCAACCGTTTTGTTAAAGAGTGTAAAAGATCCGTACTGCAATGACCAACGCTTGAGGAACACCTTGATAAACACCTTCATATATATTTGTTTAAAGACTATTTATCTATTTGAATTAGATTCCGCACCTGGGCATAGTTTACATAGCAAACAGAGGGTAATTATTCAATTGAGGCCGTAGGATTTACAATGACAACAGAGACCTTATTATTCGAAGATACGTTTGTATCTAGAAACCCATTACATAAGGTAAACTATTCAGGTGTAATAATTGTATGAATATAAATTGGCTAAAATGGCGATCCTTTATCGTGAGTGAGAATAGTTTATAAAAAAAGGGGTGGGGCTGTGTGTGTGACTGTGATTTGTATAATATGTTTTGTATTCAATTGATAAATAAATAGTTGACAATTAAAACTGAAACTAAACTAAACCTATGTGTCCTTGGATATAATTTGGCCAAAGGAGAAATTCTTTTAAACAAAAACTAAGATTCAACCTCGCACACTCACTCACACAGCAACATCATTGCAAACACTAATACACACACACACTTAAATGCTCGTTCCTTACTTGATATACTCCACTTGTACATATGTATGTATATATTTTTTTTATTATAGTAGATCTTAGATTTAATTTCCGTTTCTATGTTTAAAGATTATTTTGGCTTTGTTTTTCATCTATTCTTTATTGTGTAAACTTTTTTGATATGTTGTATGGGTTTAAGAAAAAAATAAAATAAAAATAAACTAAAAGTCGTTGAGTTGAAATGGAAAACATTGATACTTAGCTGAAATAACCCCCCCATAAAATAACCACTTCCCCCCACTTTACCCCTTCACCGTCAGATGCGTCAGTCTTCTCGCTTACTGTGATATTTTAGCAATTCAGTATCCAATTTAATTTTTGTATTGTGTTTAATAATATATGTACTTGTGTTACTATAACACTTGCGTCTGTGGTAAAGACAAACATTGACCCGTCTTAGACCCAATCGAGGACATGAATGAAGGATATTTATCTATAAACAAATGATCAAGAAATCAGACCTTTTAGTATTTCTTATAGAAGCGTGGGAGCTTAATGAATAATATTTACTTTCGAGTGACGTAATAATCCTTGTCATAATGAAGTTATTCATTTTTAAAACACTTAAATTTTCATATATGATTATATAAACTGGAACTTTGTGCCGTTAAGACAGTTAAGAATTTCCAAAGAGGTTATCCACAGAGCTTCCGATAGCTTTAAACCAAATGAACACAAGTCTAATTGATATAATCGAATTATTCACTTGTCAAACATTACATAGTACTAAAGCAATCTAAGCTCCATCTATCCTTGGACAGAAAGAAATGAAAATTAATGATGGCCGCGGAGTATTTTTTCATGTCGCTGTGAGTACACACAATTTACTTCGTCTTACTGTACCCTCATTTATTATGTAAGTTGGGTGAATTATACACATGAAAATGTTATTTCGCTATAGAGAATTCATATCCCTAACATGGCTCGTGATTATTCTTGGAATAGACAATTCTTTGTTATAATATGGGTCTTTATTTGAAGGTTATTCCAATATAATTGAAGATTGTGGGAATGCTTTTGTTTTTAACTCATAAACGGTTTCTGTTAATGTAGACGTAATTCAGACGTTAGTATAATTATTAATAATTAAATCGATTTTTAATTTGTTTGTGGTATTTTTAAATGATTTTATATTAAATACAATTTTATGCATTGCAATTATTGGAGAATATTAATTCCAATGTATAATCTTTCATACAGTAAGTAGCAGTTGCATTATTAATTGTAAACATATAAAAAGACTTTAACAAATAAAGCATCTAGGCTTATAGGCAGAATACGAAATACCACCCGTATCACCTTGATGTCTGTCGTTCCACCACTGCGCGTTTCGTAAGACAATACAAAAGCGTACCACTCCCTAAAAGGCCGGCAACGCACTCACGAGCTCCCAGCTACGTTAGTGTCTATGGGCGGCGAACTTTATGGTAGGCCTGCTGCTCGTTTCCCCCTCTTCTATATAAAAAATAAATTAAAAAAAGAAACACAAAAGTGAGTTTTGAAACATTAAAGTACGCGCGTGCCTAGCAATAACCAGCTTTTGAGTCATACACATAAAAAAGATATAAGATTTAGTTCTGTGTACACTGCAAAGAAATCGTTATTATATCACCATACATTCAAAATGCGTACAAACGCCACTTACTTGGCACAGAAATTATATAAAACCAAGAAATACCGGTAAAATCCATCACCTACGGTATAAATAAAGCATGGTTCGTCTGACAAAAGCTCATTTCAGCTGCTCGTTCATTATCTTTGCCTGATAGATCTGTGAGGGTCGCTCCATCAATCCAATTAGCCTGAATCAAGAGAAATCGTTCCAACATTTAGCGAGGGACATTTCACCCAATTTTTCACGTATAGTGGAAGGATCCGTATGTATTTTCAAGCTATATCTATATGTATATGTTCATATACTCTTTCAACCTTATCAATTTCTTTAGTATTTGATTATCAGATATGATCCTGATACGATACGGTGATATAAATATCAGGTGACAGTTCACACGCATCCACCCCTATTGAACTTATAAACACATAGTCAACATAATATATATTTTTATAGTACAGCCGACGAACATACACGGCAAAGCACAAATATTGATCATACCAAGAATAGAACTTTTCAGTTTGGCATTGCGGCTTAGTGATTTGCGCGTACAATATCGCTAGTTTAGTGATGTATAAATAAAAATTACTTTATTCACATAAGGAGTTTAGATTTATGAATCGTCACTTATGAATAATTATAAAAAAATACTCTACAATTACATTTGACAGTTACCAAATGAAGGGCGTAGATCGGGCGAGTAAAAGTGATAAGAAGCTTTTCGCCTTTAAATCCCCAAGCACGTTCTACAGAACGATTGTAAAATGTGCACGCATCATTATCTTTATATATAAAACACTACTTCAAGTCTGACCAGTCACCAAGTAGCATCCGTTCACGAGGACGACGGCCAACCAGTACACCATAAAACCCAATACAAATTAAAAAAAATAATACACGGTTTGCAGATCTATTGTCAAGTTGGAAACTTAAATTATAAATAAATAAAAATAAGTATAAATGAAAATCACGACAAATATCAATAAAAAATATACCAAAAAATGATCATAACTGAACAATAAAAGAGATATTGCCTTATAAGGCTGTGAAGTTTCACTGTTATTAATCAATGCAATTGGAATATTCCGTTAGATCAATAGTACCGAATTAGAACAGCCGTTGTTTGCTCCTCTTGAATAGCTGGAGGCTTTTGAGCTTGATGAAATACAAATTGTGTCACTTGGCACACGGGTCCGTCCTGCCGAAATCATAGTGTTTGTTGGTTGCTTGCCTTGTACGAAACTAATTGAATTCTATGATGCACCCACCTAAAAGTGTTTTTATTTGTTCTCAATGGGAATGTTAATTATCTATCCGTTCCTTACATATTGACCGAACGTATATGTACCAACACCTTATAACATTTTAGAAGTTTACTACTGTTGTACAATAAATATTTAGTAATCGTTTTAAACCTTCAAAAACTTAATTATTTTCTAATATATAAACAAAATGTATTTTTTTAATCTCAAAACATCCCTGATATGTTTTTAAATCTTAGACGATTTCAAACAAATTTATAAATTGTCTTTAAAGAACATGAATTGCAAATTACAATCTACGACTTTTCCTATATGCATTCCACTGGATTCTTAAAAAAGAATCATTCTTTTATCTCGTATTTGTGAATTTAATTGAAAAATACGAGTTAGCTGGCTGGCTTAAACCATTGTTAATTTTATATGTAACGTAACTGAATTTATTAAGACAAGCATTTTTTAACGTTAAATAGAAATAAACTGCACATAAATGTGGGTTGCCTGGAAGAGTTCGCTTATTAGTGGCGATAAGGCCGCCCGTTGATCTTATATCTATTAACATCCTTCTACTTCTACTTGTACTGTTTTTCTGCCCTATGCCCCGACGTGGGGCCTTAGGACTCTAAGTTTAAGTGCAATAAAGTGTAAATAAATATTAAAGTATTGATCAAAGAAACTTTTATATAAATCGGTATTAACTTAATAACTAAGAATGTAAATTGACAAAATCACACACTAGCCTACTGTTTCGTATCATTTATCATCATTTGCCCCAAGTAATGGTAGCTAGGCGTCCTGGTACTTCCGTGGGTCCCATTTGCATAATAACCCAACTAAATCTCCGTTGGCAGTCAAATTTATATCTTAATTTATACCCTAACGACGCTATATCACATCAACCAGTTAAATAATTGCACGTTCGAACTGTACGCACATGCAAATTCAGATGTTTGAACGTTGTAATTAGAAGTTCTGTCACGTAATTTTGTATCTAATAAATAATGTATTGATTGACAATCAAAAATGATATGGGATTTTAAAAATCTAAATACAAATCTTTGTAATTGTATGTATATCTCAACTAGGCCTATACGCAATCTTAGATGATTAGAGATATATACACGAAACAACGTCTCTCTCTCTACTATGCTCAAACGTAAATAATAAGTTTGAGTATGGTGTTTTTATACCTTGATTTGTAGTATTTAATATATCCATCAATGCAAGAAAGCTATAAAAATGGAGGCGTGGAAAACTTATAATAAACACAACATGTCTTTTGAGTATGTTATTTGTTTTATCTTAGGCAATACACCAATAAAAAAATAATTATAAAAATTTGGTAAGGTTTAACTTCTCGTCTACGCGTTCTAGTTACATCTAATAATAGATTTTAAATTTGCATTGACAATAAACAGCTATAACATGGTAATAATATATATTACCATCTTAATAGTTCATTACCGCCATCTATTACTGCGATAGCTTTAACCTTATATTCCCATGTAAATTGACAATTCAGTTTGCGTAATGGCTCCGATACGGTTAACAATTGTGTAATATTTGTTGTCTGTGGTAATGTTTGTTTTTAATGTTTATATGTATATGTTTTTTAGACACCACATATAACCCTAATCTCTCTCCTGTATATCATATTCACTTTCTTTTTAACGCTAAGTTCTTCTTGCTCTGTACGCCCATGATTTGAGAAGTGGCAGTAAATGTTTGAGTCAATAACATTTTCCCGATATATAAGTGTACCACAGTTACCTATGTGAATAAAGATATTTATGGTTTTTTTTAAAGCTACGACAAAACTTAATATATTTGATGGATACCCACAGCCATTCTGAGTTTCTAAAACATACCTAAGAAAGGAAATGACATAATAACTTTCCTGATACCGAAAAAATCACCGTGAAATTGGAACACTGTAACAAAAAGTGTCGATAGGCAAATTCGGACCCACAATCCTGACCTAATATCGGGCAATTTATCACCGACAGACCTCAGTACCTTAGCTATCAATCATGAACTTTCGTAGTTCCACTAATTACTTTCTATTGACAGGTTGTCTTACGGCCTTTTTTGTGAGGCCTAATACGAGCAACTTCTTTTACCAAAAACTCCATATTACATTAAGACTTAATATTCTTTTTAATGTATTATTAACAGCGATGCACCCTATATTTTATACTAGAATATACATTATGTAGACTTAAATTTGGCCAATCTAAATCGGTTTTAACCAAGCTCACGTAGACATTGCGTTTTTTATGAACTTATTTTTCTTGGTGCTTTATTAACAACCTATGTCATACAACAAAAAAGCCTAATTATAGACCGAAGCAAAATAATACACAATGCACAGACTTGAGCAGATTTATACATGACATACAATAAGCTAGAGAAATAAGTACCATAAATACAGTGTCTTGTCTAGCGTGTCCTTTTGTTTTTCATAAAGGCAACTAGAAGCTTAAATTGAATTTTTCAATACGACTTAGGGTCCTAGAAAAGAGCGTATCACTTCCTAAAAGGCCGGCAACGCACTTACGAGCTCCCAGCTACAGGAGTGTCGATGGGTGGCGTCTTCACCTTTATGGTGTGCCTCCTCCTCGCTTGGCCTCTTTTCTATAAATATATATACACGCATGGTAGATGGTCTTAATTTTCGTGTTTAAATTTCTTTATAAGTTTTCTGTTATTTTTTATTAGCTTATTTATTACCATGTGTTAAAACCCTTGCGTTATAAAACATATAAAAGAACCGCAAATGTAAAATAATAACTCATTAAAATCGCAGACCACAATTGATTCAGCATACGCCTAGTAATTTATAATATAATTCGCGATAAAGAAGATCAATTTTGTGTATTTATTCGTTGGCTAACATGACAGACACATCACAACATAAGAGAACACGATAAAAATAAAGATGCATGCACACATACAAACAAGATTAGATATTCATACAAAATAATATTTGTTAAAATCTTTTCCAAATAGAATCATATCTATCAATTGTGTGCGTCAACAAAAAATTAACCGGTCTGAGAGGGTATCTTCACCACAAACTCAGCCTATCAATTTTAAGCTTAATGACTGTTTTACAAAATATGTCCTTATCAGAGCGTTTAGGACGAGTTTGACATTATAATCATTTACATTAGGGCTTGCTCAACAAGTTATACATAATAATGTTTTTGTATTAATTAAGTATATGTTGTTACTTTTTTTATGTAAGAGGAGGCAAACGAGCAGGCGGGTCACTTCAAGTCATGTGCTCCATGGACACCTGTCCATGGACGTCGGTTAGCACAACGCCATGAGGCTTACAAGGGAGTGGTTGGCCTTTAGGGAAGAGGAACGCTCTTTTTTTGAAGGTCCCCAAGTCGTAGCGGTTCGGGAGTACCTGCGCTGGCAGTTGGTTCCACAAAGGGGTGGTGCGCGTCAGAAACTGTCTCAAAAATCGCACAGTTGTGGAGCGCCAGACGTCAAGGTGGTACGGATGGAATTTCGTATTCTGCCTTGACGTCCGGTGATGGCATTCAGTTGCAGGTATCATTCAATCCGTCAGATATGATAAATACTTCTGTTGCTCGCTGTACCTAATACTTAATCGTCAAATGCCTGTCGTGTTAAGATACCTTAGCAATGAGAGCCTGTTATAAGCGTCGTTCGAAATGAGCCGTGCGTGCTAATCTAGTGAATAGGTAATGTAGGTAATTGGTTTATCCGCAATTTAGTTACGATTGAGATTTAAGCCGAGTTAATTCCGTAAAGGTACTTCAATGAGATCTTGTTGAAGGTTTTAATGATATTTGGAATGGATGTGTGAAATTTATACGTACCTAATGCGTATGGCTTTAGTTGATTTTTATTGATATGAGCAAGCATACGAGCAATCGTACGTTCGGTGTAGGAGCTGTGGGGGAACAGGTTTAATATCAATCGTGGGCAGCAAAGGCTGATCTACGAGTAGGCATTTAACAAGCCTTCAAGTGAATATCCGTTAAAATTTAGTTCTGTCCGTCTTGATTAAGTAGACGCAATTTTATAGAAAACTTATAGGAAAAAGTTAGTTTCAAATGAATTTATCAATAAGGTATTTATGAATGTTTGTAATTGAATATTTTAGTATATTTTCGATTGAAGTTAAATTTCTGGATATGGAAAAGATATTAACGTAAATTATTTGATTTACGAAAACATTTTTTTTTCTAAGGATCACATTAGCACTTCGGTGCTAAGTGTAAACCGAAGTGTTACTTATATTTTCTTATGCACCGTGCATAAACAATAAAATCCATTTTCACACACAAACGGTCTCTGTGTCGGCACTTTTAAAGGCAAATAAAATTTGAAAAATTTGAGCTACAAATCCCCAAGCGGTCGAGGCTGGCACGTTTTACATCACCCTCTCCTTACAACTAACTTCACAATGTTTTCTGTTTTATCGTAATATCCTTTATACTACTACTAATTATATGTATTAAATATATTGTATATATAATACAATAATACATATATAGTATTAGTAGCCTAGCCTACATGCTGTACTAAGTCCAAAAATGTATTCATTAGACAGAGATCTTGACAGAAACAAATTAAAATCTCACATTTTCCTAATTTGAATTCGGAATTGTCTTCTTTAAAATTTAAACTTTTTAATTAAACCAGCCAGATACAAACGGTATAGCCAAAAAAGGTTTTATAACAAGTTCATACATACTCTATACAAAATTACTTTTTGCCCAACCTAATATCAACAAAGCATAGTATTACTATGTGACCTTAAATTTTAGTTTCTTGCTTGACATTGGTATATAATGTGATATCGTCAACTGTATTATACAAGTATTTATTAAAGAAATTTGAAAGCACTATGGCTACACAGAATATAATCTAAACACAGTTCCAAAGGTCGACCTCCAATCAGAAATGAGAAGGCTAGTTGGCGAAAAACAGCAATGAATTCTGAATATTTACTTTGAAATAAAACTTAAAAATCATAAGGTAAGATACAATTATGTTCTGTTTCTTTATAAGTGTCTAACATTATATTAGGCCGCATCCATACAACTGCTTAGACATTTCAGATCCGCATAATACTTCTTGTATATGTTAAAATGTCACTTAAGACGTTTTAGAATGGGGTTAAGCCTTAGTTGTACGCAATTTACATACCTATTGAAAAGCCTTATACAGAATTTCCGCAACATTCTTTATGTATTGAAAAATTTCCTGTGAATTCAGCAATATCATAATATTATATTGTCCAATCTAGCTTACACGTTTAGTGTCTTCTATTCCGACTTTATTTCAAAAGGACATCTACTTAGTATAAAGTAAAATTTGGCATATTTTATTCGTCTGTATTTTTTTAAGGGGGGCAAACGAGCAGGAGGCACACAAAAATGGTGGAATCACCGACCATAGACACTCACGTGGCTGTGGTCTCGACAATGCGTTGCCGGCGTTGGTACGAATTTTCATTCAGTTCAAAAATAGAACTATATATAGAATAGAAAAATAGTTAACAAGTGGAAATTTATCGAAGAGAAACACACAATAGTCTTCAATATCGGTACGAATCACGGAAATTTAAATCCTTCAAATATAGAATCTACATGTTACGGTAAAGGCGGGTAGGTATTTATAAATTTATACGTATTCCATATAAATATGTTATATAGACTATAGTTATGGCGTTTACCCTATACAAATACTATAAAATATATGTATTCAATATATATTAGTACAATAAGAAAAATTATTCATGAGAGTACTGACGACTTGCTTTCTGGAATAAAGCCAAATTGTCTGTCCTGTCAATCTTCTTTCATCATGCCAAAAACGGGACATTCTTTTTCAAACATGATTATTCGTTTCGAAAATTGTACGATCTTTGTTTTATCTATATACCCAACAGTATAAAAAGGCGAAATATGTATTTTTTTCATAGAAAAATTATATTCATAGTTTTCAAGCAATACTTTGGGCTATAAAACTTTTGCTTCATAACAATAAAGTCTCACTTGCAACAACATAAACGGAAAACTTATATCCACATACGTTTCAATATAGTTGGAAGTATTTCTCCTCATTTGCGTCTATAAGATCTGTTTTGCACTATCCTGTTAACTGAGATATATACTTATGTGAAGGGAAATAAAGTTACTTTTGTAAGATCTTTCAGTTTTATTAAAAAATGTATATCCTTTCTGGACTTTTTAGTTATGGAAATAATTATATACTGTATAAAGATTGCGATGAAATAAATCTTTAAAATTAAATATCATATACTGGTAGCTTTTGCTGTCGACTCCGTCCGCGTGTTTAAAATACAAAAGGAATATGAAAAATCGGTTAATAAATGTGAAGGTGAAAATTATATACAAACTTTCATCCCTTACAATCCCAAATATTTCAAACGCTTCAACCATTCTTCCCCAAAGTTTATTTTATATTATATCAAAATCGGTTGAGTAGTATAAGCGGGAAAGCATACATGTATACAGAGTTATATTCGTGTCACGAGTATACACGTGTCAAAACCTAAACCGTAATAACCGTACATTTATTATATAATTAAACAAATTAATCTACAAAAAACCACCAGTGTTTTAATTATATTGCATACGACTTTGATAAATCACTGTCACGTGAATATTAACCTCGATTCAAAGTAACATTTCACCATTATCTATAACGTATAGAGAACCAGTAATGCTCCGCGCGCGATCGCTCGCCAGATACACGATAAGGTCAGCGACCTCATCACTCTCAGCTATTTTACCCATGGGAAGGGTACTTCCGAACTTATCCAACATTGCTTCACTATCCTCTCCGAAACCTGACGCAACAACAAACTTGGTCCTCGTACAGCCAGGGTTAACAGAATTCACACGAACACCTTTGGATGCTAGCTCCATGGCCACACATTTCGTAAACATATCCATGGCTGCCTTTGATATACTGTATGGTAAGAACTCAAACGCTTTTACAGGTTTCATGCCTGCGATGCTCGATACATTAACAATATTGCCCTTTGATTCGATAAGGTAGGGTGCGGCCAGACTGGTCAACAGATAAGCGGATCGCATATTAAGCTTCATTGCATTATCAAATAGCTGAACACCATCCAAAATACTTCCATGTATCCCAAGACCGGCGTTATTCACCAACACGTCGATACGATCGAACGCTTCAATTGTTTTCTCAACGATGTTTTTGACATCCGCATCGATAGTGATGTCGGCTTGAATAATCAAAACACGGTACGCAAATCCATCGCATTTGTTGGCTGTTTGTTTTAAATTTTGTTCGTTTCGTCCAACAAGAACGAGCTTCGCTGATTGTTTTGCGAATGCGAACGCAGTGTCTGCGCCAATGCCAGCACTCGCTCCAGTTATAATAACTACTTTATTTTCAAAGTTCATTGCGGACGAAGTTCGCTCGTAAACTGAGCGTTAACTGATTAATAGGTTCACGTTGAAGGTCTTAACTATAAAAAGTTCGTTTCCTTATTGTATACACAATTTTTTATAGTAAATTATAAGAATCAATTAATTCTAATCGAATAATTATTAGACCGTAACATTGAAGAAAATATAAATACAATTGTATTTATCTGACAATAGCTGACGTACAATTTATCGTGAAAATAATGTAATACTCGACTTCCTACGCTCATTATTTATATAAATCTGTTTTGTTTTTATTTCATTAAGTGATTTAGAAGCATATATTCCATAGATGAGTGTTTATGTTACTGAATGTTGTTTTCAAATTGCGAATTACGATTTGGTGAGAATTGTTCGATTGAAATCGAATTGGATAATAATAAATTCGATTCGCAAAGTGAACAATGGTTATTAAAATTAAAGTTCTCTATTTCATTATGTAACATTAACAATGAGTTAATCCAATAATCATTTTATTGGAATGACTAAACGGATAGACAAAGGATTTTAGTGGATATTACTACGGGACAAGTTAGGACCTGTTTTCGGAACAGTGATATACTAGTCTGATTGTGAGATAATTTGATATAACTGAGAATAGCATAAAGTGGAAATTGAATACTTCCACTTAAAAGATTCACTTCCCACATATGAAACTCGCCTTAACAAATTTCATTTACTTTCGTTAATAAATCGCGGCGAGACCTACTAGATTTACTTTACCTATATAAAATAGTCAACCACTCCATCAACACGGAACTCCTCCACAGAATTCCTTTTCACTGCAGCACACGCACGAGACATAATCTTACTCTTTACACGCCCACGTCTCGTCTATGCAAATCGTTTAACGGTCCTGTAAACGGATTGTGTCGACTTTATAATATTGTATTGTGAATGTGGACGAGTCGGTTAATGTTTTTGGCGACTCTCTACTTACCTTTCGTAGAGGCATTTTGAACACCTTAAAAAAAAACAAACCTTTGAACCCTGGTAGTGGTCACATGTATGTCGTATCTTGTTCGTATTATTATGTATATTGTATTTTGTTATTATATAATGTGTCAAGTTCCCATTTAATTCCCAATTCAGAGGACAAAGATCCCTTTAATGTGTCGGCAATTGGCTCAGCATCGGGACAGTTCAATTTTTGAGTAGCCTTACAATGCTTTGTTATTTTAATTGTCAGTAGCACAATTTTGTATTAATTGTTTAGTTTAAAAGAGCAGCTATCGAGTTTCATGCCATTTCTTCTCGGTAGATGCCAGGCCTTCTGAACCGGTGGTAGTGTAAAAATTGACGATTCAAAAGTGTCTTTATAAAGACCTACTTGAATAAAGATATTTTGAGTTTGAGAGTTTGAATTGTCTTATGTATAAACCTAGTTGTGTTATCTCAAAATTTTATCGTTTTTAATGTATTTAGCACATAAAATGTCTGGGGACAGATATAATAAAATAAATAAATAAATAGCAAATGCATAGACAAAAAAGCTAGAAACGTCTATATTAAAAGAGGTAAAGTTTCTAGAGTGTTGGTTGAGTGGTATAAGTGTGCGCAAACCCAGTCGCTGGTTTGAATCCCGACGAGAAACAAAACCCTTTTAACACTTAAATATACAATTTTTGTTTTTTTTGTATTCTACTGAAACTCAACTAGAGAATTCTGATATCATCACCATTAACGAAAATATCCGAGTGACAATTGTTATGGGAATCTCGCTACTTTTAATAGGTTTTTATGTACGTATCATTACGAATCGCAACGCTTATTAAATACCTATTAAATAAAACACCTCTAAATATTATATTCCGATTCCGATTCCGATTTTTCGTAGGTCAATATTCTTAAAATAGAATGAAAATCGGCGATCCGTCAAGCTCTCAAGGCCTATGACAAGAAGGCTTACTTGTCATGAATATTTATAACGACGCTGTTCAAAAAACTGAACGTACCCATATATAACAATCTATAAAGATTTGTTAGAAAAAGCACTGATTTTTAAAAACATTTTATAAGTAACATATATACAAACAATTATGAAAGCACAAATTATATGACTATGTTGAGCAGGTAGATATAGCATACATTTTCACTGATAAAACAAGAAGTCTTGAATAAATAATAATAACATAAGAGACAAATATGAGACACAAATTAATGTATGAACATAATTATTTCATTAATACTAACGTAGACAGCGGGAATGCGAATCAATGTCGGTTGCCTGGAAGAGGTAGCTTAACAGTCATTGCTTTTATATGTTCCACCTACAAAGTGTAAATAAATATATATATTTTTTGCATGTGTAATTAGATAAATTTATGCATATTGAATAAAAGACAAAGCGTAATTTACTATATTTTTGCACTACGGTTCATTTATATTATAAAGAAAACATTAATAGTGTCTTCCATTGTCCATTGGGATGTTAAGGTACCCATTAAGCGTGCGAAAAGGCAAACATTTTTACTCTCAAAAAGTGTTTTATCAATCAACTTCAAAAAACTTGTCTAAGTTTGGCAAGTCCCGCGAGATTTGGGAATTTTCAAAACAAAAGATGTGACTGTTAGGGAACATTTATTTCGGAAACTTTGATCAATCGTGACAGATTGTGTTTGATTTAAGAGCACTCGTAACCCAGTTACATCTGTTTATGAAAAGTTACCAACAATTGTTTCCTGTATAGTAATTTTATATTTAAAATATGGGGCCATCCCAATTTTTGTTTACCTCTCTATTTTTTATTGGGCAAATGTTCGCGTTAGGGCTAGTCACCAAGAAGCCTCTAGTAGAATGCAAACGCGACCCCAGTAGTCTCCATATGCTGAATCGCGGGTTACTCACCAGAAGTGTTTTAGTGGGTATGGCTGACCGGTCCTCTGAGTAGCAGAGGTTTCCTGTTTAGTGAGTCCTCCCACATATATACGAGTATAAGATTTACTTACAATATAAAAGTTGTGAGATTTTTAACCGTTCTTGCCAGTTCTTCTCATCTGCTGTACGATGAACTGGCAATTAATGTAAAATGTGGATTGAATTATTTGACGATAAGTGTAAAAAAGTTACCTATTTCAATAAAGATATTTTTTGATTTACGTCCAAACACCAAAACTTTTTTTGATTCTACGATATCTCTGCCTTACTCAAATAAAGAGTATGTATTAAACATTTATAATTTATGTTTTAAAGCAACTAAAAAGTAACAAGTCATTTTTAGAACAGGGTACGTAAGGGTGGCCATAATTTATGTGCTATACAAGAGTGCAGTTACTGCAATACAGATGTAGATACAACTGAATAGGTGTCCACCCTACTCTTAATTTATTGTGCTTTGAAGGGCGATGAAATACTGTTTCCGCTATTGATACTTATTTCGACTTTTAACATTCTGAATTTGTTTCAGAAAACGAGATTACTTCATAACGTAGTTTGAAACAATTCACTTAATAGATGTCTGTCATCGATGACTGTTCTATGAAGACATGCGACGCTGACCCATTCGTTAATAGTGCCCATGTCTTCAGACGCAAAATGATGGTCACCTCGTTTCGGCCGTATTCTGTGTATCGTTTATATATATATATATATATATATATATAAACGGAGGCCCACGAGCAGGGTGAAGTCACCGTCCATGGACACTCATGTGGCTTGGAGCTCGTCGAATACGTTGCCGGCCTTTTAGGGATTTGTACCTTTTTTTTCTTGAAGGACCTTAAGTCGTAGTGGTTCGGAAATACCGTGACGAGCGACTTGTTCCATAACGTGGTGGTGCGTGGTAAGAAATGTCTTACGAAACGCGCAGTGGTGGAACGAAATTACATATAAATTTGTATGCTTGTGTGTTCTTGGAGTTTTGTTTTGTTTGTGTTTGTATGTGTGTTATTGGTGTGCCTTAATAAATAATGATAACTGATATACCCAAAGGATAACGCGGTTATAAAAATAGATGAGACTATTATATAATACACTTAAGAAAGTTTAGTGTTATATAGTGTAATAAGTTAAAGCGATGCTAGCGTGCCTGCACCAATTTTCTTCAACGCCTTATCGCTGAGGCTAATGTTCTCTGTAATGCCGCTTCCGACATGAAAACTGTATACCTATTGTTCTTGCTATATTAACTCTACAGTCAAAATATTTTTAATAATAAAGCTTCTTCTATTATAATCTACTATGAAATCACACATGACGGTTGAAATGTAAGGCGGAATTGTAATGTCGATTGTATACTGTCGAAAATCTTACAACAAAGTACTTAGTAATACTACGTAGTTACTATTGTATTTTAGAGGGTGAACTAGAAAATTGCACCGAAAGAACTTCTTAACCGCTTACTTAGAGCCAAGTCAATTATCCTCATTGATTTTTCCGATATGTAATAAACTGTACTGTTACTATTATATAAATAATAACCAAACATAAAGTTTGTATACAAGAACACGCTGGTCGCATAGAATCGTTTTTCATTGATTCACAGGCACATCTGGCGACAAAACGCTCCCGGCTTTCCATTCTGATGACCTGACTTGACATTTTTATTGCTAGCCATATTTCCTTCAGGCCTCTAAGGCATTCCACGTTTATGGAAGCCGACGTGAAATATCGCAAACTCCAAGAAAACACGAGATAATATTACGGCGTTATCGATATAGATGTAATGGTATTACGATATGCATTCAGCAGTTTTGAGAATTTAGCGTCTTACTTTAATATTGTGTTGGTAATGCCTGATTAAAGAATTAAGGAGGCGCTTGGAAGTCGGAACAGGTGGGCTATGGAACGGTCAAAGTACTTAGTCTGTGGTACCTAAGAGATGTCGTTCGATTCTCGGTCTAATAACACAATTACAATTTAATATATTTTTTGGATTAAATTTTGTGAGAATAAATCTTAAGTTACGTACTTTAGCTTTAGCTTTAGCCAAGCTTTAGTTTCTATAGTCAGAGACTCTAAGACGACTCGAAGACTACGCTCTATAGTATACCAAAACTACACAGTTTTGGTATACTATAGAGCGTAGTCTTTTTTACTTGTTTTTTTTATTAATTCAACCATAAACAGTTAGTCGACATAGACATATTTCCAGACAAACACTTCAGTCAAACAAACAAAAGTGTGTTTGAAAAAAAACACGCTTAAAATGAGAGAGTATATATATGAGACAAGATACTAACTATATTCCTCTAAGTACATGACCGAGAATCATACAACATATCACTAACATAGTTTTAAAGTATACTCCTTAAAGCTTTATTTAATCAAACTCAAGCTTAAAATCTCTTTATTCAAGTAGGTCTTTTTAAAGACACTTATGAATCGACAATTTTTACACCACCACCGCTTCACAAGGCCAAGTGATCTAACGAGAAGAACCGGCAGGATAAAACACGATAGCTGATAGATAATAAATTTAAAATTATTTAGCAAAATCAAAGAATTAAATGAAATTCAGATATATATTGGAATTAACGTGGTAAATAATTGAATTTTTAAATAAGAGTAAAAATAGTTACCAAGTATTGCTAAGTGGCTCGCTCCGAAGTTGTGAATTAAGTTTAAGTAGAAAATATTCTCATTACTTAAATTAAACTCAATGTTATTATGTACTTAAGAACTCGGCTAAGAGGTGAGCTGTAAAATATTATTCTCTAAGTATTCCACTAATTACTAAATCTTAGTATAGCTGTTCAAAATAATCCAATGGAAATACAAACTTAACATACTTTACAAGGTTCTCGAGAGTCGAGAATCAAAGCCACGATCTTTTAGTTGAATGGAACACGTATCAGCTAATCAATATTAACCTTTTCAAGAAACTTTGTACAAACTTTAGATACATATAATTTGTTCAATTCATATTTTTTATAGATAGTCTTCCACGTCCGATTTTCTTGTTATTAAAACGAATATAACACGTAATCAATAATCCCACATAATGTATACAGGTCCTCTCATTCTTAAGTTTAGGTTTAAGAGTAGAATTAGAAAACCGTTGCACGGTTTAGATGCCTGTAATTAAAAGTATTAGGATTGTTGTAAAATTTGTAAAAATTAAAAAAAGATTTCAAACTTGGTCGGCTATCTGCAGGCTATCACTCGACCAATATATAGCCAACATATTCCACATAATATAAAATTTAATTATATATAAAAAAACATTACATTTTTTTCATATAATTATAATTGTATTGACAGAATAAAGACCACAAAAGAGCGGAAACTATAAATTTACTTGTAATGAAAGCTCAAAAGTTTCAAAACAAAGAGGTCTTAAAAGAAAATATTACAAAAGTTACGATGTACTTAATATAAAAGTTTTGGCAAAATTAGGTTTTGGGGGTACTAAAGACAAAAAAAGTTTCAAAAACGAATTCGGAAATATGCCTTTGGCAGCCATTGGCGTCTGCCGTTTGAAATATTACAGCGACCCCAAAATCCACATTCAGCAATATGATCTTAGTATTGAGACCGATATCTCATTTATCCTAACAAATTAAATAAGATAAAACTTTTCTTGAAATATTGTATGAAAACCTGCTTATTTACCAGGAGATAGCTTTTCGCTTTATATTTTTCGATAAAATAATTATCAATTTACACAATAGATTCATAGTCGAAGGCAAGTTATCTCGCAGCTTTAATAAGCAAAAATAAACTTACATTAAGTTTATGAGTTCGTTTTTAGTTTCATCTGCTTTAAACATTTCATAGAAAAATTACTGAGGATCTACCGTCTCCTAATTGGCTATAAAATATATTATTTATATAAAAGTTCTCATAGTAAAACTTTACACTACAGTCTAGTATCGTCTATTTTACATGACGTACAAAAGTATACTACTTAAACTAATTAAAAAAAAATTAACGCCTAGTTAGCCAACGTAACGTTATTTTTATTATAATTAATAAATCAGTAATCAACTATGGGCGGGTGCCTTCAGAAGCCCCGTGATTATTTACCCTACAATACTCCACATTTTAAGTATTTATTAAACGCGAGGGCAGTCAGCGAATAAAACGTAATAAAAATCTCATTAAAATACGATGCCTCTTAACAAAAGCGACGGCAATATTACGAGCAGTGTCTACAATACTTGAATTATATATATATATATTATAAAGGAGACCATTTTGTTCGTAGGCTGTTGGAGTGAGACGGTCGGACGATTTAGGTGGTCTTTATGCTCTTCTTAATTTGAAAGTTTCACGTCACTGTATTATGTATTTTATGTTAGATGTACTGTATATTAGTCAAACTTAATAAATATTCAAAGTTAATTCGTGCTAACAACTTTTGAACGTCACAAAAACTAAGTTTATACGGCTTCACTGCGCGCCCTCAGAACGAAGAAACCACGAGAACTCATATGAATCGCCATTTTCTGGCAATTTTTAAATTATCTAACTGTCTGACTAAACACTTTTTTTTAAATATATTAAGTGATAAGACAAACATTACATATTAAATGGTATATGTTACCTTCATGGGTTAGTTGTTGTTTGGATGTTTTTTAAATTTAGAATGTGAAAAATGTGTCTCGCAAGAGAGAAAACGTGATAAAGTCCGCCCTATTTACGAGTAAATGTGACGAATGACAATTCTTTTAGCTAAAAGGCAAATAAACGGTGATATAAAGAACCCTTCCCGTATCTAGTGGCCGAGAATCACATTTTTCAACACTTTATCACTTCACAGACCAGAGAGTCTGAACAACTCTATAGATTATCTTAATGGAAAATATTCTCGTGAAACTGTTACGTACTTAAGTAAACATTTATTTTGTTTCATATAATAGATTATTTCTCATACTTTTCTTTACTGTTTTTATGTTATAACAATGAATTGATTTATTTTATATTTCTCCCATGAAAATATTTTTATATTATATGATATCTCTGAAAGATTCACAAAAAATACTTGACAAACATTCTAATTTAAACAACAGAAATCGTAAAGTATTAAAAAGTCTTGTTTGTAGTCATTGCTATTGTTCTCGTGATATACATAAAAACTAAACAGGTTTGAAATTAAGACGCTCTTTAACACATTCCACATGTAAAAAATAATATGGTGCAAGACAAAATATAAATGAATCTGTTAAACCGCACTGTTTTTAGACAACAGATCACACGTCAACATTACCTAGTTAAGTACTCGTATATCGAGACGAAACGCCCGTAAGAAAACAATATTTTATTCTATTACATTGAACTATTCACAGGGCTTCTGTTTCTCAGAGGGATAATACTGTCCTCGAAAACCGTTCACAATAACAATTTCCCAATTTACCTCGTTTTCTTTTACCCGTTCCCTTATTATTTAGATTGGTTATATTTCCAATTCTTTGTGAAGTCACTATTTGTACTAACGAATAGAGATTTATTTCAATAAGGTTATATATAATAAATACAGGAGGATATACTTGGAATAATTTCACACACAGTTCGTTAGCCACAAGGTAGGCTATTACGGATTGTGTTACTAACACAACTGATAATCTTTACCAAGCAACGAGAATTGACACGATAATACACATTTTTGTGTATTCGTTTTAAATAATGTTTTAAATATACCTACTGTTTAGTATTAACTAAAAAAACTTATTAAAGTTAGCGTCAGTGAAGCAAATTAAGTTTATAATTTCTTCTTCTACTACGTTTGTTTACATTATTTAATAGAAATAAAAAAATATAATTAAGAAATCGGTGAACCAAGAGCTTTTCGCTCAGCGTATAAGCATCGTGATACAGCAAGGAAATGCCGCCAGCTTTATGGGTACTCTGAGACAAGGACGGAAATTTTTAAATTTGTTTTAGTTTTAAAATATATTTAAATTAGGTTAATATTAAGGATGTTTATGTTAATTTGTCAAGTATTGTAAATATATAACCATATACACAATTTCAAATTTTCAAATTCAAAATTTTTGATAGTGGCAGCGTACCCATAATGCTGGCAAATCCTCGAGCGAGAAGAGCACCAGCTCTTGGGTAACCGGAATTAAGAGATAACTTTTTCCCTCCCCCAACATTTATTTACTAGTTATAAGTACTGTAAAATTACCATCAACAAAGTACATTTCATAGGACTTTTGGACAAACCGATTTGTATTTCCAATACAAACCGTTATTTAATTACTACACTGGATATTGCAAATTAATTTACCATAAATCTCAAAGAAATATTTTGAATATCATTTGGTGCAAACTGCTAAAATATGACAAGATACTTAACCCTAATAGCATTCTAATTACATGCATCTCTTGATCTAGCCTCGAGATAAAATCAATACAATGCAAATGGCTGTACGGCTATGCCGATAACACGACGTGAGAACGATTTTTCAAAGAGTTATTCCCAGCCCATGGATATGCAAATAATGTCTCGCGTAACTTACGACGTTCAATTTGCAAGAAAATGCTTGTTGTATGATCTCTTTTACCGATAGCATGGTTCATTAAAAGCTTTAAAGTTTATTACTATATCTGTTACTCCGGAATAGATGGTACTATAAAAATAGTGATACTTTTAAAACATAAACAGGCTTTGCTGGCTGAGGTTCGCGAAATAGCCTCCGTCAGCAAACTTCACAAATTAGTCGTTATCTTCTCTGCATCAGAATATGACATTTTATTCACAGGGATAGGTGTCATGGTGGCTGAATATACCTAAGTGACTGTTAGAATAGTTTAAGTGTATTATATTTTTGTATAATTTTTGGTTTGAGTCACATATAAATATTAGGTGAAATAAAAATAGAATACCGTCAAAGACAATTCAGAGTTACACAGACCATTCAAATTCAAACAAATGTAGCGTGTGACGTTTTATGTTTAGTCTGTGGACTCCACTCGCGTTTCGGTCTTCCCGCCAATTCCGACTAAGCTAGTTGCAGCCAACAATATAAATTATTATTTATATCAGATATATCTTATTACTTATAGTGAAGTGTGCACATTCGGAAACATTTTACTTGCGTAGATCTAAAAATTATTTTAGATGAGTCTACGAAACGAAATGAATGATGGTTACTTTAACAATTGGGACTTGCAACACTAATTGTGATTGCATGAAGACTTGTATTAAAAGCACGGTATACTCAGAGTATACATAATAATGAGCAGGCAGTTTGACCCATATAAAATTGTTTGCTTTTCTCTACAACTTGTTTTTATATGATAAACTAAAAGTCTCTATATACGAGGTTAAATATTACATAGACAAACAAAGATACTTCTAAGTGATGTAACATTTGAATATATATTTATATAACTACATCAATTAAAATGTTAATGATAAAAAACTACCTAGCATAAATTGCAAACAACAGAACATTAATATCATGCTACGTGCGGGTTTATTTTTAATAAGCGATAATAAGTTTTCAATAAAACAAAATGCATTTTCATTACAGGTTGGATAATAAAATGTTTTACTTCAAAATCCTTTATATCGTTTGAATATCTCTTCATCTATTGACTTTAACGAACACGTACTTGCAATTTTTGTATTTAATTTTATTTATTTCATATTCGAGCACGTTTTTCCACTCACAGTGTTTACAGAAATACATCGACTTTTAGACAATCATTTTCAATTATAGTTCTGTTAACATTACATTATTTATTATTTAATCTAAGTTACATATTTTCTATATAAACGCATACATAGGTGATAGTTAGATAGTTAGATAATACATATAATAAGTCACTTAGCATTGAGTTAATATAATTTCATTAAAAATAATAGTAAAAACTTTTACTTGGGTTAACATACAAATCACTAAAAAACTGACGTTTCAAATGGCTGACGTTAAAAAAAGCTGACGGTTAAAAAAGCTGACGTTTCAAAAAGATGCCGCGGCGTCATTTGATAAGGATCTAGTTCTATTTTAACTTTTTCGTAGTAATCTAAATGAATAAGGTAGTCGTGTGTCTTTAACGTATTAGACTTCAAAGTAGGACTTACATCAAATGTAACTTACATAATAGCAATTCACAAGAATCGGTTTCAACCTTACCTCCATACATAAAGAGTCCCTTCTCATGGGAAGGCTGAATCGCTCTACGTCAAAAAATCTACATGCCCGGGACAAAAAGTAAGGTCTGGGTAGTAAATCATTTTAATAATTGATCCCGCCTCAAATATTCATGAACTTCCAGAAAGTTCTATAGAGTATATAGGAAAAATGCCCCTTTGAATCAAACGGCTGACCAGTATTCTTTATATAAGTTTTTAATGCAATTTCGTATATACTTTGAGTTTTCTATGACTATCTAATGAGTGATATGAATTTACCACTTTATCAAATTGTATCAAATCTTGCGGAGTTCATATTATATGACATGTTAAAAGAATTTAACTTAACTAAATAACTAATAACTGAATCGGTGTAGATATGTTAGTTATTTTATTTTTTTGAATTTTTATTATAATTATAGGAATAACGGGGCATTCCCAACACAGGGTATCTCGTTACTTAATTTTTTGGGAAGCCCCGGTTAGAAAATTGTATTGTATAAGTGATTTTTTTAAATGTGAACTAACGAAGTGATTTTATATCACAGCGTAAGCAACAGAAACTGATAAATGTTAGATCAATATTAAAAAAATAGGACATTTCGCTGAAAAATGATTTCAATATAAATAAAAAACTGCATAAATTGCTCATACTTTTTGCAAGGCGTTACACCTATACTAATTGTAAGGTTTTATTTAATGTTATAGTAGGCTTCCAGTGAAATGCTTACTACCGGTCATAGACACCTGCAACGCCAGGAGGCTAACAAGTGACTTGTCAGTAGATTTTTTCTGTAATTCCCTTATACGTAACAAATCAAAGACTTTTTACTAAATTTATCCGGCAAATTCATAACCAAATTATGCATATAATTACCTTACAGTGTGATTTAAAAGTATTTACTAAGCCACGATTCCTAACAAAAGGGAAAATTCAAAGTATTTCTGGATATAACGTTACAATTTCATTCTCTAAGGAAATTTAGAAAGGAAATGTATTTGTGGCGGCGTGGCTCTGCGATATGGAAATAAAAGTTACTTTATAAGACGCGTTAGCTGTGTTGGACACATAGTTTATTCTTTTGTTGGTAAGTTAGATTCACTTTATAATTTATGAAAGTTGAATGCATATTTATATGCTTGACCCCAGTTAGAATTCCTGGCTGTTTCTTGTAGTGATTTGAACATAAAAAAACACCTTCAACTGTCCATCACGAGCAACCATCGACGGCTATTTAAAGGATGCTTGAAACTCAATACATTAAGAAAATTTCAGTCACAGAGTTTGGTTTTGCAATCATCAAATGGTATTTTTACTGCTTAAAATTTAAATCAATTCGATTTTTTTGTTTGCATTATTGTCCCTATTTATTACTTGTACCGCTGTCGTTAATTTATTTCTTCTACTTTAAATATCCATTTAGTTAGTTAGTTAGCAAGTTAATACTAATCTCTTTTGGAAATATGGATATTTCAAATTATATTTTTATTCAAAAATTCTTTAAAGACAATGCAGGAAGGCTTGGAAGTTTTACCATTTTTCTATCCTAGGGGTAGAATTAAAATGTAATAATAGTATGATAGGTTATAATTCACATACTTAAATAGTTTGCACAAAAATCACAACACAATTAGCTGATTATTGATCGTTATAATCTATACTAATAATAAGACAGTAAAAATCGAAAAACTGTACATTAAATATTTTTCCAAAAAACTGAAAGGAGGCAATTAAAGAAGAGTCATAGAAACCAAAAAACCAATTTTTGGAATTCTTGTCTGTCTGTCTGTCTGTCTGTCTGTCTGGTACTTTATAACTTGAAAACTACTGAACGGATTTGAACGCGGTTTTCACAGTTGGATTATATATAATTAGGAGCGTTGTCAAAAGTTTATTTTGTCAAAATCGGTTAAGAGAAAAAGAAGTTATGGTCAATTGAAAATTTACTTCAACCACTGCTTCAAATTTTTTAAACACTTATATTGATTGATTAGTTATATATTGTTAAATATGTTCTAATATAAGTTAATCTTAATATTAAAACTTATGAGAGGTAACAAAAATAACAAATAACGCAGTGCGCGCGGGCGCGGTTGAAGTGTTGAACAATGTGCTCGATAGATGGCGTTGATAAAATTCGTAGATTTATTTTATTTTTTTATTTCTTAAACCTATACAGCTTATCAAAAACAGTTTACACAATAAAAATAGATTAAAAATAAAGCCAAAATGAGGTTAAAATATAGAATCGGAAATATAATCTAAGATCAGGAAAAAGAATAACAAAAAAAAACACGAACAGAAAAAAAAAAATATATATATATACACATGAACAAATGGAACTATGTGAAGTACGAGCATTTTAGTGTGTGCAATGGTGTTGCTGTGTGAGTGAGTGTGCGAGGGTGAGTCTTACTTTTTTTTTAAAGAACTTCTACTTAGGCCAAATATATCCATCGCGGTGTTAAGATGCTCCATTGTGTAATGACTACCATGCACTTCAAACTTTCATTAACGTTTTACCCTATGATTATTTTGAGTGAACACTACCTATACCAACAAGTAAAAGGAAACGAGTGAAAAGACGTTTATCGTTTGTCCGCTCCCATTTTTCCATCTACATCCTTAACGTTAATGAGGTTTACCTTTTATTATTTGGCCAAGCTAATAAGTAATAACCTCACAAGTACGTATTTCGTACTCAAAACTTCCTAAGAATTTTCTTTCAACTCTTAACCGCTGAGGAGTTTTACCTTCCATCATCAGCTCATCCACATAAGAAGATGACTATCAGAATATAAAATTGTCAGAATAGTAATTGCCTGTACGTTAATTTGAAAGTTGCCCTCGATTTCCCTGAATCATCCGATCCTGTAAAGCTACATCATCCCTGAGTAACACAGGCTATATATAATTCTAATTGTAACAAGATTTTAGCCCGTGAAAGAAAGCCCTGTCGAGATCATTAAAAAACGCTATATACTTAACCAAATTACACGTGGGCGAAGCCGCGGGCGGAAAGCTAGTATAGAATATACTCAATTAACTTTCGAATTAAGTTAATGAAAAAAAATATAGTGCGATTCCTCACAATGTGTTGCGCGGACGTCGGCCCGTTCAAGGTGTCGCACAAGATGGCTGCCGTTACCAGTGACATTGACGCAAGGATGACATCACAGTTCATGTCAATTTGAAGTTTGACGTAAACGCTGACATATATTTAGTATTTTTTGGTCTCGAGCAAATAATTTTAAGCAGGGTAGGTGTCACCGAAGTTTTTGTTTGTGTAGCTAATGGTGCCCGTTGAAATGGATCGGTTCAAATGCTTTGTTTACATACGTTTTGAGGATACTGGTAACGGAAGTTATTTTATTAGCCAAAAAACATTTCACTGATAATCTGAAGGTTTTTTTGTCTAAGATTAAAACCCAACTTTAAAATAAGGTCACTTTTATTGCGGTTTTGGTTATTAGGAAGAGTATTAGGTTAATTCTTTGTAAAATCAAGAGATATTTTTCTTCAAGTATTTTGTTAGGTTTTCGATTGCTATGTTAGATGTGTCACTAATTATTCCGTTACGTCTGAACCACTTGGTTTCGTAAAGAAAAATATCAAAACTGTTTTGATAGTATCGCACAATTTTAACCACTTGGCGCAATGGTTACCATGCCGGACACACCAGATGATCATATCATAGGTTCGATCGTCGTTACAACAATTATGACATGTACAAGATGGTTGGTTGTGGTCTGGGTGTTAGAATATTCGGCGTATTTTATATTTTATTTATTGTGTTAGCCATAACACAAGCTAAAAATAACTTAACTAAGCGACCGTGTGTGAAAGGCCTCTTACATTATATGAATTCTTTATCCGATATCATAATCATCAGCTGCTCATCAATGCACCACATAGCCTCCTTCATTTTCTTCCAACTCAACTGATGTCAGTTACAGCCCACAAACCACAGAATATAGACGCGTATTTTAATCTCGACATTTCGAACGCTTTACAGTGTTTACAACGTTTACAAGTGTTTATTTAAAACGGATAATTTATAACTAAACAAAAGATAATCTTAAGCAGCATCTCATTCATACAAGAGCCTCAGGGCTACAAACTTTTGGAAGTCAATAAATTTGAGTTATGACTCTCATAAGATTTACGTTTACGAGACGAGCACGGGGAGTAATAGCCGTGTTTATACACAATCAATAATAAAACACGAGTACAATATTGAATTGTCTGAATTACTTCCTCACAGTTACTTCCGACTAAAAAAGCTTTATTAAATGTTGTTTGAATTTAGACATCGCATATTTTAGACGTATGTTGAAGTGCGACAATTTAATACGAATGTTAAAAATCAATTATCATAGTATTGTGGTTTGCGACTCTTAACGATACGTTCTAGGCTGTACCTTTGCCTTTGAGCCGAAATAATATCGCATCGTAACGAAACCAAAAAGAAATGAGTCTTGATCAAGAATATACCAGTTACAGAATGATCTAACTATTTTGTTTTTATTTTTTGTTTTATGAATATGTTCCTTAACACACATGATATCATAGACAATTACAAAAAAAGGACCATAAAAGAGATATATACATAACAATAACATAAATGTAAAACTATATAATAATACTTATATGACTAAACTCGTCTAGGATTTATGCACCATTGTATTATTATATGAAGTTTACAACGAAAAATGTACGCAATTAAAATAAATTGACAAAAACCGTAATACTCACACACCAATTGGAATTTCAGTTCAATAATCCGATTGTTTTAATTAATAAAATGGCGAAATATTATTTTCAATTATCGATAAATGGTCTGAAATAACTTTTTAGATTAACTTGTAGTGTTTGTAAAGTCTGAATTATTAAGATATGTAAAACACAGTAAATACCAATGTTTGGAAGAAAAGAAACTAACATAACATACACTTTAAAATGAAGATTAATCAATATTTAAAAGGCAGCGTTCAGACCTTATGACTGCGTTTGTTTTTTGACGATAGAAGATCAGAAACATCTCAGATCTTCAAATATTTTATAAAATTATTGACAAGCGTAGTTAGAAATTATTACACCTCTTTAGAAGCCTAAATATTAATATTTGCTTACCAAATAAAACCTTTTTAATTGATGAAAACGCGAAATTGATATTTTATATAAATATACATTTTTTTTGTGTTACTCTATTCTAATTTATTAAAATCTTTGCAAAACATATATGAGACATTATGAATTTGATAGCGGGCGTTGCGTACAACTATAACCATATATTTTTTTAATTTAAATAAATTTTATAAACGCAACAAAATTGAAACTAAATAGAAAAATAAATTTTACCACAGACTACACACAAACCAAAAGTGAAGATGCACCAAAGAGGTTTTACTCCAGTAATTGCATACCACTGCTCAATGTTGCATTACAAATTCTATTTTCAAACTAACGCCTTCGCGACACAACTCATATTTATCACAGCTAAAGCCTAGTGCGTAAATCATGCAATAAATTGTTAAGTATGAAATATTCAAGCTCTTTGCGATAGGGTGCGAAAATGGCGGAAAATTCCCTATTCCATTGAATAATGCCAGCTTGTAGCCATAATACGCTTAGTATTCAAAATCGTTAACTAACCAGAAGCCATTAATAAAATTTCGTTTATATCAAATAGAATTTAAGGTATTTAAATCGTGGTTAATGTGATACGATATATTTATTTATGATCCAAATAGAATCATATCAGCGATCGGTGCTAAAGTAGGGTTTCATACTAGGGTTTGAGAAGACACACAAACTCAGGTTGTCTTTATTTGGCGTGATCTAAGCGTCATTTAATAACATATAACAATAATTAAGATATACAAAATACATTAATTCAAGTTTTAATATTTTTTCTCTTTTCTATTTATCAGTTCAGATAATTCCTTATTCCACGTTTTTCTCTCGAGATGATTCGATTCATCGACTTCTCCTAGGCGACGAACTTCGCTTAAACCTAATTTATCATGACTAATAAAAATGCTTTGAGGTCAATATATTTTTGATCAGAAAGTAACGATCTCAAATTTTTTTTTATAGAAGAGGGGGCAAACGAGCAGGAGCCCACCAAAAAGGTGAAGTCGCCGCCCATGGACACTCATGTGGCTGGGAGCTCATGAGTGCGTTGCCGGCCTTCCGGCCATTGAGGCTTCTGATATAGAAGTTATTTTTCATTTCAATATTTTTTTGGGGGTTGCTGGTCATACTCTTCATAACCGTAACTAGCAGTTGGTAGTACCATAGAACTTATATCTTCTAATCAATAAATATTTATGAAAATGTATAAATTTGTTAACAAGTCTCCGAGTATTGCTTTAAACGATCGATCTTATTTAACGCCAGTCAAGCGGGAAAATTGACTTTTAATTTGCAATTTTCAATATCAGGCAACATCAAAGGTTGCAATACTGTGAGGCTTAAGTAAAATTATATAAAAATATATTTCACACCAATATACCGGACTTTGTGTTGGGCATTACTTAAGGATAAATACTACGTGCTAAAAGGTTCATGTTGCTAAATTTAAGGTATGCTATATTTTAATATATTAAAACCCATGCAAGCTTTTAAAAGTTTAATTCCATCCAATTACTACAACCGCGGTTATTTTGTTATGTATGTTAATATTTGAACCTGTTTTTGAAAATAAGTATAAGACAATATTAATATAATAGAACCTGGGTATACTTAAGTTTTACGCTGAATGTATATCTATAATGCTTCCAGATTTTAAAAATACATTGTTTATAAAAAAGGTCATTAATATTTGAATAATCGTAATTATCAATATATTCTTAGCATATTTAGATTTTATATTTAATGAATCCATACTGAACTCTCGATTATTTTGTATTATATAAGCCTTAAATTATTATATACTGGTTAGCTCTTCCAGGTAACCCACCATATTATATTTGTTTTTCAGATTCTAGTTGCATTTGGAGTTAATATCACAGATTTTTACCATCTATCACAACAGATGAGAGAACAATTAACTGTTCAGTCAAAACTTCTGTTTGATCATTTGCAATTGCAATATTTTCGATGCTATGATATCATTTTTTATTTCTAGATTCCTAATCTTGCTGTCATACAACTTTTTGTTAATGAATGTTAGTCTGTTACACAATTCTTTTAATTCATCAGGACTACTGGCGTCTACTGGTTCAGTGCTCAGACAAGGCACATTCTCCATGTTCATTAAATCCAATTTCATGACTTTTCTATCTACAGTGGCATTTTTTGTTTTATAGCTCTCCAGTTCAGAAACTAAATGACGGTTCTGTTTGCACAGCTCTGTTTATAGCGCTGATCATTCCAGCTGATTTTGATGATATCGCAGTACCTGAATCGGATATAATTTCACGGATGCGTTGGTTCAAATGACCAATTATTTTATTTTCACCTTTATTTCATCGTCTTTTGTAATTATACATTTTCGCAGCTCATTGTTCTCTCTTTTCATTTCATCTTAAGGAAAAAATGTTATGTGTTAAAGTGGTAATTATAAAATGACGACTCAAAAGTGTCTTTATAGCTACTTGAATCAAAATATTTCGAGGTTGAGTTTAAATGAAATAAAATTAGTTCAAGGTACATTTATATTGCATGGTTTATATCTTTTGCTCATTTTATTTCTCAAATCCATACAGCACAATAACTTAGCCGAATAATAACAAGAATATGACTAAGTGAAGTATTTTAAGTGAGGAACGAGTATTGAATGTGAGTGTGTAATGGTCTTTGTGCGGGCTTACCTTTAATTGTTCAATCAAATGAGCATCCGCCGAACATCCGAGTTCAGGTGGGTAAAGTAAATCCTCTGGGTCCGTTCTGTCAATGCTGGCTAATGCCGCCAATTCTGTATTCTTTTCATCTTTTAATGCTTTCATTTTTATAGAGGAACCGTCGTCTTCATCCATTTCTCATCAAATAAAATTATCATATTACGACAAAACGTCAAAAATATGTCTAGTTTGTTTTGTTGAATGCAGAATTCGATAATTGAATTTTTAAAAGAATAATGAGTATTATAATTAAAAAATAGTACCATTTTCAGAATCAATTGAGAAACATACTATGGTACCCAGTCGCGAAGCACCAATCGACCAGCAAAGTTGTATATGGAGTACTGTTCCCACCTCTGGGTGGGGGCTCCACAATACCAGATTATTTATCAGAATAACCTGAATACATTTGATCGCATCTCACGCGGAGCGGATCGTATCGTTGACGATCCAATTCTTCCATCACCGGACGTCAAGGCAGAATACAAAATTCCATCCATACCACCTTGATGTCGGGCTCTCCACAACTTTGTTTTTAAAGGCAGTTTATGCCGCGCAACACATTCTTAGGAAAACCTTAGCAGTTTCCATGCGTACATGTGTAATTCTTGAGGCTTCGCGTTCCTTTAACGTATCTTATATAACCAATAGTATGTTAATACAAACAACGTCATATTAAGCACCCATATTAGATACGTGACAGGAAATCATATATGAATTGACTAATCTTGATTGGAAACGGAACAAATAATTGTTTTTTTTTAAAATCATTAACTAAAAGTAAAAGTAATTTATTGAATTTTAGTTTGTCCTACCAAATGAATGTTGTTTTTTTTCTATCTTTGTGTTGTCAGTACAGACAAAACTGCTTAACGCCAAACCCACGCAAGCAACCAAGACAAGGCTTCAGTTGTTATAACGAATGTTTAAATTGGTAAGCACAAGGCGATATTTTAGTAAATTCTATTAACATCAAAGGCACATAATAGGAAGAAAGGTTTAAGTTTTCAGATCAGTGCGTTTGTCTTTATCAATGAAACCTTGGCACATTGGTACATTGGGTGACACGTATATATTTAATTAAAAAATTACACGTTAAACCGATTGAAACGTGACGTAACACGTCTCAGTAAGTTTGAAATTTTAATAAGTTTAAAATAAAATAGAACTTGACAATATATAAAAAAAGCAACGCTTTATATAATTCATACATTTCCCATTCCGTTAATAAAGGAGTGAATTCGAATATTTAAAATCACTCCGCACAAAAAGGTTTCAATTAAACGAAAATGGGATTGTATTATCAAGAAATCATTTCTGTTGGTCGACGCGAGTGGTGCTTGAAACAAACGGTGTTATCAAATCACTGCGGAGATTCTTACCTCGGTGGAGGCACTCGTTCCCCCACTTACTCTCCAAATGCCCCAAATTAAAAATGAATGGATTCGATTTTTAAATAAATTATGGAACTTTTACTTTTTAACGAAAAACTCGTATCATAATTTATATTGTTTTTGTGTCAATTCTATTTGGCCTTATCTATTATAGTTTAATTTTATTTGTTCTTTATCTTCTGTGTAACTGTGTAGTATGATATTTATATCATTTACCTTATATTATGTTTTCTTTACTTCAAACAAATATAGAAAAGGCTGCATATTTTTTTTAATTATAGCAGATTTACGATAATAACAAAACTTTATAGCATTCATTTATATATTTATATATACGTAATATAAATTGATGTAAACTTAGGCTCATCATTGTACTTAAAACTTGACGGTACAAAACAAAAAGGGTTTTCCTCTCTAATGTTTGTTTTATTGGTATATTATTGTATTGGCTTTACCATAAGTATTAGTTCATTCGTGCGGTTACTAATACAGTTGTGACCTTTTTATGCGAAGACACGTATTCAAGATATTACTTGGCCAGTGATTTGTGTATGTGTGATAATTTTACTAACAATAATTGTAATACAAATGTTAATTAAAATTTGAAGAGTTTAGAATGTTTTTTTCATAGAAAAAGCATTGTATAAATTATTTAATTCTGATGATGACAATGTTTGGGAATGAATTAGCTCCAGCTTAGCACTGCTTCAAAATGTGTACTGGGATCATTCCAAAAAAAATCGACCAAGCCGAGTTTCATTCCTGCTTCTTCTCAGCTTGGTCGCGTACAAACAAATGTAGAATCACTTAGATTTAAGACGATTCTAAATGGTCCTATGTACCTCAGTGAATAAAGATATTTTGACATTGACTTGTACACATATAAGTTATTAGATTAATATCATACAAAAAGCCTACATAGCAGAGGCGTAGCGAACACTGCCACTTGAAATTAAAATCTCCACGGATGCGAAACTCTAGTTATTCGCTTCTATAATAATGGTATTGGTAAAATTGTCAAAGTTTCATCAAAGGGAAAGTTAAATTAGTATTCGATCATAATTTCATTCCTCGAACTTCGATAAAATATCTCGAGGTCTTGTTTAGTTTTTGAAAAGATTTCTTCAAGAAAAGTGGTGAATTATTATTCAACCTTTCCAACCGAAAATTTAAAAAGTTATTTTAGTAAAAACAGTATTTATAATGACTATCGGACATTGAACTAATAGATGAAAACGTAATTGAAGTTACTACAAGTTGACTCCATACTTTAAAGTACTACTAAATCCGGAAATCAACTTAAAGATTCACGCAAAGATGTCAAGAGATTAAACTTTCACGAAATGAAGTTCTTAATGTGTTGGGATCCTTTTTGAATTTATCTCGCGAAGAATCGTGCCCTACATCTCATGTTTTCGTTTCGGATTAACCAACTTCGCACCGGTGCCATCTGTTCCATTGCTGAAGGATATTTTCTTTTCCTCCTTCGCGATCTCGACTGGCTTTTGTGATTTAAAAAGATTTGCACGCAAAACCGCTTATCGCACCACATTGCTCCGCATTTTGTTGTTATTATCATAATTCTATTTGACTACGGGAGAATTCTATTAAAATAACAATATATTACTTGGTCTATACGTTACGGTCTATAAGTTATAATAAAAGTGAAAAATATTAAGAAGTTTTTTTTTTATTTTCGATGGTTCACGAAAAATGGCATTAGGATCACTGATTTTTTTATTTTCAAATTTTTTATTTGCATATATCAGAAGTTGAGACATTCATTCCTTGCTTATCTGTAATTCCTCATCTAAATAAAACAAGTAAGTACCAGTTTTATAACCCAATTTAACCTATACATATTAACTGTTAAAAAATATGTAACATAAAGCATACTTTAAAAACAACCGAAAGATTAACTGTTTTCAATCTGTAAATTCTTTCAATAATTCATATTGGGACGAATCAATTATAAACTTTGCGTTAATCTACAAAACAAGCTTTTTTTCAATTTTATGTAATACATAGTTATTAGAGCTTTCAGTGATAAATGTTAACAGTAGTGGCTTATTGAAAACCAGTCAAAGGGCCAAACCAGTTTCTAACTAGGTTCCTACGTAGATTATATCAGCAGCATGCCAACCCCCGCTTGTTTCTCGTTGAGTGTGCTTACGACACCTTTGAGCTTTTCTAAGATCGAGCATAAAAATAAAAGCTCTGGTTATAAAAAATAATAATTGTTTTATTCACATTATTATTAGGCATACTGTTTAATCATAGTGTAAATAGAGAACGCGCTATCGTTTGAATTACGAGATGGGAATATCGATTACGGCCAATAAAAGTGACTAACCTTAAAACTTCATTAAAGCTTAGATAATTATGTAATCCCACAATTCACATTAGTTAAATTAAACAAACACAACACAAAAATATCACTATGAATGTATTGTTGTGGGTTAGATAGCTATTAGAGATAGTAAGATAGTGTTATTACTATGTAAATGGAAATAGTACACGAGATTTTTGAATTGAGAAAGGTTTTTGATATGCGAGCGAGGTTAGAACGCGTAGAGTCGCGTCGGCTACACGGCATAGACTGCCTGGGGAGGGGTCTGCGCCGCCCGCCCTAACTACGGGACGCCGATACAAAATTAATACTTGTTTTGCTAAGAGCGATTTCGATTTGTCGGCCCAAATTTGGAAAGTTTGATCTTGTTAGCAATTAAAGTTGTCTTAATATATACTTGTGTTGCCTTTCGCCCCTCCGGCCGATATTTGAACAGTGTTTTAGCGATGTTAACATAATTTGACAGTTGTTGAAGAAAGTTTTAATTTTCAATATCCTTGTGATTTTTGATAAATGGCTTGGACCTGTAGAATGAGCTGGCAGCAATATGGGGAGAGCATCTCAATTTTTATTAAACTGGAACGGTCCCAATATTTTTCAAACTTTTGCGGTAAAAAGGAAACTTCAATTTTCTTCGTTAGTAGTTTCTCTTTATGTAAGGTTTTAATAACCTTTCTTCCTTTTGGTTTAATTAACCTTAACAGTTGTGCGTATATATTATTGTATTAAACTATTTTTTTTTTCGCAATGCACTATAATTTACGTAACAAATGGAGCAATACAAGCAGAGAGACCGTACAATTTATTATATTCTTGCCTGCTTAATAATTGTGACTTTTTGAATGTAATAATATATCAGTTAATTAATCTTTGTTGTTTTTTTTTAATCGTAACATTAATAACTTCCTTCAATATACAATATATAGTAGTCGTAGCGGCGTAGTGCCGTAGCGCCCTACGATGACGCATGACGATACGGAAGACATGATTAGCCGAAGATAGAGCCTCGCCTCAGGTGGTTTTCATCGTACATCGCCCTGCGGCGTTACAATCATGTCATTAGAGACATTAGCACCTCTAAATGATCTTACTATTAGTCAGTCACATTATCTTTGAAAACTATCGAGTAATAAAACAATACAAAAATACGTATTCTAATACACATTCAAAGGAGGTTTTCATCTAACTTAACCACAAACAAACCTCAACGTTTCAAAGCTTCGTTCTCATTTCAAATACACTTTTAAGGCAACTACAAAGCTTACGCCATATTACGTTGTTTTTACGAACGTAATAAAGTCCTTGGTTGACCCAATCGCTCCACGTCAGTTCAATATGACGGTGGCAATAATGCGGCCGAGGCCTGGACCCGATTAAATTTTTAACATTTCACAGCAAAAGTGCATACAAACGCTGGACGATGAGGCATTTTCTACCTAATGGTTTTTTGTTAATTATCTGTATGCTGCTGGAGTCAATATTGTTTTAAACTATTTTCTGTCGTGAAATGGTAACAGGGTTTAATAACGTCGTAAATCTACACGATTTGAGGTAATTACTTTTTTAATATAAACAATTAAAACATACGTTTCAAATTGCTTTGATTTAGTTTTCTTTTACTTTGTAGAAATAAATATATTTTAAGCCGAAAGGCAGAAAGCCTACCATATGTTTCGGGACAGTGCCGCCCATAGACACTCTTACCGCCAGAGGACTATGAAGAAACTTTTTTATTTAAACTTGTCCAGGCAAAATAAACTCCAGGATCTCCTTTGTTATCTCTTCTTTATTAGTGCTTCGAGAGAAGCTCCAAAGCTAAGAGCATAATGAGAACGCAATTGAAGTACATTTGATATTATTTTCAGGTGATGGACATTTTATCCAACACCAGGTATATAAAAGCCTTTATTCATCCTCTCTGCCATATACCAATATACATATAATCCTTAGCAATGATTTAATATTAAACTTTTTCTAGTATTTAATTTTTGGTGATCCTCCTGGCCTCCTATGTGCTACGTTATTACTTAGATTTTTATTTTAATCGTTACTAATATACAGTTCAAACTCTATATAACTTAAGGGAGATTGGTCTTTAAATAGAGACAAGAAAAATCATTGTATGGAATACAAGCTAAACCAACCAAAGCCAATTGATATCGACGCTTTAAAGAGTTTGCCATTAAAAACGTTACATGGAGTTTATTTTTGTTGCTATATATGTTGTACTAACGTTGTTGTTCTCTTTCCGCGTAAGGGGACCCGACCAGGTACATACTGAGAAATAATTTCAACAAATTCATAACCCTCAGTCTATTACGGGCTGAATACAAAACCGCAGATGCGATTTTAATATGAAAATTTTTGATTCGTTTGCGGTATCTCAACCTTTTCAGACATTTGAAACGTTTGTAACAAGCCCACATTTTGTGCATATTGTTAACGTGGCCTTTGTTGGAGTGGTTTCATTTGATATATGATAATCCAATGTTAAAGAGACAGACATTGTAATTAACTGATGTTCCAAATTTGCCTCATTCAATATTTTTATTAAGCATACATTTACCAAGTCCTATTATAGTGTAAATCTATTTAAACGATAAAAAATCTTGGGAATAAATCGCCCTAAATGAGACAAGGAATTTTGTCAAACAGTGAGACATTTCCTACCACGCACCACCACGTTATCTGAACCATACGACTTATGGTCCTCCAAGAAAAAAGCGACCAATCTTAGAAAATCGAAAATCTTTGAATCGATACGAACATAGAATCTGAAAACGGTATTTATATGTTATCAATTCATTTTAAGCCGTGCTAGCGAGCGTTATTTATGGATGTAGTATGTTAAAATGACTCCGAACAAAATATACACAAGTTGATTCGATAAAAATCTCTATTCAAAGTCAAAGTCAAAATATCTTTATTCAGTAAAGTACCTTATTTATTTTGAAACTTATTAAATCTAAGTGATTCTACGCCTGTTCGTATGCGACCTAGCTGAGAAGAAGCATGCAAAAATCTCGGTTCATTTTTTTCAAAGCAAATATCACATTGTTCAGTCCTTATAAATGATCACAGTTGAAACAATATTACGTATGCAATTTCGAATTACCTTATAAATTGCTTTAAAGAGATAACTTGGGTAGGTTTAAATGTGTATGTCTCCATAATACGCTGTATGGACTTAAGTATGTGTACGATGCACCTGCTACACGTAGGAACTAAAGCTAAATCCGATTTAATACTTTACCTGTATATATTTATATCTTTTCCACATAGAATCGTATCAGCGATCACTTGTCAATAATGTTCTTAAATATACGAGGGTTCCAAAATAAATCTTTGAGTCTTTTTTCTTCTTGAATTCTTTTTTTCGTCTTTGAGTGGGAGTGCCATGCTGTTACTTAGAGTTTCAGCCGAATGGGCAAACACGGCCGGAGAAATACCACTCTCTCACAGAGTACCGGCGTAAAGTGATGCAATTGGACTTTGTTCATTTTGTAATCGCGTTTCGTTCGGTGAGTGAGATCTCCCGGTGCCCATCCCTTCCCCTCCCCCGTCCTCTTTCCCTACTCCTCCATTTCCTAATTTTCCTTTAAAGGCCGGCAACGCACTCGCGAGCTCCCAGCCGCGTGAGTGTCTATTGGCGGCGACTTCACTTTTATTATGGTGGGCCTCCTGCTCGTTTGCCCCTTGTTCTATAAAAAAAACTGGTCTGAGATGATACTCACAATATACTCAGCTAGTTACCTAACAATTTTTTAAGCATGATTACGGCTTTACAATTGTCCTTATCACAGCATTTAGGGCGACTCATTCCCATGCTTTATTATCGTTTCGTACTATTTACACTTTGATAAGACTTGCTCAATAATTTGTGCTTTATAATGTAATTAATACTTATTTTTATAAACACGTATGTATAATTACGTATCTAATATATTTTTAATAAAAGTTAACGACTATTGTTTTATTATCAAATATATCACAGGGTTATGGGGCCGATTACCATGAAAAATTGAAAAAAACATACCGCATACATATAAAATGTATGTTAAAAGCGTCCTTGTCGAGTATAATGGTGTCATTAAATCGATGAAGCCTCCGTTTGTTTATGCTAATAGAGTTGACAAGTAGTAAGGCTTTGATTTTGCCTGAGCAGGGCAATGTTACGCCCAGTCCGTTTACTTTATACGTAGGCTTTTACAAAATACGATATCTACTTAGCATGGACGCTGTCGAAAGTTTACCTTGGCACTTATACGGTCTCTAATAATTCGGGCTTTTTCGGAAGGAAGCCAGTTTGTGATGAATATACTAATTTGTACTACGAAGCTTTTATTTAACTTTTTAATTTCATAGACAACTAATTCGCAAAATTGTAGTATTATTACCTGGATTATAACACCTTGGTGTTATATACACCTAGTTATAATCTAGGCTTTTTTATCTGTAGCAACTGTTAATGTCTACATGGTCGGTTTTTGGAATCTAAGAGTATTTTTTTAATAAAAAAACATGAAACATGAAACCGCAAAACCAAAGGCTCACAAGTGCCTTGACCGTTTATTTTTAGGTCCATATAATGTTCCTTTTCGACAATTAAAAAATATATATCTATTTGGTGCTAGGAAAGAGAATGAAGAAGTCTAAGATACATAAGTCTTTAGCCCGTAATACTGATAAAAGGCGAACTATAAACCTATTAATTCAATACCACTAAGCCAACATCTGTCGCAGCTCTTAAATGAAATCAAATCTGAAGCCAAGTATTCATCATTACGGGCGTCGTTACAAAATAATAACAACAATGAGTTGAACAATCTCCAAGTTTTAAATTTCATTGCGCGAAATAAATGCATCCACATGCTGTAACTTTGACGTCCCGATAACACCAGACGTATTTTATTCGACGCGTATTTTTCTATTTGAAATGTTCGCACAGAATTTATGACAACAAATTTCGCTGGTAATCCATTAGCTTTGAAAACATAAAGCTATTGTCCAACACCTGGAGTCGGAAATATTGCTGATAAAATTGAAGTTCAATATTTATGGAGGTAGTGTTAAAAAGTCTGTATAGTTTGGAAATTGTATTATGGCTTATCACCCGCTATGCCTATGAACGTAAATCTTCGACAGCCCCACCTGTCGAATTGTAATTTACTGCGGGCTTAAACTTCTCTAAGAAAATCCCTAACACTTCATGGAAATTCCTTATAATCGTATAGGCTATCATTTAAAAAAATATTTGTTCCATCCCCATCAAATGCCTGTTTGTATAGTAACTATGTAATTCTTAATAATATTCTTCATATTGAAGATAACATCGCTAACAGACATAAAGTTAATTACTTAACTTGATTAATAAAACTGAAATTAAACCCTTTTAGGTTCTAGCCTCAAAATTAAAATGTCTTTATTTACATAGATATTAATAAAATACAATTACATTTACTGGCCGTTCCCAAATCAAGGGCTTAGAGCGGACGCGATGAACTGGCTAACTCTCCGCCACTCCTTTAAATCGCTAAGTTTGTTCCAGAGTACGGTTGTAAAGAGCTGCAACCATTACCAGCGAATGGTTCAATATCTAACCAATCAGATGATAAAATTTTACGGTATACAAGCATTTGTAGGCTAGATTAAATACTGCATATTCATTTAAAGACTAGTCATTAACCTCTAATGTTTTATTAATGTATCTGCTTGTTCACTAATATTTAAAATGTAACTAACACTTTTATGGACCTTTTTTTAAATTTAGTTTTTTGTAAAACTGTAATTCCTTTATTTATAAGTAACATGTTTAGTAGTAAACCGTTTTTTTGCCAGATTATAAATATACAGAAAAGAAAGAAAAGAGCGTACCTCTCCCTTAAAGGCCGGCAACTCACTTGTAAGCCTCCTGCAGCCTCCTGCATGGGCGGCGGTTAGCACATCACTCGAAGTGACCCGCCTGCTCGTTTGCCTCTTGATACATAAAAAAAACACCTTAACTTCTGAGAACACCTGTGTTTTGGGCTAGCCTTCAGATATTCCTCAGTGCATACAGTATATGTATGTATGTAAAGTATATTGTATAGTTATTTTCAACACAAATACCGCATAAAATCCAATTCGATTAAACAACGATAATGCGTTCGTCAATTTTATATTATGCATATGAGTGTCACAATATGTATAAGCAATTTGCAAGTTAAATGTGTGTCGGTTGCACTGGCTCCGATACTGCGGCTTCTATACAATTTTATGCGCAAAATTTCCACCTATTTTTCACTTAACTATGTAACATTGTTAACGCATTATACTTATAAAATGTAATCTGTTAGGATTTTACAGATTTTTTTATCATCAAATGTTTCCTTCGGTTTAATTGAAATATTCGTAATATCCCGTGAAGGATGGACAACTCTTAACATTTAGGGGTATGAAGGTCCTTCTTCTCCCGGTGTAGACAACAACATTAGCAGCCGCTGGGTGCCTGGTTGAGTGCGAAAGCGACTCCAGGGCCCTTTCAATGCGGTCTTGTAGGTTTACCCGAGATGGTTAAAACCATCGAGACGAGGTGGGCAATACGCACTAAAGTGGGTATTGCCCACGCTGGTGTCTCTGAAAAGCAGAGACACCAGCGTGGGTTGAGTCCCACATACCCCTTATCCTTTGGGACCAGGGACTGCGGAAATGCATTTCCACCTCGGAAAAAAATAAAGGGGTATTATGGTGATGGCCTATTCTCAGACCTACTCAATATGGACAATTTCATGAGAAATCGGTCAAACCGTTTACGGAGTACGGGGACGAACATTGCAACACCTTTATATATAATATATATTTCTAAGACAAAATATTACATGTTGTATGCGATTACAGTTTTAAACTTCACTGTAATCTAATTCAAGAACACTTATAATTTGATTCTAAATTCTGCCAATATAAAGAATTGTGTCGATTATCTAACCGGCAAACTTGGCTTGCGGTCTTGACTCCGCAAATTATTCATTATACACTGATTTATGCTCCATTTGTTTTAGATTTGCTCTTGTCCCAGTTTAGGTAATAAGAGACGGTGTTACATTTTAAGATATCAATTACTAGAATCAATAGATTAGTAATCATAAATATATGGGGTGCAAGTGCACAAGCGCTTATTAAGGAATTAAGTAGACGCCTAGTAGTCAGTACCGGTAATCCAAGAGCTGGTGCTTTTCTCACTCAGCGTATAAGCATCGCGATGCAGCGGTGAAATGCCGCAGCGTTATGATTATTATAATACTCAGCCACAAGGAGCGAACTTTTTAAAATTTGTTTTAGTTTTGTGTTTTGTTTTGTTTAAGTTATATTTTAAGTTAATTTATATATGTATTTTTTTTATTAATAAAATACTTGTAACTAAAAAATAGGATATAAATACGTATACGTATAGGATACGGATACGTATTATATATATATATATATATATTCCTTGATACCCAACGCAATTCTTTATTAATTTTATCAGTAATTTGAAATTGTACGCCTTGTAAGCCTCGATTGTAAGCCTTATTATGATCACCGGCTCAATACACCTATTTAATACAACTGAACATCATTTACTCATATATAGTTTCTTGCCGGTTCTTCTCGGAACTATATTCCAAACCGTGTGTATTGCCTACTTGAATAAAACCTATTTTGAGTTTGAGTTTTATAAACATGTTATAATTTTATGAAAAAAAAAACACTCAGCATCTGAGATGAATAAAACTTAATATTTTCCGAATCCAATTACCAAACATAAGCTTACTATACGTCAGTTCATAAAAGCACAAATTGGAAGCACCAATTAATGGCGTGTGATCGTTTACTAAATGATATAGTAATCCTCAAACAGCTAATGAATTTTGCTGAAACATTATTTAACTCATTATGGTGAAATAAATGTATACTAACCATTAATATACTCAAAACATATATATACCTTGCAAGTTTTATTATCTGTGGTGACCATGATAGACAATGTTTTATTATATATATGTAGCTTCGACCGAACTTCGTCCGCTAAATAACCGTCTGTTTATATACAAAAGGAATTTGGAAAATCAGTTTATAAATCAGAGTTCCGTTGAAATTTTTATATAAACTTTCATCCCCTTCAACTCATTTTTGCCTATGTCCTCCCCTAAAGTTTGGTCTATCTCGTTATCTTCATCAAAATCGGTTCAGTAGCGTAAACGTCAAACCGTTACATACATACATAAATGTATACTTTCGCATTTATAATATTAGTATGGATTCATGTCCAAATTAAGAATCAATTTTAGTAAAATTAAAATAAAGTAAATTTTAATGAACGACTCCGACTATTATTAAGTTATATTCAACAAAAAACTCAGTCTGCACATAGTGTGAATAAATTGCTAACAACGTTGTGTTAAAATTGTCCTAAAACAAGAACAAAACTCTACATAGGATTTTAGCGTTGCCTTTTTAAATAGAAAATAGAATCGTTCAGTCTGTCGTTTTATAGATTATTTAATCTCGTTAGGTTATATTACGGATGTTGATTCAGAATATCATTATCATTTTAACTCAAGTAAAAACTAACCTACTCTGGTATTTACAATGTATGTTTTTAAAATGTTGATAAGCCTAAATATATATTTAAACAATAAATAACATATTTTTATTCAGTAAGGAACTTAAGACCATTTTGCATAGTCTTAACTTAAATGAGTACACCGGTTCGTACGCGACCAAGCTGTTACGAAGCAGACAAAAAACTTAGCTTGCTTGTTTTTTTAATGATGATCCCATACAATGTTTTTGGCGGACAAACCTAAGCGTTATCATCATCATCAGTCAGATGATTAACTACAAACTAATATGACTTAGTGTCCTTCTAGATAAGACCAAAACCCCCTTCTAACATGCCGGCCTCTACATTTTTCTAGCAGGAGCTCATTTGCCCACTCTGCTGTAAAATTTTAAACGCAATATAATCTTTAAGAATGAATATGAAACAATAGTGTCTCTGTTTATAGTGTCTCCCGCCTGCCTAACGATCGAACCCCAACGGGAGAAGTCGCGGTATGAGATAGTCGTCACATAAATTGATAGAATCTCTCGTGGCTGCACTCGCGTCAAATTAGATTTGGTGATTGAACAACCACGCTTTTAGTGCTGTCACTGTTTCAATAAATATTATATTCTAAAAATACTTTAGAAATTCCACGGGTAAAAATCAATTTGCTAGTTTGGTTCGTATAATAAATTTACTGTACAGTCTGCCTGGGCAATAATATTGTGAAGATATAGTACGATTTGTCATAAATAAGATTTTTGACAAATTGAAAATAAGACTCCTTTTATATAGAAGTTAAAATAAAATTATAGATATAGTTATTTTTATTTAAATTCAGTTTTAAGAATTGAATTAGAACCCTTTGTATCCTTTAAAGGTTTTTCGTTAATCAAAGCTGGTCCCATAAAAGAGATTTATTTTCATTAGAACTGTATTCTGTTTGCGTGTACGAATACATTTTATTAACACCCCGACTATGAGATAATGTAATTATTTTTCGTGTTCGCCGCCGAGTTCATTATGTATTTATAAACCTCATAATTAAAACCATACCTCGTATTTTTATATTACAAATATCACTGAACCAAATATTATTTAATTAATATTTTTATTACATAAGTACGGTGGGTATACGTGTTAAAAATATAAGAAGAACCACAGAAAATTAAAAAAAAGTGTGCAAGAAAAGAATGTTCACGAATCCGATACAGAAATATTTCTCCCATAGATTTCAAAAATACTCATCGTCACTAATACATTGAAGCATTGCAAGAAGCTTTTTCGTGCATTTTAGTAATTACAATCGTACTATAAAATTTTGTAATTGTTTCAATAATAAAAAAAAATCAAATTTCACATGAAAACATCTAATTAATTTAACAAGACCACTACAAATCTAAATCAATAACACAAAGGGATCTCTAAGACATCTGGCACACTTTATTTGTCCATTGTTATGCTGAATTAATATTCCAATTTATTCCATCTCTATATCGGGGGTTTTAAATCAATATTTGTTGTCTCTTTTCACTACGAAATTCATCAAGCACTTGCTGTTTGGGCGTGACGCGGGACGCACTACACTTTATAACCGCAACGCAAAATGACAGTGAAGACTTAAAATATCATTAAATATATTTTATGAGGGTTTATTTCGTCGAATATCAAGAGGTTTCAGGTTTTTGTTTAACCAAATACTACAAATAACTAAGTAGCCGGAACTTAATCTATACGGCTTTAATAAACCAAGCAAGACACTCATTGTTATTAAAATTCCATCTTAGTATTATTAAATATTTTGATGCGAAAAAACACGATTTTTTTAATGACTGGAATTGAATACGTATTTGTGATTAAATTTTATTACTTTTTTTTTAATTTGGGCGTTTACATACAGTGCGGTCGTGGCGCAAAGAGGGTCGCCAGAGGAAATTATATTCAGATAATCAAACGATCTGTCGGATGCGAATAATTGAAGTATAACCAAACGACAATAGAATTTGTATAGCCTCAAATATAGTTCGGACTGTCACTCCTGACTATTTCTCTCGGAAGCTTGAAAAAATATATGTAATAAATATAATCGACCTATTTTGACCGTTTCATTCAAGGTCTCAAACATTACATAACTCATAGCTAAGTATTTCGTGTCCGGGCATTTTAACACAGAACAATTTTAACTAGAACAAATTGTTTCACGTACACTTCGCGTGAGATCGCTGACTTACACGAAACTTATCATATTAATGTTACTTTAAACGTGTATAATAATTAATGACTACAAACTAAATGTTTAAATTGCATCAAAAAATTCAAAATCATAAATATATTAATAGGTAATCTTATTTATCGTTGATAAAAAAAAAAGTTTTTGAAAATTAAAAATTTATGTAATTGAAAAGACAGTCTGAGATAGAATTCTAAGGTTCATAAGCGTAAGATAAATAAAGAAAAATTGATTAATTAAAAATATTTACCATAAACTTGCATCCAATAACACTAATTATAGAGTCTACTACGAGAAACTCTGTTCCTTTGTTCTATCATTATTATTTTTTTACAGGACAAAACGGGGCAAACGAGCAGGAGGCCCACCATAAAGGTGAAGTCGCCACCCATAAAAACTCACGCGGCTGCGAGCTCATGAGTGTGTTGCCGGCCTTTAAAGCCTTTTTTTATATTTTATTAAACTTATAACAGGCACTAACACTAACATCTAAATACGATTTAAACATCTTAACTCGTGGTATCAAGCAGTTAAATAGCCACGATACCTACTTTTCAGTATTATCACTAATAGGTCTTAAACACACACAAAGACCTGTCATTGCCCTCTTTTTTATATTAAAGACCTAGAACATTTCATTAAACTCAAAAACACATTCTAAACTCTTTTCATTCAAATACGTTGCTTACTAAAACACATATTCATAATTTCTTTTTGAATGCGTATGCAATTAAATGACATTCATCATAACGTTTACCATATGTGGAAAAGTAATAAGACGTCTTGCGAGCTTTTAAGCTTATATTAACTGAAATTATAGTTTTTTTTTTGTATATCAATTATGTTTTAGTTATAATACTATGATATATTTTATTTTTATTTGATACCGACTCGGTATCAAATGGCTACCACGTACTGTAGAACAGAGGAAGTATATGCCAACGGCCAGGTTTGGTCAGGTATTTTACCATACTTGTTGGGTATGGTGGTTGTGATAATATGTATGTATTTCAAGTATAACATATAAAAGTATATGTAATGTAGCTAGCACTCTTAACACAAGTTTTTCATTTTTAGGGTTAACCTATCGTGTGTAGTATTTAACTCGGAACGAATTAACGAAAATGAAAAAAAGATCCAAGGTGCCAAAACCAATAAAATACAAAATATAAACTAAGAATACAGGAGCCTGTCTAGTATTTAACACTTTTTAGTTTAAGACATCAAAATAATCAACGATTTGCAATTAAATACGGACAATGCTGAATTGAAAAGTGACTGCATTATTTTGCTTATAAAGATCCAACACAGTTACAGACGTAATAAGGAGTGCGGTCCAGATGTCTGAGGTTAAAAGAAATCATAATTAATCGTTGAATTGCACGCCCTCTGTCTTCCGACTTCATAATGTTTTCTTTGTAAATGAATTCCTATTCAGTACCCAAGTCAAAGAGAATATGGATTGTCTTTTAATGAGTGTCATTCAAAATATTGTATTCGTTAAAGTTGTCTTTTTTATCGGTTTTAAAATTACCGACAATATTTATTTAAAGAAATGCAGCAAATACATCAGCAAACGAAAAAAAAATAACTTCCTTGCACCTTTTTTTGTGCTATGATAAGTTTTTTTACACATTTAACAGATAAATAGAAAACAAATCCAGCTGCCCGCCATGGTGTTTCCGAACCAATTCAACTTAGGAGAACGTGAGCGTCTCTAAGCGGCAACTTCCCTTTATGTGGTGTGCCTCCTGTTCTTTTGCTTCTCTTCTTAAAAAAAACAAGAGATCTAAATGAAAACACTTAGATAATATATAAACAGATAGAAAAATAAAGCGTTTTCATTTGTTATAATTGTAAAAACTAACAAAAAGTTGATTTCATACAATTCCCATTCGCCCTTACAATACGCGTATCACGTATGGATGCTTATGTGTAACGACATTCTGATAGAGAAACCTAACAACTTGCCTCCAACAATAAGTTAATAACAAGCTCTATTTGCGACTGAATCAAAAGTTGTGCGACCCGTAGCGAATCACAAAATTGGCGTAGTTTGACAACAATTTATTGAACAATATTGCCTTGTGAATACCGCTTTATTCGTTTTACAAAGTAATATAGTATAATATGTCTTAAAGCATTCGACATAAAACTTAGGCTTGTAAAATTTCTAGAGTAACTTCAAAAATTTACTTGGAACCAGCTGCCTGCCACGTTATTTCAGAACGAATAAGACTTTGGGTCCTTCAACAAAAAAGGGTACCTAGAAGGCCGGAAACTCACTCACGACCTCCCAGCCACTAGAGTGCCTGTGGGCGGCAGCTATTAATTTAATCAATTAAATATGAATTAAAGTTATACAAAAGTTCTACAAAGCGATGTACGCATACCGCGACGGGCCTTGGTTGCGGTCAACCACTGACCTTGATTCGATAACCACTCACTCATAAACTATCCCATTCGCATAATAAAAAAATGTTATATGTTTTATCATCTTGAATAATTTAGTATGACATGTTATAATCAGGTGTGAATTGTGCAAAACACGATGGGATTATCAGTAGATTAGATCAGATTAAAGTTGGTAAAGACACTTTTGAATCGTCAAATTTTACACTACCACTGGTCCCGAAGGCAGTTATCTATCGTGGAGAACCGGCAGAGAGATTCCTGCTAGCTGCTCTTTTAAAATAAATCCGTCAAAAAAGGCCAGCAACACACTTGTAAGCCTCCTGGCGTTGCAGGTGTCCATTGGAGGTGGTTAGCACATCACAAAGTGGCCAGCTCGTTTGCCTCCTGTTACATAAAAATAAATACAGTTATGTTACTTACATGACTATAACTTTAAAAAAAATTCAAACTATAGGACTACGAATGAACACTGTAATAGCAGTGTTTATTCGTACTATTAAAATTAACATTTGTTTTATCAATTTGAATGTATTTTTTTAATTTAATATACTTTAGTTAACAACCATTATCTATATTTTAATATTCGTATCAAAGAAGGCATTTTAAAGTGTGATAAAGCCATTGAATAAACCCTTTAACAGACGGTTTTTAATCTAAGGTAATTGAAGTATTTCATAACGATGCATACATTTTTTTTATACACAACTAAAATTTTCTAAATATGTAATATTGTGGCATTGCTAGGCGAACACTAAGAAATAATTACATTGCTATTTTATATGAGAACTGACAAATCGAAAACATCCGGAAAGTGTTAATTAAAACATTGACAAACTGAGAACTGGAAGTACATTTCCTTTGACTTAAAACAAATTGTAATTAATGCAAATTCCTAATTACATTATGAAAACATATACAGAAATGACAAATAGAAGGGCAACCACGGGCTATGTGTGTGATAAATTCATTTTATAACTTATAACCACTAAGTTCACCAGTGGTCTGGTCAACACAAACGGTATATAAGCCTCATTTTTTTCATTAAATCAATGAAAAGCTTGCCTGGAAGAGATCGCTAATTTCATTTTATTAAATATATCCCCAAACATGATAAGTGCTAAATATATTTAAAAACAATAAACTTATGAGATAATAAAACTAGGTAAAAAACAATTAAATGGGAAGTTAAAACAACTTAAAGGCTGTATGGTGATAAATAAATCAAAACATATGACAATACGCCAGCAGTTTATATGTTGGCAAAGAATCATCGAAGTCAATCTATCTCAATATTGAAGGGGAAAAGATTAAAGACTTTTTAATTAGACACTTTATTCTCAGACAGTGCGTCAGCAGAATATTCCAGACGATTGTTATCTATCTAGGTCTAGACTTAAAGAGCCTAGAAATAGCCATACGACGTTATGTGTAATATTTTTCATGCTGACGGAAGGAAACTTTGTAAATTATATATATATATTAGTCGGTATATTCACTTTATAGTAAATGTGTTTAAGTAGGCTGTATTCATTTAATCATTTAATTTACATTACATTATTTTATTTTTACATTATAATAGGTCACTAGCCTCCACACTAAGATTCCGTGTCGTGGAATTCTTCACATAAGTTTACCTGCCAGTGATTCCAAACCGCGACTGTGTTGCTAGCTGTGCCAAAGGCCAACAACACACCTTAGCCTCACGTTGGGGTTATCAGTAGATTAGATTAGACTTATAAATCTGAATCGTCAATTTTTACACTACCAACGGTCCCGAAGGCAGTTATCAGTCTACCGTGAAGAAGTGAGTTTCCTGCTAACTGCTCTTTTAAAAAAAAATCTTCAAAAAGAGAGCGATTCTCTTCCTTAAAGGCCAGCAACACACCTGTAAGCCTCCTAGCGTTGCAAGTGTATGGGTGGCATAACTGAGAGTTAGAAAATCTTGAAGCTATTAATATGACCTAGCGAGCAAAGTACAGTTAGTACTAACAAAACGATCATTTTTATCCGATAATCATGCCAAGAACAAGTAGATCACGGCTGAAATTTAATCTGCTTAATAACGGATTAATTTTCAATCGCAAATAGCCAAACAGTTCTATTGAACTGTTTGGCTATACTTAGTCTGGCCATAAATACTGTTACTATTCAAAAAAAGAAAATATTACGTTTGAATTTGGAATCTGTCATTTTTATATGATTGCTTGATGTGTTTTCTTATTTTCGCGCCATTATATTGTTAAATATTTTGTTATATTAAAATGGAGTGGGGTGATAAAGAGAACCGAATCGCTGTGATTGCCTTACATAAAGTAGGTATGGAGAAAAGTGCAATTTTTAAAACCCTCCACCCGCTTGGTATTAGTCAAATGTTTGTTTACCGGGCTATTGATAGGTACAATGATACCTCCTCTGTTTGTGACAGAAAAAGATCTGGCCGTCCACGTACCGTTCGTGTGAAAAAGGTGATTAAAGCAGTTAGGGAAAGAATTCGAAGAAATCCTGTCCGTAAGCAAAAGATTTTATCTCGGGAGATGAAGATAGCTCCTAGAACCATGTCGCGTATATTAAAAGATGACTTAGGACTTGCAGCCTATAAGAGACGTACTGGTCACTTCTTAACTGATAATTTAAAGAAGAATAGGGTGGTAAAATCCAAACAACTACTTAAGCGGTACGCAAAGGGAGGTCACAAAAAAATTTTGTTTACGGATGAGAAAATTTTTACAATTGAGCAGTATTTTAATAAACAAAATGACCGTATTTATGCTGGAAGCTCTAAAGAAGCTTCGCAATTAGTAAATAGAGTACAACGTGGGCATTATCCCACTTCAGTGATGGTTTGGTGGGGTGTTAGCTATGAAGGGGTGACTGAGCCATATTTTTGTGAAAAAGGTATTAAAACGTCGGCACAAGTTTATCAAAATACCATTCTTGAGACGGTAGTTAAGCCTTTAACTAACACCATGTTCAATAACAAAGAATGGTGCTTTCAACAAGACTCGGCACCGGGTCATAGAGCTCGATCCACCCAATCTTGGTTGAAAACTAACGTTCCGGACTTTATCAGCACTGAAAACTGGCCGTCGTCAAGTCCTGACCTAAATCCATTGGATTATGATTTATGGTCAGTTTTAGAGAGTAAGGCTTGCTCTAAACGCCATGATAATTTGGAGTCCCTAAAACGATCCATTCGGTTGGCAGTGAAGAATTTTCCTCTAGAAAGAGTTCGTGCTGCTATTGATAACTGGCCTTAACGTTTAAAAGACTGTATTGCAGCCAATGGAGACCACTTCGAATAAACATTGTATATTTTTAATAGTTATATATTGATGTATTAAACTAACTCACTATGAAAGGAATAAATGTTACGTATAAAAAAAAAATCGTGCTTTTCTTTATAACAATATTTATGGCAAGACTAAGTATATAGGCTAGGCTAGGCTTTGTATATATAGGCTATTGCCTATATATACAATATACATAATGTATGAACGTATAGTAAATTACTCGTGAACATTCTCACAGGGGGTGTTATGCGTAACTCAAAGGCCAATCCTGAAACAGTTTGGCCTTGTTATTACAATAGTTGACTGTACCTGGATAGTTAAATAGACATATTAATATGACTGATTTTAAAGACAACTAGAAAATACCATAATTTCATAAGTGACCTTGTATTGTACTCTAGAAAAAGGCCGTTCTAAGTCAAGAATACAGTCGCAAGAGAATCGTTAAGGGATAAATTTAAGCAAATTAATAAATGATCTCATACTCAATCGAAAATCTTTTATATTAAAATTTAGATTTATTAAATAAGCTGATGTGAATATATATAACACTGGAAATACAAAATAGGAAAAAATAGTATCCTATTATAGTATTAAGTACTATTTAAACGATAAAAATCTTAGGAATTAATCGGCCTAAATAATCTTCTCAGACCGGTTTATTTTTCTTATACCTAAAGCTACACCCGTAGCTTTAGGTATAAGAAAACTATTGATATTGACACAACATCGACATGTCATCCCTTAAGTAAGATATAAATAAATACCTATATAAAATAATACATTCATATCTAATAGGTATTAATTATCCTATAACTGCCTCCAAGAAATCGGGTTAAAGAATGTAGAATTCTTTGAATTTGTCTGTGGTGTCATAATCCAAATATTGTAAGTAATGATTGCAAAACAGAGAAACAAAGAACTAGAAACCAGGAAATTTATTACCTTAAATTTGTAGATCGTGGGAAAGTCATTGTTACTCTATACTTAACCTAATATTATCTATGGTTTCATATGTATGGGTAAAATATTTGCAAATGTTTTACGATAAAAATTGTTACTAATCTGTTTGTATTATATACTTTTAACGACATTAAACTAAGTTTACATGCGCGCGTCCCCAGCTCAGAAAAGCAACAAGAAAAGAAGTTGAAAGATTTTACGATTACGATTTTCATTAAAATCAATATGAAATATTTGAACCATAAAAATTCATTTCCAAAGCATCTGTGATATAAAATAATAATTCCTATTTAATAACAGGTATAAGTTTATCGATACACAACTCTTGGAGTAAGTTAAAATGGCATATTTAAACAAATTACTTATTGTATTGACTAACTTGGAACACGTAGGTTTCTTTTAGATTTGAACTTACTGACCACTGAACCATTAAGATATTTATTAAGTTATCACTAATACAAAGATCCCTTTAATGTGTCCGCAATTGGCTCAGCATCGGGACAGTTCAATTCTTGAGTAGCCTTACAATGCTTTGTTATTTAAATTGTCAGTAGCACAATATTGTTATAATTGTTTACTTTAAAGAGTAGCTATCGAGTTTCTTGCCAGTTCTTCTCGGTAGATGACTGCCTTCCGAACCGGTGGTAGTGTAAAAATTGACGATTCAAAAGTGTCTTTATAAAGACCTACTTGAATAAAGATATTTTGAATTTGAGTATATACCATAACCACTTATCTTAACTATCAACGTTAAATAACTAAGAATACGATCAAATTTTGAAATAAAACTAATATAGGTTTTCATATATTATTATATTTTTTCTCTATTTTCTAAAAACTCAATTAGTCATATTCGAAATCCATTCATATCTAATAGGTCTGAATATAATATAATAACCGTAACAGTTGTGAACCTAGTTTGTGCTTATGTAATATTTTAATGATACAACCTTGAATACCAATCAGGCTTTATCTAAAATGTATTTTCATTAATAGTCGCACATCTTGTGTATATCAATTGAGCTTTCTTTAAACATAAAGCATAATTGTTAGTAAATAATTTTAACTTTTATTATTATTTAGTTAACATAACTTGACATTTAAATGAGATAAAATTTCCAAAGGACGATCTGAAATCGTCACTTTAATGTCACTTCCTAGTCAATTACGTCCAAGCATCCGTTACAATACAGTATGAGTGATACGTATTCGCGGTCAGCTCTTGAGACCCTTCCAATAACCTTCAAGGCCTACACTTCATATATAACAACGCCACCCGCCCGCAACGCACAATCTGTTACTTTCACGCGAGCAGTGTACATTTTGAGCAAAAATGTTCAGGCTCATATTTGTCTTTGCCATCGCGACGGTCGCGTGTCAGCAACAGGAGGGTGCAAGGCGCGTGCCCAAGTACGCTGGTGATTCCAGAACAGCCGCTATCGTTCAGGAGGCCCGTTATCTTAGTGGAAACGGTGCATTCGGTGCCGCGTACCAACAGGAAGATGGAATTAACTTCAAAGAAGAAACTGACGCTGATGGTAACCGTAGAGGCAGTTACTCCTACATTGATCCCAACGGACAAAAGAAGACAGTGAACTACATCGCCGGAAAGAACGGTTTTCAAGCTGTCGGTGACCACATCCCAACTGCACCATTAGGAGCGGCACCCACCCCTGGATACACACCGGATCCGCGTTACCAGGCACCAGAATACCAATCTAACCAATACAGCGCACCCCAACAATACACAGCGCCTCAGAAATACTCAGCACCCCGAAACTATAATTCACAGGCAAGTGTTGATGACGGTCAGTACCACCCTGAATTATACGAACAAGAAAACTACGCTGCACCTAAACAACAGTACCAGACACAGCAGTACCAGCCCCAACAGTACCAGGCTGAGCCTCAGTACCAACCTCAACAACAATCCTCTGTGAACAACATATATCCTGGTACACAGCAGGCTCAATACAGCGGTGTTCAATCCCAGCAGTACAACGCACCACAAGCAAGAGAACAATACTACGAGCCAACAACTCCCTCTCCCGCTAGATTCTTCCCCCCGGGAAAGTTCAGTCTGAACAGGGCACCTGACGGCTACACATACTCATTCCACAAAGTTTAAATTGGTATATCATCGCGAAAAATGGGCGGAAGTGAACACCGTCCACAAGTATTTCCTAATTGTTGTTTGTTGTGTTGGTGGATGGACATAATGTTTTGTTGTTGACAGTTCCACATCGTAATACTTGCGAAAATTTGTAAATAAACATAGCTATACCAATGTATATTTAAATGAATCCCTAGCTAATAAATTAATTGTTATGTGCCGCAGTAAATATTTAATTTACTGTGCACTGCGTAATGTGCTCCAGTTATTCGCTTAAAGTTGGACATATCTGACCTAGTCCACATTATAATAAAGATCTTATCTTGTATTGCATCACTTTATTCATTACGTCTATCGGCCGAGCTCTATCTTTAAAATACCAGTCACTACTTTTTCTGTAGAATAATTAACCTTGACAATCATTCTATAAGGAATCTGTGTTCCTTTTTAAAAATATGGAATGCAATACATAAGAACGTCACTCCTCAGAACCCCATTATTTTTGCTAGCATAATTTATATTATTAATAAAAATACTAGGCTAAAATATAGTGCACCTATAAATTAAAATAATCACATTTCATAATTTGGAAGTTTTTTGTATCAATATAACTTCCTGTTTCGCTCCCAAGGCGTTGTCCGCATTCTACAATACTTGCACAAACTGGATTACCTTAACGCCTATAGAGGTTATTATTAATTCATGCGAATAACGTACCATGCCTTTCTATTTCGACTGCCTTTACTCGATAATTATTAATATTTCGAAATATCAGCCACACTTATGTTGCTGTATCTTATTATGAAAACGTGTATAATGACGCAGTTTTTAAAGTAATTAAATTTAGATACATTTATGTATTCAATTATAGTTTATAGGCAATACAGTAGCTTAAGCGTGCGACTTTCTACTCAAAGTAAGAACTGAACCTGTCCGTAGTTTCTTTGTTTTGAACATTCGTTAATAATCAAACTGCATACCTGACGACGTGTGACAGGTAAGGGTAAGAAATCGGAGCGCAAGACAAATGGTTGGGGCATAATTATTTTAATTATTACTACCAGTCACTGATTAAGATAATACATACTTTTACGTAACACTGTGAAGCAAGAACAAAAAATTCTTGCTCCTACAATATTAAATATAGCATAAAAACACACAGAACTATTGAAATAGTTCCTCGAACGACTTCAGGTAAAAATATGCAATAAAAAGTTAAATAACTAAATATATTTCAAGGCCGACTGTTCGAATAATTAGAATATATTTAATACAGTTTGAAGCTTGTATAAATGTGGTAATAACTGATAAACGATTTTGATTTTGATCTAAATAAACATGTAACATTCAGGTGAAGGGGTGGCCGGATACCTTAACTAGGATAGTTCCTCAGTTCAACCATCTCGGCATCAGAAGTCCTACTCGGATTTTTTTACAATGATCGTTCTAACATTCTCAGATGGAAGTGTGCGAGTGTGTATGTTTAATGTGTGTATGTACCTGAGTGAGTAGTTTATAATGTTACTGTATAGGACGCAAGAGACGTTCCGTTTCGTTATAGTTAAGCCTTCTTAATAGCCTTTTAACTCTCAAAATGAAATAATTATATGATGATAAAATTAAACATCACTGCTTTCAACCTGATGTCACTTTACAGTGCGTTGAATCTTAAAGAACCAACAACACATTCGAACACTGTATGAATAATATAATTACGAGAGCTCTTCATTTATTTAATAATTTCTGACTTTTTTATATGATTTCCCTTCAATATGTTATGTAAGTGACATAAATTAACATATACCAAAAACTTTAACATCTTTAAAAAATGTTGTCGTAATAAGAATAGAGGGGCATTCCCAACACACGAAACGAACTTGTAGTATGTATACTCAATAAAACAAATATTAATTTAATTAAATATTTTAATGAATTAACAAAGATTTAATTTATTCAATTCAATATTGTCGAATTGTTCGGTGACTGGCGCTGACACAGTGAAGAAGTGCCATTAGCGACGTCACCAGTGGCTCAATTGCAATTGCCAACTCAAAATGTTTTATACAACTATTAATTTGAAGTAAATTAAAAGTGTTTTAAGAATGAATACCATTACTTAAGTAATGGTATTAATTCAGTACTTAAGTACTGTGTATCTTTAAAGATACACAAATGCGCTAGTCATATACTTATGTATTTTCCATTGATACACAGAGAATGTTACAAATTACTCAAATTGGCGTGTTGACCTTTGAAGATTGGTCATACTTTGTGATTGTATTGTTTTGTTGCAACACACGAGTTAGTTTGATTAAAAGTTATTACTCGTATTATTAAAGTTATAACATAGTTTCAAGTTCTAAATATATGTCTATAAGTTGATCTATCACTGATCAAAGTAGAAATAATAATAGTAAAATCGATATATATCCAGTGACGGAGAAATCATTTATAAAGAGGCTGCCTTGCCGGGAGCTTTAATAAACTTAGCTATTAACAATTTTATTGTAAAGGAAATGGAACTCAAATGCACCTGAGTCTAGAAGTAAAAAGTCGAAGCAAAAAGCGGTAACTAGGCCACTCTTATAAGCCAATATTTCAACTCGAGACATTGGTAAATGCGATTCTTATAGACCCTTAAGTTGATTAGGTTTTATATATAATGGGAAATATATTTTTAGTTTTATTAAAGTCCATAATAAATAGGAAAGTAATTACATATTGGATTAACCTCTTCAAATAATACTGTACCAATCTACTGACTACAGCATATATATATATATATCAATATATGTATATATGACAGTTAATCTAGGTATCACTCTGAATAATATGTTTAGTCTTAATTCCTACTCAATATTTATCTTAAATTGTATAATAACTGTTGTAAATAAAAAAATAAATTTAATTACATATTTAAGTTTTATTCGTTCTATGATAAAACCTTTATGTTAGTCTCATTCTGACAATGTATGATACAAAATAATGAATTATTTATTAAACTTTAAAACACGTTTCAATTATACGATTTATTCGAAGCAATTTTTTCTATTCGATATGTTGAAATAAGTAAAATAAATTGACAATTGCGATATGTCCAATATCACTTTAGTGATAATTTTTTTTTTAGGAGTGAATCATTCAGACCTCCGCTTATACGAAAGAAATGATTAGTTAGTGATCACATCAAACTTTACGAACACATGCAGGCCAATTTATCAAAAAAAATCTTTGATTATTTATTATCTTTCCCTTTTATACCATTTCTGTTTTGTATATTTTTATAAGTAACGCGTGTTGGGTAACTGTATTTACCTATAAGTTGGGTGCACAAAGAAATAATGTATTAGGGTTTGATATAATATACATAGTTAGTGGGTCTGAAATAAATAAGTTGGTAACAAACAGCGTAAAAAACTGCGTTGTCGATTACCTTACTATTAAAATGATAATTGTACTTTCTATCTGTGCCAGTTGGACGCCTTTCAATCGTATTATAGCACTACTTAAATATAAACATGAACAAATCATTACTGTAAAAATTAAACTAAAACAGTGGTTGTAGCATAAAAACTACCACGAAATAAAAAAACTCATTGAGAGGTACGTACTTTTCTTTTCTGTTTACACACTAGCATACCCACCCATACACACATCATTAATTTGTGAACACATAGGCTTTATTGGGAATTGAAACAATTTAATTAGTTAAATTATAATTGTGTAAATACAATGCTTACATGAAAGAGCATTTTCTCTTAATACAGGCAACTTCATATCATCGACTAGTAACGATCAGCCCTTTCAAAATCTCACTAAATTCTCTTTTTTTATTTTTATTTGATATTTTCTCTTGTGTTAGCAGTTGTTTGTATTTTTATGCATTTTATTGATATCCCTTAACCTTGTTTGTTTAAACAGAACATTATTTTAAAAATAGTATCTATAAAATCTATAGTATAAATATTTCTTAACTTTCTAAGGCCCAGTTTATATGCAAGTTTGATGCCATTCAGGCAGTATAATCCGTGTTAAGTGAAGCGTTGTTGTTGATTTTATTATAGACGGTCCTAACTTCTATCAAAGTAGGCAACAATTTATAAGGATTGCCATTAAAAAAACAACTTAAAAACAACTTAAACGCTGTGTAAGAATAGTCCGTATTTCCACATGATTGCTTCAAATGGAAAAAGACGTACACAATACGTAAGCAATTTGTGTTAAAAGAATGTAAAATCCTCAACAAATATGCAAACGTTTGCCTCACGTAGGTCTTTGGAACACGTTCCATTATTGGAAATGTAAGAATCGCGCTTTGTCACTTCCCCGCACCATGTTAGGATATGGGAAAGAAAAATCACGGCTCAGTAGATTTGTTGTTCAATATGCATTGTGCACCTTTCTGGAATTCAACTTCAAATCACGAACGACGTGAATTCGTGCAACGACACGACAAACACTCAGCCATTGGCAAGTTTTGGTACTTTTGTTTCAGTGGATTTTTGCGGTAATGAAAGTAGGTCGGGGGATTTTAAATTTTTCCAGTTTGAGTTTGAAATTGGAACGTACTCTGCTACTTAAATTGCTGGCTAGTTAAGTCTACGTGTATTTATTTACGTTCCGTTCTTCTTGTTGTGTGATTTCGGTTTGTTTGATTTGGTTCACCTTTACATTTTTATTTTATTTTTAGATTTATATTTTACATTAATTTTACGTTTGTTTATTATTAATATTAAGAAAGTTGTGTTGAAAAATACTTCCAAAACCACAATCATACACAATTCAAATCATCACTCATTTTTTATATGTCTTTAAATTATTAACATCACTAATAATTTATCTACTTTAATAACTATTTCGTTATCCCAAAGTCAGTTAGTTACCTGCTAAGTTGACTATAATATTCTCAATTAAATAACATTTTTTTCCAACACCATTACACCATAATATATGTACACAAATAAACATTAACTAAATTAAAAATATATATTATATCCCCTACAGTTGCAGGTGTATTTCAAGGCAAGTATGCATAGAATAAGATTTTATTCTAAGTTTAAAACACACACCGGATAATTAAGTATGACAGGTTTGCCGTTTCATTGCGTGTATGCCGACACAGTCCCACGGGAGGTGGAGGTACCTGATAATATAATGCTCAAGGAAACATGGAAACCTGATCGATAAACGTGTACGACTATTGTATCAATGAAAGCTTCACAACTGGACATAGTGATTATATTTGCCCAGATTTCTATATTATTAATTATAAACCTCAACTATTAGGCATTGTCCTTTAGAGTGAAAGGCAAATTTAAAGAAGATTCAAAAAGGTTATAGTCGTACGACTTATACAAAAAGTTTTTAATGGTATTTTAAAATGTACTGGCCACTTTATAAAAAAAAACCGGTGTCAGGTCTTGATCTTTAGATAGTGTGTGTACAAGGCCATACGTTATAAAATAAACTAACAATATAATTTTAAGCTAGTTCTTAATATTTCCACCCTAAAGAAACTCCTGCATAATCTCTGTGTTATATTTTCGCATAAGAAATCTTAATTTTGAACGTAACTTTAAGCACTGTAGATAATGATATAGTGTTTTCCATAATAAGTGTTAAACTGTTAGGTCCTTTAATTAAATATTAAAATTAATTTAAAAAAGCACCTGTCAAGAGTCAGGTCAGCATCGGATATTTCAAGTCGGTTAAGAACTGTCAATAAAATGTCTAAGCATGCAATATTTAACGGTTAAGTAAACTACCATGACGGAGAAGACATTCCGATCATGTTTTATGATACCAAGATACATTAAACTCCATTCGTTCAGAAACGCACAGTCAACTTTAGTAGCCATAAAATTAGGCCGTAGTTCCGAACTTGACGTAAGACGTTAATATGTCTACAACGATGATTCTTTTGTATGGTTAAAACCGGATTTAAAGTCTCAAATATGTATTATTTATAAAAATATATGTAAAAAGAGGCAAACGAGCAGGCGGGTTCACTTCGAGTGATGTGCTAACCGCCGGCCATGGACATCTGCAACGCCAGGAGGCTAACAAGTGAGTTGCCGGCCTTTGTGGAAGATAAAAACACACACAATTAGTATAATTAATTTTATATACATAAATTTTTGCTATATTAATACTTTTTATCTATTTATTTGGCTTTGGCCGTAATATTAATAAAAAAGGTGTTTATTTGAGACCAGAAACTACAGACTAACGCTTATCTTAGATGTAAATGGATGAATATAATTCTTTGTATAAGCATTTAAACTAGGACAAGTCAGTATCTTAGATGCTAGTTCCTTATTGATTGATTAAAGAAATACTGTCTTAAGAGGCATCAATACTAGTAATTTCATTTTCGTAAATAATAAGATGTAATAATAATAAATAAAAAATAAAAAACTTATAATTTAAGATAAATAAATTAAATTAGCATAAAAGAAGATAAATTAGCGTACATTCAATTGATATGTACTTGCATTAACCACAGAATAAGGTTGGGAATTATCAATCGCTATAATAAATTAAGCACAGATGATAAAAATTCGGGATTATTTAAATTTCGAATTTGATAGAACAGTCTACTTTTCAAATCGAGGATCTGTATTATTTTATTCTATATCGTTAGTCTATGTCTTCTTTAAAATATTAATGATAAACATTCCCGTTAATCAACAAAAGTAAACAAAACATCACGTGTAAGTGATTACTATTCTATCTTTATTCCTTGTACTATAATAAAAACGGAGTTTAGGTTATGAGTTTATCGGATTCGTGAGGATCTCAGCGACTCCTCGGCGCCATCTTTCCATTGTCCGATGTCATGATTGATGCGTTGCAGGTATTATTATTATAGCGTCAATCAAAAACAAATTAATATATTATTTAAGTGCTTAACATATTTTAACTATCTTTTTATTTATGTGCTTAATCTGACAACCGGCCCTCACTTGGCCAGGAAAATTATTGAAATGATTATAACAAGATAACATAGCAGGAACCTTACCCAGCTGTACAAATGTATAGATAACAATAAGATATAACTTTTATACCGGACATAATTGTGAATATTTCAAATAGTGGTCAAACTATAAAAGTCTATTTATGAACCCTATTTCATGTATATTATTAATATAGTTATAAACTAACAATAAATGTTAAAATAACATGTAGCGAATTATAAGAATTTAAATTTGAAATCTAGCATACAATCCGCGATATTAATCAAGAGCAATTCCGAAAATTGTACCGACAAACAGCTAAGAATCTCAATTTCCCGTTCGCCAGAACAATTTTCTGCAAAACACTCGTATTTAGTCCGTAAATATTAATAAAGTTCTGTGTTATCTAAGGAGAGACAGTAGCGCAGCGCACGTAGCCTTCTCGAAATAAAGTGCAACTGTTTACTTAAAGAGATTATTTCCTTGTACAAAGTGTATTATACTCACTTGTAATTATCGCAAATTCAGCGTAATTAGCCAGCTAATGTCCATTTGAGTCTGTGGAACAGTCATGCAGTTACACTAACGATTGTGTTATACCAAAAAGGAAAGTTACAAAAAAGATACTTTTTTGCTTTAAAGTTTAACGCGTCATTTATCGTTCGGATGAGTTATAATCAATCAGAACTTGGTTTGTTGAATACGATTATTATGAGACAAAAACATCTTGACACAAAATATTTGTACTATACGCAATTTATCATTACATTAATTAACTACTCTACGCACAGAACTAGTCTTAAAAGAAATTATTTCAAAAGCAAAGTAATAAAGAATCCATTGACTCATCGTTCACGTCCACAGCTACACACACTAGTACACCCTCAAATTAAATTCATCACTTCAAATACATTTTAATTGTCATACTCATGTAATGCTTACTAAATTTATTATCTATGTTTTAACCCTTTATGTCACTGTATTTCTTATTAAAATGTAATTATAATCTGTCTTACTGTGCCGTGTGCCATAAATCTATTAAACCTTTAAAATTCATTGCACCTAAAGCTTTACCACTACAAAACAGAACATTGAATGTATATGTTATCACACATACTCCCCATATTTCATATATAAAAACATATTGATTTATTAGGGTGTGCCAGCAAAGCGTTAACCGAGGTGGAACAATTAAACTTTTTGCTTCGGCTTGCACTGCATCTCACGTCCGGAAATTATGAGCGGTTCGTGACCACGCAAAGAATGATAGAACCCTTTTGCTCGACAAAAATGAGGTCAGAGTTATGTACAACACATATATTTTTAAACGTTTAGAATAACTGAGGTTGTATGGTGAAGGAAAAGTTAAGCGCGACGGTCTCATCTATTTGGCACAGAAATTGATACAAGATTTAGCCTTAACTTAAATTAAGTTCAAATAGAGCCTATAAAACTTTATGTATAGAGTACAAAATCTCTTTGAATGTAATTTTCCGTTTATAAATATAATTTAACTAATCAAGCTTTCTCTAGATTTATTTGATATCACCTGTATAAACCACAGACTATATTACGTATGGATGTAATTGCTTTATGTCAAAGAAAATAAACATCGAAAAGATTAATTTTCGATTTTTTTTTTTATAGAAGAGGGGATAAACGAGCAGGAGGTCCACCATAAAGGTGAAGTCGCCACCCATAGACACTGACGGGAGCTCGTGAGTGCGTTGCCGGCCTTTAAAGGAAAATTAGGATGAGGGGAAGAGGACCGGGGAAGGGAAAGGATGGGCACCGGAAGATCTCACTCACCGAACGAAACGCGAGCACAAAATAAACAAAGTCCTTTTGCATCACTTTACGCCGGTTTTCTGTGAGAGAGTGGTATTTCTCCGGCTGTGCCTGCCCATTCGGCTGAAACTCTAAGTAACAGCATGGCACTCCCACTAGTTATACATTTTTTTAATTCATAGTTTATATTATCGAATTATCTGTGGTTTGTACATTTACAAATTAACTTCATCTAGATTCAATCACTACTGATTTGGAGTAACACATAAATAAACACACACAAACTGCAAATGTGTGTTGAATATTGTTTCTTAAATAGGCAAATTGAAGCTTTGTATACGCGACCCGGATTACGAAAACTAATTTAAATTACACCAGCTCGTGTTCCAACTAGAAGCCTTAATTAAAAGTTCATTTGCTAATCCCATACCTTCGAGAGTAAATAATCAATTCGGGCATGCATAGTAAGGTCTAATTAAAAACCACGCTTATATATAACCTATACAAATTTATTGAATGTATTTCTTTATGTAACAGGAGGCAAATGAGCAGGCGGATCACGTGAAGTGAAGTAGAAGAAGGCTTACAAGAGATTTGCCAGATTTATAAAAAAAAATAGTTATAAAATAAATATTAACAGCGATCCTGTTCTGCCTTACACAGCCTTTATTCTCAAATTCAATTTTTTTATAGTCCTTCATATTAAGTCTTATAAGGACTTGTTCACTATTTAAAAAATAAATCCACAAGCGTCTTGTAGCTGGTCGGCTATAAAATAAAAAAAAAGGTTTCATATATTTTATATTACACTCGTTTCCATTTGCAAAAACGAAGCAGATTAATAAGGCGCCCGCCTGCACTCGAGTAGTTTTAATGGTGCACTAATGTACTATTATCAATAATGGCAACTTGGCTGAAATTTTAAAGGCAACTTCATAATGAGGGTTTGTGCGGCACGAGTGGCGAAACTTAAAAGACGCGTAAACTTCCACGTCATTAAAAGTTTGTAGTTAAAGGTGGGAGATTTGTGCCAATAGTAATTAGCCACTTAAGTTACTCCAATGATCTGCAGGCTTACTCTGTAAAGGAATGTAACAAATCATTTTAATTAACCACAATTACTTATTAATTAGTGTTATAATGGGCCTAATTATAAATAAGTACGAACTATAAGATCGTTTTCAGAGCTGCCTAAAGGGCCGGCAACGCACTGACGGGCTCCCAGCCACGGAGATTTCTATAGGCGGCGACTTCACCTTTATGGTGTACCTGCTTGTAAACACATGCCCGTTACTTTAGAAGCCTTACATTAATTAAATAGGCGTCCATGGGTTTAGACTTTAAAGGCAAAAATATATATCATGGGGAGTGCTCTGATGAATTGTTTGGACTAATACCTGCAGCTGCATTCCATCACTAGATAGCCAAGGCAGAATACGAAATTCCATACGTACGTATCTTTAAGGCAGTTCTGCCGCGCACCACCCCTTTGTGGAATCAACTGCCAGCGCAGGTATTCCCGAACCGCTACGACTTGGGGACCTTCAAAAAAAGTTTGTAGGCCTCCTGGCGTTGCAAGTGTCCATGGGCAGCGTTTAGCAACTAAAATAAACCGTATGTTCGTTTATCTCTTGTTACATAAAAAAAACCCGCAGGCTCGTTATAAAGAAAATGCAGTTTTCACAGACTCAATTGCTTCCTTAAATTGTATAACTATGTATATTTGGTACATGTCAGATTAATTAAATTGTATGTTCGGATGCTTCATTTTCCATTCAGTTTATATTCCATATTCAGATTCCAGATCTGTGTCCGCAGTTTCGCTTCCAGAGGATTCTAGTCAATTCAAAGAGTGGCCAATGAGGGATCATTAATTAGCTTTACTAATATATCGAATGCAGGCTAACTAGAACTTTTTTTCAGAATTATATTCATAATACTTAGTCTTGCCATAAATATTGTTATAAAGAAAAGCACGATTTTTTTTTTATACGTAACATTTATTCCTTTCATAGTGAGTTAGTTTAATACATCAATATATAACTATTAAAAATATACAATGTTTATTCGAAGTGGTCTCCATTGGCTGCAATACAGTCTTTTAAACGTTGAGGCCAGTTATCAATAGCAGCACGAACTCTTTCTAGAGGAAAATTCTTCACTGCCAACCGAATGGATCGTTTTAGGGACTCCAAATTATCATGGCGTTTAGAGCAAGCCTTACTCTCTAAAACTGACCATAAATCATAATCCAATGGATTTAGGTCAGGACTTGACGACGGCCAGTTTTCAGTGCTGATAAAGTCCGGAACGTTAGTTTTCAACCAAGATTGGGTGGATCGAGCTCTATGACCCGGTGCCGAGTCTTGTTGAAAGCACCATTCTTTGTTATTGAACATGGTGTTAGTTAAAGGCTTAACTACCGTCTCAAGAATGGTATTTTGATAAACTTGTGCCGACGTTTTAATACCTTTTTCACAAAAATATGGCTCAGTCACCCCTTCATAGCTAACACCCCACCAAACCATCACTGAAGTGGGATAATGCCCACGTTGTACTCTGTTTACTAATTGCGAAGCTTCTTTAGAGCTTCCAGCATAAATACGGTCATTTTGTTTATTAAAATACTGCTCAATTGTAAAAATTTTCTCATCCGTAAACAAAATTTTTTTGTGACCTCCCTTTGCGTACCGCTTAAGTAGTTGTTTGGATTTTACCACCCTATTCTTCTTTAAATTATCAGTTAAGAAGTGACCAGTACGTCTCTTATAGGCTGCAAGTCCTAAGTCATCTTTTAATATACGCGACATGGTTCTAGGAGCTATCTTCATCTCCCGAGATAAAATCTTTTGCTTACGGACAGGATTTCTTCGAATTCTTTCCCTAACTGCTTTAATCACCTTTTTCACACGAACGGTACGTGGACGGCCAGATCTTTTTCTGTCACAAACAGAGGAGGTATCATTGTACCTATCAATAGCCCGGTAAACAAACATTGGACTAATACCAAGCGGGTGGAGGGTTTTAAAAATTGCACTTTTCTCCATACCTACTTTATGTAAGGCAATCACAGCGATTCGGTTCTCTTTATCACCCCACTCCATTTTAATATAACAAAATATTTAACAATATAATGGCGCGAAAATAAGAAAACACATCAAGCAATCATATAAAAATGACAGATTCCAAATTCAAATGTAATATTTTCTTTTTTTGAATAGTAACAGTATTTATGGCCAGACTAAGTATTAATACCTATTCTCAAGCTATTTATAAGCATCTGTGGACTAACATATCACGCACAAGCTATGATTAGATTTTGAAAATAAATGTATATTCTCATATTAATAAAATACATTACATTTACGCTGTATATTTTTTGTAAATGTATGTTTTTGGTACAAATAAAAATTATTATATGTTATTTGGCGAACATAGAGTTTAATCTCTCCGATAGTCTAATATGGATGTTAACTAACTAACTGTTTTAACACAGCCTTTGTACTGCTCGTCATGGAATAAATATTTGAAATATGTATTTCGCCTTGATGAATAGGCATATCAGTTCTGTTGTCGTTAATAATTATCGTTTTATATAAACTTAACTAAAATATATATTTAATGATTATTATTTATTTATATTAAACCAATATAACTTTTATACAGTGATCATGCTTAAAATTATAGTTAACCAGCTGAGTTTGTTTGTGGGTATCTGTCAGACCGGTTTATTTTGGCACCACGTGTGTGTGGAGATATAGACCTTCACGCTGGGCTCGGGGGTGCTATGCCGGAAAAACTTAGGGAAACTATTTCTTTTTATTAATTTAATTAATTTTATGGGTCGATTCCATAGATCACTAGTTCTTAAATGGAAATTAACTGTAGTAGCTTTCCATTAAGGTTGTGAGAATAGATTATTTAGTTTCTTTATTAGTTTTCGATGTACTTCCGAATTAATAAATAAACGCGCTTAGCTCCGAGGTAAGCTTAATTTATATCTTTAGTTATGGGGGGCTTACCGCCTAACTTATAGGGGTACCGATAAATTTATTTATTCTACACATTACTTATATTAAATTAATTCCATTTCCATCTAGATATAAGCCAATAAAACAGACACTCGTAAAGTATAAAGTCTCCTTGTTTTCCGTCACAAGTCATAAAGAAACGTCAATATGCTTACGATCCATAAATCTTCAAATATGTCGTAAAGTTCAGTGTCTTCGCAAACTTCATTTGCTTCAGGGTTTGATATAGCCCATATTAAACGGGAATCAACATTCCGCGTCTACAAAACGCGATAAACTCAATAACTACCAAAACTATGGGTTTCACAAATAAATTTTACAAAATGAAACTCAAAATATCTTTATCCAATTAGGTCTTATATATAAGTCATATTATAAAGACACTTTTGAATCGTCAATTTTTACACTACCACAAGTTCGGAAGGCAGTCATCTACCGAGAAGAACCGGCTAGAAACTCCAAAAAAAATGGTTTTATATACATCATTGAAAAATGTTACATTAAATCACTGTAACAGTTCACAAATCGCCTAGAGCGGACGAAAAGAACTGGAAAGAAACTCTCCGCCACACATTTAAATCGCCAAGTTTATTTTAAAGAACCATTATGCTACAGAAAGACCATGCTCCAGAGAATGCATCACAAATATCTCATACATAAATATAAAAACAATTACTATAGACATAGTGCTTCTAGCACATATTTACGCTATAGTGAGAACAACCAGGAGTTAACTATTGTATTAATAAAAGAAAATAGTCAATCGATATTTAAGATTTATATGAAATAAATAAATTTATGTACAATATAGATCTATTTAAAGAATATAAATATTTATAATGTTATAAATATAAATTTAACTGCTTATGAGGAAATAGGCCGGCATATCAGAAACAATAAAGCGAGTAACTGTAACAAAGCAGTGGCACGCAAATTGAACGGTAAAGTTCTCGGGGAATAGAAAACGTCAGAGGCTCGTAGAAAGGCTATTAATTATGAGAAAGGAAATTGAAACCCCAGTGGAAATGGAAAAGTAATAAAATGCAACAGCAATTGCAAGATGAGTGCCTTAGCAACTGTTCGAAGGATCTACGCGTTCACTATTGCACTTAAAATAAAATATCTCGTTTGCTTTGAATGCTAACGGGATATTCGAAGTTGAAAATTAGCGATTGAATCCTTTTATAGTATTTGTATTGGCAGAGAAGCGATTAAGATACTATATGTAATATATAATTAAAATTAAGAATTATTTTTGCAAATGGCATTCAAAGACACTATTTATAGTTAAGTTGAATCCGTTTCGAGATCCACAGTTGTTATTTTTCGTTAGCCTTAGTTAATTTTAATACAATAGTCGTGACCGATTCCAAAATTCAAATTCCAAATAGAATAAGTAATAAGTAGGTTCCTTTTGGCAACAAAAACCTCTTTTTAAATATGTTTAAAACGTGTTTCTTTAATAATAGTTAATGTTCATAATACTATACAGATTATCGACCGTATTACAGACGGTGCTTCACGGCCTTCCGAACCGGTGGTAGTGTAAAAATGGACGATTCACACATACGTGTCTTTATAAACACCTACTTGAATAAAGATATTTTGAGTTTGACGCCAAACACGGGCAATGATTAGCTACTTGGATATAAATCGATCTTTAATCCAAATGGTTAATCAATTCCAATCTGATCAAGTCCGATCGTTTCTTATTCGATCGTTTCCGATTCGATCGTTTCCGAAATTATTACACTAAAACTGTAATCCCGTTATAATTAGGTCATACACTTATCCGATGTTTGCTACTCTTTGGTGTAGATTAGCATACAAAATATATAACAAGATACTTGAATATAAAGCGCATTTAAATTGTGTCACGTTTTAAATTAAGTTACGGATGTACTGGGGATAAGTAACAAAGTGACAGGATAGTCTCAAAGGAACAAGAAAATTTTCTGGGTCAACTCGCGATTTATTCGCAGTATTCTTTTATTTAGTTTCCGAACATACAGGAACACTTACCTTATTAAGTTTTAACCTAAATTTCTCCCTCATAGTCTCACTAGGTACATTATAATGCAAAAGAAGCATGAACCTAAACAATTATTATTTTTTAAACGTGTATTGAGAGCATAAAAACGGATCAAGGTCATTAAATGTATTACTATGCAATTGTAAATTTATTATGAATTTAGATTATAAGACATAGTCTTAATTACTAACTTACGAGTTATTTGAGTTGCTATAGTATTAAAGATCTGCCTTTCTAAATATGAATTTTTCATTTAAACAAGTGATTCTTAAGTACATGTAACAAAGCATAAAATTCAATAAATCATTTGTCAAATCAATAAACAAACTAGCAGGCCATCATAAAGATGGAGTCGCGCCCATAGATACTCACATGGTTGGGAACTCGAGAATAAATTTCAAACGTCATTTTCAGGGTGAAAATATGGCAATACAAAACAATGTCAAATGAATGACAGATATAATTACAAAATCATTTCAAATACTCTGATTTATAACCCTTTAAAAGTTACCCCTAAGCACTCGAAGCCTAAACCCGGACTTTTACTTAAAGTTCGCCATAATGTCTTCTACGTCTGGAGGTTTTGATAATAGAATTATTATAATTGAAGTGCTTAGGGGCTTTTCCATACTTAGGGTTGATAAACCACTTTGTGGCATTTTATTTACAATTTTAACTCTATATTATGTGTACTTTTTCGTAAATATTTAATTTTAACAGTTTTACATAGTACTGAGAGTACGATAAACAACATAGCCTATCTTATTTACACAATTTTTTAAAATATCTAATACTGTATGATAAAAAACATAATCACTTTTAATAATAAAAGCTTAATGTAATATAATTACTGTACTTGAAAAACAATAATTGAAATATTGAAAGTTTAAATAAAAAAACACTTCAGAAGGTTAGTCCTTGTGGCAAAGTGCCCATAATGCTGGCGGCATTGTCTCGCTGTATCGCAATGCTAATACGCTGAGCGTGAAAAGCAACAGCTCTTGGGTCAGTACTGATTGCCAGGGACCTACTTAATTCTTTAATTAGTGGCTGTTTACTTGTACCCAAAGGTCCAACCTCCAAAGGGAACAAATTCAAAATTGGAATTCCTTCCGCCTGCTTTTTGACCGCATCTTTTGTGCTTTTCCGAGGAAAGTGGAAGGGGCTACAATTTTGCTAGTAGCATTCCAAAACAAAGCCCGTCCCGTACTACAAGGGATCAAAGACATCCCATCTGGTTTTCTATAATCATCATTTATTGAATTTAGTATTTAAATAGAGAACGTCAAAGTGAATAAAAACCGGGGAAAGAACTGCAAGGAAATAAATTTCCAAAGAGTTTCCATTTTTATGGTCTGTACAAGTTGCATACGTTAATTATTTATTAATTACCAACTTATTGATGATATAGCATTTATTGTCCGTAATGTAGTAATTATATATTTTTTGATTTAAATTAGCTAACTTTTTTCTGTTTTATTTAATTTAATGTATTATGTGTTTTGGTTATTTTTGTATTATTCGCCCCTCTTGCACCAGTCCAATTGTTTTATAAGTATTCTTTCATTTTGAGGGTTGCCTGGAAGAAATCGTTTATTGGCGTGCGATAAGGCCGCCCGTTGGTCTTATGTACATCTATTAACATTTTCTACTTACGAATACGTAAAATCCAATAAATAACTGATTAAATTAAAGATAAAATTTCATTTTGAAAAGAGCTAGACCTAACAATAAAATATTTATAAATAAGAAATATTTTTCATTATATATCATTGAACACATAACAGTGTCCCTACGAGACATTGTATTACCAATTGTGTAATGCAACAGTTTATTAATAAACAATAGACAAATATATTCTAGAACATCTATTTTATTTAATTAAACAATTGCAGTCGAAACAAAAGACGGCGTTAAACAAAATCTCCAAAACAAACCGTGTCTAGAAGTGACACTTTGAGAGGCACTTTGGCTCCTACAACCTGACCCAAATAAAACAGCGCTATCAGAAGAGACAGGGATTTGTTGGCAAAGTAAAGAATTTACTGTTCACCCCTGTCTGCGTTCAACCTTTACACGTGTACAATGGTACTAACAAAATGGTTCACATGCTTACTGAAATCTACTGTAAATTTCAGTAGGAAACAGTATCCATTTTTTATTAATAGGAGGTCAAATTAAAAGGAGGCACACCATAATAAAGGTAATTTCGCCGACCATAGCCGCTCGCGTTCCTTGGAGTACCACTACTACTTAGGGTATTGGTTCGGAAATGCCATAGAGCAGGTACCATAACATGATTGTGTGTGCGTGGTATGAAATGTATCACACGCTCAGTGGTGGAATGACGGACATGGAGGTTGAATATGAAATTCAGGTAACACTCCCGTGATAAATGAGATATTTGTTTCGCAAACTGAATATTAGGCTCACAAATAGCCATAGAAATCAACGAACGGCCACATTCTGATGAGTCCAAACCACAGTCCATCAGTGCTATGTACGGAGCGATTTCAAAGCGAGCTAACATTTTTAGCAAACAACACGCGTTGCGGCTCCCGCGGTGTTATTACGGAAACGTGCGAAATAGTCGTGCAATTTTGATGCGATCGCGTAAGTCTTGTTTTACATATTAACGATATCGCGTTCTAGGTGAAACGTAATAATAGAACTGCTTTGTCTCGTTTTTCTGTTGCCGAGAGCGACAAGGACAGAACATTCAGATGTTTGAGTTTTAACTATCTTAAACGAGTTTAAAACTCAGCCATGTCGCATCTGAAACGGATCGTTTAAACCTGGGGACCATCGGTTGGCTGAGGCGATGGCTTCCAAAGCCAAAATGTCCTGATTATCCCAGGCTGGGATAACTGATTGTAGTCGATGTCGACTGATGGCAGTTTTAAAGAGGCAGAAAAAAATTTGATACGTATCATATTTTTCTATAACAACGCTATTAATTGTTGAGAATTGTTTGTTTGTTTATGAGGAATTTGACGAATCTATAAAAGTGTTGTTAATAAAGACAATATTAGATTTCAAAAAGGCATACACACGCCTTTTTACTCACGGTTATCCTTTTCTTACATTTATAATAGACTTCCTTGAATTTTTTAACTATTTATTGAGAGATTGAGATATGTATTTAAAAAAATAACAGAGCGTATCCCGTAATAAGTCCGCCAGCCCCCATTCCAAACACGACAGTAATGTTTACAGCTAGTGCGAACTGTTAACAACGGCTGGCGAACTTTTTGCAGTTACGCTGGGCGCACCTGAAAAAGCTCAAACCACGGACAGTAATTCACTTCAGCCATGACATGCAAACGCCGCGCGATTACATTTTGTTGCCCCTTTGTTACGCCCGGCCATTGTGCGAGACAAAAACCTAGTGATTTGTTGCGATTACCGAGGAGACACTACGAATTAATTTTAAGCAAAAACTTGCTCGGCTTACTAGTTTGAATTTGGTACTTTTTGTTCAGGTTTTTTTAGGTAAATTGATGCTTCACTCCACGTATTTAAGTTTAAATTTGCTGTTCACTTTATCTGTATACCTCCAGAAGATATATATGGTTACATTACGTAAATACAGAGTTGAATTATAATTAAGTACGTAAAAAACATATTTTTTTAAAGTTACGACTTACCGGCCTTTACGTCACTTATTAGTGATACCAATATACGATGATGTTTTTATTGTTAATGATAGGTTGATGCGGCTCGAAGGACCAACATGTAGGGGTTGTTGAATGAAACTCGAAACAGAGGTAAGGTCCATTTGAAACGGCTTCATCACAAAACCAATACTCAAAACGAAATCTCTAAAACAATGATGTCACTACCCGCCGAGCCTGCACCCTGGTGACCATAAGAGTCCCCAAAATCTGGATGCCAGCTTCACCTATGCCTTTTCTAAAAAGACAATGCTCATTGTCCGTAACGGATTGTGATGATAGTCTTTAATGATGTGATTACGCATTAGTTAGCTACTTAATTACTTAATTTTAATGTGACTTAAACCATATTATACGTGTACTCATAAAATAATATACAACTATACTATAAGATGCACACGGCTTGCCTGAAAGCAATCCCGGAACCGCAAGCACTTGGATTATCGCCAATACGTATACGTTACGAGGATAATATTCAGCATACTATCATATTAGTATTTTCTTTAGTGTGAAAACCAACGCGCTATGCCCATTGTGTTTGCACCGGATAAGCGAAAATAATGTTGCTTGGAAACAAAGGAACTTGATAAAAAAATACCTTTAAAGAATTATAAATACACTTTGCTTAAAAATGTAGGTAGAATCACTGAACACGATTACAAACTGAACAACGAGATTCATGAGTTACGAAACATTTATTTACTCAACTGACAACACATTCTAACCTACTACAAAAACATACATTTTCAGAAAAACAGAACCATAAGAGGTCCAACCTAGCTATCAACGCCATCTATTGAACCAACTATAAACTAAGTTGACATTACTGTACAATCACATATATCGAAAACAAAATAAAAATAACTTTATTCACATCGGTAACTATGACTTATGAATCGTCAACGAAATAAATATATTCTGAATCAAACATATGAATCAAGCGTATGGACAATCAAATTGCACACTATGAATTCGTCCAACTACCTCCCCATATTACCCCCATATTTTCAAATAGAATGGAGACTATTATCAACAGCCTTCGGTATATAGAAGAGTACCAGCTTATTCGTCACCGCCAGTACGGCAGCCGTGACACGTAGGAATAGGCTTTAGAGTCTCTTTACTCTCTGCTATGCCCACTGCGGCACGTTGTCTGCTTATTTGCCACCTGTTCCAAAACAATAAATAAAAAATATAGCAACTGTTCTCTCAGTACTCCTCCTTATAATTAACTTTATATAAACATTGAAGTATGCGAGTGGGTGTTTTCTTTTAATCATTTAAAACGCAAATATTAAACAGAGCCAAAAGTACTTTTATGCTTGACGTGAACGCAAAGGGATTTGTACATAAAAGTGTTTAGAAGACTTTATAATATATGGAAGGGTCATTACACGGCACTTGAGTTCAGCACTTGGAAAAACAACCACGAATGAGACGTCTTTGTACCTGCCATGTGTCAGACGCGAACCCTACTCAAGTATTTTCGTTAATTAATTTTTTTTATTTGAAAAATAATTTGATTAAATCGATTATTTTCACAGTGTTACGTTTAACTGGCGAACTTAAGGTTTTAATTGCGATTTATTGGATTAATCCAGTGGGTCTACGGATCGGTGTGTTTTATATCTTTTTTTTATTTGTTATTTAGGAAATAACAAACAGTTACACACTTACATTGTTATAAAGTAATACAAATAGGTATTTTTTTTATGTGAAACCCACAACGTTTTCCACGTATTAAACATAATTATTATGAGAACTGTACGCGAGTTAAACATGATATGGGTTTATTAAAGACATGTATGTTATTGTTGTGGCCGATCAGGTAGTTAATCGGAGCGGCGAGGCCTGCACAATGTCAGTGTGATACAAAGTGCGATAACCAAGCCGTCCGTAACTGTTCTGGCTTGTAAGACCGGTGATCGTTGACGCCACGGAGTTGCCGAACGAACGTATATGCGCTGGTCTCGTTCGGCCCACGCACCCCTGTTAGTACGTAAGGTGTAGAAGGGCGATGCCGTAGTCTTGGGTCTTCGGAGGAGTGAAAGGCTTCTTTGTTCGTACTGCTCCGCCTAGATGTTGATCCGTTGAGGTCGCGCCGTGTGAGAGAGTGTCGCATAGATCTCGGGGAGCTTAGGTACCTCGATCATTATACCGCGACGAGAGCTCCTACATCGTTACGGAGCGCTCCCCGCTACACCCCCGCCGAGGTTCATTTGTGGGCGGGGCTTTCGTCGTATCGGAGCCCTTGCAACATGTTACACCCCACCGAGAGCTATGCGACCGTTAAAGTTTACCTCTAGGCGAAGCAGCGCATTTATTAACATTTTGCCAATTTTACTATTTCTTAAAACTAGTACGTCATACATTATATAACCTTAGCTTAATTAACGCACAACTCCCTACTTTCAAGTTGGCTGGCGTTCCTTTATTAACTTAAGTCTAAGAATTATACTTATGTACTAGTTTTTCTCAGTTACTTATCTATGGACTTTATATTTTACACAATTTATTCTATATAATACTAATTCCTATTCCTAGTCGCCGACATTCTCCCCCTCGTGCGCAGCACAGTCTTCTTTGCCCGGCGACTTCTTTGGCACCAACAGCACGATCCTCGACGTTGGTCTCCGCAGCACTCCGCCTCTTGTCTTAACATCCACGATCCGTACGCGTCCGTCTGGCCCGGGATAGGTAGTGTGGACCGTCCCTCTGGGCCAAGTGCATCGTGGAAGAGTGTGGTCGACAATAAGGACCACGTCACCTGGCTGCAACTGAGCGCTGTCTGCTCGTCCCTGCGCTCGTCTCGGCAGAAGTGTGGGCAGGTATTCCTTCAGCCATCTCTTCCAAAGGTTGTCGGCTAGTCGTTGCACAGTCCTCCAATCGTTTTTGCCGACCAGCTTGGCCTCCGGGAAGCTACCGATGCGCGCCGCTCCGCTAGATCTCCCAATAAGAAAATGGTTGGGAGTTAGCGCCTCCTCTTCGTCGTTGTCGGATAGGTTGGTGATCGGTCTTGAGTTCACCATGTGTTCCGCCTCCAGCAGCAGCGTGTGCAGTACCTCTTCTTTGGGGACTCGTTCTCTCAGGGTCACGTCTAGTGCGGTTTTAATAGAGCGCACTAGGCGCTCCCAGGCGCCTCCCATATTTGGCGCCCCCGGTGGTATGAATTTCCACCGCACGCCTATTCTTTCCGCTTCGACAATTACCTCCTCGTTTTGTATGTTCTGTAAGGCTTGGCGAAGCTCCTTGTCGGCCTTCACGAAGTTTGTCCCGTTGTCGGAGTAAATGACCTTCGGCATTCCTCGTCGCGCCGCGAATCTCCTTAGTGCCATGATAGTCGAATCGGCACTGAGGCTAGGCACCATCTCTAGATGGACTGCTCTGGTAGTGAGGCACGTGAAGAGTGCGCCCCATCTTTTTTCTCTTCGCCTCCCGATTGTGACAAGCATAGGGCCGAAGTAGTCCACTCCGGTGCACGTGAAAGGATGCTCGCCATGACGCAGTCTCTCCGCCGGTAAGCCACCTGTCGGTTGCTCCGCTGGCCTCGCCTTGAGCGCTTTGCATGTTTGACACGTTCGTTGAATGCTGCGAAACATTGATCTTAAGATAATTAGCCAATAGCGTTGTCTTATCTCGTTCATAACGGTGGCATGATTTCCGTGGTTAAACTGACAATAATAATGCTTCACTATCAGTCTTCCAATAAGACTTCGGCCGTCCAATAAGATCGGTGAGCGATAGTCGTGACCAACGCCCGCGATCGCGTTAATTCTGCCACGTAGTCTAATCACGCCGTCCGTTAGCGCAACGTCTATTTGTTTCAACTGGCCCCCGCTCGCAATCGGTTTTCCTCGTTCTAGGAGTTCTATCTCTTGCCCAAAGCTAACCCTCTGACTGTGTCTAATCAGCAAGTTCTCGACGCGTCGTAGTTGCGTCTCTCCAATGGGTATATAGCCGGCCGCTTGTAGTTCCAGTCTAGGAATCGACGTCGGTTTCAGCGGTGTCACCCTCGCCCTAGCCGCGATAAAACGTGTTATATAGCGATTTCCTTCGCGTGATCGCCAATAAACCGCAGCTGCATACGCTGTTTCGCTAGCGTCGCAAAACGTATGCAGCTCCCCCTCGGTGGAAAATGGTGATATGCACCGCGGCAGTTTTATGTCGCGCATCTTTTCAATGCAGACGAGGTAGTTTCTCCATGCCGCGATGTCACTTGTGGCAATCTCATCATTCCATCCGACGCCACTTCGCCATAAACTCTGTATTAGCTTTTTCCCTTGTATTAGAATTGGCGCCAGCAATCCAAGCGGATCGAACGTGGACATAACCGCGCCCGAGACCTCTCGCTTCGTAGGCGTTTGTACGCCAGTCGCTACTTCTTCGCGTATTTTGCGGAGCTGGCTCCTGAAGCCCAGGTGGTCGTCGTGCGTCAGCCAGCGCAGCCCCAGAGTTTTCTCTTCGTCGTCGCCCAAATGCACTTCTTCACCGCCAGCTTCCACGATTTCGTTCTTGTTCGAAGCCCAGCCTCGTAGCTCGAAGCGCGCCCCTTTATGGATTATGTCGACTTGTTTCATTATTCGTTTACAGTCGTCGACACTATGAAAGCTCTGTAGATAATCATCCATGTAGTGGATTGGTTGCGATTGGTTGCGTTCGACGGCTCTGGCGGCCTCCGGGTACTTGCTGACGTAGTTTCTCACGTTTTTCTCCGATTCTCGGAACCTGTTTAGAGCTGAAGCGTAGTTATTCGGGTATCGCAAGTCTTCATGTTTCCACAGCAACCCAACTTTGAATCGGCCGTCTTCCATGCGCTGGCTAGTATTCTCTAGCACGCGAAGCGCTCGTTGCTCCACGTCGGTTGAAGGCTTCTTGGGCTGAATCCCCAGTGACTCGATTGAGAAGTGTTCTTTTATAATTTTCTCCATTTGATCTTCTACGACGCAGGTGTGCGCACATACGTTCACGTAATTCACCGTTGCTGAAGAACCGCTGTCCACGCCATGCAGGACCCATCCGAGCTTCGTTCGCGACGCTACTGGCTGCCCTTGTTTACCTTTTCTCAGCTGTCGTGTGACAATATATTCCCAACTGTCCTGCCCGATGAGTAGCTTCGGGGATTCATCTTCGTAGCACACATCCTGAAGTATGCTACGTAAATGGTTGTATCTCTTTAAGCGTTTCTTATCGATGTATTGAGGAGCCAGTTTAAGTGCCTTTATGGTTCTAGCTCCCTTGAGAACGCTTCGACGTTCCTGCTTAAGGCCTCTTAATTCCAAGTCGAGCGTCATAGATTCTCGCTGCTCCATTTGTCCCCCACCGATACTTTCGATTGTTAACGGTCGGTAGGGGCTTTGAATGCCGATGCTTCTTGCGACGTCCTCGTCCAGCAGCGTGACTGTCGAGCCTTCATCCAGTAGCGCCAGTATTATCTTGCTCCCAGTCGGGCCGAACACCTCCACCTTCACAATCTTCAAAATCGCCTTCGGCGTCCTTATGGTGTTGACCGCGGCGGTAGTCTCTGGCTCTGCCTGATCATGGTGCGCTTCGTTCTCAACAGTCACGTGTAGTAGATTGTGGTGCCATCTACGACACATCCTGCACGGTGGTTTTCGGCACGTTTCCTTCCTGTGTTTGCCGATAAGGCATTTAAAGCAAATTTTCAATCTTTTCGCGATCTCCCATCTGTCGTTGACCGCCGCTCTTAAAAATCGTTGGCAATCAGCAAGGCGATGAGGGCCATCGCAATCGGGGCACTTGACTTCGTCCTTGCCCTTGCTGTTGCATTCGGTGACGTTATGAGCCGCCTGCCTTATCGGCCTCTTCGTTGCGCTCGGCTTCAAGTATTGATTTTCTTCTATAATCGCGAACGCTCCGCACTTGTCCGCTTCTAGGTTGAGGAAGTCGCTGATGGTCTGTATGCTCGAGAAGGAATCCTCATCTCTGGAAGCCGTGAAGTCGTACCATCGAAATTTAAGAATCGATGGTAACTTCTCAAGCACTGTCTTCACTAGCTCCGGTGAGTGTAAATACTGTGGCCTCTTCAGTCCGGTGATTGACGCTACGCAGTTGCTAATCTGGCTCGCGAAGACGCATATATCGCGCGGGTTCTCTGTAACCCGAGATAACGCCTTCAGCTTCTCTAATTCTGCCATCACCAACGCGTCGGGTCTTCCGAATCTTCGCCGCAGTGCCGTGAGGATTTCTTCTGGCTTCACTTCTGAGTATAGTAGGCTCTTGATACTGTCCCTCGCTGTACCCCTGATAGCTTTGCGCAGCCGAGCCATGTTTTGTACGCCCGAGAATAATGGCGCTGTATCCTCGTAGACGACGCGAAATGCCGTCCACTCAGCGCTGTCTCCCTCGAACGTAGGCAGCTCCTGAATATATTTCGGTTGAGGAGCTGTAGTCGCCATGGCTTCCTTAATAGCTTCGGCTATTGTCTGCGCATCGCTTTTCAATTCCGGTTTCCCTGTCGGTACTCTCGGGTCTGAAGCTTGCATCCAACTGCGAATCTGTTCGTCGCGGTCCTCTTCATTTTCTTCAACGACGGAGTCATCTGACTCGTCGGTTTCCATCTCTAGCCGTATACGGGCTAGACGCGTCGCCGCCTGAGCTTCTTGTAGCTCGGCACGCGCCAGCTCTTCCCTGGCTGCGGCTAGCCTCCTGGAACTGGCCTTTGATATGACCCTAGACGAAGCTCGCCGGGTGAAACCCGCTGGTGCCAAGGTCGAGGCTTGACCTGGCTGGCTAGCTGCGTCCGCAGACGTCGACTGCTCCCTGGAGATATCCGCCACCGTAACCCGCGTCGATTCCGACGTGATTGCGGATGAGGTGGTGGCAGTCGCGGCTGATTCTTGCTGCATCCCACGTTGTGACCTCGTGACAGGCATCTTCTTGATTTCTTTACAGGATCCGGCTCGAAGGACCAAATGTTCTTGAGTTTTTTACAGGATCCGGCTCGAAGGACCAAATGTTCTTGAGTTTTTTACAGGATCCGGCTCGAAGGACCAAATGTTGTGGCCGATCAGGTAGTTAATCGGAGCGGCGAGGCCTGCACAATGTCAGTGTGATACAAAGTGCGATAACCAAGCCGTCCGTAACTGTTCTGGCTTGTAAGACCGGTGATCGTTGACGCCACGGAGTTGCCGAACGAACGTATATGCGCTGGTCTCGTTCGGCCCACGCACCCCTGTTAGTACGTAAGGTGTAGAAGGGCGATGCCGTAGTCTTGGGTCTTCGGAGGAGTGAAAGGCTTCTTTGTTCGTACTGCTCCGCCTAGATGTTGATCCGTTGAGGTCGCGCCGTGTGAGAGAGTGTCGCATAGATCTCGGGGAGCTTAGGTACCTCGATCATTATACCGCGACGAGAGCTCCTACATCGTTACGGAGCGCTCCCCGCTACACCCCCGCCGAGGTTCATTTGTGGGCGGGGCTTTCGTCGTATCGGAGCCCTTGCAACATGTTACACCCCACCGAGAGCTATGCGACCGTTAAAGTTTACCTCTAGGCGAAGCAGCGCATTTATTAACATTTTGCCAATTTTACTATTTCTTAAAACTAGTACGTCATACATTATATAACCTTAGCTTAATTAACGCACAACTCCCTACTTTCAAGTTGGCTGGCGTTCCTTTATTAACTTAAGTCTAAGAATTATACTTATGTACTAGTTTTTCTCAGTTACTTATCTATGGACTTTATATTTTACACAATTTATTCTATATAATACTAATTCCTATTCCTAGTCGCCGACAGTTATCGAACTTTCAAACTAAAACATGCCGATGACGAGGTTCGCCTTATATAAACGAAAAGTCGAACATAGCCGGGATGAAAGACACGACCTCAGACGACCAACGCTGCTCATTTCAATGATCGTACTGTATAAGTGACTATCCCGTTCCGTTCCGTCCTGTATATTTCCTTAAACCCAGTTAGTCGCATTTTATTTATTTAAGCGACGTTCATTTAAAATGTATATTGTACAAGCCAAGCGATAGTCTTTTAAATAATCTAAAGCTTTCTGTGATATATTTAGAAATACACACATAAGGGAAATATTACTTATAAAGTACTTTACGTCCTTAATGTTATGTACACGTAAGAAAGAAGTGCAAAAAAGGTTTCCCAAATAAAGTAACGAATGGATCTTAAAAATGTCAAAACGATGTGACGTTATAACAACATGATTAACAGTTAAAACATCGTTTAACCCGATGTTTTGTTTGAAATATTGAAAATAGACCGATTCGTCTCTGTCAGCAGCCCCTGCTCTCTGACTTGGATTAATGTGCAACGTAATTAAAGTAGTGCCAGGTGTGCCTTTTCACCCTTGGAGCCTTCATCACCACTTGCAATTGTCCGCGAAACGGTTGTATGTTATTAAATTCCGTCATTTGTTTTTATACGCGACTGCAATAACGAATTAAATTGTCAATACTTTAATATTCAGTGAATAGAATAAATAGACCAATCGTGTTCTGGCAATATTAGATCGATCAATTCCATTATCCCGGAATTTTGAAAGCTTTTTATCGGCTCGAGGCGATTAATTAATTATCCGTGAGGACCATGACGTTAGGATCCCGCAGAGATCGGCCCTGATTACGGAGGGATTAAGGCCTAAGACCCGTGACAGACTCCACATGGAAATCCCTGCTAAGCGACAGTAATCGCGACCCTTATAACGGGTCAGTGTCATCCTAAGAACACAATGGCACGGATCAATCAATTGAAGCCTAGTGTGTACGAATCCTAAAAAGACTCGCTTGAATAATAATAAGAGCTTCAGAGGCGAGAGGGAAAATATTTATTATTCTCAATACATTGGTTTTTTTTTGGAGAGGGATCTCGCTGTTGGCCAGGAGGCCTTTACAGCTCAGCTCGGGCTAGTTAGAGAGCTTAGCTCAGCCATGACAAATGTTGTCTAACGTGTCTTGCGCAAGGGCGTCTCCTATGAGACTCGGACCTCGGCTTGGGCCGTCATGGGGGGGGGGGGGGGAAACAAGCCTGAGGGGCTAGGTGGAAGCTCACTGTAGGAGTGAACGACACTTTAAACAATATATTGGTTTTTTTTTGGGAGGGGGATTTCGCTGTTGGCCAGGAGGCCTTTACAGCTCAGCTCGGGCTAGTTAGAGAGCTTAGCTCAGCCATGACAAATGTTGTCTAACGTGTCTTGCGCAAGGGCGTCTCCTATGAGACTCGGACCTCGGCTTGGGCCGTCATGGGGGGGGGGGGGAACAAGCCTGAGGGGCTAGGTGGAAGCTCACTGTAGGAGTGAACGACACTTTAAACAATATATTGTTTTTTTTTTTTTTTTGGGAGGGGGATCTCGCTGTTGGCCAGGAGGCCTTTACAGCTCAGCTCGGGCTGGTTGGCGAGCTTAGCTCAGCCGTTATTCAATATATTGGTGACAATTAATCTTATATAAACATTCTACAAAACCAAACATCACCGCGATTTACAAACCTCTTTCTCAGGTCAGAGCGCCATCTATCAATTCAACGCAAACTTAAACTGTTCTTCGACCAAAACAAATATCTTAAAAACAAATAACTACTTATCTTCTAATCTTCGATATAGAGCCTAAAAAGTTGAACATGCTTTATACAATATTTAACCCAAAGAAAAACCATGATGTCAACACAACAATGTTGAACATTACCAAAGTTAAACTCTATAGGGGTGAGGTGGGGTGAGGTGGGGTGAGGTGGGGTGAGGTGGGGTGAGGTGGGGTGAGGTGGGGTGAGGTGGGGTGAGGTGGGGTGAGGTGGGGTGAGGTGGGGTGAGGTGGGGTGAGGTGGGGTGAGGTGGGGTGAGGTGGGGTGAGGTGGGGTGAGGTGGGGTGAGGTGGGGTGAGGTGGGGTGAGGTGGGGTGAGGTGGGGTGAGGTGGGGTGAGGTGGGGTGAGGTGGGGTGAGGTGGGGTGAGGTGGGGTGAGGTGGGGTGAGGTGGGGTGAGGTAAGGTGAGGTTGAGGTGAGGTGAGGTGAGGTGAGGTGAGGTGAGGTGAGGTGAGGTGAGGTGAGGTGAGGTGAGGTGGGGTGAGGTGGGGTGAGGTGGGGTGAGGTGGGGTGAGGTGGGGTGAGGTGGGGTGAGGTGGGGTGAGGTGGGGTGAGGTGGGGTGAGGTGGGGTGAGGTGGGGTGAGGTGGGGTGAGGTGAGGTGAGGTGAGGTGAGGTGAGGTGATGTGAGGTGAGGTGAGGTGAGGTGAGGTGAGGTGAGGTGAGGTGAGGTGAGGTGAGGTGAGGTGAGGTGAGGTGAGGTGAGGTGAGGTGAGGTGGGGTGAGGTGGGGTGAGGTGGGGTGAGGTGGAATGGGGTGAGGTGAGGTGAGGTGAGGTGAGGTGAGGTGAGGTGAGGTGAGGTGAGGTGAGGTGAGGTGAGGTGAGGTGAGGTGAGGTGAGGTAAGGTGAGGTTGAGGTGAGGTGAGGTGAGGTGAGGTGAGGTGCGGTGAGGTGAGGTGATGTGAGGTGATGTGAGGTGAGGTGAGGTGAGGTGAGGTGAGGTGAGGTGAGGTGAGGTGAGGTGAGGTGAGGTGAGGTGAGGTGAGGTGAGGTGAGGTGAGGTGAGGTGAGGTGAGGTGATGTGAGGTGAGGTGAGGTGAGGTGAGGTGAGGTGAGGTGAGGTGGGGTGAGGTGGGGTGAGGTGGGGTGAGGTGGGGTGAGGTGGGGTGAGGTGGGGTGAGGTGGGGTGAGGTGGAATGGGGTGAGGTGAGGTGAGGTGAGGTGAGGTGAGGTGAGGTGAGGTGAGGTGAGGTGAGGTGAGGTGAGGTGAGGTGAGGTGAGGTGATGTGATGTGAGGTGGGGTGAGGTGGGGTGAGGTGGGGTGAGGTGGGGTGAGGTGGGGTGAGGTGGGGTGAGGTGGGGTGAGGTGGGGTGAGGTGGGGTGAGGTGAGGTGATGTGAGGTGGGGTGAGGTGGAATGGGGTGAGGTGAGGTGAGGTGAGGTGAGGTGAGGTGAGGTGAGGTGAGGTGATGTGATGTGAGGTGAGGTGAGGTGGGATGAGGTAAGGTGAGGTTGAGGTGAGGTGAGGTGAGGTGAGGTGAGGTGAGGTGATGTGAGGTGAGGTGAGGTGAGGTGAGGTGAGGTGAGGTGAGGTGAGGTGAGGTGAGGTGAGGTGATGTGATGTGAGGTGAGGTGAGGTGGGATGAGGTAAGGTGAGGTTGAGGTGAGGTGAGGTGAGGTGAGGTGCGGTGAGGTGAGGTGATGTGAGGTGATGTGAGGTGAGGTGAGGTGAGGTGAGGTGAGGTGAGGTGAGGTGAGGTGAGGTGAGGTGAGGTGATGTGAGGTGAGGTGAGGTGAGGTGCGTTGCGTTGCGTTGCGTTGCGTTGCGCAGTCCCTTATTCCGAGGACTGTACACAGTTAACAACTTTAACATTAGAACACCTAGCCTATTTATTTGAAATTTTAAACTTTTTCTTTTACAAATTTGAAAACGAATGATTTATTATACAGGTACAGTAGAATGAACTCCACACCTAGTAGAATGAACAGGTATTTATTTCAATACCAAAGTCGTATTTGATACAATGTATAGAACTTAAAAGAACTCAACTTAAACACGTCTCATTTATCAGATCAGATTTTAATAAATTTATGTCAAAAGGCAGTAGTAAAGAAGTAATAATTTAATATGGTACCTAGAATTTAAATCACAACCAATCTTTTTGGTGGCAACACTACAAATTAAGGGGGTTAAGAAACTGTTTTTGGCTTAGTATTGCTGGACTTTCTTTAAACAAAACTATGCATATTAATTATAATATCTATCCAGTGGATGCTATCGTACCGTTGAGTTATAAGGATAACATCTTTAAATCTGTTTTATTTACGTAACAAACACAAGACGTAAGCAAACCTTTATTTCCAAAGGGACATTGTTGTGGGAAACCTAAGTGAAAAACAAACAAAGCTCCGGAAATTCTTTTTTCGAATTGTGGGCAATGTCAAAAAACGAACGAGCCCCTCTTTCATGACTGAACCAACAATAGTGTCACATTTCTTGGTTGTGAATTTATCGGTGAAGTGGAAAATTTAGTGGAATCTCTTTTAAACTTGACCTGTTAGAACAAAAGCGTGAACGGAGTTGGAATTATACTCAATTTATTATTATTTAAAATTTTATTCACACACTGTATAAAATATATTTTCTTATAATTGTATATACTGTGATCTCTCTTAATGTATTCAATTCTACGGTTGGTAAAAGAGGGTTCTAATTAGTTTTAAAACTTATTCACAATAATAAAAAGGCTAGTTGAAAAATTTATTTTATACATATATTTAATAATACATTGTATATTTTTTAAATGGCTCTATGTAATTCTGTAGCCAACTGTTCAGTGTACCCACATCCGAACGGGGGATTACCCGACACTCGCACGGGGCCGCCGGCGTTTTGTATTATCTCTCAGATTCCACTTTTATAAAAACAAAGAGATTTCTCGAAATTTTCCAATTCTATTCGTACGCGTGACTTAAAGACACATCAACCAAAGTGGCTTATATTACATCGCCTTAATTTCTGCGGAACATTACATTGTAATAAAAAAAAGCAACGCAGAACAGAGTTTCACGAGAGCATACATATATTCATAAAACCTTAGCATTGACTTCACTACAACATACCATGTTTACGTACATACATACATATTTTAATTGTATTATTATATATACAATTTCTTCATTTGCAACCGCCACGGTTTTTGTACATGATTTAATTAAATGGCAGTCCAGGAGCGCACTGCATTTTACTGAATTAGTTGTTTGCTATATGTAAAAAGTTTGTTAATATTTGTGATATGCAGGTCATCTTATATACTTAGTCTTGCCATAAATATTGTTATAAAGAAAAGCACGATTTTTTTTTTATACGTAACATTTATTCCTTTCATAGTGAGTTAGTTTAATACATCAATATATAACTATTAAAAATATACAATGTTTATTCGAAGTGGTCTCCATTGGCTGCAATACAGTCTTTTAAACGTTGAGGCCAGTTATCAATAGCAGCACGAACTCTTTCTAGAGGAAAATTCTTCACTGCCAACCGAATGGATCGTTTTAGGGACTCCAAATTATCATGGCGTTTAGAGCAAGCCTTACTCTCTAAAACTGACCATAAATCATAATCCAATGGATTTAGGTCAGGACTTGACGACGGCCAGTTTTCAGTGCTGATAAAGTCCGGAACGTTAGTTTTCAACCAAGATTGGGTGGATCGAGCTCTATGACCCGGTGCCGAGTCTTGTTGAAAGCACCATTCTTTGTTATTGAACATGGTGTTAGTTAAAGGCTTAACTACCGTCTCAAGAATGGTATTTTGATAAACTTGTGCCGACGTTTTAATACCTTTTTCACAAAAATATGGCTCAGTCACCCCTTCATAGCTAACACCCCACCAAACCATCACTGAAGTGGGATAATGCCCACGTTGTACTCTGTTTACTAATTGCGAAGCTTCTTTAGAGCTTCCAGCATAAATACGGTCATTTTGTTTATTAAAATACTGCTCAATTGTAAAAATTTTCTCATCCGTAAACAAAATTTTTTTGTGACCTCCCTTTGCGTACCGCTTAAGTAGTTGTTTGGATTTTACCACCCTATTCTTCTTTAAATTATCAGTTAAGAAGTGACCAGTACGTCTCTTATAGGCTGCAAGTCCTAAGTCATCTTTTAATATACGCGACATGGTTCTAGGAGCTATCTTCATCTCCCGAGATAAAATCTTTTGCTTACGGACAGGATTTCTTCGAATTCTTTCCCTAACTGCTTTAATCACCTTTTTCACACGAACGGTACGTGGACGGCTAGATCTTTTTCTGTCACAAACAGAGGAGGTATCATTGTACCTATCAATAGCCCGGTAAACAAACATTTGACTAATACCAAGCGGGTGGAGGGTTTTAAAAATTGCACTTTTCTCCATACCTACTTTATGTAAGGCAATCACAGCGATTCGGTTCTCTTTATCACCCCACTCCATTTTAATATAACAAAATATTTAACAATATAATGGCGCGAAAATAAGAAAACACATCAAGCAATCATATAAAAATGACAGATTCCAAATTCAAACGTAATATTTTCTTTTTTTGAATAGTAACAGTATTTATGGCCAGACTAAGTATATCTTGTACAAGAAGTATATTTCTCAACGGGCTTAGAGGGCGTCATGATATGGATTATGAGTGACAACTAGAACACGGTTATTACAATAGACATCAAATACATCAACATAAAGATCAGCAAATTCTGGACACAGATCTCACTGTTAACAGATGTACAATGTCCAAATGCTAAGAACTCTGAAAACACCACACCATCACCACAAAAAGATGGCGCCCACTCCAAGTCAAGCGCCTATCTATAGCTCTGATTGGTTAATACAATACACTTATTTATTAACAATTATTAAATAACTAAAATATTTAAAGTACTAGAATTATAACTAAAAAATACTATTTCTTTTAAGAATATTTTTTTATTGTTTAGACAATTCAGCCTTCATTCAATTAATAATCTACTAATATCATATATTTTAGAAACCTTCTGCTGTTAGAATGAGGGCAACCCCTCTTCTATTAAAAAAAATCAATAATAAAACTGTATTAAAATTTTCAAACAAATCAAAAGTATACAAAATTCTCTACAAACAACCCATCCATAGCTTTCCTACGACATATATTATGTAAGATATGTTGTAATATTTTCTTAACATAAACCATTCCTATTTAATGCCATGAAAGAAGCTTCAGAGGCGAGAGGGAAAATATTTATTATTCTCAATACATTGGTTTTTTTTTGGAGAGGGATCTCGCTGTTGGCCAGGAGGCCTTTACAGCTCAGCTCGGGCTAGTTAGAGAGCTTAGCTCAGCCATGACAAATGTTGTCTAACGTGTCTTGCGCAAGGGCGTCTCCTATGAGACTCGGACCTCGGCTTGGGCCGTCATGGGGGGGGGGGGGAAACAAGCCTGAGGGGCTAGGTGGAAGCTCACTGTAGGAGTGAACGACACTTTAAACAATATATTGGTTTTTTTTTGGGAGGGGGATTTCGCTGTTGGCCAGGAGGCCTTTACAGCTCAGCTCGGGCTAGTTAGAGAGCTTAGCTCAGCCATGACAAATGTTGTCTAACGTGTCTTGCGCAAGGGCGTCTCCTATGAGACTCGGACCTCGGCTTGGGCCGTCATGGGGGGGGGGGGGGGAACAAGCCTGAGGGGCTAGGTGGAAGCTCACTGTAGGAGTGAACGACACTTTAAACAATATATTGTTTTTTTTTTTTTTTTGGGAGGGGGATCTCGCTGTTGGCCAGGAGGCCTTTACAGCTCAGCTCGGGCTGGTTGGCGAGCTTAGCTCAGCCGTTATTCAATATATTGGTGACAATTAATCTTATATAAACATTCTACAAAACCAAACATCACCGCGATTTACAAACCTCTTTCTCAGGTCAGAGCGCCATCTATCAATTCAACGCAAACTTAAACTGTTCTTCGACCAAAACAAATATCTTAAAAACAAATAACTACTTATCTTCTAATCTTCGATATAGAGCCTAAAAAGTTGAACATGCTTTATACAATATTTAACCCAAAGAAAAACCATGATGTCAACACAACAATGTTGAACATTACCAAAGTTAAACTCTATAGGGGTGAGGTGGGGTGAGGTGGGGTGAGGTGGGGTGAGGTGGGGTGAGGTGGGGTGAGGTGGGGTGAGGTGGGGTGAGGTGGGGTGAGGTGGGGTGAGGTGGGGTGAGGTGGGGTGAGGTGGGGTGAGGTGGGGTGAGGTGGGGTGAGGTGGGGTGAGGTGGGGTGAGGTGGGGTGAGGTGGGGTGAGGTGGGGTGAGGTGGGGTGAGGTGGGGTGAGGTGGGGTGAGGTGGGGTGAGGTGGGGTGAGGTGGGGTGAGGTGGGGTGAGGTGGGGTGAGGTAAGGTGAGGTTGAGGTGAGGTGAGGTGAGGTGAGGTGAGGTGAGGTGAGGTGAGGTGAGGTGAGGTGAGGTGAGGTGGGGTGAGGTGGGGTGAGGTGGGGTGAGGTGGGGTGAGGTGGGGTGAGGTGGGGTGAGGTGGGGTGAGGTGGGGTGAGGTGGGGTGAGGTGGGGTGAGGTGGGGTGAGGTGGGGTGAGGTGGGGTGAGGTGAGGTGAGGTGAGGTGAGGTGAGGTGATGTGAGGTGAGGTGAGGTGAGGTGAGGTGAGGTGAGGTGAGGTGAGGTGATGTGAGGTGAGGTGAGGTGAGGTGAGGTGAGGTGAGGTGAGGTGGGGTGAGGTGGGGTGAGGTGGGGTGAGGTGGTGTGAGGTGAGGTGAGGTGAGGTGAGGTGAGGTGAGGTGAGGTGAGGTGAGGTGAGGTGAGGTGAGGTGAGGTGAGGTGAGGTGAGGTAAGGTGAGGTTGAGGTGAGGTGAGGTGAGGTGAGGTGAGGTGCGGTGAGGTGAGGTGATGTGAGGTGATGTGAGGTGAGGTGAGGTGAGGTGAGGTGAGGTGAGGTGAGGTGAGGTGAGGTGAGGTGAGGTGAGGTGAGGTGAGGTGAGGTGAGGTGATGTGAGGTGAGGTGAGGTGAGGTGAGGTGAGGTGAGGTGAGGTGGGGTGAGGTGGGGTGAGGTGGGGTGAGGTGGGGTGAGGTGGGGTGAGGTGGGGTGAGGTGGGGTGAGGTGGGGTGAGGTGGGGTGAGGTGGGGTGAGGTGGGGTGAGGTGGGGTGAGGTGGGGTGAGGTGGGGTGAGGTGGGGTGAGGTGGGGTGAGGTGGAATGGGGTGAGGTGAGGTGAGGTGAGGTGAGGTGAGGTGAGGTGAGGTGAGGTGAGGTGAGGTGAGGTGAGGTGAGGTGAGGTGAGGTGAGGTGAGGTGAGGTGAGGTGATGTGAGGTGGGGTGAGGTGGGGTGAGGTGGGGTGAGGTGGGGTGAGGTGGGGTGAGGTGGGGTGAGGTGGGGTGAGGTGAGGTGATGTGAGGTGGGGTGAGGTGGAATGGGGTGAGGTGAGGTGAGGTGAGGTGAGGTGAGGTGAGGTGAGGTGATGTGATGTGAGGTGAGGTGAGGTGGGATGAGGTAAGGTGAGGTTGAGGTGAGGTGAGGTGAGGTGAGGTGAGGTGAGGTGATGTGAGGTGAGGTGAGGTGAGGTGAGGTGAGGTGAGGTGAGGTGAGGTGAGGTGAGGTGAGGTGATGTGATGTGAGGTGAGGTGAGGTGGGATGAGGTAAGGTGAGGTTGAGGTGAGGTGAGGTGAGGTGAGGTGCGGTGAGGTGAGGTGATGTGAGGTGATGTGAGGTGAGGTGAGGTGAGGTGAGGTGAGGTGAGGTGAGGTGAGGTGAGGTGAGGTGAGGTGATGTGAGGTGAGGTGAGGTGAGGTGCGTTGCGTTGCGTTGCGTTGCGCAGTCCCTTATTCCGAGGACTGTACACAGTTAACAACTTTAACATTAGAACACCTAGCCTATTTATTTGAAATTTTAAACTTTTTCTTTTACAAATTTGAAAACGAATGATTTATTATACAGGTACAGTAGAATGAACTCCACACCTAGTAGAATGAACAGGTATTTATTTCAATACCAAAGTCGTATTTGATACAATGTATAGAACTTAAAAGAACTCAACTTAAACACGTCTCATTTATCAGATCAGATTTTAATAAATTTATGTCAAAAGGCAGTAGTAAAGAAGTAATAATTTAATATGGTACCTAGAATTTAAATCACAACCAATCTTTTTGGTGGCAACACTACAAATTAAGGGGGTTAAGAAACTGTTTTTGGCTTAGTATTGCTGGACTTTCTTTAAACAAAACTATGCATATTAATTATAATATCTATCCAGTGGATGCTATCGTACCGTTGAGTTATAAGGATAACATCTTTAAATCTGTTTTATTTACGTAACAAACACAAGACGTAAGCAAACCTTTATTTCCAAAGGGACATTGTTGTGGGAAACCTAAGTGAAAAACAAACAAAGCTCCGGAAATTCTTTTTTCGAATTGTGGGCAATGTCAAAAAACGAACGAGCCCCTCTTTCATGACTGAACCAACAATAGTGTCACATTTCTTGGTTGTGAATTTATCGGTGAAGTGGAAAATTTAGTGGAATCTCTTTTAAACTTGACCTGTTAGAACAAAAGCGTGAACGGAGTTGGAATTATACTCAATTTATTATTATTTAAAATTTTATTCACACACTGTATAAAATATATTTTCTTATAATTGTATATACTGTGATCTCTCTTAATGTATTCAATTCTACGGTTGGTAAAAGAGGGTTCTAATTAGTTTTAAAACTTATTCACAATAATAAAAAGGCTAGTTGAAAAATTTATTTTATACATATATTTAATAATACATTGTATATTTTTTAAATGGCTCTATGTAATTCTGTAGCCAACTGTTCAGTGTACCCACATCCGAACGGGGGATTACCCGACACTCGCACGGGGCCGCCGGCGTTTTGTATTATCTCTCAGATTCCACTTTTATAAAAACAAAGAGATTTCTCGAAATTTTCCAATTCTATTCGTACGCGTGACTTAAAGACACATCAACCAAAGTGGCTTATATTACATCGCCTTAATTTCTGCGGAACATTACATTGTAATAAAAAAAAGCAACGCAGAACAGAGTTTCACGAGAGCATACATATATTCATAAAACCTTAGCATTGACTTCACTACAACATACCATGTTTACGTACATACATACATATTTTAATTGTATTATTATATATACAATTTCTTCATTTGCAACCGCCACGGTTTTTGTACATGATTTAATTAAATGGCAGTCCAGGAGCGCACTGCATTTTACTGAATTAGTTGTTTGCTATATGTAAAAAGTTTGTTAATATTTGTGATATGCAGGTCATCTTATATACTTAGTCTTGCCATAAATATTGTTATAAAGAAAAGCACGATTTTTTTTTTATACGTAACATTTATTCCTTTCATAGTGAGTTAGTTTAATACATCAATATATAACTATTAAAAATATACAATGTTTATTCGAAGTGGTCTCCATTGGCTGCAATACAGTCTTTTAAACGTTGAGGCCAGTTATCAATAGCAGCACGAACTCTTTCTAGAGGAAAATTCTTCACTGCCAACCGAATGGATCGTTTTAGGGACTCCAAATTATCATGGCGTTTAGAGCAAGCCTTACTCTCTAAAACTGACCATAAATCATAATCCAATGGATTTAGGTCAGGACTTGACGACGGCCAGTTTTCAGTGCTGATAAAGTCCGGAACGTTAGTTTTCAACCAAGATTGGGTGGATCGAGCTCTATGACCCGGTGCCGAGTCTTGTTGAAAGCACCATTCTTTGTTATTGAACATGGTGTTAGTTAAAGGCTTAACTACCGTCTCAAGAATGGTATTTTGATAAACTTGTGCCGACGTTTTAATACCTTTTTCACAAAAATATGGCTCAGTCACCCCTTCATAGCTAACACCCCACCAAACCATCACTGAAGTGGGATAATGCCCACGTTGTACTCTGTTTACTAATTGCGAAGCTTCTTTAGAGCTTCCAGCATAAATACGGTCATTTTGTTTATTAAAATACTGCTCAATTGTAAAAATTTTCTCATCCGTAAACAAAATTTTTTTGTGACCTCCCTTTGCGTACCGCTTAAGTAGTTGTTTGGATTTTACCACCCTATTCTTCTTTAAATTATCAGTTAAGAAGTGACCAGTACGTCTCTTATAGGCTGCAAGTCCTAAGTCATCTTTTAATATACGCGACATGGTTCTAGGAGCTATCTTCATCTCCCGAGATAAAATCTTTTGCTTACGGACAGGATTTCTTCGAATTCTTTCCCTAACTGCTTTAATCACCTTTTTCACACGAACGGTACGTGGACGGCTAGATCTTTTTCTGTCACAAACAGAGGAGGTATCATTGTACCTATCAATAGCCCGGTAAACAAACATTTGACTAATACCAAGCGGGTGGAGGGTTTTAAAAATTGCACTTTTCTCCATACCTACTTTATGTAAGGCAATCACAGCGATTCGGTTCTCTTTATCACCCCACTCCATTTTAATATAACAAAATATTTAACAATATAATGGCGCGAAAATAAGAAAACACATCAAGCAATCATATAAAAATGACAGATTCCAAATTCAAACGTAATATTTTCTTTTTTTGAATAGTAACAGTATTTATGGCCAGACTAAGTATATCTTGTACAAGAAGTATATTTCTCAACGGGCTTAGAGGGCGTCATGATATGGATTATGAGTGACAACTAGAACACGGTTATTACAATAGACATCAAATACATCAACATAAAGATCAGCAAATTCTGGACACAGATCTCACTGTTAACAGATGTACAATGTCCAAATGCTAAGAACTCTGAAAACACCACACCATCACCACAAAAAGATGGCGCCCACTCCAAGTCAAGCGCCTATCTATAGCTCTGATTGGTTAATACAATACACTTATTTATTAACAATTATTAAATAACTAAAATATTTAAAGTACTAGAATTATAACTAAAAAATACTATTTCTTTTAAGAATATTTTTTTATTGTTTAGACAATTCAGCCTTCATTCAATTAATAATCTACTAATATCATATATTTTAGAAACCTTCTGCTGTTAGAATGAGGGCAACCCCTCTTCTATTAAAAAAAATCAATAATAAAACTGTATTAAAATTTTCAAACAAATCAAAAGTATACAAAATTCTCTACAAACAACCCATCCATAGCTTTCCTACGACATATATTATGTAAGATATGTTGTAATATTTTCTTAACATAAACCATTCCTATTTAATGCCATGAAAGAAGCTTCAGAGGCGAGAGGGAAAATATTTATTATTCTCAATACATTGGTTTTTTTTTGGAGAGGGATCTCGCTGTTGGCCAGGAGGCCTTTACAGCTCAGCTCGGGCTAGTTAGAGAGCTTAGCTCAGCCATGACAAATGTTGTCTAACGTGTCTTGCGCAAGGGCGTCTCCTATGAGACTCGGACCTCGGCTTGGGCCGTCATGGGGGGGGGGGGGAAACAAGCCTGAGGGGCTAGGTGGAAGCTCACTGTAGGAGTGAACGACACTTTAAACAATATATTGGTTTTTTTTTGGGAGGGGGATTTCGCTGTTGGCCAGGAGGCCTTTACAGCTCAGCTCGGGCTAGTTAGAGAGCTTAGCTCAGCCATGACAAATGTTGTCTAACGTGTCTTGCGCAAGGGCGTCTCCTATGAGACTCGGACCTCGGCTTGGGCCGTCATGGGGGGGGGGGGGGGGAACAAGCCTGAGGGGCTAGGTGGAAGCTCACTGTAGGAGTGAACGACACTTTAAACAATATATTGTTTTTTTTTTTTTTTTGGGAGGGGGATCTCGCTGTTGGCCAGGAGGCCTTTACAGCTCAGCTCGGGCTGGTTGGCGAGCTTAGCTCAGCCGTTATTCAATATATTGGTGACAATTAATCTTATATAAACATTCTACAAAACCAAACATCACCGCGATTTACAAACCTCTTTCTCAGGTCAGAGCGCCATCTATCAATTCAACGCAAACTTAAACTGTTCTTCGACCAAAACAAATATCTTAAAAACAAATAACTACTTATCTTCTAATCTTCGATATAGAGCCTAAAAAGTTGAACATGCTTTATACAATATTTAACCCAAAGAAAAACCATGATGTCAACACAACAATGTTGAACATTACCAAAGTTAAACTCTATAGGGGTGAGGTGGGGTGAGGTGGGGTGAGGTGGGGTGAGGTGGGGTGAGGTGGGGTGAGGTGGGGTGAGGTGGGGTGAGGTGGGGTGAGGTGGGGTGAGGTGGGGTGAGGTGGGGTGAGGTGGGGTGAGGTGGGGTGAGGTGGGGTGAGGTGGGGTGAGGTGGGGTGAGGTGGGGTGAGGTGGGGTGAGGTGGGGTGAGGTGGGGTGAGGTGGGGTGAGGTGGGGTGAGGTGGGGTGCTGTGGGGTGAGGTGGGGTGAGGTGGGGTGAGGTGGGGTGAGGTGGGGTGAGGTGGGGTGAGGTGGAATGGGGTGAGGTGAGGTGAGGTGAGGTGAGGTGAGGTGAGGTGAGGTGAGGTGAGGTGAGGTGAGGTGAGGTGAGGTGATGTGAGGTGAGGTGAGGTGAGGTGAGGTGAAGTGAGGTGATGTGAGGTGAGGTGAGGTGAGGTGAGGTGAGGTGATGTGAGGTGAGATGAGGTGAGGTGAGGTGGGATGAGGTGAGGTGAGATGAGGTGAGGTGAGGTGATGTGGGGTAAGTTGGGGTGAGCTGGGGTGAGGTGGGGTGAGGTGGGGTGAGGTGAGGTGAGGTGAGGTGATGTGAGGTGAGGTGAGGTGAGGTGAAGTGAGGTGATGTGAGGTGAGGTGAGGTGAGGTGAGGTGATGTGAGGTGAGATGAGGTGAGGTGAGGTGGGATGAGGTGAGGTGAGGTTGAGGTGAGGTGAGGTGAGGTGAGGTGAGATGAGGTGAGGTGAGGTGAGGTGAGGTGAGGTGAGGTGCGGTGAGGTGAGGTGAGGTGAGGTGATGCGAGGTGAGGTGAGGTGAGGTGAGGTGAGGTGAGGTGAGGTGATGTGAGGTGAGGTGAGGTGAGATGAGGTGAGGTGGGGTGAGGTGAGGTGGGGTGAGGTGATGTGAGGTGAGGTGAGGTGATGTGAGGTGAGGTGAGGTGGGGTGAGGTGGGGTGGGGTGAGGTGAGGTGAGGTGGGGTGAGGTGGGGTGAGGTGGGGTGAGGTGGGGTGAGGTGGGGTGAGGTGGGGTGAGGTGGGGTGAGGTGGGGTGAGGTGGGGTGAGGTGGGGTGAGGTGAGGTGAGGTGAGGTGAGGTGAGGTGAGGTGAGGTGAGGTGAGGTGAGGTGAGGTGAGGTGAGGTGAGGTGAGGTGAGGTGAGGTGAGGTTGCGTTGCGTTGCGTTGCGTTGCGCAGTCCCTTATTCCGAGGACTGTACACAGTTAACAACTTTAACATTAGAACACCTAGCCTATTTATTTGAAAATTTAAACTTTTTCTTTTACAAATTTGAAAACGAATGATTTATTATACAGGTACAGTAGAATGAACTCCACACCTAGTAGAATGAACAGGTATTTATTTCAATACCAAAGTCGTATTTGATACAATGTATAGAACTTAAAAGAACTCAACTTAAACACGTCTCATTTATCAGATCAGATTTTAATAAATTTATGTCAAAAGGCAGTAGTAAAGAAGTAATAATTTAATATGGTACCTAGAATTTAAATCACAACCAATCTTTTTGGTGGCAACACTACAAATTAAGGGGGTTAAGAAACTGTTTTTGGCTTAGTATTGCTGGACTTTCTTTAAACAAAACTATGCATATTAATTATAATATCTATCCAGTGGATGCTATCGTACCGTTGAGTTATAAGGATAACATCTTTAAATCTGTTTTATTTACGTAACAAACACAAGACGTAAGCAAACCTTTACTTCCAAAGGGACATTGTTGTGGGAAACCTAAGTGAAAAACAAACAAATCTCCGGAAATTCTTTTTTCGAATTGTGGGCAATGTCAAAAAACGAACGAGCCCCTCTTTCATGACTGAACCAACAATAGTGTCACATTTCTTGGTTGTGAATTTATCGGTGAAGTGGAAAATTTAGTGGAATCTCTTTTAAACTTGACCTGTTAGAACAAAAGCGTGAACGGAGTTGGAATTATACTCAATTTATTATTATTTAAAATTTTATTCACACACTGTATAAAATATATTTTCTTATAATTGTATATACTGTGATCTCTCTTAATGTATTCAATTCTACGGTTGGTAAAAGAGGGTTCTAATTAGTTTTAAAACTTATTCACAATAATAAAAAGGCTAGTTGAAAAATTTATTTTATACATATATTTAATAATACATTGTATATTTTTTAAATGGCTCTATGTAATTCTGTAGCCAACTGTTCAGTGTACCCACATCCGAACGGGGGATTACCCGACACTCGCACGGGGCCGCCGGCGTTTTGTATTATCTCTCAGATTCCACTTTTATAAAAACAAAGAGATTTCTCGAAATTTTCCAATTCTATTCGTACGCGTGACTTAAAGACACATCAACCAAAGTGGCTTATATTACATCGCCTTAATTTCTGCGGAACATTACATTGTAATAAAAAAAAGCAACGCAGAACAGAGTTTCACGAGAGCATACATATATTCATAAAACCTTAGCATTGACTTCACTACAACATACCATGTTTACGTACATACATACATATTTTAATTGTATTATTATATATACAATTTCTTCATTTGCAACCGCCACGGTTTTTGTACATGATTTAATTAAATGGCAGTCCAGGAGCGCACTGCATTTTACTGAATTAGTTGTTTGCTATATGTAAAAAGTTTGTTAATATTTGTGATATGCAGGTCATCTTATATATATCTTGTACAAGAAGTATATTTCTCAACGGGCTTAGAGGGCGTCATGATATGGATTATGAGTGACAACTAGAACACGGTTATTACAATAGACATCAAATACATCAACATAAAGATCAGCAAATTCTGGACACAGATCTCACTGTTAACAGATGTACAATGTCCAAATGCTAAGAACTCTGAAAACACCACACCATCACCACAAAAAGATGGCGCCCACTCCAAGTCAAGCGCCTATCTATAGCTCTGATTGGTTAATACAATACACTTATTTATTAACAATTATTAAATAACTAAAATATTTAAAGTACTAGAATTATAACTAAAAAATACTATTTCTTTTAAGAATATTTTTTTATTGTTTAGACAATTCAGCCTTCATTCAAGTAATAATCCACTAATATCATATATTTTAGAAACCTTCTGCTGTTAGAATGAGGGCAACCCCTCTTCTATTAAAAAAAAATCAATAATGAAACTGTATTAAAATTTTCAAACAAATCAAAAGTATACAAAGCTCGCTACAAACAACCCATCCATAGCTTTCCTACGACATATATTATGTAAGATATGTTGTAATATTTTCTTAACATAAACCATTCCTATTTAATGCCATGAAAGAAGCCTCTTCAACATGTTTATACACAAGTGTAAAATGAAAATGGAAATAGGTCAAGACGGCACCTGCGCTTATTACGAATGTTAGTGTTGAATTACTTATACAGCAGGTTTCGTAAACTGTTGACAACTCGATGATGTGCCACCTCGTTTTGCTTCTTCTATAAACTAAAGAAAATGTTAACCAAGTATCAGTGATATCTTCTTTTTATGTAACAGGACTGCAACGCCAGGAGGCTTACAAGTGAACTTCCGGCCTTTAAGGAGCTACGCTATTCTCTTGAAGGCCCCCAAGTCGTACCGGTTCGGTAATACCTTCGCTAGCAGATGGTTCTACAAAGAGGTGGTGCGCGGCAGAAACTGCTTTTATTTATACACAATCTCACGCGGTACAATTGAGGACATATGGGCTAGCCCCTCCCTGTATTTTTATTTGTATTTGATAAATTCAAGAACAAATCACACCCACACTATTACACACTAAGTCAGTCTAATTGACGCGTGACAGATACATCATACAGTTTGGACCTTAGTTCATATTTACTCGCCAGTATTTTTAACTTGTCTTATATATACAAATGTTGATCCATTTGCTGGTGCAAGGTGTAATAGTCGCAGGTCTTTACAACCGTAAGGTAAAACGACGATTTAAAGGATTGGCACAGAGTTTCTTGCCAGTTCTCCGCTCTACGCCCTCGATTTGGGAACTGGCAGTAAATGTGTATTTATTTTTTATTATTCATAAGTATAAAGACATACATGGATAAAGTTATATTTAATTTATAAGAAGCTATGTACGTTAAAGATACATTATGGTAATTATATTTATTTATTTGAACATTAGAAGTTGATGATGTTAATAAATCTTAGTATAAACAATAGCAACGGGCGGCTTCATCGCTAATAAGCGATCTCCTCCAGGCATTCAACAAAATAAAAGAATACTTATAATAAAATTGGACTGGTGCAATAGAATACTAGGACCTATTGATTTAAGCTGAGAATAAAATGAGCATGGAAGTGTACCCTTTTGACTATTTAAGAGAACTATTTAAAACTACTTAAAACTTTCTGGTTTTTGCCTATTTTTACATATTTAAATAAAGTATTTATAACCTTATAATGTTATATTTGTATTAAAGTTATATTTTTAGACTTGACAGTCTTTTAGTCCGTGGACTAAGTAAGACCAGAATTTAATCTACGCACCGCGGTGGCATTTTAAAAAAACAGTTTAAATCGGAAGAATCACGAAGCCACAATATCACTTAAAAGCAAAGTTTTGATGGCAGACTTTTTTCGTAATTATTTATATTTATTTAAGTGAACACTTAAATATATTCCTACAAATCTTCGTTTGAAAATAACTCATGTTACGTGTTAACATTTTTCTTCTTTTTGATATTTTGTAGGTTTTCCACTTGCACCTCATCAGTTTCCCTACTATTATTTACTTTCCTACAAAAAACATATAATTTGTATCGAATTGATTTACGACTAATACGACTAATAACAACGCGGGCGTGAAGTTTTAAATCCATCATAAATGTCGATTCAAATTAAAGTGATTGAACATAACGTTAACAGCACTCAAAGTGTTCAAATTACAAACAATGAATATTTTACATTTAATATTATTATTTATACATGTAACACAATCATTTGCAGACATGAAGCTAGAAGATCTCACCGGGTATAATTATCATTTGACCACTGGAGTACCGTTAGCAGGCAACATGCTGGCTGCAGAAGTCAAAGAGTTCGGGATCCTTGATATTCATAAAATCGTCGGAGGTTTAATAACTGATATAAGAGAGGTACCATATCAAGTAAGTAGAAAAAGACTAATCTGAAATCTAAGCTTTATGATTTAAGGACGACAGCACTTAACAGTTTAAAAAATAGTTTGTTTCTATATATTTGGTATAAGATGAAGAATATATACATATATATATATATATATATATATATATATATATATATATATATATATGTATGCACAGTGCACAATTTTAATTGGACCTGGCTGTATACACTTATGGTAATTCTAAGCCTAATTTCCACAAACCTTACACAGACATGAAAGCATAAAATTAAGAAAAATAACATACAATATAAATATCGTTCTTTTAAATGATTATTATTGAAAAACAGGTACTAGTATAGATAATATATATTTTTGTGGGTGGTATTTAGTGTAATAACGGTAAGGTTTTTCTTTTAAACATATTCCATCTACAATTGTACGCTTTAAATTGATATTTAAAGGCAAAAATGATTTAAAATGATTACCTAATTAAGAGAGTATAAATTAAGAAAAATAAATTAAGAGTTATCTAAAATGAAACCTTTAATCTTCAATACTGAAATAGACGAACTACGCGGCGACCTATAAAAATGTTCACCCAGTAAAAGCTGAACTACTTTCATAGGCGGGGCTTATCATCACAGTTCGTCGCATCCTTACATCGGTGTGTGGAGGTTGCCTAATATCACCCACCAGGGTATTAACAGCTGCACATTGTTACCACGACGGACGTACCACCGCTGAGGATTTCACAGTGGTGCTTGGCTCCAATCGTATATTCTCTGGTGGCGAACGGATAATCTCCAACGGGATTATTGTTCATGCCGATTGGGATCCAAAATCCACAGCAAACGACATCGGTGTGGTTTTTATTCCACCCGTTAATTTTACAAGTGAGTTTACTAAGTACTTAATAATTATTTATGTTATAAACTCAAACTCAAATTATCTTTATTCAAGTAGGTCTTTATAAAGACACTTTTGAATCGTCAATTTTTACACTACCACCGGTTCGGAAGGCATCTACCGAGAAGAACTGGCAAGAAACTCGATAGATGCTCTTTTCAAATAAACATTTCGTATAAAATCATGTTACTTACATAACCAATTCAAATAACTAAAGCATTGTAAGGCTACTCAAGAACTAAACAGTCCCGATGCTGAGCTAATTGCCGACACACTAAAGCGACCTTTGTCCTCTAAATATTCGTTAATTGTAATAGAATTCATATGTTCTAAATACCAAATTAATTATCACATTTAAAAAATAGACAAATTAAATAACACTAAAAGGAACTCAAAAAGTTATCTTCTTGTGGCTGAGTACTTTCCTCGCTGTATCGTGATGCTTAAAAAATAGTACCTACAATAATAAAACTTCCTTTATTTCATAAGCAGCATTACCAATCATCAAAAGAATGAAATGTAAATTCCACACATTCTTGTTCAATAACTGGGCCACCCTGTATAATTCAACATTTATAAAAAGTTGGTTTAATTTTTGTCTGTTACAATCTATTTTACGGACAGATAAGGTAAATAATTTGTTACAGATGTAATACAGCCAATAAGTCTCCCCGAAGAATATGAACATCAGACATTTGAGGGCTGGACAGCTTTGGCCTCGGGATATGGGTTAACAAAAAGGGGTAAGTGTCGAAGTGAACTTTTCACGACACTGTAAAATTTATTTATTGATTTATTTATTTACGACCGAAGCCAAAAAACACGTACAGTTTTTAACTTAAATCTAACAAACTCTCATATTCGTCCACTATCATTCCTAACCCTGTCATGAAAATGTCACATTCTGCTGAGCTATTGAAACGATTCATTAGGGCGATCATACGCGGAATTGGGCTTTGCCAATTAAATAAAATGAGAATACCTGTCGCTTATATCGAAATGCACTGAGAATATTGTCTTATACTTACGTTGAAAATCAGGTAGTATTAAAATTAGGGCCATCTCAGTTTCATCATTTTCTTTCATAATAATCGATTAACTTATCTTATCTTGACTTAATCAAATTTAAATATTGCGATTTAGTTTTTGTGAATGTGCTTAATGGCGTCCATACTTTGTAGAAAATAGAACTTTAAAAGTTTATATGTAGGTTTTCCAAAAATAATTATAGTTCATTCGCCAATCCAACTAATATTAAGATAGTACAATTCTATTGAATAGGAAAAATTAGACAATAATAGTTGATATAGACTAGAATTTGTTTAGTATTTTCTATATTTTTTACTATTGCTTCTTTTTCCACCGTTTTATGTAATTTTCGTTTCAATTTCAATAATTTATTAATAACATATTGTGTCTGGTAACTCTGTATTGACTCATAGGCTAGGTGCATAAATAATTAATGTTTCCTAGCTAAAATATATATTATTTATAAACTGTGTACTTTGTAGTACGTTTTTATAAAAAAGATAATTCCAATTTAAAAAATATCCAATACTAACATTATTAGCAAAAGGATTAAAAGAATAGTTTGCTATTATTATCTATCAGGCATCTAATTAATAAAACACTAATCCTATTTATGTTAACAGCTTCAAGAGTGGAGACTATAATTACAATAGTTAATAAGTTCTTAACGTAATTAAAGTTCTCTCTGCTAACCTGATATAAGGCTTTAAATGTTATTTGATCACGATCAACAAGTTGGTGTATATACCTCACAGAACACACCCAAAAATCAGTAAATGTCCTAAATGAAGGAAAAAAATATCTCATGTCTCCTTGATTGAATCCTGATCTATTAGAAAAAACGTATACCTTTTTAATCTATATTAAAATTCCTCGTAATGCAGACGCTAAGGAGAAAGCAAGCTCCCACAGCGTTAAACAATCCACTGAGAATATGCCGGTAGCTTAAACTATAGTATTTTTGGCTCAGGTTCGAGCATACCAAGAAATCAACGCTTACGTTCCGTTCAACTACCTGTAATAAATAACGAAAAATGCAAGGAGGTGTATGGAGATTTTGTTACACCAGAAAAAATCTGCACAAGCGGAAAAGATGGTCATGGAACATGTCAAGGTGATTCCGGTGGACCATTGGCCCTGGACATAAATGGTACACGAATTTTGGTAAGGTTCAACAATTATTACTTAATATGGATAGCAATTTTAATTAACCCTATCATATAAACAATATGTTTGATTCTTTCAAGAATACTCTTACTTGGGAATTTCTCTTACCGTTTCTTATAATGTACGTTTAAAATAGCCTTATTTCAGTGCGTATGATGATAATGTCCGCCTACTACTATTTTAATAAACTAAAGCCTCAAAGTCGATTACCACCAACAAATATTAGATTTTATCTGTAGTCTGAACCTGTACCTGTACTCCGAAGTTTTCCATTAATAACCTATGTGAAATTTTATGGCATGATATGGCAATAAATTTATAATCCTATGTCCCCTGGGGCTGAGGGCATCCACAGCAATCCTCCATCGCACTCTGTCCGACGCTTCGCATTTGAGCTCGCTCCAAGTCTCACCTTGGCTTTCTTCGTCTCATTTGAATTAAGTAATAAAGGCATTCAGTATTTTCGTATAAAAAACATCACACTCTATAATAGATAAATAAACAATGACTTGTTAAATTACAATCAAAACAATAAGCCAATTAAAGTGGTAATTGAACTTAAACCCGGTGCATTTATTATGTTTGTCAGTCGTTCTACCCTTACACACTAATACCCTCTAATCCTATTACACTGGGCCATTCCATGCTAAAGTGATTTTCTATGGTTACAGCGATTCGTCCCTTGACCTATGTAACACTATGTTGATCATACACTGTTTATAATTACAAATAATATATGTCGGTGTATTTTATTTACATCATAGTCTTACATAGTGGGCGCATAAAATGTAACAGGCAACGATTACACAATTTAATCATCATACACTAAACATTTTAAAGTCTTTAGGAGGTCTTATCGCGACGACGAGTGAGTGGTAACTGAGTCTTGGTACGACGTCCGACCACTAGCTTGACTCCGTAGGCACGAAACTGCAATACCGGAAATCGTGTTTTGTTCCGTACTAACATTTCCGACATTTATTTAATGTTAATTGTGAACTTTCTATCAAAAAATCAAAATCATTAAATTCTTATTTCAATATTAATAATACATATGTCAATATGTTTAATTTTATATGTAATTTTTTTGGTAATATTTGAATTATTTTCTTATGTTTTACAGATTGGATTAACATCGTTCGGTGCACGCGTCGGCTGCGATAAAGGATATCCAGCCGCATACACTCGATTAACCTCCTACGTTGCTTGGATACACGCAATATGACTTAAGAAATATAATTAAGAATGTACAATGTATTCAAATTATAACATCGATGTACCCAAATGTTTTAATGGTTGAAATATTAATAATAGTAGCAATGCCATTCAAATTCATATCTTTGATGTACCAGTGATGCTACATCAAAGATATGAATAAGATCCATTTACTTAATACGTTGCTAATAGTTATTAGTGACATAAAAGCAAAGTTATATAATAACATTATATAACGGCTTAAGCGTAACTAGCTTAATGACTATAATATGAAAACAAAAGCTTAAAGCTCTTAGAATAAGCTCGGGGAAAGGTTTTAACAAATATTTTTAAAAAATAACATGGTACTCTTTTTATACATACTTTTCCTCTGTTTTACAAAATCGTTTTTAAATTTTTCTTAGACACTCGTCTCACTACCTTACTAGATATATGATTAATAATCTATCCAACATAAAGGTTATTTCATTAGTCAATCGTATCGAAAATTGTAGGTTGTATTTTTACCAAACACAAGTGTATTAGAGAATATGCAAATCATCCATCAAAATTATCCAAAGTAGCATCACGGATTCCAAAGAAATCATTCGAATTAAATTACGCAATAAATACGCGAACATTCCCTCAAATAAAATACGTCGAACATGAAAAATGAACGATGTTATCTGCGAGGGAATAATTGAGATCTTCACAATCGTTGTATGATGGATCTCACACCTCAAATCACCCAAAAGGGTAAATCTATATTTAAGTACCTCGATGTTCCCTGTAATTACATTTTTATAGGTTTCCAACTTGTGAAACTAATACCGTACAAATTCAAAGATAATAGAGTAAGCTAGGCGCTGATGGCTTTTACATTTTGTGAGGGGAAGTCCCTATGTATCTCAAATTTATTTACTAATATATAGACGCTCGCTTTGTCTAGTAATTTTTTTTTGTGCGAGCTATTAATAGTGACATTAATTTACGGTCATACAGAAGTGATTTGAATAGATAATATATGTTATTGATTGATTGTATGTGTTTAATAGTTTGTGTTTTTTTTTGGTTTTTTGGTGCGAATAAATAAATTGTACAGTATTATAGCCAACAAAGTACCTTAAAGCTTGACATTACTATAATAAGTTTTTCATTTACGTATATACTATCAAAGAATATAAAGGCTGGTTTACACAAAAAAACCAACCAAGCTGTGTTTCTTGCCTTCATCTTCTCACGTAGGTCGCGTACGAACAGGCGTAGAATCTTTTAGATTTAATACGTTTAAAAAAGGTCCTATATACCTTACTGAATAAAGAGATTTTGACTTTGAATTTTACCTCTCGGTACTCAAAACGTTAAGTATACCAGATATATATATATATCTATATTATTCATAAAAAAGTTGTATTTAATGATACATAAACAAAAATATACTTTATTCTGCTATTTAAGTACGGCGGATGAATTACCCTGAATCAATCTATTACGATTTTAATATCTATTAACGCAATATTGACCTTAGCTGCCAATTATTTTAATGGAAATACTTTTTTAGTAAGTTATCAATTAATGATGCTCAGTTGACCTACTTCAAGCATTGTTCTCATGCTCAGTGCATTTGCAGTCTTTTGTTAATCCTCTCCATGAGTACGGCTTTGTGCTATGACACTATTTTATGTTATTAGACATTTATCAAGCTAAGGTTAATATAGCTGATTATATAACATACTATAGACAAACTAACAAGGCGTTGTTGCCATATAGTTTGTAACTATACATAGGAACTTCTAGGTTTAAAAAAAACTATTGTTAGCGAGTGTATTAGGGATTCAGTTATCGACCAGTAAGGACAGAAAATAATCGAAGTATTGCTATTATAATATAGGGACCAAATCGAATACAAATATTAATAAAAATCGATAATATAATTCAAGAATCGTCGGCTACCCTTAGGGTTTTAAAATATATACAAAATATATATTTCTATTAAAATACATATAAAATTTCATAAAAACTGTCAAACCGTTTGACAGTTTTTTTTTAGTCGTACAACCGACTTTTATTGCGCTCCCATTTTCAAAGCAAGCTTCTTTAACAATATTATTATAACAACAACCTCAAATATTGAATAAGAAAACACTTCAATTTATAAATACCTACATCTTAATATTAACTCAAGACAAAATTACTGGCCGTATAAAATATTCACAACACAGCAACGGACTTTAATCCTATTGTTCAAATTTATAAATATGTTTTGACACGCCTATATAACTCACCAGCTATAACTAACTGTAAACTTTCATTTCTATGCCTAGCTATTTAGTCGGAATACCTCAACTGTTTCCGCAGCACGCGTCGCGAGGTCACGTTCAATGCTCGGTCATCGAATATTTTTGAATATTACGCCAACACCGTCACACGATTACTTCATACCTATTATTGGATACGCATACCTTTACATAGTAACCTCAGTGCCGCGAACTAAAACGTACGTCCGTTATGAAACCCACCTTCCTTTTATTATTCACTCAAGTGTTCGTAACGCATAGTTATAACATACTCGGCATATTCCCATCATCAGAACGCACCAATTATCTTACATACAAAGGACTGTTTAGTGAACTAGCGAATCGTTACCATAATGTAACACTCATAAGCCACTTCCAACTGGATGCGAGTTACAGACACATACCGCTGAGTACAAATCAGAAAGTGGTACATAGTTTCTCTTTCGAGTCAGTGATTGCGAATGATGTGTCGCGTCTGCCATTTGAAACGCTGGTGTCAACGAAATCCGGAAATGATGACTGCAAAGTACTTATGGGTAATAGTGAGGTGAATGAATTGATAAGAACTCGGCCTCGATTCGATGTTATACTGGTTGAATCTTACAACAGTGATTGTGCTCTCGCGTTGGCATCAAATTTGAGCGCACCGTACATCGCATACAATCCACAGCCAATACACCCCTGGCATTTCAATAGACTGGGCATCAATTTCAATTCGGCCCATGTGCCACAGTCACTGTTGCAGTACGGTAGGCAGCCGTGGTTCTTTGAGCGTTTGAAGAGTTTCGTTTTGTATTATATAACACAATGGGTGTACTATATTGGATCTCAAGTGACCGACCACGTTTATTTGTACAAATATTTGGGAGACAATCTTCCTACGCTCGAGAGCATCGCTTCGAACGCAAGCCTAGTGTTTGTAAATACACACCAATCTGTTTTTGGCGGGGTGGCTCGGTCGGACAATGTAATTGATATTGGAGGTATACACATCAGGCCACCCAAGATTATTCCCACGGTGAGTAATTATACCGTTACGTGTGAAATTAATATTAGTTTGTACCGTGTGTTCTAAATATTTGTACAGTGAAAGTTCACAATTCTTGGTTGGTTCTGCTTGAGCAAGAATTTTATTAGATAGGTATAAAATTGAAAAGTAATATTTTTATTGCTGCGCGGACGGTTTCACGAGAGCGCTCACGCTTTATTAATATTTCAATAAAACAAAGTTTCGTTGCAAATATGCCTTTATTACCACAATTTTAATGATCCTTGTTAAAACCTTGTGACTTTTACTTAATAATGTTTGCTTTGTCGGTTGTCTTAACTAAATCTTCAGGTTCGTTTCTATATTTTTAATGTTTAATGTGATGCGATCCGATTTAATAAGTAACGTAATCTCTTTGTCAATGTCTATCAATTTTAAATAGGTTTTAATAATTCTCATACAATATATCAGTCACTATCAAACATCATTTTAAAATAAGTATAACACTAGACTCTTTATTACCATAAACAAATTCCAATAGCAAAAAGTTTTTACTTGACTAAAACACATATTTTGAGCCATATTTGATTGATTAATCCCATTTTTCAGGAAATTGAGCGGTTCTTAACTGAATCCGAACATGGTGTAATATACACGAACCTAGGTTTAACTGTAAATGACTCGACACTGCCGAGCGATAAATTAAATGAACTGCTATCAACATTTGGTAAATTGCCTCTTAGAGTGTTGTGGAAATGGGATGGTGGCGTCGTAGAGAATCTGCCAAGAAACGTTATGACTATGAAATGGCTGCCTCAATATGATATCTTAAGTGAGTCACTGATATTCAATTTCATGATACTGTGTGAGCAACACTTGAAATTTCGTATTTAGTCTTTAGCTGTTTGATGAATAACTTCTTTTGTTAAATTTTTGTTATGTTCATGTAGAAATTTTTAAAATGAACAGATATATATATATAGTAAGGCTATGGTAAAGTTCATTGACCTAGTATACCGTTCATGACCTATTTTATCGTGTACTGATGTTTTCTTTTTAAATACTTGGATGTCATTTACTAAAATAAATAATAATTATATAAATAGTCACGGTATAGCTGACTATAATGCATTATTTTTTGCCAGTTCTCGATCTACGACCTTGATAACTGTTAGTAAATTGTAGACTCAAAATTCATAGTTAACCTATGTGAATAAAGTTATTTTCTAAACGTCGTGTTATAGTTAAAGTCGTGTTTATATCAGTTAACTAAATGTGCGATAAATATACCTCGATAATACTATATTAAACTATTGTAATTATATATTTTTTGTAAGCAGATAAAACATTGAACAATTACAATATAAATTTAATTATAAGGCAGAGTATTCGTTTAACATATACACCCAGTATAGGTGTTATCTCTTATCTCTAGTACCTACAATAAATCTAACCTTTTATTCACAGAACATTTTAACGTTAAAGTATTTATCTCACACGCTGGTACATTGAGCACAATTGAAGCCTTGGATGCAGGTGTTCCAGTCATTGCAATTCCATTGTTCGGGGATCAGTATGGCAATGCAGGTGCTCTGGTTGACGCAGGCATGGCAACAATCGTGCCTTACGAGAACTTGAAGAAAGAGTATCTTTTGGACGCGATAAATGACGTTTTAGATAAAAGGTAGGTTTCATCCCAACGACAGACCCTTTACCCTGTTTTAGTAAAAATAAGTTATTTATTACCTACTACATAAATAATAAAACAAAATATATTTATTCATTTGGCACACCCCGACACACATACATAGCCTAAGATACTGTACAAAAATAGACAAGGTATGTTTGTGTTGTATAGCACAGCATTACTAAGAAACATACAATTAAAAAAAAGCCTAAGATACTGTACAAAAATAGACAAGGTATGTTTGTGTTGTATAGCTCAGCATTACTAAGAAACATGCAATTAAAAAAAACCTAAGATATTGTACAAAAATAGACAAGGTATGTGTGTGGTGTATAGCACAGCATACTAAGAAACATGCAATTAGAAAAAAACTTATTAAACTTATTCACTACTAAACGACATATAATTTCAGGACACAGGATCGAGCTGAGACTGTATCGCGGATGTGGCACGATCGGCCAATGTCGCCAATTGAAACTGCCATCTATTGGATCGAATATGTAGCCAGATACCAGGGAACAAATTTAGCAGCGACATCTACCACGATACCCTGGTACCAACAGTGGCAGTTAGATGTGTTGGCGTTCGTTGGTGCTGTACTGTACATACTTGCTTATGTTGTTATCAAGCTTTTGAGTGTATGTTGTTGTTGTTGTGGGAGTGATGTCACAACACAAACTGAAAGCGATGTAAAGAGTTCAAAAAGTGTCAAATTCGAATAAGAAACTACGAAAGGCTACCTTATGGTACTTAATTGACATTCACAAGACTTCTGTTAATTTATATTTAGTAGTATTATACTTTTTTTTAAGATTAACAGCATTTTTATTATCAAACCTAAAAAAAGTAATAACATGCGCACTAAGTCACGACTCAAATGTATCTTTAATGTTTTAATAGTCGCAATTGTAATGTCGGTAAAATGGTCTACTTGTGTATAGCATTAATGTTCCTAACTGCCCATGTGCAGTCATATAATATCTTAGCTGTTCTACCATATCCGGGAAGGAGCCACCATGTTGCATTCCTACCATTTTTCACAGAACTGGTAAGAAGAGGCAACAACCTGACCCTCATAACGCACTATCAACAAGAAAAGCCTTTAAAAAACTTCAATGTAATTATACTGTCTGAAAAAAATGAGTTTGAAAACTGGATTCCTGTCATTAGCCCCTCCTATTACACCGTGTTCATGAGTGGCGTATTGTTAGCCTATACAGGAGCTGTGTCATGTAAGAACCTTCTAGAAAATCAAAGTGTTCAAGATCTATGGAAAGGTCGAGTGAAATTCGATGTGGTTCTCGTCGAGCAGTTCAATAGTGACTGCGCATTGGGGCTGGCTCATGAACTTGGTGCTCCAGTCGTTGGAATAACAGCAAATTCATTAATGCCACAGCATTATAGACGCTACGGAGTCCCAGACAATCCCTCATATACAAGAAATCAAGTGCTCGGAGGCAAAACGAAAGCAACATTATTCGAGAAACTGGAGAGAACGCTTATTGGTCTATTTATAAATCACCTGGTGGGTTTTGCGACTCGGTTTCTTGATGAGTTCTATTTAAGGCAGTACTTTCCTAATATACCACCAATAAAGGAATTGGAAAATAATATAAAGTTCCTTCTACTATATCAGCATTTTGTTTTGAATAGTGTTAGTCTTCTACCCTCAAATGTCATTGAAGTAGCTGGTCATCACGTAGTCGAACCAAAGGCCTTGCCGAACGTAAGTACTACTTCACAAATAAAGAAACATTTATGTAATTTTTATTTCGTTTAAAACAATAATAATAAATAAACCCCCACTCTAAGTCTTATAATTATCATCATCAAACCTTTTCTTTTTTTTCCGAGATGGTAATACATTACCCCATTCCCTGGTCTCAAAGGTTATGTGGGACTCAACATACGCTGGCAGCTCTGCTTTTCAGAGATCCATCAAAAAACACCTACAGCAGACCTACAAGCACGCACTAAAAGGGCCCAGGCTCGCACTCAAACCAACCAGCGCCTTCTAATATAATAATTACCTCCATAGGAGGTAGAAGGTTGGTTGGCTCTCGTCTTCATCTTCTCCGCGTCTCTCAAGCCCAGTGCTCATTATCAATACCTGGTTATGCCAATATTTTATAATATTTCACAGGATTTAAAACAGTTCATCGAGGAATCCACAAACGGTGTGATTTATATAAGTTTCGGGTCAATGATAAAAGCAACTTCGCTACCAGCCAAGAAGTTGCAAATTATTTTGGATGTATTAAAAGAGTTACCGCAAAGAGTTATATGGAAATGGGACAATGAGGATTTACCATTTAAAATGGACAAAATGTATTCTTCTAAATGGTTTCCCCAAAATGATATATTGGGTATGGTGATTTCAACTCCGATTTCTAGATACACTTAAAAATGCAATTTCAAATAAACCAAGTTAACCTAACTTTATTGAGTTTAATTTTGGAACTTAATTTCAAACGGTTGCAACTATGAGTGCCTAAGTATTATTCGATAGTCGCTAATATGAGACAACCTCAATTATATCAGCAATGAGTTCAATAATCATCGAATCGTCGATTAAAGTGGCACATCGGGCAAGTGAGTAAATGACATATGTTAACATGTCTTTTATCTGAAATTTTTATGTTATACATAATTTTCGTTATAATTGGAATCTGCGGCCCATGTTGTTCAATACGTTTTCAAAAAGACCATTCGCGAGATCGTCTAGTTTAGTTAGAGATAAATACCAAGAGAAATACCGCTCGAGGCTTAGAATTGCATTCTTGATCTTAAGATGACGGTAGACATATTATTTTAGAGGTAAAGCAATATTTTTTTTAGCTCACCCAAACCTATTGGCGTTTTTTTCACACTGTGGTCAAGTGGGTATAACTGAAGCCATACACTACGGAATACCAGTTGTGGGAATGCCCATGTTCGGAGACCAGGTGTCCAATGCTGCTGCCATTGAGGAAAGTGGTCTAGGAGTGCAGACTACGCTTAATGAAATGACCAAAGAGAATCTTATGGAGAAATTTAAAATTATATTGGATCCCAAGTTAGTCTCTTGTTGTAGCTTGCTTGTATTACGGTCATACAATCCATAAAATCTTTTTATTTCTTATTAAAATATATTTGTTATAATGTTACTACACAAACAGATTATATTTAATTTGTTTCAAAAAGATAAGATACATCAAAAACATACAGCGTTGTGGTCCACAATCCCAAGCTGTAGGGCTCTTTCATCAGTACATGCTTAAAAAGAGAAATATAAGAAGAAGAAAAAAAGATGTTTAACTTAACACTAAAATGTAGAAAATATTTAGTTTTTTTACAATACAATATTCGAAAAATTACAACTGTTAATTTTCGTTATGAGTTATTAATTGACAATTTTTAAAATAATATTTCATATTAACTCCTTGGCTATTAAATGTTTTTTTTTCAGTTTCAGAAGCAACGTAAAGACATTATCAAGGATGTATCGAGACAGGCCGGTTTCATCTCTAAACACTTCAATATTCTGGACGGAATTTGCAGCAAAATACCCGAACTCAACATTTGGAAGCCCCATATTAGACGTACCGTTATATCAATATTATTGCTTGGACGTTTTAGGTTTATTCATTTTGTTATTATTGTCATTCTTGATCCTCTTAAAAACTGTTATACAATGTATTGTTAGTCACCTAATTTATCGCATAAGCAAGAAATTTAAAAATAAAATGAAATGATTATGAACATTAGTTTGATTGTTTATTTTATTAACTATTATGTTCGTACGTTATTCATAAAATATGTGAAGGCTGACAATAAACATAAAAATGATAAACTATTCACGAATAATACGTTACTTATAATGTTAGTGTTATATACATCACGATGAGACTAAACGTGTTAGTTTTTGTGTTAGTAAATTGCATTTTGATTTGCAAAATCAATTCCTATAACATACTTGGTGTGTTTCCTTTCCTCGGTAAGAGCCATTATTATGTCTACCAGGTGTTTCTACGGGAATTAGCTAACAGAGGCCACAATGTTACAGCCATATCGTTTTTCCCCCAAAAACAACCGTTGAATAACTACCACGACATTGATTTAGGTAAAGATAATAAATACTTTGAGTTCAGACATCCAATATTCGTGTCGCTTTTTCACAAATTTGTATCGTTGACTATTCTGCAACCAGTGATGGGGCCTTACACTTGTCGATTGATTCTCGAGGATGATGATGTACAAAGCTTGTTAAAATCAAATCAAACGTTTGATCTAGTTGTTATGGAACAGTTCAATGTAGATTGTCCTTTGAGTATTGCATATAAACTAAACGCACCAGTAGTGGGGATGACGTCCGGTCTACTTCTACCGTGGCATTACCACCGATACGGTGTACCCTACAATCCATCCTATGTCTTGTATGATATATTTAATGGTATATCAAAACCAACATTCCTAGATCGAATTGTTAGAACAATTTCTTACCATTACGTCAATATTGTACAACACGTGTGTTCCGTGACTGAGGATCGGGTGATCGCTGATTTCTTTGACAATGTACCACCAATAGAAGAATTGACACGTAAAATTAAATTTATGCTTCTCTATCAGAATTTCGTTGTTAGTGGCACACAGATTCTACCATCGAATGTTATTGAAGTTGGTGGTTTTCATGTAGGCAAGGCAAGGAGATTACCAAAGGTGAGTACCTTTACTAGTAAAGTACAGCGGTTAATAGGATCAATAACTTTTAAGCACGAAACAATGAAAATAAAAGCACCAAAGCCTTTCTTAAAGCATTCAAAATATTAAAGTAACTTCTATAGCTCTACTAATAGAAGCATTATAATTCATTAAATAAACATATTATAGGACCTTGAAAAATTTATCAAAGAATCAAAGGATGGTGTTATATACATTAGTTTTGGAACCATTCTGAATGGGTCATCTATGCCACGAAGAGCTTTCAATGCAATAGTAGGAGCTTTGAAAGAACTACCACAGAGGGTTGTATGGAAATGGGAAAAGGAAATACCAAATGAGCCAGATATCTACGTTTCCAAATGGTTGCCCCAAAATGACATATTAGGTATTTCACTTCTATCACAATTTACCACTTTTAACCGATCACCATACTTCAATCAGTTTTTAAGCGTAAAGCCTAGTTATTCAATTATTATCGCTTCGTTTAGGCAGAAAAAACTTAATATTATAATTATAATAATGAACATAACATGAATTTTAACTACCTGTGATATAATAATATTATACTAATTCCTACCAAGATAACGAAGAAAAAAATATATAATTAATCTTTTATCTACTCCTTTTTTTATGTGTGCTTGACAATATACTATATTTTGTGTGGAAATAGGTACATTAGACAAAGAAACCAATTTTTATATTATACACTGTCTCAAACTATCCCGTACTTACGTTGTCCAGTTACCTTAAGCCATTCATCAATGTAACAAAACACTTTTTTCAGCACATCCTAACGTCATAGCATTCTTCTCCCACTGTGGACAGCTAGGCACCACAGAAGCGGTACACCATGCCGTACCTCTCATCGTCATGCCTATTACAGCAGATCAGTTTTCAAACGCGGCTGCCATTGAAGAGAAGTCACTCGGCATTCAAGTCGATTTAAATACTATTTCAAAAGAGTTGTTACTTGAAAAATTCCGCATTATTTTGAATCCCAGGTAATAATTTATTATATATATTTAATAAGAGACGTAACGAGAGTTTTATTTTGGTTTTTCGGGACTCGGGCTTTAGATGTGAAGAAGCTTAATGATGAAGTTAAATGAATTGTTCTAGTCCAAAACTACTAATTCATCTCTGCAGTAGGATAATTGTAACAATGACCAAATAACAACCTCAGTTTACCGGTTTTTCTCAGCTGAGGGCACGCGAGAATTTGTCAAATTGTTTATTTATTTCAGATTTAAATCTCACGTTGAAAATATATCAAAAATGTGGCACGACCGACCAGTTTCAGCACTTGATACAGCAATACATTGGACAGAATTCGCTGCGCGCTATCCAAACGCCACGTTCGCCTCACCCATAACCGACATTCCCATTTATCAGTACCTGTGCTTAGATGTCATGTTTATTATCTTTGTATCTCTTATATCACTGATATATCTTCTTAAATTTATATTATTCATGTATAAATTAATTAAATTACCTAATTATACAAAAATAAAAACGTCCTAACATGTAACAGTATGTATTCTAATTTTCCACTAATGAACCATTTTAGTTTATTATTTCAATTCAATTATTAGTTCTAAAACAACTTCAGAAGCAGTTGTTAACTTAATAACAGTTAAGATTGTTGTCGTATCAGATAAAAACTAGTTACAAATCGTCTCACGCTGCGAACAGTCGTGTTTATACTCCGATGACCATGAACTTTCTTGTGACATTGGCGTCGTTGATAATAACTCTGCATACACATTGCTCTTCGCTGAACATTTTAGGAATATTCCCATACCAAGGCAAGAGTCATTTCTTCGTGCATCGTGTGTATTTACAAGAACTTGTCAAGCGAGGACACAACGTCACTATAATATCACACTTCCCAGAAGACATACCGCCGTCTAATTACCACGATGTCAGCTTAGCGGGGAGTATAAAGATCTTAGAAGATGCATCACCATTCAAAAGATCGTATTCAACTGTATTAGACACAGGAACATTTCTAACAAGTTCCGGACGTGAGAACTGTGAAGTGATGTTGGCTAATGAAAATGTACAGAAGCTTTTGAGAGATAAAACAAAATTCCATGTCGCTGTGGTCGAACAGTTTAATAGTGATTGTGGTTTAGGTTTGGCTCACGTGTTGGGAGCTCCAGTTGTTGGTATTACATCACACATACTAATGCCATGGACGTACAGCCGATTCGGAATACCAAACAACCCGGCGTATGTTCCCTTTCACTTTTTGGAAGGTGGAACGAAACCGACTTTATACCAAAGAGTAGAGAGGGTTGTATTCGATTTTTATTTTAAAACAATTTATTATCTATCACAACGGCGTGATCAAGAAACCTTAGCGAAGTACGTCGGGAGTATACCACCTTTGGAAACACTCGCGCGGGATATAAAAATTCTACTATTATACCATAATTTTATACTCACCGGATCGCGATTATTTCCAGCGAATGTCATAGAAGTTGGTGGTTACCATGTATCTCAGGCGAAACCTTTGGCTGGCGTGAGTATTTTCTTTGATACTTTCCAGTCGCTCTTTACGAAAAAACGTTTTTAGAAATAATTTCCCTAATTTTAGGAGCTTTTAAAGTTCGTTGAGGAGGCTGACCATGGTGTTATATACATAAGTTTTGGTTCAGTTGTCAAAAGTTCCTCATTACCTGAAGATAAGCTTAAAGCTGTTTTAGAAGCGATGTCTGAACTACCCCAACGTTTTATATGGAAGTGGGAGAGTAAAACAACATTATTGGACAAAAGTAAACTATATCTTGCTGATTGGTTGCCGCAAGTCGACATACTAGGTGAGAGATAACAAATAGATAACATAGAAATTGAATTTTACTCGAGTGGTATTATTTATTTATTTACACGTTGCACATAAACAGTAGAGGTAATAAATATTAGTACGTATAAAAGCAACGGGCGGCCATATAGGCGATCTCTTCCAGGCACCCAATATAAGTCAATTATGTTGACAAGATTTGGTTGTTATTAGTTATAAGTATTCTATTTTTGCTGAATTTCAGGACATCCCAAAACTCTAGCGTTTGTTTCCCACGCGGGCATGGGAGGAACCACTGAAGCTATTCATTTCGGTGTACCTGTTGTTGCTATACCCGTTTTGGGAGACCAGCCCGCAAATGCAGCGGCAATCGAAGAAAGTGGCCTAGGAGTTCAGTTGACGATTGATCACCTCACCAAGGAAAATCTTATTGCAGCGTTTAAAAAAGTCTTAGAACCAAGGTTAGTTGAGTGAAAAATAGTAGATCAAACAACTGAATTCAATCAACTATTAAACATGATTTAAAATTTATGAAACTACATAATTCCTGTCATAATAAAACTAAGACTCAACCTCGCACACTCACTCACACAGAAACACCATTGCACACACTAATACACACACACACATATAAATGCTTGTTCTTTACATAATATACTGCACTTGTTCATATGTATATATACATATATTTTTATTTATTTTTCTCTGTTCGTGTTCTTTTTTGTTGTATTATTTTTTTCTGATATTGGATTCTATTTTCGATTGTATGTTTTGACCTTGTTTTGGCTTTGTTTTTGATCTATGTTTGTTGTGTAAGCTTTTTGTGATAAGCTGTATAGGTTTGAGAAATAAAAAATAAAATAAAATAATGAGATTTGCGCTCCGTCTGGGTTACACCCTAAAACCCTTTTTATGGATAACATAATATTATTTATTTATAAGAAATCAGCAGCCCGAAGCATTACAAATGAAATGTACTAGCAACAAAACGAAAGAAAACAAGCACTGGAATAAAAATAGGAAAAAATCAACAATGGTTATAACTCAAAATATTCATAGGCATACCAAAAATGTCTAGAAGTTTTCCAATTAGATCTAATTATCATAATTTACAGATTCAAAGCAAATGCGTTAGCAGTATCAAAAGCATGGCACGATCGACCAATGTCTCCTTTAGCAAGTGCGATTTATTGGACGGAGTTCGTGGCTCGTCATCCAAACATTACATACAAGACTGCAGCCGTCGACACTCCTCTCATTCAATATTTATGCCTTGATGTACTAAGCGTATTTATCTTGGCTATTATTATAATATACGCTGTTATAAGGTGTATATCAGGTATATGTCGGAAAACATTAAAAGAAAAAAAGAGGGATTCTAAGAAGAAATCAAAACGAGCATAATTTACGATTATGAATAAATAATAGAATGTGTGTACAAATTTGTGTGGAAAAGTTCAATAAAAGCTTTTAGTTTCTAGAAAATATCAGATTATTTTTATGATAAGAAAAAACACTTGGGCTCGTTCCAAAACATTGTTAATCATTCTCAACCTTGGTCGCGTACCGAATATTTGGGATAAGATGTCCCTACGTATCTGACTGAATAAAAAGATTTGCTTTTGTGATAATTGACTACCGAGTAAGCTGTAGGCAACGCGTTATCCTAAGACCTATAACCGGCCTACATTTGACATGAATGCCCAGTCAATATTAATTAGACATTCCTATCTGATAATATCTTGATAACCGATAACTTGTCTTGTTACATTTAGTTCATCTGAAGTGATTGGATCTAAACTACACAATTAAATAAAACTTTCATACTTGCTTAATTTTACTCAGGTTAAATTATTTCACGTTAATTCTATTATTTTTAAAAGACAACCACTTTTTAAGATTTACCACTCCCCTCGGAAAAAGTGGCTCTTAAAAAGTGCTTAGAAAAAACATTATGAAATATATAAATTATTAAGGTTTTGTTTGTTTTATTTATTACATATTTTCGGCCACTAAAAACAAATTAATGTCACATTAAAATTTTAATCTAATTGATATTGTTTTTATTAACGATTGATACTGTATCTGATACGCTCGCGAACGTTTCTCGTTGAATAGAGCTTTTGAAAGTTGATCATTTTTCATTAGTTCTATACAAACTCTCCAAGATAATGAGTCCCATTATTTGCTAACATTTTGAGCCAATGTTTCTACCAAGAAGGTTTATTGCAAGAAAAGAATTTACGACGAATCAAAATTCTGTCTACCATTTGCACAAATGTCATACTAATAACTTTTCTACATTTTTAATATGGAAACGATTTTCATCCCTTAAAATTCTTTCGAATTAACATGACACGGGCGAAAATGTCCTATTCACCATAATCCATCCACACGTGAGTATAGTGTTTTTATTTTTTTAGCGAACAAAATTGTTTTTATATAGTACGCACAAAAATGTACAATTCATAAATAAAGTACAATATTATTATAATGCAGATTTTAACTACGCATAGGCATTTAAAATGATACTTGAATGATGATGAACTTATCGATACATTTTGAAATTGAGATGTTTTTTCTAGATCCTGTAAAATTTACGCAAATGGCCTGCTGCTGTAAACCTGGGAGATGTAAGCTGAATTTATTTATTACTAATCCATTTTGCACAATATTAATAACGTAAAATTCACTTCTTTTGAAACCGTTTATAACGACATCGTTTGTAACGACCTATCGTTTATAACGGCTAGATACAGCTAAGTACATTTTGTATTTTAATTATTTCGTAATACATATTTTTATTTCTTTTTGACTGGATTTCATACATAACCTATATATATACTAGATATAATATTAAAACTACATTACTTGTGGTTATGACTGAACTGTTTATAACGACTATCGGATATAACGTCGGCAACTTTACAGTCCCTTGCAATGTCGTTATATCAGGTTTTGTAATTCACACCTGGCAATCGATTTCTTGTAAAAATAAATTATGATTCAACTGTACACTCATGCATACATAAGCTACTGATTTTTTTACCATTAGCAAAATATTACTAATTAAACAATGTGGTAATGCACAAAAATGTCTTTTAAGTAAATTCATTTTGAATTATTAAAAAAATAAACCACATATTTGTAGCCAACAAATCGTCCGCAAGTTGCCTGGGACGGTGTGATCTGCCCAAACACCACTGTTTACAGAAACACGAGGTTAAGCCCGGTCCTGTACCAAAACACATGGGATGGTTTTACACAGCCAGAGATGCGCCTGAACACCAGGTAACCATCAGACGACATATCTTTCTTTGTTCACAACCATAAAAACCAAAGGTCACACTTAAATGATTACTTCCACAAATAAAATAATCCTTTTCCGCCCGTATCACCTTGATGCCTGTCGTTCCACCAACGCGTTTCGTAAGACAATTCTTACCACGCACCACCATTTTATGGAGCAAGCCTGCCACGGTATTTCCGAACCACTACGACTTAGGGTCCTTCAAGAAAAAAGCGTACAAATCCCTAAAAGGCCGACAACGCACTCACGAGCTCCCTGCCACGTGACTGTCCATGGGCGGCGACTTCACCTCTTCTATAAAAAAAAACCCCTGGCCAACTTATAAGTTAAATCAAATTACTTACCAAACTACATTTTAATCACACTGAGTTATTAATTTAATTAACCATGATTTACAATGTCAGTTACGCTGTGGTTGGCGGCCAGGTCACATCTCATGTCCAGTACTCAAGCGGATTGAACAGCACCATTGTATGAAGGGAAGCGACTGCACGGCGTGTCCAACGCCAAGCTGTTCCAGACCATGCAGCAAGCCCAGTTGCATGACACCAAAATGCCTAGCTGTATGCCCCTCATCCGTATCCTGTTGCAAGCAACCTTGCACCCAACCCCTGATACGAATAATACGGCATGGCGGACAGTATACTATATGCACAAAGCCATCGAACATCAGCAACGCTCCGTCTGGCCAGTATCCACTCAAATATGTACTCAACACTGATGGTGAAGACACGTCCAGTGCTGACGTGAAGTACAGTGTTGAAGCCAAGTACAACGATTACCACTTTGACTACACCAGCTCGCAGACATCATTTGTGTTGGACTTTTCGCCCCCCGAACAAAAGTGTTACAAGCCATGCCCCAAGAAAAGTTTGATTTGTTTACCATTGTAAAATTTACACTAAGCCACTAAACAGTAATCGAACACAGGTTTTTTTATTTGCTACAGTACTTAGTGTAATTTAAAAATAACATTTAATTTTTAACAATAAAATGGCGTTTTAAAGAAATTATTAAATGTCATACGACAACTACAATGACAAATAACAACACCAGTTCAGAAGCTCATGGAATAGTGTTCTGGTTAAATTTACTCTCACATGCTTTAATTTAAATACCGGAATATTTAACAACATTTAATTACTAATATTCAAACCAAAACAACCTAACAATAATTATGTATCCTAAACATCGGGAACCTAACTAGGATTTCCAGCTTTAGCTAACGCCATCATATTCTCATTAGCTATCATTTGGAATTCATGGAATCTTTGCGATACTCTCTGGTTTGTCCTTAAATATTTGTCCATGCAATTGGTTATGCATTTTTCCTGAAAGTAACATTTGTAAATTCAATATTGTTTTGTTTAAACACTGGTTGTTAGGTATGACTATGTTATCTGTCATAAAGTCTAGGTAATGTAGTACATATAATCAAAATGACAAAATTTACTGCCTATTAATAAATCTAGGACATAGAGCAGACAAGAACTGGCAAGAAACTCTCCACCACTTCTTAAATCAAGCACATTCTACAAAATGGTTGTAAAGAGCTGCAACCATTACATCATGCTCCAGATAATGCATCACAAATGTCTCTAAATATAAACCTCCACTACGGTGGCCATGGTGAAAGATAGTTTACATTATAATGTGAACAATGAAACATGCAATACACCAAGATAATCAAATTGAGTAATCAAACAAGCAAATTAGATTTATAAGTATTTTGACAAACGATGAAGATGGCCACTGACATATGCCAATACTTTAAAGATTAGTTATATTAGTAAATATCTATCTATAATTTATGTAGTGCATGTGTTTTACTTGTAAATTGTTATTTAACCCAAAATATTATTATGTGAGTTTTATTTTTATATAGTTACCTCTGTAGATCTTAAAGTTCTGGATGTAAAGTCATGAACACAATCATTGAAGCACAACTCAGATAGCTTATTGTAATGAACAAGGAAGTCTTTGAACTGTAAATGAAATAATTACATAAAAATAAGGTATATTATAGGTAAAATTTCATTCTATAATCTTTTAACTCAGAACATCCGTATAATTATTACTTAAATTCATATGACTTAATTTAATATAAATCACTGTACCGTTTTAATTTGATCGGCTTCACTCAATTCCATAGAAGCGGCCATTATTTAAAAATAAAAATAATAGTGTTATTTTATCACAATATTAGGTATGTTTAGATAAATATTCTGGTTATATTAAATATTTTTTAAATTGATTCAATTCACTAGTCAATATTTTCAGGTTAGTTTTAATTTCAATTTTTAAAGAGAATTGGATTTGTAATTGTCACATGCGACTTGGATGACGGATAAGATCAGGGTAATGACAGTCAAAAAATGACATTGATAATTGACAATTGGCATACTGATACAAGTACTAGGTATTTTTTAAATGATTTTAAAAACATCGAAACGAAGAAGATTATAGGCAAATAATATGTTTATATTAAACTTCCACGATAATTCAGTATATTGTTTGCAAAAGATATAGATCTTCTGTTAAAACTTTTTAACTATACTTATGGGCGTTTATTTTTTTATATCGTCTTATCTTAATGTGCTTTATAAATAAAAGAAACCTGAAACTTTAACTTCAGTATTGTTCAAGTTATAGCACACTTTACGTAGGATGTTTAAAAAATTGTATTGCTAACGGAATTTTAGCACAAAACATCAATGTTCTACATTAGTACATACACCTGTTATAAAGTTATATAGGCCCGGACCCTACTTTAACAGTGCTATAAATACGGCCGACATTGCAACAGCTAATTATGACGAAATATTTTGAGATTTACCAAAGTGTGTTTAGTCCAATAAACGTCATACTTTTTTCAAGTATTTTTTTCCAATATATTTAGATGCAAGAAGAGTCTGGAGACCTCCACGGGTTGTCTCAAGCGACTTCCAGTCGGACTGGTCCCAGTCGGAAATGCACTTGCTCGACACTCAGCAACATTAGTTATAATGCCGTATACTTTTGCTGAAGAACAGCTGGCAATTCGAGCATTCATAATTTTCTGACTGTTATTGGTTGCATTGACTGTACTCATATAAAAATCATTAAATGCATCAATATAAATGTTGCAATAAAATGAAATAAAATTAACTATTACGACACGAATATTAATGAAAAAAAAATGAGATTCTTATGTAATGTTTTTTTTAATATAGATAGGTTTGATGTCTATACTGCTAAAGTCAGATTAGTGAAACATAAATGGTCCTGTAAAACCTATAATGGAGATGGTCGACCAACTTTGATTTAGAAAAATAAAATAAAAGTTTTGCATTTGTTGCCTTAACACATTAAATACGTATTTTTGGAATAATTTGGTGTATTCCCATATCGTTGCTATCACAACGATATGGGAATACACAATTTTATAAAACGTCAAATAAGACTAAAGAGAACTAAAATATTAACATTAAACAAACATATTTAAAAACCATAAAAAAATTGTTTCTTATATCTGTGTATTATGACGAGCCCTATCCCTACTTCGCAGTCTGTTACTATAATCTATATTTCGCATTCTGCAAGGTGAAGTCACAACTACACTGATCTTTTCTGTGGTAGTTGTTTTATTTGCGATGCGAGTGGTGTTTCAATGTTAGGTTTATCGTTTTTAGTAGAAATACAATATTATTATGAGTTTTACTGAAAATGAAGATGAAATTACATTTTGTGATTCAGCGGTATTTATTTTATAAATTAAATAAAGGAAACGTGGAAGTTATGCATTTTTATTTAAAGCAATGCATGGTGTTTTAGGCTTCACTGGTGGAAGGATGTCGTTTACCAGTTCGAATGCAAGGCGGAGACGACTGGCCTTTAGCGGAAATTATAAGTATAAAAGATCTTAGTGGAATGAGAGGATACTATGTTCACTATGTCGATTGTGAGTAAATTTGCATTATAACGATATTAACTTAGGAACTAAGAAATACCATGTTGCAAGTGTCAATTCTCTAGCATTTCTCATCATGAAATAAAGCTTTAAACTGTTTATAATACTACCGACATTTATTTCTTCCCTACTTTGTAATCACTCAACTTATTAGATTATATATGTGACAAGCTATTAACATGTTTTAGTTAATAAAAGATTAGATGAATGGGTTGAGGAATCATGGCTGGATACAAGAAAGGTTCAGTTTCCACGCAGAGATGGGGCACCAACTGGTGGCACAACTACTCCAAAGAAGACACATATTGGATCAGGAGGTGGCGTGATGCCTACTTTTATTAGTATGTGTGTTTGGCTATTAGATTTTTATTTCACTTTGTAGAACTGCAGGTTTTTCATGATTTGAAAACATTTGCTTCATGTATGAACATAGATTACATTTTAGTGCACAATTGTTTGATGTCTGTAGTTGTATATTTATAGTGCATTTGGTTTCGCTTTTTTAAAGAGATAAGTTTTTCTTTTGTAATTGAATGATTTTTATTATGATAATTAGAATGTCTATGTATTTGGTCTGCATGAGTCTATTCCTAATGATACAAATTAACAAGCTGATCCCAACAAACATTGTTTTGTCATAAAAATAAAAAAGTCTCTAAAATAAATGTTGGCCGATTCTCAGTCCTACTCAGTATGGCCACTAACTTTCAGAACAATCAGTCAACCCGTTTTTCAACAAATATTGTGACATGAGAATTTTATATATAAGATAGATTTAATATAAAGGTGTAGGTTTTTAGATATAATAATATGTTATATATAGATAATCTCAAAACTGTCCATATCCCATATCTGAGGTGATTTTGAATATTGATTGTTTGCCAGATAATAAAAAGTGCCAAATGTTAATGTAAATTAAATGTACAATATTCAATATTTTTGTCTACTATAAGCTTGCTTGTCTTTTGCACCATTAATATCAATATTTTGTCTGCAGATGATAATGTCTGCACAGAACCACAGAAGTCACATAGCACTCCACATAGAGAAATTCACCAAATACCACCAAAATTACCTGAAAAAACTCATTCCATCCATGCACTTAACGGCTCGGCTCAAAAGTTTTCACCTGGTATGTTTTGCTTATTTATTTTCCTATGACTTCAGGTAAAAACATACGTTTTATGAGTGCTTGAAATTATTTCTGAATTACATTTTTTGTGGCTGAAAAGTCAATGAAAACATACCTAATGCCCAGAGACTAAAAGGTATTAAAATTAACTATTTCATTGTCATATCTCGTTTTATAATATTAAGATAACTGTCATTAACTAAAACTCAAAATATCTTTATTCAAGTAGGTCTTTATAAAGACACTTTTGAATAGTAAAGTTTTACACTACCACCGGCTCGGAAGTCAGTCATCTACCGAGAAGAACCAGCAAAAAACTCTTTTAAAATAAACATGTCATACAAAATTATCTTACTTACAATTCAAATAACAAAGCATTGTAAGGCTACACAAGACCTAATTTGATTAATGTCAATCTTGCAAATAAATGAATGAGTTATAAATGTAAATTTTGAATATTTTAAACATTTTAGCATCGTTAACTGATTAGACATCTTAGTAAAGTCGAATGACCGAAACATTGATACCACTTTCCGAAATTGATTGTTATTATAAATTTTAAGTGGTTTTAATTACAATTTTTATTTGTTAAATAAAAGAAATCAAAATCCTTTTTCTTATTATTGTATGCTGTATTATTAAAGTGGTATAACTTTGTTATAATTTTTAACTTTTTTTTACCATTTTAATACAATTAGTATGAAACTTAATTGTTAATTGTGAAATATTTAAGGCTCATTAAGATAGATATTAAGCTTTTAATTGCTCTATATTATCATTAACATTCAAGGTAATTTAGTTTGACTATTTCACATTCATTTGTGTAGGATGTTTAATATATCATTATTATTTGTAAATATTATGTTATCGGCCCATAAAAATTTTCTTTGCGTAGCATATATTTTAGTAAATTCAAAAAAAAACCCACAAATTATACATCTTTACAATAACATAGATTAAAAACATTTTATTTACATTATTTTTATATTTAACTGAAAACTCTTAAGTAAAATGATCTGCATACACATTTAATATTAGTATCGCATCCAGATGGTCTTCTGGCTGGATTCCAGATATCGTATACTCTGTCTTCTTATATAATAAATGTAGGTGGTAGTGTAAAAATTGACGATTCACAAGTGTCTTTATATAAGACCTACTTGAATGAAGATATTTTGAGTTTGAAGGGATTTTCTTAACACAATTTGAAAATGAGGCTGAATGTATTCCAGTGATTGCTGAACCCCGTCAGTTCATATCGAGACCGGCGAGTCCGACTCTGGGCCACGATTCTTCATCTCTAGTCAATGGCGGGGCGGTGCTGGCGGCCGCGCTGCAGAAGAAAATCAATAGGAAACGGAAGGCGGTCTCAGTGGACAATGATGTCTCTGTTACGGTTGGCCATTTTTATCCATACTAATATTGTAAATGCGAAAGTAACTCCGGCTGCTAAACAGCTGCACCTATTTCTATGAAATTTGATATGAAGATGGAATAAACTTTAGGGATGTCCGTCCCTTAAGGCTGCTTTGTATCGCGAAAAAAGGATTGAAATAGAAGGTGAAAAATTGAATAAAAATTTTACCAGAACTTTGCCATTTATAAACCGATTTTCCTTCAAGAAAAAAGCGTACAAATCCCTAAAAGGCCGGCAACGCACTCATGAGCTCCCAGCCACATGATTGTCCATGGGCGGCGACTTCACCTTTATGGTGGGCCTCCTGCTCGTTTGCCCCCTCTTCTATAAAAAAAAAAGATTTACCAAATACCCTTTGTATTTAAACCTCTAGTTATTAATACATACTACTTACTAGAGTCCAAAAAGACCCAGAAGTTATTAATAAGCCTGTGATATAAATTAAAATAAATGTTAAATATTGTTTTGCTTTAGTCGGAAGCAACAGAGACGGCAGACAGCGAAGCCGTGAGCGGAACTGCGACCCCGACCACGCGGCCCCGTCAGTCGGGGAGTATGCTCGCCCATGGGCACGACGATGTCGTCACGCGAATGAAGAACATCGAGTTGATCGAGCTGGGCAGACATAGGATACGGCCCTGGTACTTCGCACCATACCCACAGGTTAAATGAACTCATTGGTTCTAGAAGCTTCTATTTGGGACAACGCGACTCATTAAATTCGTCTGATTTCAGGAAATGGTGAACCTACCCTGTATATACATTTGTGAATTTTGTCTGAAATATAGGAAGAGTAAAAAGTGCTTAGAACGCCATCTTGTGAGTATGTTTTGTATTAAAAAGTAATTTTTTTTTTGTTGGGTCCGTACATCTGTTGAATCCGTGACCTGTTTCTGAATGAGACTAATGACAAACCCCAGATCAAATGCAAGCTGAAGCACCCGCCGGGCAACGAGATCTACCGCAAGGGGAGCATTTCCTTCTTCGAGATCGACGGCCGCAAGAACAAGACGTACGCGCAGAACCTGTGCCTCGTGGCGAAGCTCTTCCTGGACCACAAGACGCTCTACTACGACACGGACCCATTCCTCTTCTACGTCATGACGGACTTTGACACTAGGGGTGAGTGGTTGCCATGGTGACGGATGTGGTACTTTTTTCACACTCCGTTGCACTAAAACAGTAGAAGTAGACTGTGTTAATAGATGTTAGTACATATAAGAGCAACGGGCGGCCTTATCGCTAATAAGCGATCTCTTCCAAGCAACCTAGTAAATTAATGTTTTAATTTTGAAGTAATTCTTCGTTTATGCCTTGGATCATTCGTACGGTGGAGCGAAACGTGAAACCGTCACGTCGGGAGGGCGTGACCTTGGTAATCTACTTGCCTTTAAATTAAATAAAAAAATTCCAGGTTTTCACATAGTTGGATATTTTTCAAAGGAGAAAGAGAGCACCGAAGATTACAATGTGGCGTGCATCTTGACGCTGCCCCCTTACCAGAGGAAGGGGTACGGCACGCTTCTCATAGAGTTCAGTAAGTACCGACACGGGTGGCGACATCTATGTTCCACAGAACTTGGTCCTTCGAACCGCAGTCGCCGGTTGAAACGAATCACTGATTTTCCAGGTTATGAGCTGTCGAAGTTCGAGGGCAAAACTGGTTCGCCGGAGAAGCCGCTGTCGGACCTGGGCCTGCTGTCGTACAGGAGCTATTGGGCGCAGACAATACTCGACATACTCATCAGCATAAAGCCGATCGTCGATCACGAGAAACCGCTCATCACTATTAAGTATGTATAGTCTCTGGGTTTAGTGTTTAAGAGCACTAAATATATAGTTGATATTAGTAGGCTGGGCAATTTAATGGTTTTTAATTACATTAATAAACTATGGCAGATATAAATAATCTTTTAAGAATAAAATTTAAAAGACAAGTTCTAATTAAACACAACTTTTTAGTAGAACTTGAGAAAATATTTTATCTTATATGAATAAAATTAATTTAATGAAATTTTGTCTCGAATTTCAGTGAAATATGCGAATTAACCAGCATAAAAAAGGAGGATGTTATAAGCACGCTACAGAATTTGAACCTGATCAATTATTATAAGGGACAATACATTATTTCAGTCAATCAGGTATTTATTTATAAAACGTGGTCTAAAAGCGTTGGTAACCATGGTTACCAAGATGTTTTATTAAAAGAAAACGATATTTTATTCGCCCGAGCACTTTCCTTTTCTAGACGATTTGTATAGTCTATGGTTAATTGTTACAATTTGACAGCTCGAACATATTTCATACACAAATGTCTAGTAACATAATATCTACTAGTCTACTAAGTACTACTAAGTAGTATTCTATCGTCTATGGCATAGATGCATGGACTCATGGTTATAATTTCCATCAACGGATTCAAACTTGTCAAAATATGTCTGATGTATCAATTTCAACTTTTGTATCGACATTTTAGTGTTTTTAACTAATTCTGACGTCAAATGTTTCCATTCACCCCCCTTACACTAAACGTTTGGAACATTTCAGGAGACGGTGCAGCAGCATCAGAAGGCGATGGAGAGGAAGTTGCTGCGGATAGACCCCAAGTGCCTGCACTGGACGCCCAAGGACTGGTCCAAGCGAGCCAAATGGTGCGTCTGCGTCGAACCGATTCGTTCAATATTCATACAAAAAAAAACCGGCTCACGACTTCACCGATTCTCATGACATTTTATATTTAGGAGTTTTGAAGGTTCTATATATAAACGATTGTAGGTTAATTGCTTAAGTGAACTTATTACACTTATGGTCAAAAACCTGAACACCATTTATAATTTATTTATATGAAACTTCTTAAGCAAAAAGTAAGTTTATTATGTTGACCAATGAGAGCAGAGCTCGGAGTATAGGTAGAGATTAGAAGATAAAGAAGTATTATTATTAATTAATCTAGAATCGTTTATGTATTGAATACGCTTCGTAGTTGTTAAGGATGTTATTGGAACTCCACTTTAAATTTGATTTTGGGTGTTTTAATTTTATGTTTCTTTTGTTACCAGTGTTTGAAGTAATCGAGAGCGACTTAAGGCCTTCCACGTATGACTCATTTTCTTTTTAATACTAACGTTGCAGTTTATACACTTTTGAATATTTTTTTTCTATTAATTTAATCAATGTGCAATCAAGTTAAATGAACACACGATATTATTCAACTACTCATGTTTAATATTCAAAAGTGGGTACATCTATGCCAGACGCATCGAACACGTCCGTTCGGCGCGAGCTCTCATTACTGAATGACCCCGCTCGGTGGGACCTCCAGTATTTATGTGCCCGCTTAACCAAGCGCGAGTCGGCGATGACGTCACGCCTGTGTTCTGTCACTCCGATATATATCTTTTGATCCATTTTTTCGATCATCAACACTAAAGTAATCTTTACAAATATTAAACATAGTTATTTATTCCAACTCAGTTAAACATTTATTATTTTTTTCAATCTATGGTTTAGGTTAACCATACTTTTTGTCTTTTGTCGACTCTAAAGTTGACTCGACTAAAAAGGGGGGGTTAAATATGAAAGTGGATTTCGGTAAAAGTATCGTTATAATCAGTTAATGGTGGGTGTACAGTACGGATATTCATAAGACTTATTTTTTTTAGGTAGACCTCGAGACTGGACTGAAAACTGAACAATACAAGTCAATGTATTATATTTTTTTGTGATATTAATAAATGTTATGGACGTTCTCAGATTTTTATCTTATACTTGTAATAACGACGATTTTGTACATTAAACATCACTCTACATAACGACACTGAAGGGACTGCGCATTTTATCGTTTTCTAGTAATCGTTAAATGGAGATGAGGAAAATCATTATAGGGAATACAAGCTAAACCAACCAAAGCCAATTGATTTCGACGCTTTAGAGAGATTGCCGTTAAATGGAGTTGAAATAAACAAAGAAACTCAATATATGTTTTTAATTTTCAGTAAATAAGCACAATTTTGCTTCGATTGTCAAAATATTTATAAAGAAGCAGGTACAAGTGATGTTTAACAATTACATGGCTAATGATAAAATTTATCGAAACGTGAACTTCATTATACAAATTCATCTCTTTAAATATTAAATATTAAAAAATATAGTGCGTTAGGCGATACGGTTGTAAGGTTTTTAAAGTTTTGTGACAATTCCAAGAATACTCAAAGCCAAATTACAAAAATGTGAGACTTGGATTTAAAACTTCATCGCAAATGTCGTTCACATGAGAACCGTCAAATTCGAAGCCAAACCAACAAATCTAGTTAATTATAAATCGTATTTATTTGCCTTTAAGTATTCCAAATTTAATAACAAACCCAAGGTAAACAATGAAAATATACTTGCAAATGTGGACATAAAAAAAAACAACTACAATATATATATATATATCAAAAATAACCATCAAAAGTTAATCTCACACACGAGATTACTTTGAGGTTCGTAATGTATTGCCATAGATTATAAAAAGCAATAAATAACAGAGTACTATGTCATAGGAAGCTTTTATCAAAGAGAATTCAATAGAACAGGGCATAGACGCGGGTATCCTACATATTTTTATTAATCTGTGTTAAATGTATTTTGTAAAACCTCGCATGATGCCCCATTCTATTAAAATCCGAGCCATAAACATCTACTCCTGCTTTGTGCCTTTAAGATATCACAAACCGACAAAAATAAATGCTCGCGCGACTGCGATTGAGGCTCTCGTTGGCAGCCGAAGACTAGTTTCACTGGGACAAGGCACGTATTGGGGCAAACATTTTTTTTGAAAAAAAAAAAAAACAATATGGCGGAGCCTACCACAGATAATCTATGTAGCTTAAGGAACGAACGCGATTTTTAATACAACTCTGAAAATACAATAATAAAATATCTCGACCTTAACATTAGTATCTTCGAAAGACACGATTAAGTAACAAACACTTACTTTAGGCACTTATGCGCTTAAGGTTGACACTTTGTGCCGCTAAATATGGAGTTTACACATAATATATAGATATCACCTCACAATGAGTTAAAGCTTCTAAATCTACGCAATGTTAAACTCGATAATAATCTGCAAAAATACATTTGGAACTACAACGGGAGGTAATCGTGTCGGAAGTGTGATGTTGACTCGGAGACATTGTCCACCGTTAAACTGATCAGATCTCGGCGAAGGACATTTTGTACAGATCAAAGCAAAATTAGAAAACTTATGGTTAGAATTAAACGACTTAAATTATATTATGTACGTACAGTTCAATGTTACGGCGGCGTTATTCACAACACAATCGCGACTCCCGGACTGCCCCTTCTACACAGTAGACACTTCCCCTATTGCTTCCATCCACAGACGGAGACGACGACCACCCACAGACACCCACCGGACACCTAGACGAGGCAGCCGTCGTTCATGAGCTTGGTTTGAGGGTCCTGGGTGGGATAGTTGTGGCACTGCTGGGTGGGGTAACTCAGCTCCGAGTCGTAGTACTCCGCTTCCGGCTCCATGGGGCCCAGAATGGTCGTGGCCTTTGGCAAGTAGCCGTCCGTGGTCATGTAGTTCTCGGAATTGGGCGGCAGGCTGAGGACGCTGTCCGGCCGGCTGTAGTCGACGTCTACGTGCTGCGGGGCGATGTACGTGGCCTCCAGGGTCATCGTGTCGATGGAGGCGCCGCTGACGGGCGTGGCGCAGGTGTAGCTGGAGGCGAGGATGTTCGCGGATTCCGGCCGGATGTAAGGGGAATGGGCGTCGTAGTTGACTGGGAATGTTGTTGGTGATTCGAAGGATCGCAACATGTTGAAGGATGTCGTTGGCGAGGCTCGGTGCGTGTTGTTTTTCACGCACGACGCAGAATGTAGAGACAGCATGTCCATTAGTTGTCTCTTTTGCACCTCCAAATCCTGAAAGGGAACGTCGTCATCATCCGTTAAGTTGGCCGAGTGCGAATAAGCTTTCTCTTTAGTTCTCTGGGTAACAATTATTATGTCCGCGTGTGTTACAATGCAAAAGTAATTTGGACAAACACCACAGTTCTGGTGAAAGTTTATACTTCAATTCCTTCCAACCCAGTGTCCTTTCCTAATGTTAAGTCTATCTCCATACCAAATATCACCGAAATCGGTTCAGTAGTTTAAGCGTAACATACATACAGAGAGAGTTAGTTACCTTCGCATTTATAAAACTAGTATGGATTGTCAAGTGACCTCGCTACAGTGCAAGCCTAAATCAAACCACTCGAGATTAGAAACTGAATCAGACAAAAATACAAGCTTAGTAGAATACGTTACCTTCAGTTGCGCCTTCAGGTCGATATTCTGGTTCTCCAAGACTTCACTCTCGGTCACCAAGTTGACTGTGCGTTCGCGCTTCTTCATTCTACATTTGGTGGCGGCGATTTTATTTCTCTCGCGTCTGCGTCGTCTCCTCTCTTCATCTTCGGGTGTTAACTGGGAGGAAAATTATTAATTAACTTGTCAGTTACATATTTACTTATATCAGGAGTACTGCGAGACTTCAAATTATTTTTTTAGATAATATTTTTTCCTGCTAAGTACACTTGTAACGGTAACAATGTTGGTAACGACAAAATATTAATTACAATTCTGCTGTTCTTGGGGTTGAACACTTTTTTAATTAAACTAAAATTGTAGGTGTTTGAATATTAATACCTGTCTTCATTTAAAATCCTTCAATTAATATTCGGTTAATAAATAATTATAGTGAGACAAAAGCGAGATCTACTTGTTCGTATTTAAAAAAATGAGGGCGTTGCACATTTGTAGCGGATTATATACGACGAATATCGAAATTTGAGTCTAAAGCTTGAAGCTCCATTTTTCTTTACATAAAAACATGACAAAGTTTTGATTATTGTTTCTAGATAAGGTCTTGGAAAAAGCCTCTCTCACTTATAATTGAGACACGCATAACCTCAGTTCAAAGTCGAACGCCACAACCATATTCCCAGCTTTTTTGTCTATATAGATAATATCTATAATTAATAATATATTTTTCGGACGAAATAATTAACCTTTTTTTTAAAGATAAACAATTAAGTACGTAATAACTAACATTATACCAAATTAAAGACAATAATGTTTTTTAAGTTTATAACGGACGAGTAAAAGTTTTTAAAAATCAAATTTTGTCAAATAAAGTCTATTACAGAGAACGCAACCTTATTTTAACAAATATTACTATTGTATACACTTTTCAGCTTTATTTGTTAACAAAACTGCGCGGCTCAATCTTTGAAAAATGTTGGATAATTGATGAAAAATGATTAATTGTGCAAGGTCATTAACTATTCAGCACACCTGACGCTTACATTGCAATCCTTAAATCAGGAAGTTAAGTCACGATCTCGCATATTCAATGCCTACTTTGTACACTCGTAAAACTTCAATAAACCCGTTGAATGGCAGGCTTCATAAAGATTCCTACTTGCAATGTTCCTAGTAGCGGATCGTCAATAGACATTCTATGATTTCAATTGTAATGGAGTCCATATTGGAACTTTTTTGTATGGGGCAAAATTATACATTAAATAAATGAACTAATTTTTCATTATAGCATTTATAATGTAACATTGTAATAATAAAACTCTTATTAACAAAAGAAAATGTAAAAACCTAAGTTAAATAATAATCAAACGAGATAGAGAAATATGCGGCCTTGTCACTGAAAAGCGATCTGATCCGGGCAATTGTAGTAATTGACACGTTAAAGGGCTTAATATAAACAATATTTTCGCCCACCAGATCATTAATACCTCTTTAAAAGTAGACACGTAGGTTTCTCAAGAGGTCTACGACCACACCCACATATTTTATACGCATATATGATACGCAGTGTAAAAATCTAAAGTTACATAGTTTTTTTTTTAATATTGTTCGAATAAGAAGCCGTTCCTGTAATGTAAACATACACAATTTGTAGCTTAATGAATATTTCTGTGGCTAAAAAGGCTGGAAAATCAGCTGGAATCCAATTTTAAAATACAGTGTAACCTCCATGTAACGTCAGTAGATTTAACGACAACCACTCTAAGGCGTCGAAATCAATTGGCTTTGGTTGGTTTAGCTATTCCATACAACGATTTATCTTTCCATTTAACGACTACTCTCTATAACGCCAAAAAATCACAGTTGTTCAGTGTCAATAAAAAGCGTTGATACTATATCAGATAGTATTATGTACTTTTATTGTTGTCAGCTATATAGCTTGATAGGCAGCAGGTTTCCAAGTGTCCTCCGCAACCAGACCTCATGGATGCATCACAGATGACACTAACAAATTTTACGTCTACATTAATATTGCAAAGCGAGGTCATTTGTTATAAAATTCGGTAACATGAAATTTATTACCCTACCACATGCGAGGATGTAATAAATTAACTGGGAAAAATATGATTATTACTGTCCTGATGATGTTTTTAATGGCTCCGAGAATAATAACCAGCAAACAAATTGCGATGTGAATGGAAGGTGATTATCGCGAACCACGTCTCATTGCTTAGGATTGACAATGACTTTACCAAGGTAATAAGGACGAAGGCAAGACAACTTGCATTATAACTAATCGTTCATTAAGAGTTAACCGTTACATGAGTATGGATCTACTATCTATCAGTAACTATCAGTAACTAATATATGTTACATGAGTCTCTGTGTCAAAAACTACTCATTAACAACACAGCATTTATCTTCCCGGCTATACACAAGCGTTGGATTTTATTTTATCTGTTCCCAAACATCTTATGTGCTAAATACATTAAAAACAATAAACTTATAAGATAATAAAACTAGGTTTACACATAAAACAATTAAATGGGAACTTGAGACATAATACAATAACAAAATACAATATACATAATAATACGAACGAGATACGACATACATGTGAACTCTACCAGGCAAAACATCAACCGACTCGTCCACAAACTCAAACTCAAAATATCTTTATTCAAGTAGGTCTTTATAAAGACGCTTTTGAATCGTCAATTTTTACACTACCACCGGCTCGGAAGGCAGTCATCTACCGAGAAGAAACGACAAGAAACTCGATAGCTGCTCTTTTAAAATAAACAATTAATACAAAATTGTGCTACTGACAATTAAAATAACAGAGAATTGTTAGGCTACTCAAGAATTGAACTGTCCCGATGCTGAGCCAATTGCCGACACATTAAAGGGATCTTTGTCCTCTAAATATTCGTTTACGGTATAGTATGGCCTTTCACAATACTATTACCTATTCATCGGTAGATTTAATTTACAAATCTCAGCTCATGTCACGTCTACCAGGGCTCCAGACCACTTTGCTTCAGTTTTCTAATAAAACTCATAGGAAAATTCGCTGGGGGCCGGTTTCAATATTATCAAATATATCGTTCAAGCATATGTATTATTTCACTATTGAAAATGCCTCGAAATGAGACTCACCTCGTTCTTAGGCGCTTGGGTATTGCTGCTGTCGTAATCCTCATCGCTATCCTCTCTCTTCATCCTCTTAATGCCGCCGTCCGTGTCGCTGCCCGACATTTTCCGTTTCGACTCGATCGACAGCTTCAGACCAGCCTTGATTAATTCCGAACACGTCTGAAATAGATACAATCGTTTGTCGTAAATATTTATTGTTTACTGTGTTACAAATATTAATGTAACCGGCTATGCTTAATGTAGTTCAATTTGCTTATTACCCCTCAAGTAAGGACAGATTTTTTCAGATTCAAACGGTCAGAACCCCTCGAAGTATCTATGGCAGTGTAACGAGGCAAGCCTCCACAGCATGTGTGTTCTCAAGGACGCCGTTAAATGGGAAATGGGGCATAAGTATTTGTTTAAGTTGTTTTTTTTTTTAATTCTACATTAATCGCGGTGTATTGTGTGTTTGCAGGTTGTTATCACTATATTGTAAATGTGTGCTTGTATTTCACTATTCCCACCGTAGTAATGGTTTTACATATTATAAACGGCTAGAGCATGATGCAGCTCCTTATAAACATCCTGTAGAACATACGTGACGATTTAAACGAGTGACGGAGTCTTGTCATACCGTCCGCTCTACGTAAGTAATTGTAGTCTTATTCTTTTAATATTTTACCACAATTCACATATGTAAAACAGTTACTTATGTAAGGTTATATGTGTGTATTTTGATTATTTGTGATATATTAATTAAAATAAAACATATTTAACAGATACAAATGAAAATTGACTTAACTGGACGTAATTCTTGATGTGTTTTGCATTCGTCAACGGGGTGCATACCAGCAAAGTGTTAATTTATACACAACCAAAGACAAATATTAACCAGATAAGGAACCAGATTCTTCAGATAACATAAGGAATCGGTTGAAAACTCTATACGAATGATTGAATTATTTCATAATATTGTATTAATAATTGAAATTGCATTAGCTATAAAAAGGCAATCGCTGATCAATCATTTCAATATAAATTAAAAGTTTAAAGTAAACATCGTGACTATATCAAAACTCACCTTGATTTAGAAGGTTGTTTTAAAGTACACAATTTTTTATCTCATAGTTTTTAACCGACTAAAAAAATAGGATTTTATTTTTATGTAGACATGATATGGTCTCAGAGTATGCTAATTTTGTAAGTGCATTAAAGCCAATATCAAAGAACTAAGTTAACATGGGTTCAAAGCAACCTCAGCTGAGAAGTACCCACAAGAAACTCGGTGGGGTAGTCGTTATATGGTGGTTGTTTAAACCGTGATAACCACAATTTTGAACCAGAACAATTCATTACCAAGTATCATAACATTTTTATCATGGTCTTTCAACCAACACACCAAGTCTCATCATGATATACTGACGAATCTCTGAATTTCATAGATATAAATTAAATTATTATTTTTTTTTTATGTGAGAGGAGGCAAACGAGCAGGCGGGTCACCTCGAGTGATGTGCCAACCGCCGCCCATGGACACCTGCAACGCCAGGAGGCTTACAAGTGAGTTGCCGGCCTTTAAGGAAGAGGAACGCTCTTTTTTTGAAGATCCCCAAGTCGTAGCGGATCGGGAATACCTGCGCTGGCAGTTGGTTCCACAAAGAGGTGGTGCGCGGCAGAAACTGCCTTAAAAAACGCACAGTCGTGGAACGCCAGACATCAAGGTGGTACGGGTGGAAATCACTGATGATTTTCATTAATCTTTACAATAATTATCTATTAGTACCTGTCGGTAGTTCTAACTGTCTCGTAGTTTAAAAGATGTCGTATAGTGTCTAACGCAAATATAAATTTAATTTATCTATATTGCTAAGTATATTAAGCGAAGATGCAGGTAAATCCTATTTAACAACAATTGAATATGTATTTTCTCACATTAATAACATCCGTCTATTATGCGAGGTTAAAAAAAAACAACTTATCTTGTATAGAGGTTAAATGTGCAATTTTCCACATTAATTTGATTTTGTATGGGTTTTAAGTACCAAATGTAATGCAAATATTGAAAATTTAATGTTTTTGGTACATTTAAAGCTGTTATTATTTTGTAATTTATAAAGGATGAGCGGGTGTGTTAACTGTGTGTGTTGTGTTTGTTTGTTGTTTATATTATTTGTTTGAAGAAAGGTTACATTTTTGCTTTGTAAATGTATTTATTTATATGTGTTTTAATCATATTAAAAAAATCTATTTCAGAATCGACAAACCATTTGTTAAGAAATTACGATTCAAAAATACACATTATTACACATATCCTTGGTAAATAGAAGCTTGCTAATAAGCAGTAATTATAATTTATATTGCATACGTATGCAGGTTTGCTAATTATTTCAATTAGCGAACACAGAGCTAGACAAAAGAAGTTACATCTAAATGTTAGTTAAAGTAAGTGTTGAAGTTAAATCTAATTTTCAACTCGCGTAAAGAAAATTTCAAAAACGAATAACTAGTCTTAATAGAATTTATAACATTTTGCGTACCAATAAATAATTTTTTTTATCGATCTTAAAGAAATTTCTAGCACTCATCATATACGTTATCTATTGAATGGGCGTGGTGTGATTTGACGTCACAGAAAGGCGTGTTTAGTTTGTAATTATTAGATAAGCGATGTGAATTTACGATTTCAGTTGAATTTTTAGGCCGATTTTTTTAGCTCGGCGTACATATTTTTATAAGGAATATAAAATACCTTTTGAATACTCGGCGGAGTTCCAGAAGCTGGTGAAGTAGCTGAAGAACCATTCGACATTGACGAGTTTGAATCGTTCCCACACATAATCTGCAAATGAAAAGAAAATGTTAACATAGATTCTCACAACTTGGGTTAACGCTGCAAGTAATTCAGACAAACATTGTCCAAGACCATGGCACATGGGTAGGAGTCGAAACGAATTTGAGAATTTTTAATTCGGTCCTAAGTTTGAAGCAGCTGGACTGGCTGCTTGCTGGACTGGAGCCAACACCAGCTGTGAAGCTCCAGTTTACAACCGAAAAGGTCTGCTACTACTAATCTATCACAGCAACGATTTAGTTCTTAGATTATTTTTACGTGTTTTAGTATTCATGTCTCACCAAGATACTTAAGGTGAAGTCCCCTTGAATGATGAAACAGATCTAACGGGACTTTTCCCTTCGCATTAACTTTCCACATGCCAAAATATATCCTAAAACTGTCAGAGCAGCTAGATTTTATAACCGCACTTAGATAAGAACAGAAGAGAATAATAATTATTGTTATCTTATGATTGGTATAATAAATTAGTGCGGGTATTTATTTTCATTAAAATTTATAGTTGTCGGTTTTTCCCTTAACACTTGTGTTCTATTAACCAATATTTTTGATATATATATATAGCTTAAGTAAGATATCAATATCCATAGTATGAAACTTCAGCGGGCTTATATGCTAAATTACAGCTCGATAGCTGTATCGTTAAAAAGCTCAGCGCATATATAACATTTCATAACATTTAATCTTTATTGAAATAAAGTAATTATTAGCTAATACCTACAGGTGTATTCAAAAAAGCTATCGTAAATCAGTTAGTCAGTTAGTTACGACCACTGAATAGGCTAATGTGGGTACAGCAGCGTCAATTCATTTCCACCCATAAAACAATTTATTAATCGTACGGCAACCATGAATGGTGAGGATGTATTATGCAAAATGTGTCGCATCTGATATAAATCGGCTTCGTCTATTGTCATTTCACGCTCTGAATTCATCGTAGTTTATAATCACGTCCATTCATTTGAACCACCAATATGGTATGTCCATATTAATACTGTTAGACAGTACTTAAAAAGTGAGTACATAGATAGTACTAAGGTATATCTATATATCCTTTCACTTAAAATACTCGGGTTATATAGTATTTTTATATAAGATTCTTCTAAATGTTTATTACTTAGTTACTTTAGTACTTAGTTTATTACTATAAAATACATTATTGTAATTAAAGACATTTAATCAAGCACTTTATATGAGTGGGCGTTGCCAACCACTCAGATTTTCTTAGTAATTTCATGGTCAAGACAAAATATTGTACATAATTACATGACTGTTATTAATAAAATATTTTTTTCTATTAACCATAGATGAAACAATAATTGTACTATTATTTTAAATTGAACTCACCTTAAAGTTGGAATTTCTATCGTAATTATACTGGTCCAATGGGTTCGTCATTGTGATGAGATCGTTGACGATCTCCGGCGTTCGCAGTGTGGTCGCATTCCCCGCGTTCTCCGCTGCGAGGAGGTTAATCATGGCCGCGTTCAGATTAACACTCAAGTACGACGCTGATTCACCATCGTTGCCGACAGCGGCTGATGGTGATGGTGACGTATCTTCACACTTGATCGTCGGCACTGCTGAGCTCATGCTCGATGAGTTCATTATATCCTTGTAGGGAGCCAGCTTAGCTTCTTTTTGGTTACGTTTCACAATAAAATTATCTGGTAATACTATGTCTATATCACATTAACCTAATATCACTGGTCGTGGTAAACTTGTAGCAATGGCACTTAAGTCTTATATATAGAAGTCTTCACGGGTAACTCGACCTGTAATAAAAGAAATTCTCGTATTACTTTAACTCAAAATTAAAACATACACTGTCACGTCAGTTATCATATAAAAATACTCACACTGATAATTTTGACATTGTTCATATATATACATATTTTTGACAGGGTTAGGAATGATAGTGAGTAAAAGCCTGAGATGTAAGTACCATAAGTGTATGTACTGTTGTTCGCCTATTGCTCCATCATCAACCAATGGCAATGATGAAATCCTATATATATACACACACGCATATATATATATATATATATATATATATGTACTACTGGTCTCTGAGCAGGTGTGATATATAATCCAAGCATATATACTAGGTAGAAGTGGGTAATGATATTGGGTTGCCTAGAAGAAATCACTTTTTATGTACGCCCATTATATGTACTAATCTATAAACATTATCTACTTCTACTGTTTTAGCTCAACAAAGTGTGAATAACCGTATGCTGGACGCTTCCCCAATAAAATCCTTTTGCACTCGTCAATTGTCCGCGGGCAATAAAGTTTTTTTACTACTCTCGGCTGGCTTCCGCGTATCTATTGTTCGAATAGATTATAACAAGGCCACGTGTGGATTAAGTAATTAACTTGCTCGCAATATGGTCTATGTTTAACGCGAGTATCAAATAATTAATGTTTAATGGGTGCGCGAATGTATTCAACATTTTGAAAATTATCAACGTGTTCCATTATCTGTCAACTTGCACATATGTATGTAATTTTATTTTATTATATCTGTCCCCAGACATGTTATGTGCTGAATAAACTTATACAGATAACACAACTAGGTTTACACATAAGACAATTAAATGGGAACTTGGGACATTGTAACTTGTATGTAATAAATTCGAGTTTATAAAGATCCTACCTTTTAATATACGTATATATTTTATTACTTTATCTCACGTATTGAATAATACTAGAAATATCATACTTATTGTATGGTTTTTTTTTCTGTTTGATATCCACTGTGGCACGAGGATTGAGGACATGAGTACCAAAAACACGATCTAAGGGAGCTACTGTTGGTACCATATTTAGATAGAGTCGAAAGCTGTTGGGCACCTTGACCCAGCCGGAGCAGCTATCTGTATATATCTGTCACGTAAATACAATAAAGCACTGTAACCTAGATGCGAATTTCGTTGCATATTCCACTAGTGGGGAGGATAATATGCCAAGACAACACATCTACGTAATTCAAGAATTTTCGTTTCAATATTTTAAATTGGGAGTGGAAATAATTATAACAGATTAATTGCTAGGAAACATATATAAAAATATATATGGTAAAAATGAAGATCAAACGAATTTTTTGTAAAAAAAAATGAGATGTTAACTAAAAAAAATATGGCGCATAAGTTCGTCGCTTAGCCCAAGGTTGTATTGTTTATAAGGTTATATTTTATTTGTTTATAGCTTGTGTAATGAGTATTGTTTTGTGTGAGTGTGTGATGTTGTGGGAGTGGATGAGTGAGGTGGATTATTTGATGAGTTTGCTCTTATATGATTCTCTATTTTGACTATTTTGACATAAAGGATTTATTATAGTACAATTCTTACTTATTACATACATTCAAATAAAAGCATATTATAACACCACAAATATTCTCATCACATAATTCAACCGAGAGTTGAACCCTATACGGAACCATCCCGGCTACAATTAATGTAAAGAAAAAATTTCATTAAAATTGACACGTCTGTCATTATTAGTATCTCAGTCCTAATTGAATAATAGGACAGGTTCTAAAGAGCATCAAAACACTGTTAAATAGCAAAATTATCAGCAATTTAACACTAAACAGGTTTTGAGTCGCCAAAGCAAAAAGTAACACAAAAACTAAGGACGCCAATGCGTTTTACGCAATGTCAAATTGTAAGCGGTTAACTAGCCAATTAGGAACGTATGTAATACATATTTAGAAGTGCATTTTGCGGTCTCCAGTTCATATTAAAATATTGTATAAACCGAACAAAAAAATTACATCGGTTCTGTTATTTTTTTATTTGCCATCATCAATATATAGACTACTAGCTGATCCCGACAAACGTCGTTTTGCCAAAAAAATAAATAAAAAAATGTCTCTGAATAGATGTTGGCCGATACTCAGACCTACTCAATATGCTCAGAAAATTTCAGGAGAATCGGTCAACCCGTTTCGGAGGAGTAAGGGAACGAAAACTGTGACACGAGAATTTTATATATTAGATAGAGCATTGTAATAAAAACAACATATATATATATATATATATATATATTTAGTTATATTTTACTTGACTGCCGATCAGTAGTGTTAAAATCTCTTTTCGCAAACATCCTGAGCTATATAGCTATGTAGTAGGTTTCCATTTGGGACACAACAATACAAAAAGTTTATATTTCTTACATTTCAACATAGTACAATTTTTTTTATATTCTATATCTTATATTTTATGTGAAAATAAATTGTAAGATGTAACACCAATTATGAGTCAATAATATGAAAGCTTCCATACTCATATAGTGCAACTGCATTCAAACAACAAATTTATCGAGTGCCATTTAAAACGTCAAAGAAAAGCGTAGGCGCATTATCCATATATTAACACCAGGCAGTAGGACGTCCGTAGCCCAAAAAGGAAAATGAAAAATAAATGTATCCGGTCAATGTCGCGTGGGTATAGACCATGTTATGGTCGTATTTCGCTTATAAAGACAGTATTTATATTATAATCGTACCAATCACAATTTCTACCGCATTTCATCCCGTATATGAAACATTATTATTAATAGATGTTAATCACTGCAAGATAATCGTTAAACCCCACTGAGTTTCTTGTTGGTTCGTCTCCAACTTAACTTAGTTTTTGTAACGTTCAAAAGTGGGTGTTAGATGTTATAATTGAATAAATAATTTTTATGAATTTTCAATTTTGGCTCCTCTGGAAGCTAAGGATGCCATGTTGTGGAATATCCACAACATGAATTACATAAGGTGTTCTTCCTGTTTTTTTTTAGTTCGTTAATTACATACAAATATTTTCTGATAACATTAAAATATATATTAATTTAAGGTTATAGATATTGTATATCCTTAAATAGCGTGAACGCCAATTCACATCAACAAAAACGCGTAAGTATATTCCTTACAGTCACACGTGTACTCCTTAATCCCTGTAAAAACCTTCAATCCTTAAACCTCGTCATATTCTTACTGCAAACTAAATCATAACTTAACGCGTATATGTATATCCTAAAAACAATCCCTATACCTATTTATTTTATTTATGTCTCTGTTGAACCTATTAATTTTAAATAAGTACGCAAAGGATGCCCTATGGTAAGCGTCCCCCGTCTTTGTCCTCGGAATACGAGAAATGGGTGACCTAGTTTCCAGTCGTTCCCACTCTACTGTTTATATGACCGTATTACTTTAGTTTTATTACGTTGTTAGAAGTTAAAACCCCGATTCAATGCTTTTTATGAATTGTGGTTAGCGTTTCTAAGAAACGACTTATAAATAACATATATATATATATACATAGACAAATAGATATATGAAGTTTGAAACACCATGTTATTATGAGGGATAAAACTCAAGGTATAACATAGATACTTCATGAATAAATTCACATTGTAATGCTAATCTTGACTGGTAGCGGTAGATAACATCAAACTAACACTAAACCACAGATTATATATTCACTATGTTAAGAAGTACTTCACTTAATTAATTTAACATTAGCAAACAATGAAATCTAATCTGGCGCCATATCTGCGGGGGATAAGGCCACCGGACGCTTACACTAACTGAGACACGAAGTAAAAACAGACAGAAAAGTACTGGATAGTGGCATTAAAAATTTAATAATGGGACATGGATGACGAAGATACATTTATCGGGTCCAATGGTAATCTGACAATTACTTATTTAATAAAACCACTAACCAACAAATCAATACTTACCATATTGTGTAGAGAAAGTATTAGTTTTTTCTTTCTCCTTTTAAGTGAAGTGGAAAATTATGCTTAGTTTAGTTTTCACTGAGTACACTGTGTATAAATTAAATATTGTTGATTGTCGAAAGACGCTTCGCCATGTGATGGTTGTTTCTTGATTTTAATCGTAAGCTATTAAGGTCAATGGCACATTAATTTTTACATATTACACATCCGTTTTAGGGAGTGTCTCGTATAATAAATTAGATAATTTGATAGTACATAAATAACATTATATTTTATATTCAGTTTGAGCAAGTTATACAAGTATTTAGTTTTCGTTCATAGTGATTACGCATGTTGATGAAGCCTTTAAGTAAAAAATCTTTAATTAAACGTTAATAAGGGTCACATTATTTTTGAATTCTCTGTCTACAAATAATAACATAAAAATATTATGACTTATTAATAACTATCACATAAGAATTTATATTGCAACACGAATTATAAAACAAAAGTTCACTGCACAAAAATTTAAAAATGTTCAAAGTTCATTTGGACTTGTATTCACAAAAAAAAAAAAACAAAAAGATTAAACATTTTTAAAACATAGCAACAGAAGCGCGCGTGTCCTTGACACTTGGCGCGGACAAAAAGTATGGGCCGCAATTTTCGGCGTGCGGTGGGTGTGTTCACTTTTCGTACTCTGTAGCACGCACACAACGACACGACCATAGAGTAATAATACTACAGATACTCGATTTTTGAAGTACATCAAATGAAAGCAACCATTTTAGCCAGATAATGGAGAATATTGAATATATATTCAGAACCTGAATTAAGCTAACAAGTCAAATTACTATTTTAATTTGTAAATCGCCCGAATCGCTGATTAATTACAATCTTATTTAAATATAATCAAAGGAAGCGCATAGAATATATTAACAGAATTTTCTTTATCGTTTATTTACAATTTATTACACGTTTTACCTTAACCTACATACAGTAATATATATTATGGTTTATATTATTACGTCACGATGTAACTTAATTGTACTAATGTTTACTTCTCGATTTCTATGTAACAAAACATATTTTACTAAATATGTTTTATTCTGATAATATTTTTTGGATTTTTTTCAAAGAAGGATCTTCTAAATATTTATAATCTATGGCCAACAATTCGGCGCCGTGGCGTATCTACATACATGTATTATAGTCGTAAAAGGAACAAAGGAAGGCAATGTATTGTTCACTCCGTCAACTTGTAGACGAAAATTTGCATAGAATATTTTCGATTTTGACGCCCACAGATTAAAGTCTCGATCGTTTTTTAAGCGCGAAACAGATTTTTAAAACTGACATGTGAAACTTTTTAATAAATGTTAAATGTAACCTTCTTATAAGAATATCTTTAGATTAAAATAATAATAAATTATTTATTTATAACAAAAATACTTGTTTCATAAAAAAGGCGGACGCTGGACCACATATCCCTGTGTTTTGGGTGTCCAGTCTCTTCCGAGGTGCTAGTAAAAAAGAACAAATAAGTGGATGGTCCTAGTGTATATGTGTGTGTGTGCCAACATCCGTATACACAAAATTCCTCGCTACGTCATGATGGTCATAAGATTAATAATACAGTTGAAAATCGAGATATTTCTATTGTGTCAAAATATTTTTTGATTTAGACAGAGAAGACATTTAAAGTAATGGACATACAATTAAATAATGCCAAACATATGTTCGAATATCAGCAATGTAAGTTTAAAGCTGCATCAATCATTGGATAATCTGTGGTTATTGTTAACATATACAACCTTCACCGATTTTATATCTTTACTATTAATATTGAATTAATGCGCGTCTCGTAGTCACGATTGACATGCCTTGAAATGAAACATAAATCAAATACAATTTATACATTTGATGTGATTCGAGATTATTTTTATCAGTTCCTGTGAGCGGAAATGCATTTCAAACACCTTGCTCCATACTAAGTATTAGATTATCGTTGTTTTGTTTCATATAAAAGTATTAATAGTGATCAACCTAAAAATCCTGAAGTCGCAAAGCATTTTTACACCGAATACTTCATTGTACATCTGATGAGTATTAGAACCATAGCGATCTGTATTATTTCTATAACAGTGTCTATCATGCTACATTGAGGTTTTAAGCATTCTATAATCTCTGGTCGGAACTATAAAAATGTATGGAAATGTTTTTCATACATATACGAGAAATTTTCCTCTAAATACGGTTGAAACTGAATTTTAGATAGACCATTATCAACATTACGTGTATTGTTATAACAGTATTCCTGTTAAAATAGCACTGTTTTCCTTATTATAAGATGAACAAAGTCAAGGTCAACGCGTCGTTTCCATGCAAACATATGCTTTCAATATGATCTTTGAACCCTATTTTTGAGCTTAACTTTAATGGTCTTATCATATTTTATGTCAAACACATATTTATCTTTTTAATCACACTTCAGTTGCGCAATACCTCATGTTAACTGTATAATTAAAAAAGTCTTCTTCTACGATTACTTTATTTTATAAAGTATATTATTTCATTAGGGTTAGCAAGGGAAGGTAACTTACAGCTTCTGTCAATACGTTCGTGTCAATTTTGTTAAATGGAATTTTACTGGCAGACGAAACAAGAAAAAATCTCCTTAAACATATTTGTAAATCTTATGATATCAACTCATAAATTCAAATTTAATTACGATTTCATATGTTTCACTAGCGTATTGTTAATTCGGGCAAATTAACTGAAGCGTGTTTTCAAAGAATAACCCAACCCACACACGGAAAACTGCAATTGATTGTGTTTTTGCGATTTTGTTCGCGGCCTTGAACATTTTACCACAGGAAACGCGAACTAGCAAATGTATAGAGGAACTATTCGATATTCAAATTTACAGATTATATCAACATTTTCATAGAGCATGACAGGTGAGACTAAAAAGGTTTTACTTTTATGTTTATAAGTTGATCTTTTGGGCAGATACGTATCTAAACAGGGTGTGTTCGTTGCAGCCCGGCACGGTATACATTGGTCTCACCAAATCAAGGTTATATCAACCAATTTTCCGTACCGCAAAAATATCAAACACACAAGATTATTTTCAGTACACACATTCAAATCATACGATTGCGAGGTTGTTTAATTTAGTTTTATGTGTGTATAAATATACTCGTAGTTGCGCTACATACATTGCCTTTCGTCGTGAAACCGAGAGGGCGGACTATTTATTCACCAAAATTATTTACAAACCGTAGAAAATTTGTGTAAAATGGACACGGACACGGTCGGTTAACCAACGTAAGCGATTTATCGCTTGTATTATACAACACTACATAAATTATTCAAAACAATTTATGCTTATCACATTATACCGGGAATCGAATTTGGGACATTTTCAGGGCAGGCTGGCATCGTGATGATTAAGTGAACTGAGTCCTTATATGCAGCTTTGTATACTGACGTAGACCAGAGGCAATAAAAACTATTGGCATTTATATACTTATCAGTAAATGCAATTTAAATTTATTTATTCACACATTGTCGCACTTCAACTGTAGAAGTAGATAATGTCAATGCATATAAGAGCGACGGGCGGTCTTATCGCTGAATAAGCGATGTCTTCCAGGCAACAGAGAGATAAAGTTTTTACAATTTTTTTTAGAGATTAGGCTTATGAGATTTTTTTTGTCCAAAACGTACCGGTTTCCTCAACTCCTTTGCCCTCGGGATAGAAGCATGTACATATTATTTGCGCACACTAAGAACAAATCATATCACGACGTGATTGAGTCGCGCGCCACTAGGCCATTGCTCTCATTACAATATTTACATAATCCGAAGCTTCGAACGCCTGTAATTGTAATAAATTCGCGTTCGAATCAGTTACAGCTGTAATTTGTTTTTATAATAACGGCTGTGGAAAAACTTTACCAGTTAAAAATATTGAATATATTTTAAATTTATGAAGCAGCACTCAGTTATATATTTTACCTATCAATACATTTCTTATCAGGACTATGAGTGCTATTACTATCCAGTAACAAAAGCTCGCAACTAGGTCAGTGAAACAATGAAAAATTAGCTATAAAATGTCTCGAACCGCGATTAACACAAAATTCATTGTTTACCAAACCGCGACCTTGTTTTCATTAGAACTGACACCCAGTTCTACCATAAGGCACGTAATATTGATTAATGCTGTATTAACTTAGCTTTTTAGCACATTTACTCGTAATGTCTCGCTGTACCATTTATATTCATTTATATCTCCGAGAAGAAGCATAATTCCCAACGCAACAATAGTAATCCAGTACACAATTACGAAGAGTAGCAGGTGCTGGGCACCGATGATCACTGTCAACAGATGTGTTTACTACCACCCTCGGACAACCGTGCTGTACAATGATTTCCCAAAGTCTGGCCTTAGAATCCCGAACAGTGAACACACAGTACCACAGCAAGATGGCGCCTAGACCACACACGAGGCGCACTCTGTGCTCTGATTGGTCAATACAATAAACATACTTTTAAATTCTTAACTAAAGTTTTTTAATATTAAATAATTAAGTACAGACTAACCTTTATGATTTTTCAAAAATTTAAGTTAATTAATTTTTTTTGGATTAGTACGTAGAACTGTATTAAAAATACTGTGTTCTTTCTGAATACTGAAAGGAAAACTTAGAACCTTCTTTTCTTTATGCAAAAACGTTTCCATTTGGTTTTTATTTTATTAAACATATAAGATGATAGGAAATATCAATTCTCTGACATTTTAAAACTGTGTGGGCGTGGAATGAAATATAATAAACCAATTAAGAATGGTCAAATTAACTTTTCCGTAATTAAAATCTGTTTGATTGTTTAATTTAATTACGCCCACAGCGTTATTGCATAAGGAAAAGGCTGATTTGCTTCTATCTATGTTGTGATGTCAAGAGATAGTTTATTATTATATTAAAAGAGCTATTTTATGTTGATATTAGTATGTTGGCTTAACCTCGTGAAACAATCGTTGGAGCATGGTGTTATGGTTGCTTTTCACAACCGTTTTGTAAAACACACTTCGCGATTTAAAGGAGTAGCGGAGCGTTGCTTCTCCCTTTATTTCGGAATTGGAAAACGTTATTGAGTCTTGATCTAGGTACGAATTGTTATTTAAGTATATTAAGAAATTAAGTCAATAATTGTGAATGATATTTCACAATTCACATGTAACATTTGTTTAACCCAATAGGGTTACTGTGGATGTAATAACATCCACAGTAACTGTTAACTTATTAGTTCAAAACTATGTTGAAAACGTAAAAACATATTATTACATACGTACTTTTTATATATATTACTTTATATATAGCAGCGGTAGCGCGATTAAAATTACGAATGAAGATCCGGTTCGGACATAAATAATAACATATAAGTATGACGTAATGTCAGGTGTAGTTAATTGAATCAATCAATTAATTTAACTATAAATAGTTTACTGGGGCGTTTAGAATATCAACCTCAAGTTTCGAGTGGACATCATTATTCAAATTAAAATAAGAATACATAATAAAAATGTAAATATTTATCATATTTATTTCTTATCTAAAGGTTGAGGACAACTGGCTTTATCGTGTACATTGTTCCCAGGCTGGTATATAAAAAATAAAAACAAAACTAAAACAAATTTAAAAAGTTTGGTCTTGGTGACAGAGTCCCAACCCATAACGCTGGCAGCATTTCCTCGCTGTGTCGCGATGTTTATACGCTGAGCGAGAAAAAACCTGGTGCCTCTTGGGATCACCGGTACTGACTAGCAGGTACCTACTTAATTGTACCCAAGCGTCCAAATGTCTCTACTCCAAAATAATTTTTTTTTCTCAGAATCCAATAGTCTTTTCTTCATCTTCTCTATATTTTTAATGAATTAGTCTTTACATTGAACTTATAAATTTATTAGAACAACAAGTGAACCGCAAACCAGTTCTAGGTAGCACGCATTAACAATTATGAGGTCATATTACGAAAATAATTGGTATTTATTTTTTAATAATAAACATTAGTTAATTGTAGTTGTTTATATATTTATGAATACTTTGTGGACACTTAAACAATTTATCAGCGATACAATTATGTCTGTTGACCTCTACTATCTAAAAATTTTCTACTGGATTGTAAGTTTTTAAAAACAGAAATTTATAATTACTTAGCATATTTAATAAAATATCCAAAAGTAAGGTCTTAAATATTTACTGTTGATTCCAAATTGAACCCACATTATACAGTTTTATGACCTACCTGCTTGTATAAGATTCTGTTAAAGTTAATTCTGTTATCGAAAGCTCAAACGTGTTTTCCGCCTACATTTGGCTCTATTTTATTTGTGGGTCTTGGCGGCTGAATCTTTTATTCATCATTTTATCGTTTTGTACCTATATTGTAATGTAACAAGAAGTGACAGATGATATTCTCCTGTCGTTTACCAAAATATTGCTGACGCGATTATATTTTTGAAAATGGGTTTTCCCAAATTCTTTTCAATAACAAAAATCTTTAGTAAAAAAAAAACACTGCAATTCTCATTTCATTGACAAAGACCCAAAACGAAAGCGGGTTTAGTGTCATTTGTTAGTTACAAATTCTAAAATCAAGTGGCAACCGGTCACACGATATTTTCATATTTAGGTAATGTAAATATTATGTGGCTATTTAACAAGATGTGTTTACTGTGTCAACAGTTTCGACATTATTCACACAAACTACCAAATTTGAACACACTCATTAGTACTTGATGATCATTACAAGTAATTATTTTAACCACATATTATATGAGATTCCTCATTCAGAGCGTCGAATGCCTGCAAAGGCGTGACAAAGTAATTTTTTACATTTAGGTAATAGTATTTCAGACTATAATTATAGTTTTACGAGTTTCATTTATATCTTACACATAGAATCGAATTAGCCATCACTTGTGTACGTCTATGTGCTTGAACAGTCCCATTTGATATAAGATCAAAGTGAACATTATAGGATTCAACATTCTTCCTATAGCTTTACGACTAGAGTTCGAAGGTAGACCATTTTGAACCTAATTATTAAATTTCATTTAAAATTATACGACACATGTTTTGCATGCTAAAAGCTCGCTATTAAGTGAAACCAAGATGTCGACTAATAAAAGTTACAACATGCCAATCTGTAGCAATACTCCATTAAACCCATCACATTATTAACAAAAGAGTTTGACCTACAAATCTAATAATATAAATCCTTCCCTAATCATATCCTCCTACGCCTCCGTTAAACATTTCAATGCCAATGCTTATATTGAGGAAATCTCATCACCACTACTAACGTGTGCCTAAAACCAAAAATCAAATATAAAATTGTCTAAAATAATAAAAATTCACACTACGTAAAGTTGACTTATTTGAATGGTCAAGTTTTTTTTTATGTTACAGGAGGCAAACGAGCAGGATCAAGTGCTAACCGAGAGGTACGATCTTTTCTTAAAGTCCCGGGGGCCTTGTGACTTGGGAGTCACGGTTCGGGAATACCTGTGCTGACATTTATATACCAAAGTTTTATGGAAAAATCGTTATGTAAGCTAGGGCCGCGTGAACAAGTTAAAGTAAGCAAAATTATTCCACTGAATCAAGTATATAATTAAATTTAAGCCGTTAAAGTTGTAAACAAGAATTGTTATGGCATAAACGTATAACCATGGTAATAACATATCGTTATTTTATGATAATCCCAAGAATTGATTAAAATATTTACGGCCCACTGACCTCGTGTTTCGGCTCTGATTTCCACGCATGCGACACATATATCGACTGTCATGTCTACTAACATTAGTGGATTAGCATAACGTCAGAACGTTCTGTTTCATTGACCTTTTTTAAATAAAACATAATCAGACTCTGTTTTACCAGTAGAGTCTATTTACTGGGATCTTCGTGTTACACGCCACCTGCTATACACGACAATGGGGCATGTAGACGAATTCTAATGTTTATATGTTTAAATGAAAACCCCATAAAGCTTTAATCAAAACACTAAAATTAAATATTTCTTCGAAATTATCACATCGTGTACCGATGTGTACAAGGAATACTAATTAATCAAGTCCAACTTTGATTTTGTCTCCTTTGGAGAAGAGACTTTAGGACCCTGGGATACAAGTGCACAGGGGCTTATTAAGGAATTAAGTAGGCGCCTGGCAGTCAGTACCAGGTGATCTAAGAGATTTAATCATTTAGCGTAGAATCATCGGGATACAGAGAAGAAATGTCGCCAGCATTATGGGATACCTGCCATAAGGACCAAACAATTTAAATTTGTTTTAGTTCTATGGTTTGTTTTTAAGTTATTTATATTAAGAATGTTTATTGATCAAGTTGGATTTTGACAACTTATCGCATACATCAGAATAACGGCCAGGCCTGATTGAAGCTCTTTACGAGCTCACGTCTAGCTCAATAAGGATTTATTGCCCCACAAACCCGTATTAAGTTTCTTATACACCCTCAAGGAGAGCGTAATCTACCCCGTAATGGACTATTTACGTGTCCACTCTGTAATATAGTGCACTAATATGACATGCAATGTTACTTTAGTAATGGGTTATGACAGCCTTCGTAAATAACCCATAGACTGTAGAGGACAATATTATAATGAAACAATGGGTATAGAGTCCTAATCAATTTTAACATTATATCAGATAGGATATTTGGTGTTTTAATGAATAAAATCTTCCATTTGGGGTGAGTTTTGAGCCTAGCACCTCGGGTTAATATAATTAATTCTATTAATATGTAAAGAGGTTTTTATATTCCTGGTTACGATATTCCATTTTAATATGATTACAACGTTGTGCAACCTCGCACTCACTCACACAGAAACACCAGTGCACACACTAATACACACACACACTTAAATGCTCGTTCTTTACAAAATATACTGTACTTGTTCTTATGTATATATATATTTTTATTGATTTTTTCTGTTCGTGTTTTTTTTTTGTTGTATTATTTTTTTCTTCTATTTTCGATTGTATGTTTTGACCTTGTTTTGGCTTTGTTTTTGATCTATTTTTGTTGTGTAAGCTTTTTGTGATAATGGTGATAATGTATAGGTTTAAGAAATAAAAAATAAATAAATAAAATTACATCGCGGCATAAACATACCGTTGCCCGCGTAGTCGTTAAGAGGTTTGAAAAAAAAAAGTTAAGTTATCATGCTTAGCATGCTTAGAACAAACAGTTTATAGCTCCTCTGAATGCACTAAATATTGATTATATATACAACCATCGTCACAGCATAACTATGTGCTAGATATTAAAAATCATAAGCCGGTTTTGTCTGTGACCTATTTAAATTCACGAGTAACATAAAATCCGTGACCGTTCAAGGTATGTCCAATGTATCAACAATGTTCAAAGTAGGTTAGTTCACTTACAGAGCAATAAAAAGATAGCAACATTGTCTTTAATGTTTTCAAATCTTTTATTTTATCTGTGTAAATAAAAGTGTGGTAATTTAAGCTTATTACGATAACTTCCAATGAAAATTATTAGTAATTAGAAGTTTCATCTTATCCATGTATAATTAGAAATAAGTATCAAACTTAAATAAACAAATTAAACTAAGCCACTAAAACAAATTCAAAAGTGTTGGGTCTTTGGGGCATCTCCTCGCTGTATCGCGATACTTAAATACGTTGAGAGAGAAAAGCACCAGCTCTTGGATAACCCATCTATAAACACTCACCAATATATAAAGATTATGTATTATTATGTAAAATTCATTCGCACGTATTTATAGAGCTGTAGGTACAATCTTTTAAAATTCACAAAATCTTTTTCTATAAACCGTTACAGTTATGATAAAAAAAGTTTTGGTACTGATTTAACTTTTTATAAGGTAAGTAAAAAATATCGTTTAAGTAAAAGACACAAAATTTAAATAATGTATTCTCGTAGTTACAAACACAAACAATCCACAAATAGCAGAGTGGTCAAAATGAATAAAATTGGGTCAGGCCCACATTCGAAAATTCACATTAAATAGAACGATTCGTGCGTGCCGGCACGTTCTGTGTGGTAGATTATGAAAATCATTCCTCCTTATAAAACATGGTCGTGTCCTTGTAGGACATTTCTGTTTGTTTATTAATAAATGTTAGCCGTGTTTAGCTATATCTAATATATAAAATTCTCGTGTCACAATGTTCGTTCCCTTACACCTCCGAAACGGCTTGACCAATTCCCAGTAAATTTTGCTGCCATATAGAGTAGGACTGACAATCGGCCAACATCTAGAGCCATTTTTTTTGCAAAACATCAGCTACTTTTATTTATTTATTTATTTAACACTTTATCGCACTTAAACACTAGAAGCAAATGACATTAACAGATGTTAGAACATATAAGAGCAACGGGCGGCCTTATCGCTAATAAGCGATCTCTTCCAGACAACCCACACGATAAAAGAATACTTAAAATATAATAAGACAGGTGCAAAGGGTGCGAAGTATACAAAAAAAAAAAAATAATACATAAACAAAACACAACATACATTAATATAAGAAAAACCGACTTTTGTATAAATGAGTCAAATTATACATCGTTACTGAGACCTTTTTTCACCTAAAACAGTTTTATTTACCCGGGGGTTTTTGTTCATGGGCTGCTTAATATCTACCAATGACTAATGTTATATAAAAAATCATCGTATTGTAGCACAAACAGATAATAAATATATCACATTATGTCTTATGTTAATAAATAATAACAGACATAAAAAAATACACGTTCGTTTAAAAGCTCGCTCATGACCTACGAACTCACACCATCATTCATGGTGGGTGTTTTAACGAAGAGATAAACACGATTTTTTGAATGTATTCAAATAAATCGAAGGTCGATATTGTGTAATTCACTTTAATTATACCCAACACAATTTTATAACAATAATATATAAACATTTTGACATGAATTAATTGTTTTAAACAACCCTGAACTGTCGATACATTGAACTTAAAAATATCTATTAATTAAATTAAATAAATAAGGCTTTGAATCTCCAAGCCATCTATGGAAAAATAATATTCTATTATATCAATGATTGGAATTATCTCCGAACAGCTTTTTAAGGATCACATTTTGTTCAATATAAAGTTTTATTGTGTATTACGTATTTTTAATGTACTGTGGCATACAACCTATGTCAGGAACGTAATAAGCGTCATAGACTCTGCCCTGTAAGGAGGACGGGACTTTTAAATAGGAGAATCCTTCAGATCCTCTTAACCTAAATCCGGTTGCAACGGCCTCACGTTTACCTCATGTTGCGAAACCGCCTAGTTATTCTAGGCACTGCCTTAGGTCAGTGCGCATCCAGTGGGCGTGGCACTACTTATCTGCCATTGGATGAACTTAAATGGAATTGCATTTCACTTTGCACTGAACCGAATGTTAATTTTTTTTTTAGATTGAGTCATAGACTTTTAACGACATTTGCCTGTTGCAAAATATCCGTTGTTGTTCGTTGTTCTTATAAAAAATATTTATGTGATTAATAATGATCAGGTATAGTATATACATGGTTTATATTATATAGAACTATTTACCAGAACATGTTTTTATTGTATATATTATAAATTATATTTGATAACGTTATTTACACTATAATTAAAGAAAGATTAAAGCAAAATTTAACTAAATTAGCGCCAACATTTGATCACCTTTGCAGTCCTTTCACTGTTTCAGTACAAAATAAATGTGATCAATACGTATTTCCATTAAGACTCTCAAGATTGACTAAATGATTTAATATTTTAACCTACGTACATTACATTTTAACTACATGGTTAACTGCCGCGCACACAACAGTACTAATGTCAATAAAATGTTAAACTTAAAACAATATGAAGGTTTTATCAAAACGTATACAAACTTTTTCGTATTTTTTTTTCAAATAGAACAATGAGAAAGTAGCTAACGACAACATAGACAGACAGCAGAAGCAAGAAAAGTGGTTTATTTATATTATTTTTAAATCTTGTCTTCCTAAATAAAACAAATATTGAGTAATTCCTTTGTTACAAAATTGACTATATCAATAATTTAAAATACATATATAGTTCATATAAAGCGGCAATGCTTTGTCCTGTAAAAAAATATTACAATTAAAAATAATCTAACAATTCCTTTCTTAACAATCTAATGTTTTCATATACACTCACAAACATTTGAAACAAAGGGTTGGTGAATAGACTGTTATAAATAAACAATTTTATTTTCGATATCATTCTAAACATTCAACAAAGTCTGTGGAAGATTTATCAATTTAAAATAAGAATAAATTTTGTAAGTTGCCAGCTCCAATATTAATATTCAATAATGGTAACATTATGACATAAAAATCATTTCAGGACATAACCAAACGTGCTTACTTGGGTCTAATTCAATGTTTAGTCTGTGAAAGATTCATCAATTTAAAATAAGAATAAATTTTGTAAGTTGCCAGCTCCAATATTAATATTCAATAATGGTAACATTATGACATAAAAATCATTTCAGGACATAACCAAACGTGCTTACTTGGGTCTAATAAAATGTTTAGTCTGTGAAAGATTCATTAATTTAAAATAAGAATAAGTTTTTAAGTGGCCAGCTCCAGTATTTATATTCAATAATGTTAACATTATGACATAAAAATCATTTCAGGACATAACCAAACGTGTTTACTTGGGTCTAATTAAATGTTTAGTCTGTGCAAGATTCATCAATTTAAAATTAGAATAAGTTTGTAAGTTGCCAGCTCCAATATTTATATTCAATTATGACATAAAAGAAATTTCAGCACATTACGAAACGTGATTACTTGGGTCCAATTGATAATTAAGAGGAATATCAACTAAGCGATACACTCTAATTACAGTAACCAGATACGAATGTATTGCGGACAAGTTAATAACACGGGTCTTCTATATTTAATATCACTTAATTTGGCAAATCTTTAATAAAATAAGCCTATGAAAGGCAAAGATAAGAAATATCGGAGTAGTGTTTTAATGATTAAAAATGACCATCCAGCCTTTATTAATACTATATTTTCTAAGAAGTATGTCGTACGTTATCTACGGTAGGTCGTTTCTAGAAATGATCGATTTCATTTCAAGAAACGTCCTTTTGAGACTTAACATACGCTTACTCGACAGTGTAGCGTAATGTTGTGTATGTAATCTATATGTATAGTTTTTTAAACTTATTATTCCTGTTTGAGCTAATATTAAGTGTGTTGTGTTTTGTTTTTTGTATTCTTCCCACATCTTGCAGCACTCCAATTGTATTATAAGTATTCTTTCATTTTGAGGGGTTGCCTGCAAGTGATCACTTATTGAATCCGCCCGTTATTCTTATATGTACACATCAAACATCCATTAAAATTGTCTACTTCTAGTGTTTTAGTACAACAAAGTGTGAATAAATCGAAGGTTATTCTGAAATTCTGAAAGTCACAGTTGACTACTCACGCTACGAAATTGATTACAAGATACGAGCAATCTAAAGCCATAAACAGATATAGTGCCGCTTTATTCTAATTTTATCGCCAGGGCATACGTTTTCCATATTATTCGATAAAGAAACACGTAAATCTATTGATGAATAGTCCGAAGGTATCTCGAAAAATTGCGTAAACTGAAAACGGGCCGTTGCAGATGTAAGACTTTTACAATGTTCGCTTTCATGTTTACACTTTCATTCAATGCAGTTCAGCTTCGATTTAAGAAGAACGGGGTGTGTCTCTGCCATGAATACGTCAGTTTCTTATCGTCTATGTACCAGATTATTATATAGTATTATATACTAGCTGGACCGGCAAAAGTTGTTTTGCCACATAAATTATTAAAAAAAGTAGAAATAATTGAATTACGCGGTATTTCGTTTACTACAAAATAAATTTATACGTCAGCCTCAGAAACACGTAGTAGTCATGCCATTGAATTGTAGCTTAAATGACACGTTTGTTGGTTTACCATAGCAGTGCCATCTATTGATTACTTACTCAAACCAGTCGAAAAGTATCGACATCTGTTAGAATCTTTTGGAGTGAACAGATAATTGTGACTGTCAATTATATAGAGAAATAATTTGCAATAAAATAAAATTGCGACTATAATTAAAGATCTAAGATCTGTATAATGTATATATGTACTGGATAAAGATCTATATTTCCCAAATTTGTTATCAAAAGTTTCTTGTATTGCCTCCGTATACATTTTGCACAGAGCTTTCATCTAGTATCAGTTTCATATTAAGTAACTTAATACGTTAATATTAAGTTTATTACTATTACAGGCTTGCTTACTTAAAATGAATTGATATAGGAACTAACCGTGAGACTTTATATTAATTAAAACATTTAACTAGAGGCAATAAAGTCGCTTTTAACTTGTATAACTCACATTTATTTTTCATGTCTGGCAGATCGCCCGTCCACGCCGTATATTCAAAACGGAATAGCGATTTCATTGCTAATGGATTACTCCGGGGGAAAAAACAAAATAAATCATGTTAACAGAAAAGAAACACGTAGGTGTGATTTAATGCACAAAGCCACGTTTTGTTTTCTATTGTCGGTCTTTACATCGTTATATAATTTACATTGTATATAGTTACAATTTAAAAGGTTAAGGCTTCAGACTTAGATGATGTGTGACATTGTTGAGTGTTCATGGCCGGTCTATGTGGACTTTTGCCTGAGTGTATGTAGAGACACGAGTGTTCGTAGCTCTCTTAGTACGATGGGACTTCATTCAAGGTCAAACAATGATCTAAGACGAAGGTCCTCGGAGTTATAACATAATTTTTAATTACTCTCGGGGTTCTGTCATTAAAGTCGTGTTTGACCAATCACCGTAGCGCTCCATCGCTTAGTTTTTTATTCTTACCGGCCAGTGGCAAATCCACAGATAAGCTATTTATATTGTTTTTTTATAAATCATATCGACCCAATTTCAAAACTGGCGCATCGCCCGTAATTTGTTTTGTTGACGCGGGGTATCATTCAAAATCCACCAATCTGACATCAAATACATAATTCTAATATGATTTAATTACATGAAAAAAAATTACTTGTCTACGGCTGGCCTACATTTCAAGTGACTTTTAACCATCAATGTTGTATTTTTTCTATAACTCCAACCGGTCCAACTATTTATGGATTCAAACATAATATATTGTTTTTAAATATACAGGATACATATAAAACTTAAGATCTTGGGATATATTTATTTATTTTATAAAATCCGTCCCAACAAATACATTAACAAAACAAGAAACTTATATATAGGTATACACACAAAAAAATATATGGGAACTTAAAACACGTAAGAGATACAACATATAAGTCATAAATACGCACACAATTAAGATTTAAAGTTTTTTTAATGTTTTTTATTATTCTATAATGAATTGATTTATTTTACAGCTTTGTACATATCTGAAAATGAATGTCGTCGTCACTATCCGTGAAATTGTGTTTCCGCTAACGCAAACGAGTCTAGTGCTCTATTTAAAACTAAATGGGAAACTTGAGATATAAGGAAGTAAAAGATAATAACGCTACAACCTTAGAATTCATCCCATAAATATATTATGAGTTAAACAGAAGCTCTTATAAAACATTTGATTATTTTAATAATAAAAAAGTTTGGGAATAAAATTGCTACAGCTTGGCATTGCTCCAAAAACATTGCATTACGATCACCACAAAAGAAAAGAAAGTTTCTTACTTCTTCTCAGCTTGATCAGTTACAGGCGTAGTCATTCACATTAAAGACTGATTCGAAATGGTCTTAAAACATTTAACTTTGGTCCCAGACGTACCAAGGTATCAAGTGTCAAGTACCAACAAAATCAAAAATATCTTTATTCCCATAGCTAGAACTATATTGCACTTATGATTCGCCAAAAAAGCAAAAACTTATATACAATTCTTTGACTCTACATTTACGTCCAGTTCCCAAATCGAGGCCGTAGAGCGGATGAGAACTGATAAGAAACTCTCCGCCACTCTAATGGAACCAAACCTTTGTTTTTAAATAAAACTTTACCAAAGAAGACAGTGAGTAATTAAAAAACCCACCACTTGTCCATTCATCGTGCGTTATATAATAAGAATTAATTAATTTGCATTCAATTGTTAATGAGTGTAGTGTGAAGTCGAGGGTGATTCGAGGTCGTATAGAACAATTGTCATGTTAATTGTCAACGCGGATTTGTCTGATAGTGGTCTTAGAAGAAATGGCGGCGAGTTTACTGTCAGAATATTGCAAAGTAGTTCAAATAACGATGGATTTTGTAAATAATAATATATATGTTATATTCTAATTAACTACTCTCTTAGTTTTTTTTTTCTTTTATATAATATAGATAGATATTCGCTGGAGCATGGTGTAATGGTTGCAGATCTTTACAAACGTTATGTACAACATGCTTGGCGACTTAAAGGAGTGACGGAGAGTTTCTTGCCAGTTCTACGCCCTTGATTTGGGAACTGGCATTAAATGTCAATTTGAGTCAATTTTTTTTAAAGATTTGTTTTTTTTTTTTGACGATTCATAAGTGCACGATAGTTACCTAGTTGAATAAAAATATTTTTGATTTGATTTCTTAAAAAATCATTTTAAATCGATCGAGGAAAAATGTTACATATTGGCACAATTAATAATCAAACTATTTTTTAGGAGTTACATTAGAAAATCACTTAGTGCTAACCTCAAATCTTTATAATAATTGTAACATTAAGACTCTTAAGTGTGTGCCACACTAAAAAATCGTCACACAAAATAGTTCACCTAGAAGTCCTAAAATACAATTGTTTTATTTTTGTATTCCATATTAGTTGGCTGATTGTGTAGTCCTATAGGATCTTCGTTTTTCCCAACTTGTACTTTAATAAAGGTAAATAAAGATTATATTAAAATAACAAGTTTTCATAACAGCTCGCAAGACTGGAGTTTTTAAGCTATAAAATTGTAAAACGTTTAAAACAGTACACGATCGAGAATATATTTTTTTGTAAACAATCACACCCCTGGCACATTTCCAACTAGGTATTAGATAACAGAATTTAATCTATTTGACATGTCGAAATTTTCACACAATTTCTCAATATCCGGCCAGACATCGTCTAAAATCATTTATTTTTGTGTATAATTTTAAATGTACAACTGAATTGCAGGGCAACCATGGTTTTACAACTAAATTATCGGCTTCTAACTACAACTAATAACTAATTTAAATTGCAGTCGAAATACAACTAGAATAATATCTCATTAAGTTAATATTGACAGTTTATAAAAGTTTTTCAATCTTATTTATATGTTGGCAGTTAAATAATATAAATAATACAGAAATAAAATAAATCTATTAGCAGATGAGGAAAAATGAGACATAAACACAAAAAGAATCAAAGGAAAACACTTCTTATAAATTAATTGTACCTACATGTATTTACAACAAAATAAGCATCACAAAACAGTAAATAACTTTCGCGACCTCGTAAGCTTACCTTCAGTCAAATGCTTTTTTGTAGAGCTTTTGGAATGTAAGCCTTATGGTATAGCTGAAATGTCGAAGATGTCACGCCTGACCGAATTTCTAAGAATCAATACGACCCGTGACAAATGGGCTATCGAAGATTAAACAATATTTAAATCGATCAACATTGTTATAAAAATATTTTACAATTATATTTCACATTTAAAGCGTCCATACAATCATGTGTACGGGCTAGCATAAATGTAGCTTGGGACGACATATTTCAGGTCACTTGTACCTGACTTAATCCCATTATATTTTACGATGTAAATTAAATCTTTGTAATATTATAATTATATTATAATGTAATATTAAATCTTTGTTTTGTCTACGTGAAAGAATCTATAATATGCTACAGGAGTAAGTGTAATAATTACTGAATACAGTAGAATTCACCGGAACATATATGGCTATAATATCAAAATACACGACTTCAAATGGTTAACGGGACAACCCTGTAATGGTCGCAAGTGATAGAATCAATTAAAACGAACAAATAGATCGACAATTACATTAATAAATAGCGTGCCACTTATATTCCATTAGTTTTCACATCCATAGAGAATATTCGTCAAATTAGGTTAACAAATTAATCGTTCATGGCATAGAAATAAAACCTTTTCAATTAACCAAAAGAATTTTAGCATTTAGTATTTTTTATTCTTGCACAAATAAATTGCAAATAAGTGTGTACTTTTGACCAGCGCTGTTATTATTTACAAAACGCGGTATAAAATATGCAGAGACGTTCCCTTTTTTCCGTGAAAAAAGTTTCTGGTTTCCATTCTCCACCAAAGGACTACGTAGGACTCAATCCAGGCTGGTGTCTCTATTTTTCAGAGACGAGGTGGGCAATACCCAGTAAAACCACCAAGGGTAGACCTCATAGACCGCTTTGACCGCCCCAGGGCCACTCTCGCTTTCAACCAGGCAAGTCCCCAAGATTTCAGTTCACCGCAGTACTGTTTGTATACAAGGCGATAAATAATTATCACCTACGTTAAAAAAAACCCTTCAAAGTATTCTGTATAAAACCATGTGAAATAACAAGTCATTAGCCACGCCTATAACAATATGTCCGAATAAAATGTTATTTAAATGGCGCCACCTATTTCTCGTGACCTACAACTTTGTTAATAAGAAATCCAGTGACCATATGGGTCCTGGCCTCAAATTACATCTGCTGCTTTATTATCAGCCCATGGCTGATCCAAGCGGTATTTGAAAGTAAATACAGGCAGTACTTACGATAAAATAGCTATATAGTGAAAAATCTTAAATAGTCCAATGTCCCAATTTAAAAAATGTCACGACTGCCTCTAGAATCTCTGTTAAACTTAGGTGATTTCTTTATCCGTTAAATACTAATTAAAAGTATACAGTAAAAGTACATTTAAAAACCACAACTTCAAAGACATCCCGCGTTTTACAGCTTCAACTAATTTGCGAACAGGAATTATAACTTTCGATATTTTGTAAGTGTGTTAATTATTTTCATTAATGTCAGTGCCAAGTCTTGTTATAAAATTTAAGATAAATACGCAAAACTGCATATTTCCACTTGTATTTTCATAAGTTTAAGGACACCGTGAGAATTTAATTTGACGTGGACATAAATAGTTGTATATTCTTTATATGTTAGGCTACATTTTTAAAATTGATATTTTATGTATGTGTAAATGTTAAACAAGCGGGTTACAACATGACTTGGTTAACGTAATTAATATTAAAGAGTTAAAAATGAAACATTTAACGGTACGAGTGACTTCGCTTTGGTATTGTATCTAGCGGAGTTACAACAATTTTACTTGGCTTCAAAAAAATATAGATTTTTCAGGAGGATGTTTGATTGTTTTTTGAAAATTATTACACACATGTTATTAAGAGCAACTAAATACTAACTATTTCTATTCTAAACGACGTTTTTTTTTGTTATTGAGGAGGCAAACCAGCAGGAGGCACACCGTAAAGGTGAATTCGCCGCCCATAGACACTCACGTGGGACCTCGTGAGTGCGTTGCCGGTCTTTTAGGAAACGGTGCGCACTTTTTTTGAAGGAGCCCAAGTTGTATTGGTTTGGAAATACCGCCGCAGACAGCTGGTTTCATAACGTGGCGGTGCATGGAAGGAAATGTACCAAAAGACGCGCAGTGGTGGAACGACGGACATCGATGTTTATACGGTTGGAATTTCGTATTCGGTCTAGATGTCCGAAGATGAAATTCAACTACAGGTCTATCCGAACTACTCCTCCGAACACTCTCCATGATAAACGCGATAGGACAGCGCCATAGGATCAAGCCGGTAGTGGCCAAGAGATTACAATTAAAACAGTTTTAAACCGATACATTGACAAAAATATTACATAAAGTATCCTCTCTTGTAATTAGGGCATCTAAAGATAATATTTGACTGTAAGTGCATCAAAGGTACCGATGCGTTATCTCAAAGTATGGACTTTTAGCATAAACATCAATGAAGATAAAAAAAATCAGATATGTTATCTTTTAACTTGTCGCAACAGTAGTTTGTAGCCGGTAAAATTGAAAAATATACCAGATTCAATTCACCAACGATCATATAACAGAATTAAATTTTATTCAAAAATATAATTTAGTAATATTCTTCCTTAACTATGTATGAAAAGACAAATTATTGAGCCGTCGTCCTGACCCATAGATGACCTATGTTTTATCTAGTTTTGATAATGAACCGTTAGTCATACTATTAGTCATACAATTATACAAAATAATCCATATTAATATTCATACATGTTCCCGAACTCAAAAACTATAATATATTAATTAGCAGTAGATATAATTATTATTTCATTTGATATTTGTCGAATAAAATGTTTCATATTAGTATATTTTTTTATTACAACGATAACCAACCTACCTTTGATGAGTTAATATCGAAGTATTGAGATGGTATAGTGAAAAATGTTTGAAGTAAGTGGCGTAACACGTGTAAATGCGTACTTGTAATGCTAAATGCAATTATTATAAACAGGATCTTAATAAGGTTTAAAATCATCAATCAGTATTCCATGAAATATGTTTGGTTTGCGTACCACCGTTGTTAGATTGCTTTAGGCATTCGATTTTTAAATTCACTTTATTAGAGTTTATTTCATTCATTAATGAATAAATTCTATTTATGAGCCGACGTTCCAGAAACAATCTATTAGCATTCTTGCGCAGAGCGGCTCGTTTGATGTGCCATAGACTAACGCAGAGCAGTGTTATTACTTAGCTATATTTCCATATTGAGCCAAAATGCTATTTAAACATTTAATTAGAGATTATACTACTATTTAAAATACAATTATACAAACAGAAACATTTACTAAACACGAGCGAGATGATACACACACGAATGTATAAACAAAACGTAAAAAATAATAAAAATGAAAATTCACAAGTCAAAAAAGTAAACACATTTAACAAAACTAATAAAAATCCACACATAATTGAAAAAAAAAAACTTAACCATCTAATTAAAAGTAAATTTAATTCCGCTCCTTATTAACATAAATTTCAACACGCTGACATATGTAATTTATTGCTTTTACGCTTAAGTAAAGAGACAAAAGCATTATATAAATATTGGATATACTTGATTCAATACTAGTCCTAGAACTAGGCAAAACAGTACAAGAAAGGAATGCCGACATGTAGTGTTCACATCTGCAAATCTATACTCTATGGCCCGGCGAGATAATAATTGAACAAGCTGATACTCAGAGGCAGTTTTTATCGCAATAATCACCATCGACCCACTTGCACTAATTTACAACTTCCAAGCCTTGAATTAGAATATCAGATTTAGCGTGTAAATTGAATTTCGGGGTTATGCAGTTTTCGGAAAATGTTTATTTCGAACGAGAAACAAACACTTGAATCATACGTTGGATACTTTTCGTTTACGAATAAATTAAAAATATATGAAATTCATATTGTAACGAATATTTAAGGTTCGAAAAAAAAGTCTTATAACCATACCATAAACACAGGAAAACTGTGTTAGTTAAAAGAGAGTTAGTAGTTCGTTAGTAAGTTAGACTTCATCTTTGTCAATAAGCGTTATAACTGATTGAAAAAGTTTGAACTATTTCCTGTTGTATAGAAACTACTATAGAATACTTTTATATAGAAAGAACACGTTAAAAAACCTTTGCAAATAATCTCAATTAATTAATTCTGCACGCAGAAACATCACTGAAGCGGTGCTAATGAACAAACAGAATTGTCTAAATGATCCACAAGGCGAACGGAGGCGTGAATATCTAGAAGCATTCCTAGACCTGTGACCTGCAAGTATTGGGTCACGGCAAATTGTGATTTAAATTCGGAACTGCTGTTTCATATCCTTAACTCAGTTGATTTGTCAATTGTTATCATAGCATGAATGCGAGGTTGAAACCATAGACTAATAAGAGAACGTATATGTAAAAGGTTTTATTATAAAACCTTTTTAATACCACACTTTAAGTAGAAGCAACATCGACATTTTATACGCAATTTACATAATCTAATACAAGGTTATTACATATACATCCTCTAAAGAAAATATTTGGTATAATATAAACGCTACCGGTATTAAAAGATAAGATATTGAAAAAGAAATTAAGATCAGACCGTCACTAATGTGTATAAAATAGAGATTATATCAAAAAAAGTTAGACGATAACGTAAAAGAAAAACATTAGTCCTTTTACACTCTAACCCAAGTCCTAAGTCATTAAAATGGTGGTTTTGAGTATGGTTTGCATTTTTTTTTCAATAAAAATAAATGTCAAACTGAATTTGATAGACAGCAATTAATTTACGATGATTATATTAAACTGTCCAAGTTTAATTAAATTACGTATGAGCGTGGTCTCACGGATAAAGTTATTTACACGGCTAGGCCAATATTTGCTGTCACAAACGGGTCAAGCAAAGACATCGCAGTGCAAATTTCAATGATAAAAGTAATCTTTACTGCGTTAATTAAGATTACGTTAACTCGTAAATAATATTACGTGACGATACTGACATTTTAATTTTACAATATTTTTAATATTTAAATTCCCATTGGAATAATGAACGGTAGGTATATACCCAAACAGTTAATGTCTTTTTATATGTTTTATGAAAATATCGTGTTGTATAAGAAACATTGACTGAGCTTTACAAAACCACCACGTTTCATAGTCTCTCTTGCCTGTGTCCGACAATGACATTCCCTAACGTAATAATGTCGCTCAATTACGCTAATCAATAATGCATAATTGATATTAAGATGTATAACCCGGATGTAGATAAGTTTTTCTTATGCTTTGTTGGATGAATCATGTGTATAATAAAAATTACATCAGTTCTGGACCGAACTGAATGATGTTAGCAGATAAAAACAGCAGACAGGACACTACGACATCTTGTATATCGATACCGCTCTGCTGAGAGTGCCAAAAAGATGTAGAAAGAAGAAAGAGTATTGTATATAAAATATGGCGAAGGCTGGCCATGTGCCATGCTACTTGTGGTGACTTGAATTTGTATTGCTATGTTAATACTTGAAAAAAATATTAGCGGGATGTTCTCACTACAACGTAAATGTGTGCTCCTATTTCAATATGCCCACCGATGCTAGTAATGCTTATTTCTTAATGTTTTTATTTAATATCTATGACGCATACGCTGGTGCATGGTGTAATGGTTGCAGATCTTTACAACCGTACTGTGAAACATGCTTAGCGATTTAAAGGAGTGACGGAGTGTTTCTTGCCAGTTCTTCTCGTCCGCTCCACGCTCTTGATTTGGGAACTGGCAGTAAATCTAGTTCGAAGCATTACTTTACACTTGAATCAGATCCACAGACTACATGAAAAGACACAAACCTCCGTTATAGAAGCCAACAAAATTAAGATCAAAAGCCAAGGATTTACGGAATATTGTATTTTGCCACTGGTTAACACAAACACTGTTTTATATAATCCACGTCCGTCAAATATTCGTTGTTTACATACGTTGTTGACATATTTACACGAATCGAGTATATAATATCACACGATGCCACGCAATAATAACCGCATTTTTTTTTTATAACCGCGCTGTTTTATTTAAGGTTAACATTTTCCATGTGATAAACGCTTTTCCTTGAAAATGTTTCGTCAAACAATTAGCATTTACACAAAACAAAAGGCTGTAAAACATCTGCCGTGTGACATGTTAATATTAATTAAAATATAATTGTTAACCTCGATGTATATATATTATGTATTTGTACCTATTTATTGCGACATATAAATAACCATTTTATTATTTTTATTTTTTATAGAATAGGGGGCAAACAAGCAGCAGGCCCACCATATAGGTGAAGCCGCGCCCACAGACACTCACGCGGCTGGTAGCTTGTGAGTGCGTTGCCGGCCTTTATAGGAAAATTAGGAAATGGGGGGGTAGGGGAAGAGGACGGGGGAAGGGAAAGGATGAGCATCGGAAGATCTCACTCACCGAACGAAACGCGAGTAGAAAATGAACAAAGTACAATTGCATCACTTTACGCCGGTTTTCTGCGAGAGAGTGGTATTTCTCCGGCCGTGCCTGCCCTTTCAGCTGAAACTCTAAGTAACAGCATGGCACTCCCACTCAAAAATTCATTCGTTACAAACTCAAACTATCTTTATTCAAGTAGGTCTTTATAAAGACACGTTTGAATCGTCAATTTTTACACTACCATCGGTTCGAAAGGCAGTTATCCACCGGGACAAGAAACTCGACAGCTGCTCTTTTAAAATAATCATTGCATACAGAATTATGTTACATACATGACCTGTTCAATTAACTAAAGCATTATAACGGCTACTCAAGAAACTGTCCCGATGCTGTGCCAATCGCGGACCATTAAAAACAAAAGACAGTTTTTCTATCATCCGTACATAGCATTCATAAATTCAAATTGCAAAAACCTATTTGAGACGCCTAAGTCCATTAGGGTCAGTCAAAATTACGGAGGTAAACAAAAATACTGACAGCAATATGACAGTTGCCCTTCTATACCCACTCGATTCGAGATTTATGAAAACAAATTGTTAATGTCATCAGCATTTCGTAATTTACAAATCGGCCTCGTTCAAACTTAAACTCAAAATATCTCTATTCAAGTGGGTCTTTATAAAGACACTTTGGAATCGTCAATTTTTACACTACCACCGGGTTCGGAAGGCAGTCATCCACCGACAAGAACCGGCAAGAATATTGATAGCTGTTCTTTCAAAATTAATACAAAATTATGTTACTGTTAAATAACGATTCGAAGGGCAATCACAATTTATTATTTCAAACACACTTCCGCCCTTTGTAGGAAGTGATTACAAAAGTTTGTTCTTATAATTCTCACGAACTGAATGTGTGAAGGTTGCAGTTGGTTCTTGAATGATCTTCATAGCAAGTTGTTCATTAATTGCTACTGACTTACATATAATCCTATATCGTTATTGGAAATGTGATCGGGATCTCTTCGTTCCTAGTTAATTGCTACTAGTGGGTGCCATTTCCTTTATAATATTTCAGGAACTCTTAACCTTGCTCAAAAAAGTGTACTAGGATCACTAAAAAAATCATCCAAGCTTACCTCTTTCTCAGATTGATCGCGGACGACCAGGCGTAGAGTCGTTTCGCTTTACGATTCAAAATTGTCCTATGATAAAGAGATTCGACTTTGTAAATCCAGTAGCTCTACAATCTTTAACCGTCAAACCTATGGCCCTCGTAGTCATAGCATAAGAGAATTGAACTCCTGAAGTCTAGAAAATAATCACTCACCTCATATCAAATTACTCTCTTCATACCACTCACTTAGACCACTGTTACGATTCTATACGAAAAGCATTGTTATCAATGCCACACTTATTTAACTTTAACAGAAAGTGTTTATGACGCGATAAACAGACACAAACAGCCTTGACATTCGGGCGTTCGCTAATCAACCAATCATCAATAAATTATATGGAAAATACCATATTTATTTATTACATACAAATTTTTGATTCAAAGAATGTCACACCACAGTTTACGTTTCTAATCATCAGTTTAAAATGTTAACGCTCATTATGCGCGCCGCATATGTGTGGGTGTGTTATAAACAAACACAATTAACACACATTCGTATGTGAGAATTGGTACATGTGTGCGTGTCGTGTACATTCGATTAATAGACGTCAGGCAGTGTTTTGTTTTTAAAAGTAACCACAAATCTGCCTTTAATTGAATACTAACATAAAATGAACTTAGGTATTATTAGATTTATATAGTATATTGTTTATCATGCTTAGAATTCATCAAAACAATGGAAAATGGTAGCCCCAACGCTCGTAGAGGACTTGGCATTTTAGAGATGTATCTGAGGCCATCTGATTACCATATTTATTAAATTATAAGACCAAGTCGCAGATATAACTTGTAGTGCATTTTCAAAGTATGTTAACTGTTTCTCTTATTGCAAATTGCCGGTTTTATTTACATTTTATGCGACTTGCATAATGGTCCCTTGAAATGCCCTCGCGTCTTATCAAACACATTATGAAGATATAAAGTTTATATCACGCACAAAATGTTGAGAATTTAATATTTTGAAATGCTTGAAATATTATAAAGTTCAAGAGGTTAAGTTGCTGATACTTGATATTCTTATTATTTTTAAAGAAGTTTCTCGTTACATAGATAATATATGGTAGTGAGTAGGTATATACAGTCTAACAACATTAAAATATAGTATACGGTCAATATTTTGATGATGAAAAGCTTTGAGTATGATTTTATTCCAGCCTTGCCTTGCCAAGGATCATCACTACATAAAACAACCAAGCTGAGTTTACTGCCTGCTTCTTCAGCATAGTTGCGTACAAACAGGCGTAGAGTCGTTTGTACTTAAGACGATTCAAAATGGTACCATACTGAAAAAAAGGTTTGACTTTGAATAGCTAAAATGTTAATATGATCCGTGTCAAAATGTCAGAGCCAATAATTGACAATTGCGTAACACGGCACACTCATAATTGCCTAAAAAAATTAAATGTAAACTCAGTAAGACTGCAAAATACAGTCCTTGAAACCTATGGTATGTATCCAGACCATGCATCAAGCAAACGCATGAATGCAGTACCAAAAGTCGTATAGCCATTTTTAAGCTAGCTTTGTAGATAAACTACAATAAATTAATAGAATGTCTTCTTCGGTAGATCCTTTCAATTTGTTTTTACAAAATATAAGTAACTTATAATTGAATACAATAATAATTTCCTTGGGTAATAACGATGCCTTTTTAAATCATACGAGGACAAACACTCTAGTGTTAAAACAATTCGGGGCCAAACATGTAGGCGTTTATTCATGAAGGTCTTACGAAACACAAAATGGTGGATGCTAAAGCTTGACCGAGCTTTTTGCTTAATTACTCTCGGGTTTAAGTTTAAAAAATATAAAAAAAATGTGCGCTGACAAAGTTGCGTAATGAATTATGCGGTGTCAAAAGTCATATATAATCATATCGTAAAAGCTAAACTAATGCAATGTTTGCTTAAGCGAAGATTGTTTAAAATTTTGAGTCGTATTCCAAATATTATGTCAAGTCACACATCTTTATAAGACTACTCAATTTCGTTATAAAATAATACTTTGTATTCGTTCGTTTCATAATACACGATAATTAATATTCAGGATATTATGATGGTTACATTGAGTCATTACATTATTCATCCTTTTAACCTACAGTAATATAAATAGAAAAATTATTACAATAATTAAACTACAAAAATACATAGAGTCAAATTCACTATTGATAAAATGTAGTTTATCCAAATTATTCCAAATGTATTTCATTATATACGCCAGAAAGGATCCCTTTCCACTGACGCCTACGTTACGCGATGTTTTTAGCTAAGAAAAATATTAGAATGTAAATATGTTCGCCACAGTTTTTATGTATAATTAATTAATATTATACATACAACAATGTAACAGTAGGTATTAAGTAGAAAATATTTTAAAATTGTAAAACAATATTAGTAACAGAATAATGTTGTTATTTTTTATATAATCTATACATCATTATATAAGCTGTCTTACGTCTGTTGTCAATGGTCAGCGACAAATAAATTCTTGAAGAAGGGTAGAGCTAATTGACCACATAATTAAAATAGAATTAGGAGAGCATTAGATTTCAACCGTAATGGATGAGATGATAAAATGCATAGTGTCATCTAGTGGTGAAGACAAAACAATTCTGAGGTGATTTGATAAGGAGTGGACACTGCCAAGTGCAGTGTGCAATGATTGTGTTGATAATATTATACCTATTACAAGAACATACGTGTTAATATTCCTTTTACGAGACGTATATTTAGATTAGGGATGTATTAAGTGTAATTATTACATAATAAGTATAACTTTAATTCTGATAAGAATCTTATTGTTTCATAAAAAAATGTCAACTCTGAGAAGTAATAAAATAACCAATTGTAAAGGAAATGTTTAAAGATAAGTATCGCAGCCAAACGGTGTTACATGTGTTTTGCCAAGGTCATACCTTAATATGCGCACAGCACAGCCTGCTAGTCCGAAGAATGGATCACATTCAACGGCTTACATCCTAAATTGAAGTCCAATGCACCGAAATCTTGAAGATGTGAGGACCAGCGCGAGCCGAATCGCGTCAATACCCGGCACACCACACCGAACGATCAAAACATAGCAATCACGAATTTTCTTTCCACACAGACTTGATTTGCAAATTATATTCATCGCATCCGTCGAGAACACTAATAATTTTTACGAGCCGCACCAACGAAATGTGTGCTCACAAGACGCTTTTTTCTTATCGCCCGGTACGAATTAGCACCAATAAACTGAAGGAAAACACCATGGAACATTAAAATGAATCGACAGCCGCCGGTAAACTGAAATCGCGAAACGTACGCGAGTGCGAGGCGCTTGCCGACCACAGATAAACAGAGAGCGCGCCTCGACAACACACGCACACATGGAACACAACATGTATACAATAAACACATGTACGACGCCGGCGCGCGCATTCTCGCTCAACCTTAAAATAACTTTGTCGTCATAATTGACCAATTGGGTACGAGCATTCTGACGCTAGTTTTTACAATCATTGGTCAAGACTTCATTGATGGATTACATACCGAAGTCAATTCAATTCGCGATTAACGTCTAACGAAAGTTTTGATAACTTTACTGATACAGAATTAAATAGAATATTTATGATTCTATTGATATCTTATCAAGAAAGTAATTGGCTCTTGTTTTACATACCAGGAGGTTTCTTGCAAGAGTAGAGCGCAAGTGCTAATTCGTAAATAGCTTAATATCACTATTACCGACTTTAAATCCCGGAATATGTTTATTTTGTGCTTTTCACGTTTGTGTCGTTAGTAATGACCAAAAACTGAAAGAATTGTGTATTTTATTAAATAGTACCCAAGTATAATTATTATTATTATTTTGCGTTAAATAGTATGTTTTAAACTAAAATCAAATAAAAAATTATTTGATTACTTTTTTACACATACGAATCGTTGAAAAACGATGAAAAAAATTGACTACAATTACATTTACAGCCAGTAACCAAATCAAGAGCGTAGAGCGGACAAGAAAAACTGACAAGAAACTCTTCTAGAAGAGTTGCCATCAACATACCCGGCAGTATCCCTGTATATTATGTATAACTTCTGAAAGATTCTTGTTATTATTAAATAAAAACTTAATTTTTTTTTTTTTAAATTTAACAAGCTTCGCAGATAATTTCATTGCTTTTTTGTAGTTTTTTGAAATGAATGTTTCCTTTGCATGCTCATTCTGGTATTTAAATACGAGTAAGTTGAAATAATTATATTAAAAAATCAGCGCAAACCTTCGACAACATCCTGATGTCCGCTATCAAAGTAATATTGTATTATCATTAAATTAATATATGATCATAGGCATATATATAGCATTATTGGATAAGTTAGAAAATATTATAAAAATAGGTTTATTCAAAGTGAAATTTTACACATTTCATAAGGTGGCCTTGCCCACCTTTATTGTAAGGCGCATGATTTTATGTAGATTTTTAAAACCAATTTAAATTAAAAAAAAACTTTTCTTCTGAGTATACAATAATGTAGAACATAGATATTCCAGTCTACATTTTAATATGTTTAACGCACAGACTATAAATGCCTAATTGTTGACAAGATAAAATTGCTTCTTTCTTTCTTCGAGCAGAAGACTGACTGACAATTTATCCTTGGCCACATAAACCATATTTTTGTCCACATATTATCAATGAGAGATCATAATCTCACGTCGGAAATGTCTAGTCCGGCAGTTAGATAATGTCACCAACTAATCCGTATAAGCATCTGTATTAATTAGGACACAGATAACTAATATCGCAAATGTGTTTTACTGTTTTTTAATGAAAGAAACAATGTTAACACGTTTATTGGGACACACACGGAAAATACAAAACAATAGGCCAATAAAAAATGTAACAAAAGTGAGGATATAAATATATTTATTTTACACTTTTTAGCACTTAAACACTAGAAGCAAATGACGTTAACAGATAGTACATATAAGAGCAATAGGCGGCCTTATATAGAATTATAAATAATTATATTGTAGACAAGAAATGCTTACGAAGAAGTGATTTATAAGATGATAGTGAGGAGGCTGATCGGATAGGATCGGGAAGTGAGTTCCAAAGCTTTATAGCGGACACTGTGAAGGAGTTTCCGTAAAAGTATAGTGATTTTTTAAAAGATAAACTAAAATACACATATTACATAATTGCAACGGTGTGCGCCAAATGGGGTACCACTCAGGACCTACAGAAAAATACATTCCACACCTTTTTAAGCTATGTTATTATAACTGGCAATATTTTTTTTATTTCAATTATACATATAGGTACAGCATGTTTTGTATGTAATCAAATCACATTCTCACATACCACTCCCCATCATGTGATTAGTTTGTAAATTTTCCTTGATGTACTGGCAATTGGCATGGAAAATATTGTGAAAATAACCGTAAAGGATGGTTACAAAGTTATTACATTATAATGTTATTGTATGAAAATTGTTCAAACCATGTTTAATTATAACTTGTATATAATAAGTGACTAATTCAAATCAAATTGTTGACTCTACGTTAAATGCCAGTTCTGAAATCAAGGGCGTAGAGCGGAGAAGCTCTCCTATTGCAGTATGTCAAAAGGAGATGATGATGGATTCTTCCATCACCGCTGCCAACACTGCTTTTACCGTGTCCATTCTTGATTTTGTTTATAATACCAGCTGGTACCAGGTTTATTTTGGAATCCTTAAAGCCTTAGATAGCCAAATGTGTAAAAGATTTAAATAAATATTGTTCCCGTATCACCTCGATGTTCGTCGTTCCGCCACTGCACGTTTCGTGAGAACCAGCTGCCCGCCACGGTAATTCCGAACACGACTAAGGGTCCTTCAAGAAAATAGTGTAGCACTCCCAAAAAGGCTGCGAACGCACTCACCAGCTCGCAGCCACGTGAATACCTATAGACGGCGACTTCGCCTTTATGGTGTGCATCCTGCACGCTTGCCCCCTCTTAGGTATATAAAAATAAAATTAAATGAAATGTATATTCTATAGTCTTTTCTAAATAATACTTTTATATATGAAGAGTGTAATTCCATTTTCAATCATATATTAATGTTCCTAGCAGTCATATATTAATCTTTTCGTCGCGTAATTGCTTTGTGGTGCCATCGCGGTAATATATTGTATAGCTATGACATAATGTCATCGACAAAATGTCACTTGACACATTGACAGAACAAAGCTGTTACATAAAATTTATGTCAAAGTGTGCGATAGAATAATGTTGATACGACTTCTGTTTGGACTATGCTAAACTTCTTTAATCGATTTTATACTTTATTACATATAGTAATGATTTATTTTACATTGATTTTATAATGAAATGGCAATGATAGTGCCACGCCCATGAGGTCGTGACAATTCATTGATAATGTAAGAATGATTTATAATTAAACCAGTTTTCCTATGAGGTAAGATTCTATAAGTGTTTAGCGGTTTATAATCAAGCGTAAGATATTTAAGTAATCATTACAATAGCTTTTAAAATGTCATGCAGAGAAAATTCAGTAGACTGAAGTGCGTGTACCAGTTTCATTTAAAATGGGTTCTGTACTATGGGTATTGGGTATTTATGGATGATTTTTCTTCTATTTTTGATCGAGCGATTATCACACATATTGATTGGTAATCAAAGTGGACATTACCATTATATCATAGCACAAAATTGTAAGTTATCTTAAGCTCTAGCATACTTTTGTATACACATTTTAAAACATACAAGTTTTATTTTCCATCTCTAGTACGGATCAAACAAAATCTATTGTACCGTTTCGTATATCTGTAATCAGGTGATATGTTTTTACAAACAGACTAACAAAAGGAACACAAAATGTACATACAATACAATAATATTACATTATTTTAATCGGTTATGTCGCGCTTATGAAAATTTATTTTAATCCAAATTAAACATTTACAATAATATGAATTATTTATTAGTTTATTAACACATCGGATGGCAACTTATCGTTTTTAATATCTCCCAGGCAACTAAACTAATCATATTTCACTGTTTATTGTGTGTTAGTGTTATTTGAATTGTAAGTAACATAATTCTGTATTAATTGTTTATTTTAAAAGAGCAGCTATCGAGCTTCTTGCCGGTTCTTCTCGGTAGATGACTGCCTTCCGAACCGGTGGTTGTGTATAATGACGATTCAAAAGTGTCTTTATAAAGACCCAATGGAATAAAGATATTTTGAGTTTGAGTTTAAGAGACTATTTAAACGACAAAAAGCTTGCGAATTATTCGCACTAAATGCATATATTGTAAAACGGTGAAAAAATGATAGTTGACAAGTCAAGTCAACATTTCTTTATTCATTAAGGTACATAGGACCATTTTGAATCGTCTTAAATCTATGTGATTCTACGCCTGTTCGTACGTGAACAAGCTGAGAAGAAGCAGACAAGAAACTCGGCTTGGTTGTCTTTGTTTTTGAACAAACTGAGTTTGTTGTGGTCTAAATAAGATGAAAATTATACAATTATACACAAGATCGCTGATACGATTATATGTGGAAAATAAATAATCGATTATCAACATTATGATTTACGAAATCAAAATTCCAAATCTACATTGGGAACCGTACAAAGAACTCATAAAATTACACGTCATTATAATTGATGTCCTTTGTTTCCAACTGTAAATCTACCGTAGACAGGGGGCGATGCTGGAGCACCATTTATAACCGTCAGGTCACTGAAAACATACACGTGGTCGATAATGGGGTGACATTAGATATTTGACAAACGATTGCGGGAAGTATACAAATGGATATTCGTAGACTTGAGACAAAGGAACTGGAGATTCGTTTTTATATAGAGATTTCGTAATATTCATTCGTTTACAAATTCCATTCGTTCCATTGTGGGTTAGTGTGAACTTAACTTTACGATTTACTTCCGAAGCCCATCAAATTCTTGTGAATTAATAAATTCATATTGAGTGTTAATTAATTTTAAAAATTATGATATTTTTTTATATAGAGCTATTGCTACTACTTCTTGCCAGTTCTTCTCGTCCGCTCTACGCCCCTGATTTGGGAACTGGCAGTAAATGTAGAGTCAATTTTTTTTATAACTTATTTTGTTGACGATTCATAGGTATACCTTTGTGGCCTATACTAATAAAGATATTTTTGATTTTGATTTTTTTTTGCACTGCAGCTTGGCAATTGTTCTGATTCAATTGTTTTTTTGTAATCACAGCAGTAAGATTATTATAAAAATAATCACCAAATGATAACCCTACTGAGTTTCCTGTAGGTTCTTCTCAGTGGAGGGCCCATGACCCCATGTAAACTTAGTTTTCACGCTCAAAAGCGGTTGTTAATTGTTGAATTGAATAAATAATATTTTAATTTGATTTTGAGATTATATCCTAACATCTTTTCATCTTCGACAAGTTTGTAGCCTTGTGTTATTAAACGTTAGATTGCCGAGACTTAGCGCACTCGTAAATCTATGTGTAGATTAGCATAAATGGATGTTTGAATTAATCGTTGGTGCAAGTGGATAAATTAATTCATCACTGACAAGACACACCCGTTCGTGCCTTTTAGGCCAACACTATTCTGAAAATAAACTAATTACAAGTTTGAGTGAGTTTTTTAACACCTCTACCACATTTTAGTTTTTTGTAGACGCGTTACGTAATAAGTCGTAGGTTTATTCTTTGAAAATCTATGAAAAATGAATAGATTTAATCCTTATAACACTGACAATTTCTCTCGTTCATTCATTAAAGTATGTGAAATAAATAGAAAGTATATATATAACTTTTATATCTTTACAAGTCCACTGGAATCCTCAGGGACGGTGCAAAAGAGGCCGACCCGAGCAGACCTGGAGGGGATCTCTCATCGCGGAAGCCAAGCATATAACTTGGAGTGAGCTTAGACGAAAGGCTACAGACAGAGCAGATTGGAGTGGCGTAATATCTGCCCTATGCCCCGACGTGGGGCCTTAGGACTCTAGTAAGTAAGTAAGTAAGTAAGTATATCTCTACAAGACGAGTAGTTCAAAGTGTTTCTAATGAGTGCCAGTAATTCAAACTTATTGACTCATCACCTATTGACAACCTCCGAACTTTATAAATAAGCTGCGTATAAAATTAGTGGCGTATAAATTTAAAAATATACTTTGACAAGTAATGTTTGAATAGTATAAATTGATTAAACAAACACATTATCGCAACGTCCTAAAGCCTTAAGGTGATAATTACTTAAGCACCGGTCAAGGTCCCTGTCAATTTTATGAAGCTCTTCGGAATCCTACAAGGTTGTATTAAATCCTAGTTAATCGAGATTATATTTGATAATAACATTAGTTATTAGTTAAGTAATTATTTTTATTATTACTTACTTACTAATAGTTCTTAAAACGATATCATCTTGCGTGTTTTGTAAGACATTTCTTACCACGCACCACCACGTTATGGAACGAGCTGCCTATCACGGTATTCGCAAACCATTAAGACTTCGGGTCCTTCAAGAAAAGAGCGTAAGACGAGCTCCCACCTAGACCTTTATGGTGTGTCTCGTATTGGTTCTATAAGAAAAGGGCACATGAGCATATACCATATTGTGGGATGTGATGTCTGTCTATTACCACCAAAATAAAGCACAGACTAGAAATTATAAAAATAAAGTACTATCATTAGATAAGTATGAATGTTACTTTAAATGAATGAATTATGTGAGGTATATTATAGCTGAGGGAGAAACAATTAACAAAATAACTAGAAATAGTTATTATCTCATTCATTCATTTTACATGTAACATTCAATTTACAGCAAGTACTCATTCTGAACACGATTTTAATTTATAACCTGTCAAACTCTACTATAGAAAAACGTATGGTTTTTGGGTGGTTATTATGCAAATTACAATTAACTTATAACCACTGACACAAGTCTCATTAAAAAATCAATCTTCTACGAACAACGGCCGAGTCGACGACTAGGTACTGAGCGACCTGATGACAGACATGCCGGATCTCTCTCCTTCTATCATCGCATTCACAATCAATTGTGCTTGAAGGCTGTACCTCGGACATTGACAAGATTTAGCAATTTATAATTGAATGTTTTTAAGCTCTTTTGATGCAGTATGTACCGAGTATTTTCGATTCAATTCGGCTTGAGTTAAAGATACGTACGAAGAAGTACCCAAAGGAAAGCCTAAAAGAGAGAATAAGAATTATTACGCTAATGCCTTAGGCGAAGAGCTTCAGACAGAGAGAAATGGAGGAATGTCTTATCAGCCATCTGCCCCGATGTCCGTAGGTCGGAGGTAAGTAAGTAAGTATGCTAATGACTTATCTAACGTAAATGTCTCGTTTCGTTGTCTCATATAAGTATTATGAAACTATGTCTATACGAAATATATGTAATCCAGACTTTTCATATCCGCATACAATCTACTTTCAAATCAAGGTATTAAGAAGACGATATACGGTACATAAAAGGAATTTGATTAAGACCTTGGCATTTGATTCTATGCTTTGAGTAAGTTTTTAACAAAGTTCACTTGAAATTGTTAATTATTTTTTTATTATAATATTACAATACAATATAAACTAAATGGATTACAATTAAACCATTTCTTGTTCTTTGTCATAATGTGCAGTCAGTTAAGGAAGAAATAATATATTTTCACCCAATATTTGATAGTAAGACTTTAATGACGGGACTTTGTGTGAGCATGCTTTTTAGCAAAGCACAGCAATTAAAAGCTCAAGCTTTATAATCCCATACTGATAATCGTATGAGAATAAAACAAGACTTAGTACCTCCTAAGCGTTATTTGTCAAAAGAATTAATTAATATTTTCCTCTGGTTAGAATTAAAACTTAAGAATTATAAATGTACGCAAAACATGGCGCCAACTTGAGAGTTAAATAATGTATATAGAATTCTGATAAATAGGCATTCCGGTAAAAGAGCTGTAGACATCTTGTTTTTCATACTGGACCATATGTAAAATTTGCTCTACGCCGGCAGAAACTGCACGTGTAATATAAGTAAGAATTTACAATCAATAAAGGTTGTTGCGGTAAACAGCATCATTTGATGACTAAAAGGATCCAACCCACGGACGAAGCTTGAAGGTAACAGGTTGGCCGTGACTCAATCCTTCGATGATGTAACGCCTCGTAATTGATTCAATGATTCGCTTCTAATATTGTAGTGATGCCAACATTGGTACAAATTTGTCGATGATTCTCCGTTGTACGGCCAAGTGTTTTTTGTGTCAACTGTCAGGTGTAAAATTACGTGGCATGCACGGTGTATTATTTTTCAACTTACTACTGTATTGTATAACTAAAAATAAGTGTATGAATACGTGATTGTTCACAATAATTGTATAGGCCAGATGTATACTACGCATTTAAGTGTATGTAGTAAGTCAGTAGAACTTGTGTGTGTCAAGTGTGTGTTAAGATCAGTTAGTTGTTGAAGTTAAATCAATCCCCAAGCAGACTATAATACGAGAGGTGATTCCAATCAAACTATAATTATCCGGTTTAAACAACGAAGTTAATTTTAAACATAATATACTTAAGAACATATCAGCCTATGAATTAAAAACCCTAAAGCGTTTGGTTATTTTCATATATTTAAACCAATTTCTTCTTCGTTAATTTCCAGTAAAGTGTTATATTAAACAAAGTATCGATCATAATATACATCATCGTCTCAGATATATCGTCACCGATATACACGTCACTACACTCGTGACGCAACACTAAGCCGATTGTCATATAGGACGAAGTTGTACGCAATTATATTTGCGAAAATATACTGATTAAGTGATATCGCTATTCATAATCGTGTGATAACAAATATAGTTAAATACAATATAGCTATATTTAATATCTCCAGGATTTTGTCAGTAATAGTGCTATTAATTTAGAATCTTGCGAATAGGGATTTGTATTACAGAATGATGTCACTGTACATATAACTGGAAACTAGTTTAGTTTATTATTTGGTGTGTTGGAAAAAATTGTTCTCTGAACTTAAGAGAGTTTCGTGTACATTTTTCTTGTAGATTTTCAATCATGTCAAACGTATGAAAATCTATATCTATAAACAAAAGGTCAAAAAGTCTTTCCTCCAAATTAGATTTTTTCTTATTTGGAGTACGAGTGTACCGGTGCTTATTAAAGAATTAAATATGCGCCTGGTAGTCAGTATCGGTGACGTAAAAGCTGGTGCTTTTCTCGCTCAAGGATGAAATGCCAGCATGGGTACGGCCACAAGAACCAATATTTTTAATTTATTTTAGTGTTTCAGTTTAACCTTTTTTTACTTATTCGTTTTATTATTAAATGCTGTTAAAATAATGGTCTTAGTTTGTTTTCACATAAGAATAAATTATAACACATTTATGATATTGTTAATAATTCGTTTAAAATGTCTGCCCTTTTGAAGTGCTTAACACCACCTCGATAAATGTAAGCGGAATAATGACAGGGTCTATAGAATATTGATTGAATATTGAATAAGGTTTCATATAGAAATTAGTACCGCTGTTCAAGAAATTCCTGTGCGGCACGCCTCTGTCATAATAACGTAACACGATTAAAGGGTACCGTATTATAATTTACAAAGAATAACATATAAAGAATATTTATATATTTTAATATTGACATATAACATAATCATATTAAATATTTTAGTAAAAGAGCACTTACCAAGTTTCTTGCCGGTGGATAACTGCCTCATGAACCGGTTGTAATGTAAAAAAAAAGGTACTCAAAGGTATAAAGATATACTTGAACATATTTTGCATTTGACAGTTTTCAAGACATTTCTCGCGCACAATGCCTACAATTTGAAAAAGCTCAGAGTTATATTGTGATATATTGATGGTCTTATATTGTTTGTTAAAAACTGAAAGGTAACTGAGTTTGTTAGGGTTTCACAGATCGGATTATTTTGAAACCCTCGTAAGTCTAGATGTAAGAAAATTGTTGACGTACAAGTGATCGCTACTTTGTAAAACAGATAGATAAATAAATATTTAGATTATGATCCAACTGAAATGATATATTATATATGTGATATGTTGACAGGTACGGTGGAGAAACAATTGTTGATGAAGGAAATACTTGACTAAAATTTATCAATTTATCTAAACTTACGCAACGAACAAACATACTCAGATGCACTTTTATGCCGATATTCGGAAATTTTTAGTACTAACGAAAAAATCAATGTATTTTATTTTTATTTGTTCACACTTAAACAGGTAGAAGTAGATGATGCATACATATAAGAGCAACGTTCGGCCTTATCGCTAATAAACGATCTCTGTCAGGCAACCCAAAAGTAAAAGAATACTTATAATACATTTGGACTGGTGTAACGGGTGCGAAGAATACAAAAAAAAAACTTGAAATTTAATTAAAATAGCCTATACGTGGATCCCGGATACGAGTGAAACTTTGTGCTTTTTCAAACCGGTCGCAATTGTAAAAAAAAAATGTATGTTTAGTCCGTCGCTTTAGTCCGATTACAGAGCATTTAAGTTGATTGAGAATTCTATTAAAGGCTATGAGCTCAGCGCTCGTGGCATACATTAAGTATGCGTGAACTTTATGCAAAGCTCTCGCCGGATAACTATTAAAGCCTAGTGATTTCCTATGTTAATATTACCAGGAAATATTTATAAGGTTAAGCCGATGCAACAACCTCTACGTTACAGTTAATTCAATCGGCGTATTCATCGTACATCTTCAGAATTGAAAGAATTATTGTTAAGTCTTTGTTTTTTAGTCATTATTTAGGATAAAAATATATTATTATTAAAAACCTTTTTTCATGGTCTTCACTATGAATTCGAGGACCAATCTTGTTTTAATTAATGTTTTATGTAGACGATATAATCGAAATAATAATGCATAACTGTTTTCTCAATTTTTTTCAGTGCTTTTTTAAATTACCTTCAAATAGTAGTGATAGACGTATTCGCTTCGGTAAAATTTTATTTGTCACAATTATTTCGCTTTTCTTTGGGCAAATATAGGAATATTTGCCCAAAGAAAAGCCATATCATATTATGAAATCTAATATTCTGACATTTCACCCATATGTATATTGTCTTATGTTCTAATATTTTAAATAAAAACATTGCGTCTAAAATCAAACAATTATAAACAAAACAATCAATCAATTCGGTAATTGTTTAACTGCAATTCTTCACTAATAAGTGGGGCGCGTTCAAATAACTTTTCTTGGAAGGTAGAATGCGTTTGCCAAGATTTCAGAGCCATTGCCAGATATTTCGATGTCAATGTTCGCGCATAGTAATTAGGGCCCAAAGGTTCAATATCTAATCCTAATATATTTTCATATAATAATAAAAAGTTTTTGATACATTATCATATCAGTAACATAAGTTTTAAATAACAATAAGAATTAAACATAAAAGAAGAAGAAGTAGAACAATAGACAATTTAGATATAATTGTAGGTATATAGTTGTTGCAACTGTAAAAGAAGCTTAATAATAATAATGGATTACTATAAATGTATCTTAATAGTAACAAGGAGCTTTAAAAGATTATTTTAAGAAATACTTTTGAACTAAGATCGGTGAAGTATTTATTTGCCATATCTAGGAAGGTATGGCCACATAGACATTATACATACATAAGTATGTATTATGCCTAATTAGTTTTGTTTTACCTTAATATATATACATTAAGGTATATCACTAATATATATGTAATGTTACAGTCAGATATTTAAAACAAATGTATCTTTGGAATCCTGATGAAAAGATTTTCTAAAAATAGTTGCGTACTCCATGCAATATTTGATGGAGTATTGTAGAGATCGACGGTACTGTAGTAGGTATATTGTAACAGTATTGCTGTATGCTCCCTTTAGTCTGTAGTTTTAAAGCTTTACTGTCACTGTCACACATATATCAATTGTCATGATGTCAGTTATCAGATGCTATCTGTCAGATATCATTTTACACGAATGATTTAGGTTTGTTATTTTTTACTTTAGTGTGTACGGTATTCGAATGGCTCTCTATTTTTAGATTTTCTATAGTTTTCCCACGTTTTGTAAATTATTTAGAATACTTATACTGATATATTCAATACCAGTTGTTGGAAGGGATAACAAAAGGTTGCAATTATTCAGCAATAATGGGCAGAAAACATCAAAGTAAGCATAATGAAAAAGAAAATAAAATACAACAACTAAAGCGAAAAGAACTGACCAATTTAGTACAAAAGTTATTGAATTTAACAACCGTATTTTTCGGAGCAACTAATAACAGCAAATTATGGGATCATCACAAGGAGATTGTACCCCTTGCCAAAGAAATAATTAGCTGTGAGCAGCGGCATAATTCATCTAAGGAGAGATTTTCTAGAGAAGACAACTTGAAAAAGTATGTCATGTGGTTAAAGGAGCATGAAGTTGAATTTGAAGGTATGTTTTAATAAGTATTTAAATTAGAAAGCTAAACTGTATTTTAATTAACATTACTGAGTTTTTTCTACTTTACCTATATAATACAAATTATGTTTAATGATACTAGAGCTGATAAGCTGATCTAAAAAAAAACATCCAATCTTAATAAATAAATATTAATGATCTTTTATAAGGAAAATTATGTTTTAATTTATTCTTTTGATTATAAATTAGCAATTATTCTATTAAAATTCTACATTTATCTTATCATTCTTACTTACTTATATTTCAGGCTTAGAAATTGCTGAATTTGAAGGCTATGGATATGGACTCAAAGCTTTAAAGTCATTTCCACAAGATTCTCTACTTTTAACCATTCCTAAACAAGTTATGCTGACTGAAATGGATGCTCAAAAGTCAGATTTATCAGAATTTATAAAAAATGATCTTCTAATGCAAAACATGCCTAATGTTACATTAGCACTTTTTTTATTGCTTGAAAAAAGTAAATCAGGTGGGCTCAATTCATGTAAACATTAATATATTGTGTATTTGACCTTCAGGCTTGTAAAGCCGAGTTCCTGGCAACTGATTTAGACTTCCCAGATAAGTTTAGTTGACATCATTCTCTTATTACAATCCTTAAGTAGAAATAATTTACTAATGTAAGGCCAAGATAAGAATAATTTTAAATAATTAAGCTGTATAATATAAACTGTTTGTCATTATATATGACATATACAGTGTAAACTCTATATAACGACACTCTGCAGTGTCGTCTTTGCATTATATGGTGTTAAATGAGAGATGGAGTTATAGGGAGGAGAAAAGCTTGTTTGGCATTGTATGGCATACAAGTTATACTTCCTAATGCCAATTGATTTTAACGCTCTAGACAGTTATGCACATTTGTTTATTTAGTTTATTATAGATTATTTAAATTTTATATTGTTCTCTATTTCAGATTCATTTTGGAAGCCCTACATCGACACTTTGCCTGAATCATACTCCACAGTATTATATTTTGATTTAGAAGAATTGGCAGAATTGAAGGTATAACTTTTCTACTTTTGTTATCTATAGGGTACATCGTTTCATCTGTATTCATTTGGCAAAAACCTACTTAAACATATTACATATATTAATTATTTATTTTTTGTTAGGTTATCCTAAATTTTTATATAACATTTTGTACGCCTTTTGTCATTGAATTCTTAATTTTTGATTATTATTGTTTGTGATACAAATTGTTAATAACAAGATATTTATAATAAAAATTTCAGCCATCACCAACATTTGAATCAACATTAAAGCTTTATACGAATATAGCTCGACAGTATTCTTACCTCTGGCTCAGGATAAATAAATCTGAGAAACCAGTTTTAAAGAGTTTAAAGGAAATATTCACTTTTGAAAATTATAGGTAAGTACATTTGGGTTATCTCATCGGACTGGTCTAGTTTGAGACCCTCATACTCTTAACTTTAAGAAGCTGACTTAAGTGCATCCTTTGATACCTTGAAATTGCCTCGGAATGTGAATATTCTACAGTTTGTGGTTTTTACTTAGTATAAATTTATACCTCTTAATAAATTTCTTTCATTGGGTACTTGTAGCGATGAAATAAAACAATTATTTCTAGTATTTATTAAATTAATTTGGAAAATACATAGTATTACAAATTTATTCTTAACTATATATTGCACCTTCTGCAATACTAAGTACAGTACCAAATAGCTCAATAATCTTACATAAGAAAAATATACCTCTTTGTCTCGTAGAACTAAATCAATTGCACTGCTTTATCTAAAACACTCTTCTGCCGTTTATGCAATGAAAAGATTTCAGCACTTGTAAAAAAAAGTGCAATAAAAACTTGTTTAAGAATTTGATATATTACAATAAATTATGCTTAAAATCAGTCTAATCTGACAAATGCAACAATAATAATCCGGATCAGTTAACTCACTTAAATTTCCTTTACTATGGTTACAATCCCGTTTAAGAAGTTGTGTGGGATCTATTGAAAGGGTTTTCTCAGGGAGTCCCACATGTACTCCGGCGACTCCGCCCCCGCGTGTGTGTCTAATGTGTTGATAGAATAAATGTTTGATGTGAGCATAGGGCTCTTACTGCGCGTACTACTTCTAATGTCCTTACGCTTCTCGAAGATGGGCGAGGGGAGCCTGTCGTTGTTACACTGCTTGTTTTCAATTATTTTACTCTGTTGCTTCCATTTAAATGCCGCATACGTTAGTAAAAACAGCACTAAAGCCAAACCTATAATACTTGCGGTTACAACAGTCACTGATCGCGTGTAACTTATTGAGTAGACTGGATGTGCTTGCGTTTCTTCAATTCTATTCTGCTCTTTGGTTGTGACTGCGTCATTTCCTTTTGATTTATCCAACTCTTCAAACACAAAAACACCGTCGTCGTCATCCTCCATTAATAATTTCTGTAATGTGTCTGTTTTTGACACTGAAAAAAATGATAATATGTACACGTGTTTTAGAAAAACAAAACACACAAGATTCTACTTACTTCTTGGTTCGATTAGTTCCTGTTCCTTTGATTGATTTTGTATAAGTTTAAATAGTTCATTCCAATTGACTTTCTCGGTACTTAATATGCGTCCTTCCCTTACGGGATTCTGTATATCTTTCCTATCAACTTCAGGTGTATCTATATTATTAATATCTGGTGTGTCGTCATTGCCATTTTTAGTTGCATTAATTTTGAAAATAGAGATTATACCCATATTCTCGCTATTTTCATTCACGTTGTTACCAAAATCCATTACAATAGGAATATTCATATAACTCGGACTTTCTCCAATATCATCTAAGCTCGCCTTTGGGTCGTGAAGATTCGCTTCTAACAAAGCTCTCAAAGGGTACGTCTCCTTGGATATCGGTTCGATGAGTGATTTTGACAGGAAAGGTTCTGGTGGGTTCGGCTCCTTAGATGCATTGTGAAATATGTCAGCTAAGTGTACATGGCTCGAACCACGTTCTCGATGCTCCACTAATTCATTTAAAGTCATGTTTCTCTCCTTGAGTATTCTTGATAGCCTTGCGCGAGCTGAAATATTAAAACAATGGTTATTCACGATTAACAAACTAAATGACTTTAATTTAAATCACAATATTTACTCATAGAGTCATTCAGTATTTCCTCTATTTCAAATTTCGCCGATTCCTCTGTTGCCGTGAAATATGGTTGGATTTTAGGCAGTATTCTCGCACTTTGAGTCTTTGTGGTTCTCATACGGTTATGACGTTTGACCGCAGATTCCGTGGGCATAAAATCTTCTAAAGTAGTAAAGTCAGATTCAAGATCGCTAGTTTGTATGCTAGGTTGTGTTTTAGCAATGAATTCCGATGATGTTTGCATATTGTTTGCGTTGAAGGAATCTTTTTGTAATAGGTCATGGGATTCAGTTGACAAATTCTTTTCTCGCAAACGTTTCTTCTCCAATCTATTATTGAGGGCTTGTCTCCGAAGCTCCGAAGCGTTAAGCATAGACCTTATGTGTGGGATAATTTGTGGTTTTTGAGTAATTGTAACAATCTTTTCGGTTATGGGTACAATTGTTGGCTCTTCTATGAATGTTGTGGAAAACACTTCAGGTTCAGGCGTGTCTGTAACTTCATGTGTTGAAAGAGTCGTCTCTACCTCGAGATCTTGAGATGGCTGTGTAGTCTCTTCAACTAAAACCGTAGTCATCAAAACCGAACTCTCAGTCTCGTAGTCAGAACTTTGCTTATTTTCTGTTGGTGGTTTAAGTTTTCGAGATTTTGTATTTGAAGGCATATATTCTACCCATTCCCTTGACCTATGTATATTTCTATTTTGATATTTTCTTGTCGTTAAAGTCATTAGATCGCGACTCAGTTGTCCCTTGTACGTGCCATTGACTGGTCTTGTACGAAGTTTTCGTCTTAAATTAAATGGAAATCTACGCCTAACATAGGTTTTTGGGGTTGTTGTTATATCATCATATGTATCATTTGAGCTTGTACCAATTAGATCTATGATTGATTTTGACTCAGTGGCATAAATTGTTTCTGTTGTCGTAGAGGGTGAAGGTTCATCGGATTTCTTATATTCGCTAATTGGCTTACTTTCTATATGCGTCGAGTCATTGTCATCTTTATTTTTGGATATAAAATCAAAGTCGCCTACTTGATTAGTATTTTCGCCGTTTTCCTCACGAGCTTTAAGTAATGATAATGCATTTACTCTGCCCTGTAGTAGATCGCTCAACGACAGGTTGTTTTGCTGTAAAATCTCACTTAAACTCCTTCCGTTTGATCTTTTCAATAAGGCCTTTAAAGTTAATGCTTCCAACGGTTCTTTATTCTAAAACGAAATAATAATTTAAAATTAATCATATTATATTCTGGCTATGTAACACAAACAAAATTAATAACCATTAAAACTGATATTAGTCTATAAATACTACAGTTTTAAAAACAATACACATTTGTTATTACTGTGACGAATATATTAGTATTACTACGTTGTTAATCTAAATTTACCAATATACCGTATTAATTTCTTCATCTAAATACAAAGTTTTATTTTTTCTATACTCCTTTAATGATATTTTCTTGCAAAGTGGAATTATTTTATCCATACTCTTTGCTAGTCTTTGTGCAGCCATTTTGCGTTTGTTTTTAAAACGATTCTGAAGATTATACAACAAATTAAATATTTCATTAATGTGATAAATAATTACGACAATACATTTTTTTATCTCAATGAATCTACTGTAATAAAACTACTAAGAATCATTTGATAACCAAGTGTTTTAAAAGGGAAAATATTCAAAGAGAAAAAAAGCAATGATTTACCTGAGATAACTTGTTCAGTGCCTTATTTCTTTCACTTGGCGCATTTTTGTTTTTTACGTCGGCAAATGAGAGACCCTCTTCTGTGCTCATGATAAGGCTGTCTAAAGAGTATTCTGATTTGTCATTTTGTGGCACTGGAACGTGGTTTTCTTGTGGATTCGTTTCAGAAACCGCTTCTCTTGAAATATCTGGTGTATCTTCGTTTTGTTCATCCTTATCATTTTTATCCGGTTCAATGTTTATATCATCTTCATTGTCGATGGGTTCTGTATCTTTGTTCCACATATCTTCGTTGTTAATGGGTTCAGTTTCCTTATTCCATACATTTTCTTCAGGTATATTATCGCTTGGTCTTAAATGGTCAAATTCGCTTAATTTCGGCCAAGCTTCAATAGTGGGAGGTCGTTTTCGCCTATGCCCTCTTCTTCTCAGTGGTCTCTCCGCACCGAATTCATCACCCCATCCCTTAGGATTGTCGAATGTATTTTTACGATTGTGTTTTCTTCGACGTTTTATTGTATCTGGCGGATCAACAGCAAATTCAGAGTTTCGCGACTGGATGTTGCTGGATGTGTGCCTCTCTTCTATATGGTCGGGCTGTTCTATCTGAGGCCGATGTTTACGCTTTCGCATTCGTCTTCTTTTAGGTTCCGCATCTGCATTTCGCCATGCGTCACCTTGTGGTATGTTTGGCAGGTCCACTTCCGTCGCTCTCCATTTCTAAAAACACGAATATTTATTTTAATGTTAGGCAAATATATATATACAGTAAGTGTCATACCCAAAACCACACACAACACAGGAAATATCCGAATGTGGTGTCCAGTATTTTTAGAAATAAAGTATTTTATTATATTATATTAGTACCAATAATCTATTTTGAGGCAGATTAAAGCAAATATGTGTATATATTTATATATTGGTTATCTCATCGAAGAAATCCGACGTAAAACATAATTATCATGTAATGCGAAAGTTGAAAGTGGCTAAACCCGTTTGGCGCGAGCTTGCGACTTGTATACGTAATACTATGTAAGTTGAATAAGTTCCGTTTTGAATTTGTTATTAACATTAATTACTTTATCTCAATATAATCATATAAATATTGATTATATTAACAATTTTTCGACGACAGAAAAATGAATGCTTAAAAAAAACAATTAGTAATCACAACAAATAATATAATAATTAAGGAAACAAGTTAAAGAACAACCTAAGTCTACCTAAGAAAAGTAGTCTCAGCCTGTTCTTAAATGAATCAGTAGGGTGAGGATCAATTTAAGTTCTTTGAGTTACCAAATTGAAAATATTGTATTGTACAAAATTCATATATTATAAAACAAAATACTTATATACAAGTATTTACGATATGTCTGTATATATCGTAACATATCGATGATAATAATAAAAAAGACATCAGATCGTCTGTTTCGACCGTCATATAGAGAAGCTGACCCGTTAAACGTTGTTTGCCAAAAAAAAATGTCTCTAAAAATAGATGTTGGCCGATTCTCAGTCCTATTCAATATGGCCACAAAATTTCAGGGGAATCGGTCAACCCGCTTCGGAGGAGCACGGGAACGAACATTGTGACACAAGAATTTTATGTATTAGATAAACCACTTTTTAAAATTATATGTACTGTATCAAAAGACTGAAATAATCGGATTGACAACTATATTTATTTATTATTTATTTATTTTACACTTTATAGCACTTAAACACTAGAAGCAAATGACTTTAACAGATGTTAGTACATATAAGAGCAAGGGGCGGCCTTATCGCTAATAAGCGATCTCTTCCACACAACCCACACGATAAAAAAATACTTAAAATATAATAAGACAGGTGCAAAGGGTGCGAAGTATACAAAAAATAATAATAATAATACAGAAACAAAACACAACATACATTAAAATAAGAAAAACCTAAAAATATGCTAATTTAAATCTAGAATTATAAATAATTAAATTGTAGACAAGAAATGCTTACGAATAAGTGATTTATAAGATGATAGTGAGAAGGCTGATATAGTTAAGAATAGTATAATCTGATAATTATATCATTTACCAACTGTTATGTAATTTAATATTTAAGTCAGGTTATAGCAAATTCAAATAGAAGCCTCGTCGTCTTTCGTCATTTGATTATGTTAATTATTGCAATGATTTAATTAATATCTCTGAGTACGCTCTTAAATGTAGCAACTTAAGTGCCGTTATAAAGGCGTCAACCTTGAGTGTTAATGTGCTTTTATAATTGTGGCGATTAGTGTTCGCGTTGTTAATTTTTTTATATTTAAAAACTCTTTCTTTTAGTTTTTTTTGACCACGAATATGCAGAGTAATTAAAAAAAAAGCCACATCTGTTTTTATCGACTGGATTACTAAAAAAATACCTAAGTAGAAATCCAGTCTGACGTTATTTGTTCAAATGTAATTCAAACTAACTTATATTAGGGTTTTCAATCATTCTTTCAAAAGCGCAAAAACGAGGCTCAATATTTACAATTTCACAGTAAATGGCTCGAAAAATATGAATGTGGATCGGTTCGAGTCTCAACCGTTCATGTGTTCGATCCCTACCAGTGTAAACTCGATATAACGTTACTCGAATTAACGACAAAGTCACTAAAGCGTCGATATCAATTGGCTTTAAATACAATGATTTTTCTTTTCAACATTTAACGACCTATCTCTATAACGCTATAAAATACACAGTTCCAGTTTAGTGTTACACTGTATTCTTTATGTCGCGCATATTAGATTTGGCTGTGCACCCAATTTTCATACATTCGTACGAGCGAGAAATTGTAAAACTGGCTATAAACAACGACCATACATACATACGCTATGTTTTTGTGTATTCTAGAATCAAATCAAACTTATAAATAGTCAAAAAAAGTCTACTTTTACTTTTAAATACTAACTTTTATAACAACGTATATGAGATATATATGAGATTCTTTCTCAGTCTATTATAATTATTGTTTACGCAAAGTAGGACAAATCAGTTGTTAACATTGTTACGTCAATAGAAAACACGAAGATGATTTGCAATTAAATCGCTCGATCAACTTGTTCAAGCTTTAAATACCGTTCGAAAAATGAATTTCTTTATAGAGTACTTCACGCGACGTTCCGTATATAAATCCACAATGACAGGTGACACTTGACAGTCATTTCTCTATTTAACATCCTTGTTTATAATTGCAATATTATAACTACAATAACTATGTTATACATATATCGTATACAAGATTAACATAAAATTTCCATAGATTAGAGATATAGATTCATCCATGTCTTTAACTCAATCGTGCTAATTATCTATTAACGAGTTTCTAAATAACTTTACAATAAAAAAATACCTGATCGGATATTAATATTAATGTAAATACTTTCTTCTTTCCGTTGTTCAAAAGATTTATATCTTTACGACTCGTTTTTTATGTAATATTGGTCTGTATGTATTGTAACTTGTCCGTTTCTTGTTCGATCTTTTATCGTCTATTAGTAAATCGTATCGCATCAAATTAAATAGCGTTCAGTTCATTATTTATTATTAAACTTTCTATTAAGTGCTTTTTAAACTTATTGAAAAAAATTCCTTAGATATATATTTGATCAAAAAGTTAAAATCTTCGTATTATTTAAAATGGTTATTCTGATTTCAAGTTACTGATACGATGTATTAAATTAAATGTCGAAGTCAAATCTATGATTTCAGGGTGAAGCTTAAAGCGCTTTACCGACTGCTAAAAAAGATAATTTTATGTAGACAAACATTAAACATAAATTTATTATGTGGTACATAATAAATAAATTATGTAGTTCACTTGTTCACATCCCTACTCTACGTTAAGATATCAGATTATTAGTTAATCTAAATTTAATAAATACTCTTCGTAAAATATTTTTTATATTGTATAGATAAGTTGCTGAGTATGCTATTACCTGCTCATAACCAGGTGATCCAACATCCATGGATCTGGCCTTCAGCCCACCCCTCTGACTTCTCTCATACTCCTCTTCAGCGGTATGCACGATAATCACCAACGCAGCCAACATACTAAATAGTGTCATTGTGGTTCCTCTACCCATATTATACACTACACAAACACTCAAGAAAGAAAGAGAGAAGAGAGAAAAGGAAACTTATGTACACTTATCAATTGTTTGTGTTAACATGCGAAGGCTGCTATCGGTTGAGTGGTGAAAAATTGATAATTTCCCGCGCGATTTTCCCTCCTTTTTTTTTTATTTTATCCGAGCGTGAAAGTGTATACGTTCACACGCGGCTAACCGATGCGTCTGAGTGGCGGAGCTGCGCTCGCGCAACATTGTTTAGGTTTGGCGACGTTTTCTTTTGTAATCAATTAAGTGAAGAACAATGAGGTTTTATTCTGTTAACCATTCGAGTGGATAATTTCTTAAATGAATTTTTAAAAAATAGGATTTATGATTATTTCTTGATTATAGTTTCGCTGTATATATAAATAAGTGACACATAAATCAGTATCATGAATCAGTCGTCATCATCATCTGAGTGAGAGTACTTATATTTGAGTGGGAGTGCTATGCTGTTACTTAGAGTTTCAGCCGAATGGGCAGGCACAGCCGGAGAAATACCACTCTCTCACAGAAAACCGGCGTAAAGGGATTTCATTTTGTTCTCGCGTTTCGTTCGATGAGTGAGATCTTTCGGTGCCCATCCTTTTCCCCTTCCCTCGTCCCTCTCCCCTTTCCTTTATAGGCCGGCAACGCACTCACGAGCTACCAGCCGCGTGAGTGTCTATGGGCGGAGGCTTCACCTTTATGGTGGGCCGCCTGCTCGTTTGCCCCCTTTTCTATAAAAGAAAAAAAAAACATCAACCACTTAAATCCCACCTTTGGACATAGGCCTCCTCCATTTTCCCTTCTGCTATAATTAACAAGCTGAAAAGTTTGAAATGTCGTCTGTGTTCGCCCTATCTTTCTTTTCTTCAGCCGTGTTCTCCATTCAATAAGCCTCGATGGCTCCAGAGCCTCCTCGCGTATAGTTACTGTTCAAGGAAATAAATTAGCATGAGAACCTGCAGTTGTTGTGAATATACAACTCTTTGCCAAAACTATCAATATATTTTCTGTTTCGATATTCATAAATTCTATTTTTTTTTGAATATTTATACTTTTGATGTAAAAACTGTTGAATTTAAAAAAAAACGACATTTTTTATGTTAAATTTTAAATGAAGTACGCAAAAGATAATTTCCATACGTTGTCTGTGAGCATTCCGCATGGGAGACGACGCGTCAAACATTCCGTTTCACAATGGCGCGGTCGCCTTATCTCAAGAAATTTATTTTTAAACGATTTTTTGCTCCGATTATACGTCTCTATAAGGCTTTTGCTAACGATGTGTATTGTTTCAGTACTAGTAACACTATACAGTAGAATATTGCCTAGAATCGAAGTAGCTGAGTTTTTTTTAAATTATATAAATAAACAGTTACTTGCGGAATGCCTTTGAGACGAAAATTCAATTACTAAGTTTATTTAATTACACAAATAGTAACTTTTTAAATTAAAAAAAAATCGCAGCTAAACAAACTACGAGATGAATAAATGTTCAAATGAAAGTGACTTAATTTATTTGCGAGTGTTATTACGCACATTAATCATATTGAAAATTACATTTGTCGCAACTTCCGCGTTGGATTACGCCTGGAAGAGATTACTGTTTGGCCGTTTGCACCGAAAGATCATTTCCTTAACCGATATTATCATTAACGAAAGCGGAGCACACTTTGCTTACGATTTGAATGCTTAATAAACATGAAGTCAGTCAAAAAGATAATAAATCAAATGTTTTTATTCAGTACATATGAACATTTTGAATCGTCTCAATAAATGACTACGCCTGTTCGTACGCGACTAAGCTGAGAAGCAGAAAGAAATTCAATTAGTTTTTTGATGATCTTAATTACAATGTTCTTGAAGCGAGGCCAAGCTGGAGTTGTATGATGTGATGATTTTAATGTTAACACTTTTTGTCACGGATTGTGCAATCTTTCTCATTATGTAAAATGTACATAGCTTTTACCGGGTTTTTTTTTTTGCGTAGTCATTATTACCGCATTTGATCTGTGTAGGTTTATAGCTTTTGTTATAATAATATATGTATTTATTATGTAACTAAGACTCGTAAGTGTTAGTAGGCACAGTTATTAAAAAAAATATGTTGGTATATTTAACACACATCAGAACAGATCGATTAGATTAGAATAGAATTTTCTACATCCCATGCGACACTACATAACATTGTCTTATGTACACTCACTTAGTATTTTTGCATACTATAAGATACTTGCTGGATTGCCAGGATGACTTTCGTATTCTTCATTTTTCGAGAGAAGAGCATACCTCTGTCTTAAGCCGGCACCTCACATGACGGTTAGCACTTTAGCCGCCTGCTCGCCTTTTGTTTCATTAAAAAAAAACCATCACAGAATTTTGTTAGGCGGACAAACAAAAGATAGCTTAGTTATATTAACGTATTTCGTCTAATAACAATGAATTTCACATGAAATAGTATTAGCTGTGAAAACTCAACTGTTATAGTAATGAATTATGTATATGTGTATTATTACATAATTATCTACCACCGTAGCTTCGCGATTCTATGTTATTGTTTACTGTGCTCTAGTAAGCTCTCATGAAAATAGGGTTGACAGTTATAAATATCGATATAATATTACGATAAAACAAATTGGTAGCTTGGCCCTATTGAGAAATAAACATTTAACACACACCTATACACAATTTTAAATGATGATTGATACTAAAAAAGTGCGCAGTGATAATTGAGCCTCTTTTAGTACACTAGCCGTGGTCATTCAGACTAGAATAATGACCGACCAATTCGATTAGCGTTTTTTTTTAAATTCAATAATTCTACGGCTCGGTAGTTCGAAAAATACCTGCACAATCTAACTAAAACTAAGATATTAAAAAAAGTTTAAGAAGAAAATGGCTTTTTAATTATGAACAAAATCTTTTAGTTGACTTCTAATAATACAATTTTTGATGACCATCAAGTTATAATGAAGCAATAGTGCAAGTTTTAATAATGTCGGTAGCCCTAAGACTCTCATGGCGCAGGTCATTGTTAAAGTTTCACACGAACTCTTACTTTCCTTAAAGAATGCATAATAGATACATCTTCGAAAAAAGCTTGTTAGCACAAATCGCATTTACGATCTATATGTAACATCGCTACTTAGTTTCACTAAAAGCTTTCTTTGTTCTTAATAAAATTTACGTAAACGTGAAACGTCTCATCAAATCAAAATTTAACTGGGCTTTGTGTTCTTCTCAACTGTGTATCGAATTGTTTTTAATTATCCAAGATGAGTATATACCATCTTGTTTAAAATATACACTTCTTAGTTAAATTAATTAATAGATAAATTAATACAGATCTAATATTGTTACTGACTGTGTAAGTCTACTTAAGTCAGACTTTAAGTGTCTAGAGTACGCCACGAAATTTGATAGATATTTCGACTGATATGGCAAAAGATAAAGACTTATTACAGATGGCTGATCACTTTCTTTCTGTAACAACATTCACACTGTAAAACATGGTTGGCTATTTAAAGGAGTGGCATTATAAGTTTTCTTTGACGGTTTACCTATGTGAATAGAGACATATTTGTAAATATTAACAAGGCACGCGTTGTCCACTTTTTTGTTGAAATAATTGTACTTTTTTACTATACTTTTATACCGTATTGACATCACAATGTTCAGTTAACGTTCTATGATTGACAATTTTAAGACATAGAAACAAAGTTGATTATAAAAAAAAATATCACATTAGCGTGATTTTTAATATAGTTTTATTATATTCCTTGATTGCCGATTTCATAAAAGAACATTAAATTTATTTCTATTGTCGTAAGTACGTTGAAGGTACTTCGCTATTTTGTAATTGTTTCATACAAGCAGTCAAATAAAATTTTCAAAAGTTAATTACTTTTTAATTGTGTATTTAGCAAGAGTTTTAAATTTAAATAAACCTTTCATGTAACCTACTTAAAAGTTAATAAGGCATTAACTACCCAAAACTCACCTACCTTAACCTTACGCCATCTATTTTAAAGAGACACACTTGAGTTTAAAAAAACAATTTATGAACTTTATCCAGATGATACTCTGTAATACATGTTATTCGTCCTATAAAGGCAAAATAAAGTTATTTCTATATACCATTTCTTAACCTAATGTCTAGCTGATTTAAAATATAGGTAATTAAATTACTCCTAACTATACAATATTTCCCGCTCGTTGGTTGAAAGCTCAGCTCAGCTTTCTTTATTGTCCAAATACTTAAACGAAGCTGATCTTCTGCTTTTAATGGAACCGTTATCTATGTCTTAACTGTCACTACTGTGGTCTAACTGAGGCATACCATCAAATTATACGCGTGTTTGCTACTCGTAATTCGCAAGACAAAGATGATACGCACATATAAAACATAATATATAATAAGGCAAGTGAACGTCAAATTTTATTCCGTTGGGAAATGAACCCGGACGTTTAAATTAATTGTTGCGTTACTAATTAACATATAAGAATATAACATATAACAGTTATATAATAATGAGTTAAATATAGATTTAGGCTTGGCATTTGCTAAAAATGTGTCTTCTAAAAAAAACTAAACCGTTTTCAGAGGTGGAGATCCGAGTTAAAGTTAATAAATGTGAAAGGTATAAAGTTATAATGAAATTTATAAACGTGATTGAAAGTGATAACCACAGATTATAAAATACTTCCTTAGAATTATATAATTTTGTTTAAATTACTTTGTGAAAATCATAGGGATTAAGACAAATATAGGATCAGAGAATAACATGAAATATACGCATATACACACATATATAAACACACACACACTTGACTTCCATTATCTCAAATGACTAGACGCAGAGGATGATAGAGGATGTCCGATTGTTCACCGCTACGCTTTGGGGCATATAACGTATTAACAAACTGCCAACATAATTGTGGTGGGTTGTCTGGAAGAGATCGCTTATTAGCGATAAGGCCGCCCGTTGCTCTTATATGTTCTAACATCTGTTAATGTCTTTTGCTTCTAGTGTTTAAGTGCGATAAAGTGTTAAATAAATAATTTTTTTTTTTTATTTACTTTACATCGGCACCAGTTTATTGGAATTTTAAAGGAATCAGACTGTTTTTGGATAAAGGATTTTTCAAATATGAATGCTGTTAATCAAATGGATTAAAATATATCTGTATACTTGAGAATGAATGTTAATTTTTAATAGATTAAAATTAGATGTTAGAAGCCTGTTCTTTTCCAACTTTCCATATTATATGTTAAAATAAAGCTTATACAGAAATAATATGTAGAAAAACTAGAATGGTATCTCTACTTAATCAGGAACATGAAGCAAAGTACCAAGATATCAGTCGCAAATTTTCCTCAATTAAGATTTGCATTTGAAAAATTTTTTTTTTTCGTGAATTTATATATTTTTTTTTTCAACGGGGCTGAAATTGTTCGATTCATGGATTTGCTTGTATCATAACATTTCAATAGCAATTGCAATGTTTGGTCAATACAGGTATATCCTTTACAAAGTATCCGGCTCAGCGAACAATCACCTCACCTACCGTAATGTATCGTTTCAAATGAAGTATCCTCAAGAACATTCATCAGAAATGTCACTTTTCGAAAAGGTGACACACTTCCCCCAAAGAAAGCTACCGCTGAAAGAACCATTTTTTTTTATCGCAGATGGGCGGTATCAACGGTGATGACCCGTCAGAACCACTTCATGCTGGAAGACTTCACCACAACGGCTTTCATACCTCTATGGGATATGTGCAATCATGAGCAGGGCAAGGTAAATGGTAATTTCTTTCTTAGATGTTTTATGGTTTTAATTGAAATTTTGTGGACTCTACAATTATATTTACAGCCAAATCTAGGGTGTAGAGAGGACGAAGACATCTTGCATGAAACAGCCAATATTTGTCTTAAAGACCACTTCCTTAGCTGCTCGAAGTTACTACAGCTTTAGTTTTAAAATTTGTTAAAATAAATAGTGTTAAAATTTGACTTCATTATGTACGATCTTAGTGTGAAAATTGTTTACAATAGATTTTATATAGAAAACTTTATAATATACGGAACAGAGAGTATTTGGAACCTTTTTATGATTAGCGATAGACAGCCGAAGCTGGTTTTTATGGGAATCCTTAGGCTCAGTTATGAGACAGGACTCTAAATTTGTAGCTCGTTCCGCTGCATATTCGCATAAGTAAACATATCACAAATGCAATTTCAGATCAGTACCGACTTCAACAAAGACAGGCAGCGAAGTGAATGTTATGCAAAACGCGACTTTGTGGCCGGTGAACAGGTGTTCATCTTCTATGGACCACGACCCAACTCAGATCTCTTCGTTCACAACGGGTAAGGAATTTCACAGGCCAAAAATACTGTTTACCCATTTATATCAAGAACGGGTAATAATACTAATGTTCAAATATTAGGACCTTTTCTTAAAAAGTCGGCAACGCACTCACGTTCTATAAAAAAACATGAATACAGTCTAGGTTTAAATATATAGCTATCCCATTTCTTGTCTATGAAATAAAAGAGGATAACTATAGCCTGTTCTATACCTTATAAAATTATCTTTGATTAATGAATTCCTTATAGACATGATTTTTTTTTTAAATATTAATTAAATTGCAATACCAATGCTTGAATGTTCTTATTGACTTTATTATAGACAATTTCCTTTGTAACACTCTGACATAAGACACGCGTAACCGATTACATCACTGTACGACTCGTTATGAGTTTATAATAACTACCGTATTAGTTTGTTAGGGAAAATGCATTTTCATACTATAACTGCTTATTGTATTCGGCTTTTCACGAGAGTTCAGTTGTCAGCTTTGCCAGGGATTTTTTTGTCCAGGAGACCAGCGCCATCGAATATACATGATAATATTTATGTACCTAATCAAATTTATGAATTCTATGTAAAACTAAACTAACCTAAAAGCGTATTAATCCCTAAAAGGCCGGCAACGCACTCACGAGCCCCCAGCCACGTGAGCGGCGACTTCACCTCTATGGTGGGCCTCCAGCTCGTTTGCCTCTATTAAAAATGAAAAACCTAAAACTAGAATTGCTAGATTTTTTATTAAAAAAAAAAGAGAATATTGAAGAATACCATTTATCATAAATTTAATCTAAAACTATATACACAGGTTAGAACTGTCACACATATTGATCTTGATACTAGGGCAAGCGGGCAATACTTTTTTTATTTTTGATCTGTAAGCAAAAATAAAATGATATAATCTATATAACAACACTGAAGGGACTGTGAATTTTATGGCGTTACATTGAGCGGTCGTTAAATTGAGTTACGAAAACCGATTGTATGGAATACGATCTAAACCAACCAAAGCCAATTGATTTCAACGCTTTAGAGAGTTTGTCGTTGAATCGACTGACGTTACATGGGATTTATACAACATCGTCATGTGTATTTCAGTTTCGTTTATCCAAACAACGACTATGACTACCTAACACTAACTTTGGGAGTGGGCGCCAGTGATCCCTTGCGAGAGTTAAAACTGTCGTTGTTAACGAAACTCGGCTTAAATAACGTCACACAATACCGGCTTTACAAGAAGAGCACGATTCTTATGCCCGAATTGATCGCGTTCGTACGCATTTTTAATATGAATAAGGGTAAGTTTGATTTTATTGTGTGACACTTGATTTTTGTCTTATAACAAGCTTATGAATGTCCTAAGTTCTTTCAAGGTTTTGTTTATTTATTTTAGGGAAAAACAAACAGTTATAATTCACATTGCATATATTAATAATACAAATAAACATGATTGATTCTAATTCTGACAAAACACAGAAAGTATTGATTTGCTACTCATACTAACTCATTTTATCACAGTTGGACAGAAAGAGACGTGATATTGTTGTAAACTTATTTGACTTTTTAATCCACGTCAGCTGTCAACTTTGATGACATCCGTAATGGTCAACAAATTGTCAATTGTCAAAAGTTCAACCACAAATCGGTAATTTTAGATGAACTAGAGAAATGGAATAATATCGGACTCCCAAGTGATCTGGTGTCGTGTGAAGAGTCCAGCGCGAAGGAAGTGGGTTCGGACATCGACGCACGCGCATACAAGTACTTACTGACGCGCTGTAACATTTTGATCTCGGCCTATAAGAAGCTGGAGGCGCACGACGCGGATACTCATAATAGGTATTCTTTTATAATAAATTTTTGTTTTACACTACATTTAAATTCATTTGAAAATATGACGTGTTGTTAACAAAGTTATTTTTTTTTCAGAAAAAATATAAACCTCTTGAAAGAATGTGAAGTGCAAATATTAGAAGGTGCCATCAAATATATTAATACGACTTTGGAAACGTTTCAACCGATAGCATAAACTAAAGTGTTTTTATTTCTCAAGCGACATCTTTCTCTCGTATTTATTAATAATTTATTATAAAAATATTGTGTTTTTTTTTTGCTTTAGCCAAATCATGTTCGACCGTGAAATTTCCAACACAATATTGAAAGCGTCCTCAACGTCTGTGTCGGTCAATTGTCACTTTGACAAATCGTCGCAAGGGATTGACAGCGGTTAATTGTCAAACGTCATTCTCTAGTTTATATAACTGTGGATATTTCTCATGTATGTTGTATAGGCGGGTGGTGTCAATTGTCATCTGTCATATTTGCAATTGACAGACGTTAAGTATGAAATGACACTTAAAATAAATCTAATTCTAGGAATCAAGTTTTAAATGCTTTTAATCCAATAACATTCTTTATTTGCAAGTGCAAAAAACCCCTAAAGCCAATAAATATGTCAAATGTGGGTCAATTAAAAAAAAAACATCTGGGTCAAGTGTGATTTTTTACTGTTTATATTATTATATTGAAAATACAATAGAATTACAGATCAGCATTTCGCGTACTGAGTAAAAAATTTATGTTATATTTTGTGAAAATTAAACTTTTAAGTGCAATATCTAATAAATACAGTATTTTAGGTTTGTATTGAATTTTTAAGTGTTTTTAATAAACGTGTTTTTTACGTTTGTCTTTTATTTCTTTCTTCTTAATTCACTTAAAGCTGTCTTGAAAGAAAATCTTCGAAATTCTACGCACCAATATAAGAAATCTCTTAATATAATATTAAGAGATTTATATAATACTAGCTTTCCGCCCGCGGCTTCGCCCACGTGTAATTTGGTTAAGTATATAGCGTTATTTAATGATCTCGACAGGGCTTTCTTTCACGGGCTAAAATCTTGTTACAATTGGAATTATATATAGCCTGTGTTACTCAGGGATGATGTAGCTTTACAGGATCGGATGATTCAGGGAAATTGAGGGCAACTTTCAAATTAACTTGCAGGCAATTACTTTTCTGACAATTTTATATTCTGATAGTCATCTTCTTATGTGGATGAGCTGATGATGGAAGGTAAAACTCCTCAGCGGTTAAGAGTTGAAAGAAAATTCTTACGAAGTTATGAGTACGAAATACGTACTTGTGAGGTTATTACTTATTAGCTTGACCAAATAATAAAAGGTAAACCTCATTAACGTTAAGGACGTAGGTGGAAAAATGGATGCGGACAAACGATAAACGTCTCTTCACTCGTTTCCTTTTATTTGTTTGTATAGGTAGTGTTCACTCAAAATAATCATAGGGTAAAACGATAATGAAAGTTTGAACTGCATGGTAGTCATTACACAATGGAGCATCTTAATACCGCCATGGATATACTTGGCCTAAGTAGAAGTTCTTTAAAAAAAACTAAGACTCAACCTCGCACACTCACTCACACAGCAACACCATTGCACACACTGATACACACACACACACACACTAAAATGTTCGCACTTCACATAGTTCTACTTGTTCATGTGTATATATATTTTTACTTATTTTTTTCTGTTCGTGTTTTTTTTTTTGTTATTCTTTTTTCTGATCTTAGATTCTATTTCCGGTTCTATATTTTAACCTTATTTTGGCTTTATTGTTAATCTATTTTTATTGTGTAAACTGTTTTTGATAAGCTGTATAGGTTTAAGAAATAAAAAAATAAAATAAATCTAGGTTGATGACGAATTTTATCAACGCCATCTATCGAGCACATTGTTCAACACTTCAACCGCGCCCGCGCGCACTGCGTTATTTGTTATTTTTGTTACCTCTCATAAGTTTTAATATTAAGATTAACTTATATTAGAACATATTTAACAATATATAACTAATCAATCAATATAAGTATTTAAAAATTTTGAAGCAGTGGTTGAAGTAAATTTTCAATTGACATAACTTCTTTTTCTCTTAACCGATTTTGACAAAATAAACTTTTGACAACGCTCCCAATTATATGTAATCCAACTGTGAAAACCGCGTTCATAACCGTTCAGTAGTTTTCAAGTACCAGACAGACAGACAGACAGACAGACAGAGAAGAATTCCAAAAAATTTTTTTTGGTTTCTATGACTCTTCTTTAATTGCTTCCTTTCAGTTTTTTGGAAAAATATTTAATGTACAGATTTTCGATTTTTACTGTCTTATTGTTAGTATAGATATGTTATTTGAAATCTAGAGATTTCAGATAACATATATAAAAACCCAGGTAACCTAAGCTATTAAGGAAGATTAGCTACACGACTGATTTCTGATACGATCATATGTAGAAAATGAATAACATTTTACTAATATTAAATAAAAATATTGTTTTCATCATAAAATTTATTCCAGTAGAAAAATTATCTTAAATAATATTTACACGATTGCTTAAATTAACTTAGTTATATTTAAACACGATCTTACTTTAAATTACATAATGTAACTAAAGACTTACATAATGTGTGAAGGAATAAAAAAATGAGGCGAAAGTTGAGCCCTAGGGCTGCCAAGAGCTACTCAAATCTGTCGATTGAGTATGTAATGTAATTACTTAAGTTAAATATAAATAATTATATACCTATTTCAAGACATACAGAAGGAGATATATTTTAATAAAAATAGAAATCCTCACAATACGTCTATAATGTTATTTACATAAATTATACTTATGTAGCTGAGAGCATGTCTTATGAATCACTGAGACAATGATTTTCATCTAGCTTAACCTAAAGTTTGCGAGTATTGAAAATTAACACAGAATCCCAGTATGAGTACTTTTAAAGAAAATGCATTGTGACACTTCATGTTCTGTTTTTTTGAAGACAAAATCAGCCTACAAGCTAAAATTATTTTGCCTACAGAACAAACAGAACCTTTACACCAGCAAGACGCCATGTTAAATAACTGTAGGGTAAACTAGTACTTTTAAAATATCAGTTCCTTGATCATCACTCGTATCACAATATGTGATCAGCTTTTAATAATACACACAGGCCTTTGTGAATTAATATATGCATTAAAAGTTTGTCAAGTACGTGCACACAAACTTTTTTATTATTTAAATAATGAAAAGCCCCACACAGCGTGGCCTTTAATACTACTTGGTAGTTTTATAAAAATTCACAAGCAACATTTACTTAATCCGCCCCTTGTGGGGCACATAGGCATGAAGGGGTGTTCTTCGTTCGCTCCTCCTCCAGCCGCGGGCCGCGACGAGCAACGCGACCAACAGCGCGGCTATCAGTAGCCCACACGACACAATCATGGCTGATAGGGCTGATGTTTTCATGCAGGTCTGGCCCTCTGCAGCTGTAGAAAATTAATAAGGCATGTGAGTTTCATGCCATTTCTACAAGTAATACGCCCTTGAGTAAATCAGTATTGTTTTATTCTTTGAAGATTTCTACGTATACGACAGTTACCCAATTGAATAGTTATTTCAGAATTCGATGACTTCGGTCTATGTTACATACCAGCCTTCGAAGACTCTTCGTCCTCCTCCCCTTCTTGCAAAACACGTAACGACTGAAAGAGAGAGATGTTCTCCGACAGTCGCGGCGCCACACTCGCGCTCTCTTCCACAGAACGACGTCGCACGCTCTTCATGTTACGCCAATGGCAAGGTTGAGACTGGTGAAACAGAAGAAATAATCAACATTATAAACAACATTCTGAACGCCTCCACTAACGACAGTTCATAAAATCTCTTGTGTGTCGTTGCCAGGAGTTTTTATGCAGGAGTTTTATCGTTCTAATGATTGAGAACTAAGATTGTTTATGCGCATTTATTTTATGACAAAAACCCCATTAAGTTGGTCGAACTTATATTAGTTATGATACAATATTTTAGTCATATTATACTTTTTAGTTGTGAACCTAATGTTAGTAGTCTTTATTAAAGCTACCACAGATTACAATAATGCCGAATATTATTATGAATACGGTGCTTACTATGTTAAAACTCACAGTATATTTTTCCCACAAAGCGATCACTTATGTACGACAAGCTGCAATAAATAGTTATTTATATACAAAGCGATGTACTCACAGGACACCTTCCGTGGCACATTCTCACATCACACTCTATGTAGAGAGCTGGTGATCCCGTGAATCTAAATGTTTTCATGTACGCATAGACCTGCGTCTCAAATACACCAGATTCTGACCACGAGCCTCGGAATCGGGAGATCAGCTTGTCATCAACGGGACATCTGGAAGATGGCGATACATTTTTTTAAAACATAAATACTTTAAGACAGAATAGAATTTCCAAACCAAATTTCCACGATTTCCTAAATATATATAATAATTTTGATGTGCAATTGATTCTTATATATGAAAACTGGCCTGCGACTTCTGTCACGTGGTTTAAATACAACAGGAATTGAACGGAAAATCGGTTTATAAAATAGCAGTACTGGTGAAATTTTCATATAAACTTTCACCAAATCCTTCAACACTTATTTCGCGATAAAAGTACGCGCTTCCCTAAAGTTTAGACTATCTCCATATCGAATTTCATCAAAATCGGTTCAGTAATAATCGTAATACATTTGCATTTATATTATTTGTATGGATGAAGCGATCTGAAACAATCCGTTCGCCTATCTTTGGTACCACAATATAAAAATAATGAACAATTAAATGGATTATTTAGATATACAAATATTTCAATAACAGTTTTAATTCTTGTCTTTTGATGCAAATGGCCATAACTACACACAGTGATTCATATATTAATAGTTGAATTGTAGTATGTTAACATACCCTAACTCATCAATGAGTTGAATCCGTTTAGCTGCACCGTTGTGAGCAAAACAATCGTTCACCACAATATCGAAGCCATCTGAAAATAGGAATTACCAATAGTAAAGATATACTCCCACAAATACATAGTGCAACGACTTCCAGCGAGCTTTCGTTTACAAAGTTTTTATCTTCTTGCTCATTTAGTAATTTATTAAAAGTTTATTTTTATAGAATAGATGGCAAACAAGCAGGAGTCACTATTAAGGTGAAGTCACCGCCCACAGACACTCAAGTGACTGGAAGCTCCTGCCTTGCCAGCTTTTAGAAATGATACCCTTTCTCTAAGTCATATTGGTTCAGAATGCAGTGCTATTTAAAAAAAATACTTTTGTTTTGTCTCAACCGAAAAACTTTGAAGGCTTATCCTAAACGAGTCTACGTCTTAAACATTAAGAATCAAACTGTTCGTGCATGTTAAACGTATTCTTTAAGGTATTTCCAATTCTCTACACGCATAAAAGCTCCCGATAGCACGCGCCATAACCCATATCCAGTTACCGTACGATACTGACACATTTCAACAAGCCGTTACAATTAATTTGACGGATCAATGAACTAAGAATAACGATACAAACACGCAATCTCGGCATAACAACCCGTTAATCCTCCGCCCTTGCATTGTAACAGTTGCGCTATTAAAAGCGGCGTTTTTTTTTTCATAGCAAGGGCACATTTTAAAGACCGTCGTGTTCGCATACATTTAACTGTGGTGGCGTGAATGCGTCGGGTTTTCCTGTCCCTTAAATATGGTGAGAGGAGCGATGCCGATGATTTTACTTGGTTACTGAATTGAATATACAGTGTTAATATATTTTTTCTAGGTACATTTGGGTGCACTGCAGTTTGCAGTTTTTAAGGAAGGTGTTATATTAGTCTAAAGAGCGATTTTCGATTACACGATCGAGAAGAGAAGCGTATATATGTTTGGGTTATTCAGGATGTGATGTAACTTTTGTGGTTGCATGATTAACATTCTATCGTTTTAATTATTTCAATAGCTACTTCAACAAGTAACCATATTTGACACCTGTTTTTGTAGCTATTCGCAGATCTTATAGCAAGTAAATCGTAGGAAATGGTTAATAATCTGTAATAATATCTTACCATAAGCACTTCTCATATATATGAGTAAGGTCAAGGGGTCGCCTACTCGTACTGGACCCGAGACTCGAGCACCAGTAGCTCCGTAGCCAGACCGAATCTCCATGTAGCATTCGGGGGGTTGCAATGTGAATACTACGGGATTTCCTGTAGCGACCCTAAAAAGACGAAGACATTTTAAAAATGGAACAGTTGTCATGTAAAAGGCGCTAACCTATTTCCTACATCTCTGACATTAGAAATACTACTTATAACATAGTGAACTCGCAGATTGCTAGTGTTGAACTTGAAGAGTCTTACCATTATATTTTTATGTATTACTTGGGTATGTAGATATATACATTTTTAAATAAAGATTTGAATAAAATCATATGTAATACTTTTGAAAAATTTTAAAAGTCAAAATATATTCATCCATTAAGGTACATAGGACCATTTGAATCGTCTTAAATCTAAGTGATTCTACGCCTGTTCGTACGCGACTAAGCTGAGAAGAAGCAGGCAAGAAACTCGGCTTGGTTGTTTTTTTTTTATGGAAACGATCCCAGTACACTTTTTAAGGCAAGGGTAAGCTGATTCATTCCAAAACTTTTTCACCATCAAAATAATCTGACAATTTATAAAATGCTTTTTCTAAAAGCTTTGGTTTTTGACCTTTTTAAATTGACTTACTTACAGAGAAAACAAATTGATTGGGGTTTTATTGGAGGCGTATACATTACCCTTTAAATGAATTACCAACTTTATGGAGCCTAATAGTGCCATATAATATACACACCAGGTCATAATGCCAAAGTGACAGATATATTTGCTACTACTGATAAACTGTATATCATTCTGACATATCTAACAAATAATTGTTGACCGTACCGGAATCAAACCGTTAAATCTATTGTAAAAGTAAAATTTAAATAAAAATAACCAAACAAAAAAGCATCGACCCGATTTCCACGTAAAATTTTTCAAATAAACATCTTGTAATTTAGCACTAAAGTAACACGAATGAAAAAATAACTTCACACTCTTAAATTGTACTTTCTAGGCTAATGCAAACAAATCAATAAAAAAATTAACGTAAAATTTGAACCTTGGCAATATAGGCTCTACTTTCACTGCACGATTGGTTCCAACATTAACTTTGTTTTATTGCACCTAAAATCTCATGTTAAGTAAATAATTGTATCATTTTACCGAACTAAATTTCACGAAATCTACCATTTCAGTAAGAATAATAATATTAGTTTGACTATTTATAGCATAAAAGTATTGTATTGTACAAGGTCCATATGAACCTTATTATTATTATGTTTTTTTTTCTGTATGTAGCATATATTTGCTGAAAATAAGGTAAAATTTCTAATTGATATTAAGTCTCAAAAGAATTGAATGAACCATAAGAATTTTGTTTTATAGAAGCTGGAAATTCGTGAGTGCGTTGCTGGCCTTTTGAAGATACGATTTTTAAAGAAAACTAAAAGTAATCTAACCATGTTTAAAACCCCTAGTGGTTTATTGATACCTGGAGAATACCTGTAGCCATGAATGCTCATACAGCTTCAAATTGAACGTAACGTTAAATCCATCATAACTGTAAGTCTACTCACTCGACATCGAGAAATGGAAAAGTGACAGTCTTCCAAAAGTCATATCCATACTCGCATGTAACTTTGAAATGCTCATCCAGCTCCTCCTCAATCAATGAGTTGTACTGCACGGTTATTGTGTTCCACATCAGGTTCTTCTACGACAAACAATTTCTTTACATATAATATTTTATTATAATAATGCTCTTTAACCAAGTCTCAAAAAACTAAGACTCAACGTCGCACACTCACTCACACAGAAACACCATTGCACACACTAATACACATACACTTAAATGCTCTAATTTACATAATATACTGCACTTGTTCATATGTAGATATATATTTTTAATTTTTTTTTCTGTTCGTGTTTTTTTTTGTTGTATAATTTTTTTCTGATCTTGGATTCTATTTTCGATTGTATGTTTTGACCTTGTTTTGGCTTTGTTTTTGATCTATTTTTGTTGTGTAAGCTTTGTGGAATAAGCTGTATAGGTTTAAGAAATAAAAAATATAAAAAAAATCCTAATCGCTACTTGGTGATTTAAAGGAGTGGGTTTCTTCTAGAAAATTGTGGAGTCATTCATAAGTTAATATCAAATCTTTTAATTTAAGGACCATTTTGACTCGTCTTAAACCAGACCGTCCAGACTGTCTGTTTGTACGCGTCTTAGCTGAGAAGAGGCAAAAAACTCAGTTTGTTTTATTAGAGACACACACATGATTTTTGTTAAACCTATAGAAAATGCTCACCGTAGGATTTTTCTTGGTCTCATCGTGTTGTCCATTCCTTCCAAGTGTACCACATCGGTTCAGCTGAATATAGAACTCATAGTAGTCACGCCCTGAACCATTTATATACATGCAGTCTGGGTCGTAAGAGTAACCTGAAAATATAACTTATGTAATCCGTTATAGCTCTATATCACAAATACTCATTTCATACTGTTTAGATTAAAATTTTATTAATACAGTAGAATAAAAAGCTTTTATGGTAACTGATTTCGATGTTGTAATAAAAATAAACTGCTGTAACTATGATCTCATAAGAAAATCAATACTTCAGCATCTATAAGATTCACATACAAAATATTTATTTATTTAACACTTTATCGCACTTAAACACTAGACAAATGACATTAACAGATGTTAGAACATATAAGAGCAACGGGCGGCCTTATCGCTAATAAACGATCTCTTCCAGACAACCCACACGATAAAAGAATACTTAAAATATAATAAGACAGGTGCAAAGGGTGTGAAGTATACAAAAAAATAATAATAATAATACATAAACAAAACACAACATACATTGAAATAAGAAAAACCGAAAAATATCCTAATTTAAATCTAGAATTATAAATAAATATATATATAAAAATATGTTAACTTAAATCCCACGAAATTTTATCTATTAACCATACGAGATTGTATCAAGAACCAGTCGCTGACACGTTAAGGATTTTTAGGTCACAATACTAACAAGACATGTGTTTAATTGTTCTCAACGCCTATTAAATTAAATTGAATAAAGATGTAATTTTGTCTCGTTGTGCCAAACAATGCAAAGTTATCTCGAAATTTTAATAACGGGAAAATCCACCGATACAATGATATTCACACATCAAATGGTTTATAGTCAATTCAGTATACAAATTGAAATTCGTTGTCAAGATTAACACAAAATTTTAAGTGTTAAAACTCACCAGCTGAATATACTAATCCTGAGAACGAGCCATTAAAACCGACTCTTATCTTCATAAAGTCATCTTGGCATTCAGCTTCGATGTCTGTAACAATAAATGTATATTAAAAAAAATTAGATGACGTTTTTCATATGTAGATATTTGAGATAAAAGATAAGAAGCCTCATATGTCTCTGTTTACAAAAAAACCATTTGAAAAACAGAGAAGAAAGAGCGCTTTATCTCAAGAGCCCAATTTCAACAGAGGTTAGTAAACAAGATCGATTTAAAGGAGTGTCGGAGAGTTTCTTGCCAGTTCTTCTCGTCCACTCTAAAAGTGAAGTCAAATTTTTATGCTTTTATTGACGATTCATAAGTGAACATATAAAAATATATAACAAACTCGGCTTAACAACATTTGGTTAGCTATGACTAGCAAGAGCCTTCTAAATATCGATAACATCATTATTCTTCCGGTTACACAACAATACGCCAAGTGGGAAATCCGCCGCTTACTCATCAAAACATCAAAGGTGCCTGGGATCTAACGGCCTCCAGCAAGTCAAACTCTTTAAAATTGTATGTTCAGAAACTGACAAACACGATCAGATAATAATTAATATGCACATAGGTTGTGTCTATTGACAGATATGTCCATAAATTATCTATGTTCCATGCTTTCGATAATGTTCGTGCCAAACCTTTTAAAAAAGTCTACTGTACTTGTCAAACTTTTGTCTGATTTATCTTTGTCTTTAATTGTTAGAGGTGGCTTATATTCACATATAAACAGGGAAAAAAATGCTAAAAAGTCCTAGCGAAAGAAAATTGAGACGAGCAAATATATACAAAAGGGTATTGCTTCTTACTTTTCTTTCTACCCAAAGCACAGTAATACAGATGACAAAAATAAAAAAATAGGGTTAAAACATAGATTTTAAATTTGGTACTTACCAAGTAGGTTAAGTCTTTAATTACGAATTCTAAAAAACGAATGTACAATTTTAAACGTTTTTTTTTCATATTAGTCTTAAAACTTACACTGAACCCGACTGCCATTTGTTCTCTGCCGCCTGTACTCCCTCTCCCAGGCTGGAGGCTCTCGCCAAGCAGCCTCCGAAGACGGCGAACGAGGCTTGATGCTCACCGGGATGTAACTGTTCTTGTCCGATAGAAAAACAACCTGGTAATAATTTCCCTTTGTTAATTATAATAGTTTGTATACTCCATACATTTGTGGTATTTTATATAGTACCCACTTACGCTAAATAATCAAACAGTTTGAGAAACATAATTTAAAACTAAACGTTTAATATACTCAGTTGTAAAACTTAATAATTGACTTATGGGTTAATATGTTAATTAATTAATGTCTTAATAAATTTTTATATATGTCTATTGCTATAATAATTCACTATTTAATAGTCTCATTATCATATTGTAATTGCTACAATAATATTTATAATGGTGAAAGCCTTTAGCTCTACGCAATACTCGATTACATCGTAATTTTACCAATTAAGATCTATAGATATCTGCCGCTTAAAACACGTATAAGGCAATCGGTAATTTTTCACATTTCCCGGGAGTGTACATGCAACATGGTTGCGGAACACTGATAGCCCTGAGATAAAGCCTCTTTAACTACCTCCTTCCTGCAAGTGCGACTTCTGACTACCTTCTATTAATGTACTACCGTACACTTTTAAAACATCAATTTATTTCAATTATTCATATAAAGCTAAGGATAATATCCAGCTTAGCCTTGCTTCAAAAAGTGCACTGGGATCAGTACCAAATCAAGCTGAGTTTCATGCCTGCTTCTTCTCAGCTTGATCACGTACGAACAGGTGTATAATCACATAGATTTAACACGCTTCAAAATTGTCCTATGTACCTTACTGAATAAATATATTTTAACTTGGACTTTGAGTAATTACACTTAGAGTATTATATATAAAAATGTATGCCTAAACCCCATTTGTGAGACCATAACGAAAGATAAACATCCATTAGATGAAATGAAATATTTAAAAGCATTCAAGAATGTTGTAAATTGCATCCATTACGTACAAAACAAATGTAATGCACCATTTCACTGTCACGACGAGTTTTGCAAAAGGTATATTTGGTGGGTAAGTGTGCCGCGGTCGCTCGGCGGTCTCACGGCGGTCTCACATTATAAAAATTAGGCCAATTGTCGCCACTCTATTACCAATAAAATCAATTTTCTCGTACGTGCAAATTAACCGAATTGAGAACATGGCAAAGTACAAACGCCATAGTTAAATAATAATTTAACTATGGAGTTTGTACTTTGGCTTAGATATTTATTTGTTAACTAAGTTAAACTTATTTTTTTTTATTAAATGTGTCCCCAAACATTTTGCGAGCTTAAAAAATAACAATAACTTATGTAATCATTACACTATAAGGAATACACAAGAAATAATTATCTACACTTTATTATTACAAGCTGTGGCAAAACATGTATGGATGAAGACATATACAAATGTTTATTATTACAATGATTCATTCATTTTGTGGGTTTCCTGGAGGATATCGCTTATCAGCTATAAGACCGCACATTGCTCTTATATGTATTTACTCCTTCTATTTGTGAATAAATAATTAATTTAACGATATAAACGCGAATTTATTATTATGGCATATCGGATGATTTACAGCGATGACTTGCTTGCTTGACTTAAAAAATTGGAGTATATGAATTAAACTGTCTCAAGTTCCCATTTAATTGTTTTACGTGTAAACCTAGTTTTATTATCTCATAAGTTTATTGTTTTAAATGTATTTAGCACATAGGATGTCTGGGGACTGATATAATAAAATAAAAATAAACAAATTCAATTATTTCCGTGTCATAATGAATTGTCTATGTAATCCACATCAACGCTTAGTGAGATTATCAAATTGTAAAAAAGGAAGTGCACGCGGCGGAATTCATTCTAATTGTTAATAATTGCGATTTTATGGGAAGGGAAATATATGTAGGGCAGATAATGCTTGCGTGCAATGTAAGCCGAGAAACAGCTATTTATCACACCGCCGCCGGGTCAAAGATGCATATCTTGATCACACTCATAGTAACATACTATTCTCACGATCACAACGCACCTGCGTTATCACATATCTGATACAGTTTAGCACAATTCGCAGCGAGATTTCGCTTAACCTTTTATGCAGCTCAAATATTTTTAACACTTGTGCGAGCTGGATTCTACGATGTCTGTGTTAAATCTCTTCAAAAATATAATTCAGATGTTCCACTCTCATGCGAGGTGCATGATAAAAGTGTGTATGCGATTTGTAATTTGTTATTACACTTAATTTTTCAGGTAACAAAGCGATCGGCCATTTGAACGTCTTTATCAATTGCATATTGACCACTGTTTCCAAATTTTGAATAATTATTCATATATAATTTTTTTATGTGTGATAATATACGGTATGAAATATTTATTATTATATAAGTATATATACCACGCTTTGTTCAAATATAACTATTAATACAGTCACTGTACTTTAGTGAAGACGATAATTATCTACATTATAGGCAATTAGGGTCAAGAAAGTTTTTCAGTTATTGTACTCATCAGTCTTTAACCTAAAAAAACACTATACTTGAGTGAATTTATTAGGAGAGGTGGCTCTCGTCTTCCCTAAGAAGAGTATTAGTCATTAGTCGTCATCAGTGATCGTCATCAGTCTTATTACTTTGCACCGCACCCTTCGCACCCACAGTAGTAGCAAAAGAATTGGTTAACAAAAGGTAATACTCGCGTTATAAGACAAGGCAAAGTCAATTGTCAAAGATGAGTTCAGAGTCTTGACATTCGAATGTCGCAAATATTCGAAATTTGAATTAACAACTTAATTAGAAAAAAAGGTATTAATAATAATGTATCATGTTTAATTACCTTCAGAGATAACGTATGGTGTTATTGTATTTACATTGCATAAGCAACCGGTGGCCTCCCATTGAAGCCGTACTACGGGCTTGTGTAACATGTAACTCGAGCATGAAATACTTATTTTTTTGAATATTTTTATGGCAAAAAAATATGATTTAAGTTTTGTGTACTTTTCTTTTAGATTCACAAATATGCTTCTGACGCTGTTAATCGCATAGTCCATGATAAATTGTGTTTCTTGTTATGTGTATGTTCAATGCTTCTTTAAAATTACTTTAACTATATAAACTTACCGGATCCTGCTCGCTTCCATCAGGTTTAAGAGCCAGTCGCGTTTGATTCTGAAATAAAGTAATAAGCATTTGATATACAAGATGAGTTATTCAATAATAATTTTAAAGTGAATACTTTGTAATCTAGTTTTATTCAGAGACATTAATTTATAACATAATAATTTAAAAAGTCAAAAGTGGCAAAGAGCCCAAAATACGGAATTTCCTATTTTTTTTTAATTAGGACCTCTTTACCAGAGACACAGTCTATTTCAGAGGGAACAAATTCAAAGATGGAGGAGAAAATATTGTACTTTGACTTTTTCATTCAATTATTATTAGCTAGCAACTCTGATTTCAATGGAATAAGAGTGAAGTTAAATAAATGTTAGAAGTATTAGATTCCAAAATGATAGTTCACTCATGTTCTAATGCGCTGCTTTTGGCCAAAATAGTAACATTAATCAAGGCTTTTAATCAATATTATAATTTATAGTATAAGTATTAATATTTAAGTGTGCATGTATTTTTTCTCATGCACTTTTAGATCTTGTGGTGGTTGCCACATTTTTATCAAGGTGTGAATAAAATATAAAATAGCCATTCAACTCACCTTCCTTGTTAGAGGCCTTGTGGGTTCTTCGCCTGAACCTTCGTGAAGTTCAGCGGACAGTATACTGTCCGTTGATGATTCTGATGAATCTAACGATTCTTGCGATATTCGTGATAATGATAGAACATCCTGTAAATATGTTTTTATTAAAGAGATTCAATTGCTAATAATAATATAATGTTTGATACTTATGACTCAGTTAGTGATTATATTTATTGTTATATACTTTCTATACAATTTACCGTAAAATTATATGCTATTAATAATATGACAAACATGCATTTTAAATTACATATAATAAACTACTCACATTAAATAAAACAAGACTGCATACGATAATCAACCTGAAACCAAAAAAAAAATTGTTATTTATATAAATCTATAGTATCATGATACATGGCTATAAAAACCAAAGCAACGCGAAGCAGCTAATCACAATTATTAAATAATTCTTAACCATTTGCGATCCCCAAAACCTGTTCTGCATCGAAATCCAGCTAAAACATTACGGGATTCCAATTAGTTGGCTATTCCTATATTACTCACGGGTCGTGAACAATTTGCAGCAAAAAAAAACTAATGTAACAAAACGTAAAGTAGCGAAATGCGTAGGTCGTGATGCAGACATTTTGAATATTCATAATGACAGGTCAAATGACATAGGTACGTGTCCAATTGCTTGCAAAGATAATTTTGTTTTTGATTTAAATTTTTCTATTAACCGTTACAAACCACAGTTTATTCTATATTAGCTGTAATTGAACGGTAGTGTTTTGTACATATATTTTTTTGCATTAAAAGCGTTTTTCAATCTATATTTGAAATGATTGAATGCAATACAAATCAGATACAGATCGAATCGATTTTGTCGGGAATTAATCTCAGTTACCGCAATGACAGCTTATAGGGCGTAGGTAGCAGAAGTAAATATAATCAATTTGATTTATAATTTAAAACTATTCACTTAAGCGTTACATTATATATAAAGGTTCTACTTTATTACGGTTCTAAACCGTAATAAAATTTCAAAAAATATTGAAAAACGGCTATAATTATTTCTCGAGTTACTTTAGATATTACAATATTCATTGCGTACACCATTAAGTACGCAACGGATATTGTAATATCTTAATTTGTCTCCCATCAAGCTAAATTAACTAAAATCCCATTGCAATATACAAAGAAACTGTCCAAATGAATTCTGTCACGCACTTCTTCAAGTATCCCCGCACGATTGCATAAAGATTATGGCTTAATGATAATAAACATTTACAATAAACTTCCCAGAGCGGTCCTCGACCCCTGCCCATTCAGGCGTAGCCTGAGTATCCTTAATGTTAGGAAAATGTAACATTTACTTCGAAAAAGTCAAATCCAAAACAGACGTAGACAAGTACTTATGTATATTAAGTATCATACAAATTGTCTATGATCAACAATATGTCTGTAACAGCTCATATAATTATTTTGCTAAATGCTATACAAGATTTATCTCTTATATTACCCGGCAGACATACCAACGATTTTGAAGCAAGCATCCGGATCATTCAGAGTAAATTAATCGCATCAAATTGAACGCTATCCGTATCGGTTTATAGTTAACTTCGTGATCAAATTGTTCCCGTTAGTCATTGAATTGTTTTAAATGTCGGTCTACGTAGACATTTTATGTTATTGAAGTTTCAAAAAAATAAAATTCACGACCTTTTTGTATACTCCAGCCGGGATGTCTTGTTAAGAACACTGCCTAAGCCATCCATAATAAAGTCTCAACTATACTTCCAATAATTTGCTTATTTCCTGAGATACACAATTTAGTCTACTTTCTGATTTTAAATAAAAATAGATACAAATAATTTAAAAAAGCAAGATAATATCGCTTTCATATGAAAAGTATTTTTAGCTAATAGATAAAATAGAGACGTAATTTAACAAACGACTTTGTTGACGGTGATTACTTATTACATAAAGCCTTTAAATTCAAAAATTTAAAAATAACTGTAACTTTTACCACGCCTTAACCTAAAACTCATCCATCCATTGGTCGTTAGTTATTGTTAAAACCCATTTTTCATATGAAATTAAGCGCGTTGAAGTCTTTTCTACATACTTGGCGTTCTAATACCCCGTATATCAATCGTTAATATTGCGTTTACGTACGCATTTTAGTGTTATAACAATACAATTTCTATATAACCTTCATTATTTCTATAAAATTAATCATATTTATTTAATGACCATACGAAAAGATGAAGCTAAAATGTATATAAATTCAGAGGTAAGAATGTATTATTGTTTAGATTTTATACACATTTTAATAATGTGTTCTAATAATGGGATGATATTTAAACAAACATGACCTTAGCCTGTTTCCTAGAACATCGACAATTTGGACGACCTTTACGCTTCCTTCAATTATATATTACAAGGGCATCAATTATAACAAAAGTTGGGCAACCGGAAGTCGATATTTAAATATTATGTAGAGCTCCACTATTATGAAATATTAATTAGCGTACTCAATATTTATAAATAAATAATTAGAAAGAATATTTTTCAACTTTAGAGCTGACCGTCAGCGAGACTTCAGACTAATCACACGATAAGCTATACAAATACTTAAAAAAAATATGAAAGTGGTTTTCAAAGCTTTAGCAGCAAGATTTTCTTACTTTAATTTTTAATTAATGAGATAACTAGGTTGCAGACAATTTATCTGATGGCAATAGTCCTAAAGTGAGAAAGACTAGCGTTAGCTGTAGGAAGTAATAATATATTACTTAATTTACATTATTCAGGGGATAGACCCAAGGTATTGTTTTAGTCAGTATTGCGGATGATTTCCTTATTCTCTTGAGGATTTTTCATGTTTTGGTGGTATTCAAATTTTGAAGAGGTGCGGTACCTAAAATCATAAACGCCAATGACTGTGGTCGACAGCGGAACGCACCGTTAAGCGTCTCAACACGGGCCACGGCATATGACATCGCTTTACACCTCTTATAGTCACTATAATTACCAAAGTTACTGTACTATAAACAAACAAAATGTTTTATTATTTTAACACAAACCATTGACAATTTCAGTTTTAGTTATAATTAAATAAAAAATTTGCTGTTTTTTTTACTACTATTAAGAAAAAGAAGCCGTAGGGATTGTGTGATAAAATAACAGTTTTATAACTGTCCCTTTAAAAAGTTTATATCTAAATTATTGTTTTCCTTAAATCAAATAATTTTTAACACCATTTGAGTGGCTATTGAAGAATCCTTAATGTCCTGTCTCACCTTGAATAAAGTACGAGTAAATTTGAATAAAGTCGTATGTTTAAAAGGAAAAAAATATTGATCCATACAAAACATATCAAACTATATAGTATAAACGTTCGTTCCTAAATTCCGAATTTGTAAATTAAGAAACACAGACAACCGTAGACATACCAAGAAGAAAGGTCGCGTCAAAAATGTTATATTCGGAATTGTTGAAAGCAAATAATCATCGCGATTATGTCAATCAAGCGTAGCGGGGTCACAGAACTAGTACAAATATAATTTTATTCGCAAAACTTTTAACTGCATCAGCCACCATTCAATTTGCATTTACTGTTTTTGGTACTGTTCGTTATTTTGATTATTCAATGGTTGTTAACCAGAAACATTTGTGTTTAGTCTCCTTTAAAACATTCTCTTTAAACTTATTTATGTAATATATTAAATAGGAAAAATGATTTTTAATTTTTTAGAGAAATATTTCATTTTAATCATCTTGAGTTCGACATCGAATATGATGATGTAAGGTTTGGTTAGTAATCAAAAATATTAAATGAATAATAAATATAAAAAATATATATACATATATATAAAACAATTGTTTGTAATTCAATTACTCATAACTAGAAACCTTGCCAAATAATAAATGAAGGTTGTTTGTATTTAATACGTACGTAATTAAATATTAACGATTTTTTTGTACAAAATGCCCACATCTCAACCAAAGAAATATAAAGAAAAAAAATCTACCAAAATTAGGCAAATACACGGTGCTTTTAAATTGGACGTAGTCCTTTTAAAAAAAATAACTGTAGTCTCTATATATTATATAAACTCACAATATAAACCAATCTTAAAAATGCATCAAACAAAATTATAAACACTCTACTTACTTAGTATTTAGCACCATTTTGCACAAACACAATCACACATTACACTACACCGATTAAAAGTTCTCGCACCGCGTTCGTGTCTGGTCAGCGGCTGGTGGATGAATGATGACCGCAACAGCCTCCGACTGTCTTTGATGCAACCTTTATTGTTTGCAATGGCAAAAGGCCTCAATCTAACAAGATCGCGCTCCAGTGTAAGCTATACTTTCAAATAGCTGCACATTTCGAGGCTACCCATAATACTAAAGGTTATTTTTTCTTATTTTTATATAATATAAATATTGAAGCATGGTGTATTGATTGCAGATAGTTACAACCGTGCTGTGAACCATGCTTTAAAGGATTGGCGGAGAATTTCTTGCCAGTCCTTCTCGTCCGCTCTACGCCCTTGATTTGGGAACTGGTTGCAATTACTAATAATACAATTATATACAAATAAAATAAGACCAAAATACGATCGCAACATATACATACATAACAAAAAGAAAGAAAATTGCGGAAAGCTTTGTTATAAAGATGTCTTGATATTAATTAAACCGTTTTAGATAGTCAACTTTGATTTGACGATTAAGTAACACCACTAAACAATATCTCACGCGTTTTTGTTTGTCGTAAAAACTGTCAAATTACAACTAGTTTTGTTTGATCATTCCCGATTCAAAGCGAAAACAATTCGTTCGCTTTGTGTGGACAGGTTGTCTAATACGTTCCAATTGAATTTGGGATTTTTTAAATTACATTTTAAAGCTTCTAATTACATGGAAGTTGGGAGTAATCATCAATTATCTGCAGAATGTTGAATTAAATATACGAAACGTTCCAGAAATTAAGTATATATTTTATATTGGTATATTGACGAATGCAATACAATTTGTAATAATATTGAATTCTGTAAAACATCATTTAAAACAGACACTACTTAATGTACTTAAAAACAACCATCGATTTAGTGTTTGATAATAATAAAAAAAAACTACAAACAAATTATCCAAATGTGTGTTATTTCAAACACAGCACAATTTAATATCCGATCCACACATATGTAATTTATTCAATTGCCATCACTCCAGTGCCGATAAATTTCTCCAATTTATATATTAAATTGATTAATATCAGGAAAGATGTGATTGCTATTACTGCAATGGTTAGTTTCATGGGTCTGAAAATACATTTAGAAGTTTATATATAACTAGCTGATCGCGACAAACGTCGTTTTGCCAAAAAAAAAAATAATGTCTCTAAAACTAGATGTTGGCCGATTCTCAGACCTACTCAATATGCTTAGAAAATTTCAGGAGAATCGGTCAACCCGTTTCGGAGGAGTATGGAAACGAAAACTGTGACACGAGACTTTTATATACTAGATAATAATAATTAAAAGTATAGTTAATATAATATTCCGATTTCTCATGAATCAGACTACTAAAGGCAAATGTATTTAGTCTTGCTTTTTTATTCATTCACACTTTGTTGCATTAAAACAATAGAAGTTAATTATGTTAATAGATATTAGTACGTATAACAGCAACGGGCGGCCTTATCGCTAAGCAATCCCTTCCAGGCAACCCACAAAACAAAATAATACTAATAATACAATGGGATTGGTGCAAGAGGTGAGAAAAATGCAAAAAAACAAAACAACAAACTTTACATAAAGTAATACTGAAAAGAATAAATAAATTTAGTCTAAGCATAAACTACCATCAAAGAAGTGTTTTCTATAAACTTCTATATTTTTTCATTAGCTATGGAAAATTGGAAGTCGTAACCATTTATATAGATTTATATAAGTCAATATATATCTATATAAATAATATAATATATAAATAATAATGTCGATAAATTACTGGTAAATTATCAAATAAACAACGAACGAATATTTTGTATGAGAAGAACGTATATCTTGATGCAACAGGTTACACTAGAACAACATTCGGATTAGTTTTTTTTTTTTTCGAGCAATAGAAAATAAAAATCATTTTCCTCAAACTCATTACATTAAAAACAAAATGAGACCAACCCGTCCGCGTTGTGAAAGTAAATAGCACTCCACAGTGTATAATATATAAGTTGCATATAACAATATATAAGGTAGTATATAGCCACAGCCGTGGTCGTCACTGAAAACTGCAACAGTTGAACCAACTCCCTCAACACTCGTAAGGTTTTACTTGATTCCTGAAAAATTCAACACTTTTACAAAACACTTAAAAAAACATGCACAATAACGAATGATATATATAATTTATAATAAGTTAAGTAGAATATATATATATATATAACGAGGGGAGAGAGCTCCTCTATAGGGCTACCGCCAACCTCACTACTCTGTAGGGTTATTTTTGAAAGGTGTAGGTAGCATCAGCATGGCCAACATCACGGTTGAGTCGGTCATAATAACCACTTATTTAAAGAAACACTTCAGTGATAGTTTCCAAGATTTATATTTCACTATTTGAAGAGAGGTCCGTTCCGTACAACGGCCTGAGCGCGACTGTGTCGTGCGGTTTTTTTTTTTTTTTTTGGAGGGGGATCTCGCTGTTGGCCAGGAGGCCTTTACAGCTCAGCTCGGGCTGGTTGGCGAGCTTAGCTCAGCCGTGACAAATTTGGTTTGCCGTGACTTGCGCAAGGGCGTCTCCTGTGAGACTCGGACCTCGGCTTGGGCTGTCACGGGGGGGACTAGCCTGAGGGGCTGGACGGAAGCTCACTGTAGGAGTGAGCGACACTTGAAACAAGGGACCACGCCTTCGCCGGCGAAGGCGGTTTTTAACCCTAGCTCTCCTATCTGATTGTTTGGCCGCGCGGGCGGCATCTAGTGTGTTATTAGCTACAGTAATGGGATCGTCCGGATCCATTAGGGCGTGTCGAGGCCTTTTTTGTCTATTTTTGTACTGTGTCTTGCGTACCGGGTACGACGTGTATTTGCGCACTAAGGGGTTGGGATGGTTTTTAGCCTTGTCAAAGTAGCGGGTCGACGCTTCCTTCATCCATTGGGCTATGGTAGGGAGTTCTAGGTCGTAGTGGAGGTCTACGTTTCTCACATACATGGGCGCTCCAGTTGCTATTCTGATGAACCGCATTTGGATCGCTTGCAGTTTGTGGATGTTGGTGGGAGCGCAATGCGCGAAAACTACGCTTGCGTAGGTCATGCATGGACGGACACATGCTTTGTACAGGGTAACCTTGTGTCTGAGCGACATTTGGCTCCTTTTGTTGAGAAGAAAGTGGAGTCGGGACAGGACGAACGCGGCCTTATTCCGAACTGCGGTAGTGTGCTTGTTGAACGACAAGCCTCTGTCTAATGTGACACCTAGGTATTTAATCGTCTTGCGCCACGGGATGGTTTTACCAAATAGAGTTAGCTCTTTCGGTTCTTGATAGTATTGATTTTCCCGGTTATTGCGAGTGAAGATGATCGCACCGCTTTTCTCCGGGTTAATATGAATACCCCATTTCCGAAACCATTCCCCTAGGGTGGTGGCTGCGGATTGGAGTCGGTCTACGATGACCCGCCTGTCTCTGTTGGAAGTGTACAGAGCGGTGTCGTCGGCGTAAAGAGCTAACTCTACTTTAGGGGTTCGAGGAATATCGCTAGTGAATAGCGAAAATAGGAGCGGCGCGAGGACTGAGCCTTGAGGGACTCCGGCCTTTATGGGTCTTGGAGAGGAGAGGGTTCCTTCTACGCGATAGCGAAAGGAGCGCTCGGACAAGAAATCGTGTACAATACGAATTAGTCTTAGAGGCACTTGGAGGTGATAAAGCTTGTAAATCAAGCCGTTGTGCCAGACCTTGTCGAACGCCTTCGCTATATCGAAGAAGAGGGCCCCCGTGGGCGTTTGGCGTTTCACGGCGCAGAGTCCAGAGAGGACGTGCTCCGTGATTCGGTGGACTTGGTGGACGCAAGAGTGGGCTGGTCTGAATCCAAACTGCTCGTCGGGAATAAGGCCGTTTTCGTATGCGTAGTCGGAGAGGCGTATTTTGACTACTTTCTCATACAGCTTACTCAGCGTGTTGAGAAGACTTATGGGGCGGTAACTAGATGGGTCGTTACGGGGCTTGCCTGGTTTGTGAATGCCTATCACAATTGCCTCTTTCCACTGCGCCGGGAAGGTGCAGTTTTCAAGGAGGCAGTTGAAAATGGCTACTAGAAGGCATATCAGGTGGGGCGGGAGGCATCTAATCACTTTATTTGAGATTCCGTCTAGACCTGGCGATTTCCGAGGGCGCGAGCCTCTAATAAGGGCTTTGATTTCGTCTACCGATGTTTTAGGGAGTGGATCGTTCGGAAGGGGCATGGAGACTATTCGTTCCACTTCGCGGTTCACCTGCTCAACATGCGTTGTGTCAGAGTGCTCTAGGTTGGGGGTGCACTGCTCGTCGAGTTTGACTGCTAAGCACTCGGCTTTTTCGTCGTCGTCAAAGGCGTCGGGCATGTTTGGCCGCTTGAGAGGCGGCATAGAGGTGAACGTGTCTATTTTACGGGATTTTGCTAAAGACCAATAGGCCGTGTGCGAGGGGGTTAGTTCGCTAGTGAAGCGATCCCAGCGTTCGTTTCGAAGTTCGCGCATTCGTTCTTTGACTGCGCGCTGCACTGCGCGTAGTGCTCTGCGATTGTCAGGCGTCGGCGCCTTGCCGAACGCGCGCGTGGCCGCATTCTTCTCGGTCAACAGTCGCCTAGCGTCTGGCGGAAGCTCCCAGCGTTGAGTAAACTCATCTGGAATCATCCGGGACGCTTCGGCAACCTTGGACTGAATGTGTCTGGTGACCGAGGAGATAGCGGCCAGCGCTTGGTCGGCAGAGACGAGAGCGTCGGGAATGCTGTTGAGTTCGGCAGCGTCCACGGGCTTGAGGGCCTCGCTTAGCTTTTGCAAGTCGAGGATGGGTTTGAGCCTCCTCTCAAAGGTGTCCGGTGGTCCGAGTTCGTAGTGGACCGGGAAGTGGTCAGAGTCTAATTCTTGTAGCACCTCTACGCTCCGCAGCTGGAGTGCTACGTTTCGCAGAGCCGCTACGTCCAAGACATCGGTTGAGTGTCGTGCGGTTACAATGCGACCCTATTTATAGTGATCTAGCACTTGTTTACAAAGACGTCGTATTGAAATAATAAAGATGACATTTCACAGAGTAACAAACGTAAAGTATTCAACTTATGTGTTTAAACTTATTTTAGGACAATTAAATGATGTTAAACTTAATTTTTCTAGTTAATTTAAGACTAATTGTTGTAGTTGCGCCGATATATATAAACTTGTTCTACTTGAACGAGGTTTTATAAGCGTTTAAGCCTTAGACAAATTGACAATAATTTTATAATTATTTATTAAGTAACTAAGAATTTTAAATTTATTAGGTATATAACTTAATAAACTATGGTAGTTATATAGATATATATACCCATTTGTCTAATGTTAAAACGGTAAAGCCGAATGTAAAGCATATATAAAACCTCGTTCAAGTAAAATTAAAATGTTACACAATTAAAATTAGCCCCTTACAGATAATAATCACGAGTACATTTTAATTAGCAATAAACAAACATTGCGCTCTGATAGCCTTGTCAATATTGCATTTAACTAGCAAGCTATATATTAGGGGCCAATCCTGTATATATAATACTATATTTTAGGATGATTTTGTTAGTTATTAGTAATTGCGCAAGTAAAAGTCGATTGGAGCAATAAGCTGTCTAAACTCACGTGTTATTAACCCATTACATATAGGAAAAGCTGTAAACTGAGCAACCCACAGAGTTTCCCTAACGTGGGTTCAAGAGCCTTAAATTGTATGAATATGTAGTAAAACGTACCAAAAATATCTGTGACAAGCTTGACAGCAAAAACAGTTTATACAAATTGACGATCTTATTAATTACGAGTATGTATCTACTACGTAATATTTCGTTTTTTATAACATAAGACTAAAACGTTCGTTGATAAACTTTTTAACTGATATTTTAAATCCTTTAAAAACCCACGTTACGTTTTAAGTTGTAAAATTTTATGTCAAAATACCGATCCTATCGTTATTCACGATGTTCACATACGAAGATATGTTCACGTTTTGTTTTTCCTATGATCATGAAGATAAGGCTGCTAAGTTAAAAAGTACCCTCTTTTGGTAATCTCAGGATATACATATGGCGATTTAATTTATCCGAAATGTACTTTAGTTAAAATCTACAAGAACTACGCTTGAACTATTATTATTACATGTAGTATCAACTATGGACGACATTTATATATTGCGATGACACACAATTTTTTTACATATTCTAAATATGGGTCACACTACAAACAGAGTCTCTCTTAGAAGCCCCCAGTTTTACAATTATCTTAAAAATATGTATATTATCAGATAGTTGAAAAACTGAATCTCAACGGGTCTATTTATTTAGAAATGTGTTTAGAACTTTTGTATGAATTAGTTATATTCTTTAAGATATCACGAATACATTTTAACTGTAAAACAAATAATAAAATATACTTTTGTTAGTTTTATAATAGGAACGTATGATCAATGGTTTTGTGTGAAAATAACCTTTTTTAATTGCGCATCGCTTTCAATCGATTTTAATCTTGGCCTGGGCGATTCCTCATTTTGACTGAACGGCGGATGATGAGTTTGGCCACAGTACGCCGATATACACGTGTGCTGTAGCTAAAAAATCAATGTGGAATATAACACATATTTCTATATAATTTTAATTAATAAGTCAATTTGTTTATAATTAGTGTACTGGGTGTTACATTACTTTTTGATTCTGGCACAAACAACAGTTATTTATTAAGTTATTAATTATTAAATATGATAATGACTAAACAAAAAATTTAAAAAAAACGAATAAAAGTATGTGAGTACCAGAATAGTGCTTGTTATAATTTATATCTTACGGGTGTAAATGACACATCTCTTGTGGGTGTGGGTGTGGGTGGAGGGGCCGAAGGGAACGAGTCGAGTATTTTTTTTAATTTCTCGCTGGTTTTAAGACAACCGCACCTCCGACGCCAGCCGTCATCCCGACTGTTACCAGCAACTTCTGCACTGTACCTTTCAGTTTCCATAGTGGGTCGTACTGTACCAGATTTATCTTTAGATAAAGACTTCTTAAGAAACTCTATACATGACTCAGTACAGTACTTACTTAAAAGCGATTTTTAAACAGAAATTTTACAATAATGATTTTTTATTATGTCCATCAATTTGTATTATGACATCTAAATTATTTAGCTTTTCAAAATGCCAAATTGTGGCTACATCGCCATCAAAAAACCAAAGTAGGTCGTATACAATTTCTTTTTCAAGAAGTCTTCATGCATTAAATATTTTTTTTAGTTTCGATGATTTTGACTCTGTTTAAGCAAGTTATTTCCGAACCAATACCACTTAGGAGCCTCCCAAAGTGTACTACTTCCTAAAAGGCCGGCAACGCAGTGACCAGTTCCCAGCCACGTGAGTGTCTATGGGCGGCGACTTCACCTTTATGGTGTGCCACCTGCTCGTTCGCTCCTCTTCTATAAAATAAGCCAACTGTTCTATGCAGGATTGTTTATTAATCCAGGATATAAAATTGATACCATATAATTAAAACCTCGTAGTCTTATTATTATATGTATATTTATAGAAATCAAAATCGAGAGGTTAAAATTATTACTAAACGAATTATAAGCGTACAAGTACACGTCCCGATCCTTGAAAAATAGCTGTCATTTTTTTAATAGGGACGCTAGCCTTTCGCCCACCGCCCCCTGTTCCCACTCACACACACAGAACAAATATCTAAACCTAAATCATATTATTATTTTAATAAGGAAAAAATTAAATGTTTCCCATACATGTCATATTTCCCCGAAAAATACAGTCGCGTTACGTATAATAAAGAATCTGGACCACACACAACATTATACAATAATATTATGTGAGTTTTGCGCAGTACAATCTCACGGTCAACTACTGAACGTTGACATAAAAGAAATTTTCGGTACCGCTATGTTACCGTATGAATACTGAACCCGCACTGTGGACAAAACGCGGCATCTCAATTCTAATATTAATAGAAAAATAATCAAATAATTGGCATTATAACACAATATTTAATAAACACTTTAAAAAATTAAAAACCTGAATTATATTTATGTAATATGTATATAATTGAACACAAATCTTGTACAAAAATTACTGTTAATTACTACTAAACAGTGTTCTTGTATTTTGCGCGGTAAAATCTTGCAGTGCGGCCGCCATCTTGAATAAGGACGCACGCAGTATTTAATCACCTACAAATTAGCGACACTCACTTTTGTGGTAAACTATTCAAAGCGGTGCGTCTTTGTAAGCATTTAGATCTGTGGGCTTTAACGTTACATTTTTATACATTAGGCTAAATTTAAATAATCATTTGTATAATGGGAAAGGATACCATTTTGATTTCTCTCGAGCCTTTATGTACTTAGGTGTAAGTACATTAGTCATTAAATTTTTTGTAGGTTGATCACAGCTGATATTTATTGACTAATCCCTAAAACCAATCAACCAACGAACCAATCCAAACGATCAAGTGAGTAAGTTTAGACTGGAAAAGCAATACATACATATACAATAGAATCTTTAAATTTCAAATTTGACGTCCAAATACGTTAAATATGAATATTATGACTTAATTAATATTGCTTAAGCCGCTTTTGTAACGAACACAACAATTAAAATATTTTAGATATAGAACCTTTTTGGTTTAAGGTGCATTTTTCCAAACAAAGAGATTTGTATCCGTCATGCTTTAAATATGTTGGTACCACTGGGCCACCTGTCACGAATCACGGGTTCGTTCACTCGATGACAAGAGAAGAGCTATTACGAATCCATTACCGGGAAGGGAATGCAACAACCGTGCAATATTTGCGAGGAATTGAAAGTATTCCAGGCAAAGCGTTCTATTGACTTTCTCTGACTTCCCGGAATCCGCAGGACGTGTGTAGAAAATGTGTTAGAATTTGTTATGCTGCCTTGATCGTGCGAATCAATGCATTTGCAAGAAAAATATACGTAGGGATCATTACATGTTTTATGTATGAATAAAATTCAAGGACTAATACTAATACTGTCTAAGCAATAAATACACATCAATTAAATGATGTCAAAAATGTTAGAGTGTAGTAATATTCAAAATATTAATACATGTAATAATTAAGTTTAGATCAGATATAGCTTGCATATTATATTGTTTTTAGAGAGTATATAAAGTATCGTCACCTTTTGTTTAAGTAATACATAATAAAAACTGGTTAATGCGTTTTGTAGGTTGATAATTTAGGTCCTTTTTTTATCGAGGTGGAAATGCATTTCAGCAATCCCTGATCCCAAATGAGAAGTGATATGTGGGACTCAACCCACGCTGGTGTCTCTGCTTTTCAGAGACGAGACAGAGACAGCATTGAAAGGTCCCCGGTCCCAGCGGTCATAATTTAGGTCCTACAAGTACACAGTGTCCATTTTAATGTTAAATATATATCATAAAGATTGTGATGGCAGGCAGATGCAGGCATGAAATGGAGACTGGTATAATGGCTGCAACTCTTTGTCGCGATGAGTTTCCTCTCAGTTCCTTTTGTCCGCTGAACTGGGAGTTCAGCAAGAGCGGTTCAGAAAGAATATGTTTCATTTGATTAAATCTGTTAAGTCGGAGGGATCACATATTTTTAAATAAACTATGCAATTCGAGGTTGAAATAGACAATGCTACATTAAAGGCCGTTTTAACAATGGATACCATTTGTATTTGGGAAAAAATTATGGTCAATTCGATTGAAGATAACTCCGGTATGTGTTTTTTATGTAATATGCAAATAATGATGGTCATTGTGATCGTTAATTTATTGTGCAGAGCAAAAAACACTGATTGACAAACAAGTATTAAACAGGACCAGTAATACATAAATTCAATTGTATGATTTTAACGAACCTTTTCCTTTCTATAGACGCGGGGGCAAACAATTGGGAGGCACACATAGGTGGTGTCGCCACTCATAGACACTCACGCGGCTGGGAGCTCGTGAGTGTGTTGCCGGCCTTTAAAGGAAAATTGGAAAGTGGAGGGGAAAGGATGAGCACCGCAAGATCTCACTCACCGAACGAGACGCGAGTACAAAATGAACAAAGACCAATTGCATCACTTTACGCCGGTTTTCTGTGAGAGAGTGGTATTTCTCCGGCCGTGCCTGCCCATTCGGCTGAAACTCTTAGTAACAGCATGGCACCCCTATTTTAAAAAAAAAACATTACTACTTACATGCAATGCTTTTTCCCTCTAGACAGAAGGACTAAACTATGCAATTTATAATACACCCTGTAGGTGCCATTGGAATCCATCGGATTTTAATTAAAAAACGTATATCACCATTTAGGTATTTAATAAATAAATTTTACAATATACGCCGCTGAAGCTATTAGGGACCAGCCTTAGCCATCGTGTTTCAGCAAGCAGTTCTAAAAGAACAATTAAAAACGAACCTTAAAAATTGTATATGAAGAGCGCTATACCACCTTTCGAGATGGTACTGGTGATCATGGACCATCTCTTATTCTTTAGGTATTTACAATTTTAAAAAAATCTCCCAATTATAGAAGTGGAGAATGGCAGAAGACACGATGTAATATCTATTTCCGTTACGAAATATTCCAATTAATAACACTCTTCATACAACATAACAAAAAGTGAAAACACACAAAATAATATTCCATTATCAAAATTTTGTGCTTCATACCAATAAGTCAGTTAATATGTAAAAAAATACATTTATTAAAAAAATAAAAATAATTTTCCATGCCCCTAAACAAGACGTAAATTGTGCTGTACACACACGCTGGCAATCCTTTATCCATTTGTTTACTTGATACAAATCAAGAAAAAGGTATTTCATTATAAAAAAATTAAATCAAAACATTGTATTGTTGAAAGAATAACAACGACGTTAAGAAAATTACACAAAAAATTTGAAAACTAAAAGCTCACATCATCTTCATCACTGTTTATCTTTTTTTCAAAATCAACTCTAAAACTTACCCTTACTTACCATCAATAGTCTTACTTACCTCTTAAAGATTTAAAAAAAACCTTCAAATTTGCGTCTATTAAATCGATTAAATCATTTTTACATTTAAATCTGACACTCAAACAAACAAAATTCGTACGTTGGACATCTAAATACGTCACAATTCAATTCACAATGAAAACTGTTCAAAAAAACCAATAGTTTTTAGCAAATAAACAAATGGAATTACCAATTCGCCATTACTATACTAAAAAATAGAAATCCATTCATATAGAAACACACACTACATATTAAAATATCTTTAGCTGCCCGATAAGAAAGCAGAAGCAATATACCAAGTTTCGACGGAATCGATGTGGACTTGAAGTATGAAAATAGTCGCGTGAATAAATTAAGCCGCTATCATCAAAAATATTAATTAATTTGCCGCCAATTTCTCGTTAACCGTTCATTCGATCTTGCGTCTCTATCTCTCGAGTTGTATTACCAATGCGTTGAGAGAGACGCAAATGAACATTGAAAAATTTGAAATTCGAACATCTTCGCAGTCGCTCCATATTTGCATGGGCGGATATTTTGAAATTCGAACATCTTTGAAGGTGCGGCCACATACAGTCACAGATCACTTAAACACTTAGTCGCAGGAAACGTTTGGCGTACATGAGGCCGTACCTTTACGCAATTTAATATTTTTGAAGATATGAATTCTATTTGGTGCTATAACTTTGTACATTGTGTAACTAGCTTTATCATAGAAACATATTAACGTGATTCTAATGCTTAATTGTCGTATAGATAATTACAAAAGCAATATTCACCGCGTTATGTCGGTTGAGCCATAAACATTTTCGATAGAAACACAGGCTACCGTAACCGCTAATTTAATGTCAACAATTACAGATTAAACCCCGTTATGTCACCAGTGAAAATAAATTCGAATAAAGGTATACCACAGTGTATACATGAATTTTAAACAGACTAGCTCAAGCGTCGATAAAAAATCTAAATAAAATATCCGCACTCCTCTCGTACTGATGTCACCCAAGAGCCCGCTTAACGAAAAGGTACATCTACGTATGGCTTTTAACTTTTAACTAAGCGTCTACACACCAATACCTAATCAGAACTTTGCACAACACTACGACACCTCTATTTCGTTATTAAAAACGTCATTAATAGAGATTTTTGAAAAGGGATGAAAACGTTAAATCGTCTATTACGCCCCCAGTTATATTGGAATGTATCGTTCGGAAACCCTCCCTTTGTGGGAACGAAACGTCAATGATTGTCTATGGTTTTATAGCCCGTTGTGCCATAGTGGAATCAGAGTGTGGAATCATAGTGTTGCGCAAGTTCCACACACAACTATAAAAGCGGTAAAAAGCGTGCGCGAACACGATTCCGCGTCATTTGGAATGTTAATTAAACATCAGTCTCAGTTTTGCTACTTGTGCGTCGGCTCCTGCCGACCGAGTCGGGATTCCAATAGGGTCCGCTCAGCAGAAATTTCTTCACGTTGTACTCCATCCGCGCCAAGTCCTGCGGCGAAATGTCCTTATTCTTCAGCACTTCACGCAATTCCTTCGCATCGAACTCACTGCTCGTCAGGCTTTTGGCGTTCGTCTCCGTGACGGTCGCTTCGCCGCTTTCCACCGGGAAAATGGTCTCCTTCGCGACATTGTTCGCCAGCTTCGCGTTCGCCGTGTGTTTGGCCGCCTTGTCCTGGCTCGCGTGCGCCGCCATTTTGTGAATCCAAACGTTGCGAGCGTCCCTGTACGTCTTCGAGTATTTGCTGACGGGGTGTGGCATGTTGAGTGCCAGCTCGTTCAACGTCTCGGTCAGTCTGTGGATCTTGCTGTTGCTCCTCAGAGCCCGGTTCGCGAAACAGTCGTCCTCCAACGGATCGTTCATGCTGTTCTGCTGCTCCAGATTCTTCTCGACCCACTCGGCGACGCGCAGCAGCTGCTGCTTCTGTAGTATCGCGGCGCTGTCGTCGCTGGACATCGAGCTGGTGCTCTGTTCGTTTTTAAAGACTTTTGTAGTGTCGTTCACTTTGAGGTGAGTCTGCGTCAAGTTTGGATACACGTTCACGATGTTTGGTGCTTTTATCGACTCGACGTTTTTGTCAACGGCCGGGGACAGCCCTAGCGGCGGCAGGTCCTTCGAGATCTTCGTGTTCTCGAGTGAATGCAGTTGGGCCATGTCGATCTTCATTGGATTGTTGTACTGGGCCGTTTTGTTTTGTTCGTAACGGTCGAAGTTGAATATCTTCACGTCGTGGTTATCGGTCGGAGTAGCATCCATCTTATGGCAATCGGCATCAATGGCCTCTTCCTTTTCGGGGTTGACTTTGTCCACACTAAAATCACTCAAGAGATTGTCCACTTCGCATGAGTTTTGTTGGCTGGTGACGCTGTGCTCATTGTTCACAAGTTCGACGTTCGGCAGGAAATTGTGCGTTTTCAGAGGCTGCAATGGAGACGAGGACACGACATTCAATAGGATCGGATTGATTGAATGACTCTTGTTACTGGAATCGGAGTCTTTGACGTTATCCACGTGTACGTCGATGAGGGTCGTCTCCACTACCACACCATCGTTTTTAACCTCATCGGTTCTGTCTAAGTCAATGAAGTTATCCATTCCGTCGTGGAGATCTTTGAATATTAAATTTTCGTTTCTGCTCTGCCTCCGATACAAGACGGGGGGAACGTCCGGCTCAGCGTTGTCCAAGAGGATGTTCTTCGAGCCGGCCTGCATTCTCAAATGGCAAAATCTAGGCCCAGGCCCCACCTGATTGGCAGACTTGTGAGTGCTGACGGTTGATTTAGCTATCGATGATGTCCGACTCCCATTTCCCATTGAGCTATGAGAGTTTTTACGAAAATTTCCACTTTCTATAAATGGGCTGGAATGTTTCACTTTGATTTCTAGTGTGTTTGGTATATCTTTGATCAATAAATCATCGGTGGCACTTTGAATACTGTCCTTATTGCTCGATACAGATGTTTTTGTACGGTCACACAGTTTATGGTGAACCGTTGGTTCCACATTGACCGTGTCCTTTTGCAGGTCATCCATATTAAGACACACAGTAATCAATTCTTTGGCGGGTTTCTTGTCGAGGATTATCTCCGGAGCGTTGGATTGGACGACTGCTATAGATGGCACATTTATCTCATTCTGTTCTACTATCTGTGGCACAATGAACATGGGTGTGGGGCTGTGGTGGTTGAGCTTTTCATTTATAACTCTAACGGCATGTGGGGAGATGCTTCGGACACTGAGGCCAGATTGGAGAGATTTAACATCGGCATTACAATTGAGGCAGAGGGAATTTTTCATTTCACCGCTGAGGTGGGTCTGCGTGGAGATACTGTAGAAGCTTTCATTATAACAGAACGGTTTGCTCTGGGACTTTGAGCAAGTGCAGGTATCACAGTGTTTCGTGACAGTATCTTGAATGCTGTCTTCGAGGATTTTTGTCATAAGCGATGCTGATATATTAAATTCATATTCGCTAGCATCAAACGTTTCTATTTCGTTATTGCCTGACTTTGAGGCCCCAGAACTGGTAGTCTTTGGTGTTTTAGACATCACATATTGAGAGACTCGAGCTTGTGTATCTACAGGAAGCTGTAAAAGATATTTATTATGAAAAAAAAATTGTTTTTGAAGAATTATGCATAAATTTGTAGTGTAAAACTTACATTATCTAGCTTCTGGGAAACAAAATTATCAGGTTTGCACTGTAGTAACTGAATTGCTAAGTTCATATCATTCTTGTATCTTTCCTGGAAAAATATACAAGAAAATCATTTACTGTGAAAAATTTGATTAGTAAAATTAAATTTTTAAACATACATTCTCCTTCTGAAGCATGCTATAATTGTGCTTGGACTCCGCCAGTCTTACAGACAAAGTCGCAATATCTTTGGTTAACTGACTCTTTTCACCCTTCATCTTGTCCACCATTTGAAGCAATTTATCTTCTAACCCTTGGTTTAATTTCTGAACTCTTTTGTGGGAATCATACAATCTGTAATACACATATTATTTATATGTACTTTATATGCACAATGATACTCAATATTTTTATAAATATTACGTATTTAAAAATTCTATAACATCCAATGAAAACTCATACTAAGAAACTGGTATATTATATTATATATATATGTTATATATTAACATAACTTCTATGTATGTTATACATTTCCACTTATACAATAACTTATGTTGACCAAATCAATAAAACAATGTGAATCTGATATATATGGATCAGATATAATTAGAAAAGCAAGATTTTGCCTTTTATACCTATTGTTAAAATATAGTGCCTAAAGTTTACATACCTCTCATATTTTTCCCTCCAAGTATTAACCTGGTCTTCTAGATCGTTTGCCCTTGCATCACACTTGAAGTACTCAGTCTCAAGAGCTACAAAATGACTGTCCTTTGCAGCCAAGTGTTGCCTCAAGTGCTGGACGTCTTTGTGCAACTGCTCAACACCTTGGCAGCCCTAGTAATTTGTGTGCAATATCAAAACAAAATCAAAGAAGCAAGTGATGAGGTGAATGATTTAATGTTTCTATTATGGGTTTTGCAAAAGAAAAAAGAAAAGCGTTGTGCATTGTTACAATGATATTAGTTATCTATAACGTAGTGTTGATAATTAGAAATATAAATGATATTCATATGAAGAAATATAAGTAAAAATATTAGTTTATAATAAATTCAATGATAGATTCTAGTTCATGCTTCAATGATAGAATTCCTAATAATTTAATTTTAAATAAGTTGACGATTTACCTTACAAGAGTTATTGCTTTCATCCATAACTACGTCTAATAACTTCACATCTCACATAATTACCGTCCAATTTGTGCGTTAGCACCTACGCCACGTCACACGAAAAAGTGATTTTTAATAGCTATTTTATCAATAAGCCACTGATGAGAAAATAAAAAGAACAAATGTGTAAAAAGTGGACGAATATTTACTTAAATTCTAAGACAAAACCATCGGTACTACCTATGGCCTACGTGCATCTTTGGCTCCACATAGATAAAAAAAACATGTGAGAAATGTATATGGGAGAGTTACGGAAAGAAAGTAAGGATTTCACAAAATATGTTTTAAAGTTGAAATACAGGAACACGAATAGGAAATTGTAACAAAACTAATAAAATGAGTATTGACTGGTTGTAAATTGCAGTAAGCTGTCAATTTCTACTCATTTTGTAGATAATGCGCGGTTTGCTGTCAACAGCAAAAAATATCTATATATCCCTTTATGATATCCTCAAATACAAAAAAAAACTATTTTTTATCGCAAAATTTACAGTTTATTTACTTCCTATATAACTAAATCAACAAGTTTGGTATACTTGAAGTATAATCCGACTAGCTTATTTTTTTATGCATAAATTGGCATTCAGTGCAATGTTTAATATCAAGAAGATAATTTATTCTACTTTTATCTACTGTGATACAGTTACCTCAAAATTTTTAGGCTTCAAGTTTTTTTATAGCTTATAATAGTATACCTACCTGCTTACAAATTGTTGATGAATATTTAATTAAAGGAATTTAGAAACTTACAACTTATTTCTTAGAAAACTCTATCATAAAATTTACAGTATTTCACAACATTCCTTAAATAACCCGGTAAAAATAAGTAATTGACAGCATTTCATCGTGAACGAGGCGTGTTCAGCAATTCTGTGTACACTTTAAGCGTCGGCGCACGTCTGCTTCTGACGTATAGTCTATTTCGGGCTCTCGAACCTCATACTGAATCTGATCCAATAATCAAAAGTCCTTTGTCTTATAAAAAGTATTTTGGTAAAATTTGGTCATCAGTTCTTTATAAAAGTCATTCAAAATGGGAAATATCATCAGTAGTGCTACGTCCAACAGCCTATTATCTGTGAAAGGTGATATTGCAGTGAAAACAATGGAGAGTCAATGTGATTTTAGTGAATGCAACAACGATTTTCCTGCTGAACAATTCCACGATACAGTAAGTGAAGACGAGTACAGAGCGAGAGTAAAAGAAGAAGAAATGAATGAGTTCAAAAAGGAATTAAATCTGAAACGAGAGCAAAGACGCGAAATTTTGGCGAAACATAAATCTGATAAGTTAAGGTTAGAATCCGCCCTGGAAAAAGAGAAACAGTCCAAATTGGAGCTTTATGAACAGAATAGACATCTAAGAGATATACTACTTAGAAATAATATTGATGTGCCCGAGGATTTGCCAATTTATGAAGATTACTCAGTATTCAAAGATACACTCGAACAATTGACACAAGATATGGAAAAGCAAAAAGAAAATAATATTAAACTAAGATGTGATCTGGCCAGTTCCCATAGCGCTTTACAAGTTGCATATTCGAAAATGGCTGATCTGAGCGCTCAGAATCTAGAATCATTTAAGCAAATAAAAGCCTTAAAAGAAGTGGTCACTGTAAGCAAAACATTAATTTCATTACGCGAAGATCAACTCACTGAGGTAAGATTTCAATATAATAGAAACCACAGAGTCGACTCGATCGACAGACGTAATACAAGTTCGATTCCTGTAACAATAATTATTTTGACGTGGTTCAAGTTTATTCAACTCCAACGACCAATAAAACACAAACAAACTTGCTATGCATTCTCCTTTTGCAGTTTTAAACAATTCTATTTAGATAAAAGATGTTTTTTAATCTATCCAAAATATTTCTCCTGTGCAACATTCATAGCAATTTCATCCTTTGTCTTTTAATTTCTTAACATTCAATATAAATTTACGTAACACGTAATATATTGATATTATAAAATGCGTATAAAGTTAAACATATTCCGGTCAATGACTGGCGGCGTAATATTGTATTATACGAGCTAACAATTTGGCTCAGAAACTTGAAATATAGCCAATATATTACGCTGCGAACTTATAAACACCTTCCTTAAATGGAATAAATGACTAGTGTGGTGTGCAATAGCAGAATATAATTTTAAACGCTAATACACATATGAAATGTTAGAACAAACGAAACGAAATATGACTTGGTTTATGTTTATTCCATTCCTAATATCAGAAAACAAACAAAACACTGGATTGACCTTCACAAGTGATCGCTGATACGATTCTACGTGGATGAGATTTATGGAAATAAATATTTGACGTAATTGAGAACTAACATTTAAAAGGCTAGTTGAACAACGTCGTTCTTATTAAACAATTGTTCTTAGAATCGTTTAGTTTCAATAGAAACAATTATTTTTTTTATTTATTCAAATCCAAAAACAATTTTTTTTTCATACATCTTAATCTATCCGGCATTAAAACCCGCGCAACGGTTCGTCCATGCCGTTGTTCACTCAACTAACCTTATCCAACCAGAAGTGCGAGCTATCGCTATCCCGCGTCATCCCCACGTTGCATCAAAAACATGCGTTTTAAAAACTGCTTGGTTTTTTCGGGTGCACACAACAGGTTAGCGTGGCCGTCCGAGTCTAATTGATTTAGGTATATGATACGGTATGTAATATTATAATATCTCTAGTAAACCTATCTCTAAATATGTTGCAGCTAAAAAACAAATTGACTGAAATTGAGCATTCTCTAGCCGATAGAGAAGCAAGCATGCTCTCTACGGACTTGAGACAAGAGTACGAACGGCAACTTCAAAATATTAGAACTTTGCGAGGGCTCTATGAGGAACGAGCGCGATTAGCAGAAGTCACAAGGCAGGCGCTTGCACGAGATTTGGACGACCAAAAAGCACTATATAACGCTGAAAATATAAGGTAATACCAAGCTTTGGAGCTATTGAATTTATTTCATCTTAACTAATGAATATTTAACAACGTACAGCTAAATAATGGCTTGGATATGAATATATGATATTAGTTAACCTGAATTTGTTGTGGATCTCTTCTCAATCGTAATATGTTGTAATGTTAGTGGATATGAAATCTATTGACGTACACAAGTGGGTTTAATATAAATAATAAACTTTATGAGTATTTTATTCATTTTCTAGATGCACTCAACTTAATTCTGAGGTAGAAGAGTTAAAAGAAAAAGTAAATAAACTGGAGGAAGTAATCGATGTAAAGAACGATGAGAACTCTGCTGGTAAACAGGAGTTAGAAGTTACGAAATCAGAAATGTTGGTGGTTAACAAGGTTTGTATATGATCGTTAACTTGGACAAAATATGATGAGAGAAAAATGGAGGGCTGTTGAAGGTTCACTAGCGTTATTTGCTTTTTCAGCTATTTTCGCAAGTAATACTTGGATATAAGTCTAAAAAAGACCTTGATAAACTAGTTAGAAGGCTGGAGGAAAATCACGATATACTAATCCACATGGCAGAACAGGAGAAAGGGTCAGAAGTGTCCTCAGTGTTACCGAAATTACTTCTAGAATTAGTCAACCAAGTCGACGACCACAATGAGTCTGGTGAAACTGTTCTATCAAAATCAGAAACTCATGAAACAGGTAAACGAACTTTGTATACAAACTTGGGACCTTATTTCCCATGCATGATTTAAAAAGTCATAATAAACTAATAGTGTTATGCCGCCAGCATTGTGGGTACTCTGCCACATGGGACCAAACTTTTTAAATTTGTTTTAGTATTGTGTTTTGTTTTATTTTAAGTTAATTATTTTAGTTAGGTTAATATTAAGAATGTTTTGTGTTTATTTAATAAATCAATAAATATAAAAAAATATATATAGTGTTATAAGAATGCTGGACGTAAAACTTTATATTTTAATATTTTAGAAGAGGAAATTCATGGACCCAATAATGCAGAGGAAATTGTTCAAAATCTTCCCAAAGTATGGAAAGTCTTAATAGAGCTTTTAAGTCATCAAACTGAATCAACTACGAACGAAGCCGATAAGGTCACAACGTGCTATAAGTCTGTGGAAACCAAATCTGGACCGGTCCTCGTACCCAGTGTTAGTCAAACATACATAAGACTCAAGGCAAGTGTTTACATAGTAAATTGTATGCATTTTAATCCACAGCTATAACTATAGTAGTAAACGTAGAGTCAAAAATTTTTTTTTCTGTATGTTTCATATACTATTATTTTTGATTATTATTTTTTTAAATTTGTGTCAATTACATAAAGATTCGACCTGAACTGAGTTTAAGAAAGGCTATAATGTTATCATTAAACACGAGTGACCTCGTTGAGCATGATTAATTTAAAGTAAATAAAAATAATGTATGAATCAACATAATAAAAGCATGCATTCAAAAAAATAATGACTAAGATGCATGTTTATAAAAATAGGTGTATGTTAAGGTTTCTGGATGGATGCCAAACGCTTTTACTGTTCAGAAAAAGATTTTAAAATACAAATGAACTTGAAATATTTCATACTATCTCCAACAACTGTATATTGAAGCTTTTTATTATTTTTTTATAATATAATTTACAGGACTTAATAATCGAAAAACTCAGTCTTGTAAAAGAAGTCAATCGCATGAAGCAACTCAACGGTCATTTGGAAACGAGGCTGCAAGAACAGGAAAAACGCCTATGCCTTGTTACGACTGAACTTAGTAAGACATGGCACGTGGTGGGCCGATTGCGCAAGCACCATCATCAACTTCACACCCATGAGAAGATACTCAAATACGAATTGCAGCAAAAAAGAAAACTGTTGAATGAATTGAAAGAAGAACTCGAGTACTGCAGGGAAAAATGGGAGCAGGCGAGAGAAAAGAACACCCAATCAGAACAGGATTGGAAAAAACTCAGAGCAGAGTTTTCTAGTAGAAAGTTAAAAGACTCCACTGCTTTCAGTAATTCAGCTGAAAGCGGCTACAGTGATGAGAGACCGTCGGACGAATCATCTGAATCAAATGACGAAAGTGAATTTGTTTCTGAATCTGGGACCAAATGCAGGAAAACAATAGAAAAGTCATTCGAAACAGTAGTAGACTCAAGTGCAGATTTAAATTTAGCGGAAAGAGAAGACCCTGTGAGTGATATGATTGATGTCGCCGATCTATCTTTGGACACACAAGATGAGAGTCATGAAGTTTTCGATGACTCATGTAATAGTGAACTGTTTAAAAGTGACAGGATTTGCGAAACAGAGGACGAAGCGGTTGATATTTGTAACGATTCCTCACATGAAGAGCTTTCTACAGCAGAATCTAATTCAGAGTTTATACATTATAATGAAATGAAAATAGATGAGGACGAAACTTTAAAGCACATTGGAGACGCTTCCGTGTCACGGAGCCTTTTGCCACAGACATCTGCAGATGAAACAATGCATGTCAAAGATACACCCGAAAATAAATTTAAAAAAATATTAAAAGATATAGAGACACAGGATGAAGATCTTCAAGTAAAAGATAAAAAAAGTGCTGAACTTGAAAGTAATGAACGAAATGAAGAACAGACTATTTCTGAAAAAATGGATGCGGCACATGAAAAACATTGCAACCAATCCGTGTTTAATTCACAAGATGAAAGTTCCGAGGCAGGGCCGTCAACAAGCATCGCAGATGTCGATTTTAAATGCATATTAGACAACATTAAAAAGCAAGATGAACGCTTAGCGAAAAAGGATGAAAGATTTATGAGTTTAGAAAAGGGATGTTCAGAAGTACTCGCAAATCTGAAAACCACTGTTAACAATACTGATGAACTCTTAAAACAAATGAATGCCGTTCCCGATGATTACAATTCGGACGAAAAAGTCGTTTCTATTGAAGACCAAGATAATGAAAGAGTAATAGAAGCGTCTACGTCCCACGACCATGAAGCGAGATTTGCAGCTCGAGACATCAGATTAAAAAGATTAGAGGAGCAGACAAAATCACTCGTAAATAAAGTTAACGATACAACAACTAAAGGTGTTAAAATCCATTACAAATTGGAAGAGCTGCATAACATTTACGGATCTGAACATTCGCGTTCTGGTACTCCTTCAGAGGACACAACCGATCCACATAATGACGACGAAGGAAGCGAAAGCAATTAATATCTTTAATTTCGATTAATTTATTCAACAAAACTATAATTACGTATTTATTTTTATTAAAACTGGTACATAATTCAGGTACTTTATGTGTTCTTAACATTAATCAGATCATTAAAATTACATTCTAATATCGGAGTTTTGATATTTATCGTCCATGTCTTTGCATTTCTCAATTGAGTTAACGCTATCCTCGAGGACCGCGATGACAACTTGATTGACTTTGCTCGCCACTTTGCCCGGTGGACTGGTGTAAAGCCTCCACGCACACAGTGACAGCACGAACATTTCCAACATCGTCAGCATGTTTTGTATCACTGTAACAAAAAGGTTTTATTATTAATATAATTATTAACATGGAAGGAAGGCAATATAATAACATAATTCCATGAGCTTCGCGATTAATATCCAAGTGCTAGTCAATATTAAAATCATCTTACGTAATTATTCCAGAATGTGCCTTCAAAGCTTTACGTAAATCATTACCAAATGTGGACTCATCCATGGCTATGATCTATTCTTGCCAAAACTATTGTGCCTCAAATATCTCGTTTACATGTTTTATACTAAAATACGTATTTGGATATATCTATGTTGTGCTTTTCTTAAAGATATTCTTTTTAAATAGTAGTTTGTTTACGCAATATTACAATTTATCTAGCACCATGCAGTACTTACTATGCACGACCACGGCTGGGTGCAAGGACATCATACAAGGCAACGTTATCAACTCTGGTACTAGTTTAGCAATGCCGCATTGTACTTTCACAATGATTAGCACCAATTGCACCACCAGGAACCTTGCTCTCGGTTTGGCGCCAGTCGCCTCCGCCGCCCTTATGCTCATCATCATTCCCCAAATGCCCGAGAGGATTGATGCAGCGATAAATGGTTGGATAAACACGAAACTGTTTATGTATAACTCCTGAAATAAAAAGGATGTTTTAAGAAAGTAAATTAAGTAAAAGTGATACTTAAAACGAATCTGTTCAATGTCGGGATGACGCGGTTAGCGTGAGTATCCTCTAACTTCAGGTTTGGTTTAAAGGATAAATAGACTACCCCTACAACAAAATCGATCCTTTAAATGCGTCATCCTTTTCCACTCAACAAGCATTCCTGATCCAACTTCCAAAAATGCGTTTAGAAACGGTTGTTCTAATAAGGACAATGTGTTAATTTTTGTGAAACTTAAAAAAATATATATATATAGTTATAAGAACTATATAACTTATGTTACGGGCAGTGACAACACTTGAGCTTTTATGAAAAACACTTAATTTGGTTTGCACTTAAAAGTATGTTACAAAGTATGTGTTTGGAAGTTGGATCAGGAATGCTTGTTGAGTGGAAAAGGATGACGCATTTAAAGGATAGATTTAGGGTAGGGGTTGTCTGACGGGAATAAACAATAAAGACTTATATCTAATGTGGGTATGTAACACTTAATACTTAGTGCTCATAATACGTCTTGATAGATCTTATAGATAGACTTGATAGAAAAATAAAAATCCTCACCATATCCTCCGCCCAAAGGATGAGAATGATTATGTATATAATGGCTTGGCAGATTGGCATCTGAAGGACCAGGTACCGAAGCCATGTGAGACTTTTTCTGAAAGATTATTAAGATAATATTAAGTGTCAACGAATTACACTTGACTTTGTGAGTCAAGAGAATTTAAATATTATGCCATAGATATAAAAATAATTATTATTTTAAAATAACACACGTGTGTTTTAATGTCACCCAAACATTTCACCATGTATACATAACTGAAAATTGTTTTGTATTAACCTCATGAACACAATAGTTTCTAGTAGTTATTTAAAAGCAATTAAATTATAAGTTATAACGGCTTACTTTTTAACTTGAGGCCGTGGTAGGATGCAACATGGCCAACAGCAGCACGGTAGCACTCGGGTCTCCATATTTGACCCTCCCGACCGTCTGGAAAACATTCAGTTTTATATCAATCAGTTAAAACTATCATACGAATAAATAACGAATAAGAGTTATTAAAAAAATCGGATTCCACAAGCCGACAGTTCCAATATATTATCAAATAATGTGTTAAAATACAGGACATTTAATCCCCACTATAAATGGAGGGAAAGGAGGTTGGCAATGTTTAGATTTGTAGAAGGTATGTTTTAGAAATCTCTTCAGAAAGTTCGAATTATAAACACTCGTAACGCCTGACAGAAAAAAGCAGGCAAAAATGTTAATCATCTTCGTGTAGCTATGAAGTCTTACTTAAACGATACGCAAATTAAGCGTTGTTAAATTAACATGTGAACAGTTTCTTTCAACCCACCTGACTAACTGTTGTGCACCACCGCATTCAGCGAGAATCATAAAGTATAGATGATACATCGCGATCATTACAGACTCCTGTGCTATGGCCTCGGAGACAATTCTGGCTCGTGGCACCACTATTGTCACTAAGGCCGCGGCTGCGACAATCTGTGATTACAAATTTATTACATAGAATTTTCTATGAATTATGATACATACAACAATCGTATAGAAGAGACGGTAGAGTGGATCTTTGTAGGAGAAAACTTTGGACCACTGAAATGATTTTAATAAAACTTTGGAATGAGATAGTAGACTGTAAGTTTCCTGAAAAACAGTATACACACAATAGGAAATATCCCAGTCTGGGGTCGAGCATCCGCTTTATTTGTAGTTAAAATATTGTGTTTTTAAATAAAGCATTTTTATTATACAAAACTTATTAGAGAAAGTGAGTTAGCCCCTTAAACAGATATTTCCTTGTTGAAATACCTACGTTGTTAAACTCTTATGCAATATAAACAGGTTTTAATCCAAGCAAATCTCCTTACTCGCATAATTAGTATCGTTGCTATTAGGTATTGCAATGTTCCAACGGTTTAGTTATGTTTGCCAATAATTTGTGATTAGAATTATTTACGAACTATTTATATGATAACACTATGTAAATAGAGAGATATCCACTAATATTCAAAAAGGCGAATCATGTTTTGACAACCCGCAAAAATAATGTTTGTATTAACATTACACATAAATATCACACGCAATGGACATCTTTAAAGTTAAAACGTTTTAACTTAAAGTTATATTGTATTTACTATTATTGTAAATTTTCACGCTAATAAGAGTCGTTTTTTAATTGTTTAAGTACACATCTTACAATTAAATTGACATTTGACACAACTTGACACAGATTTTACCACAAATTACATAAGTTATGTATGCGGTAACAATGCAGAAAATTACAAAATATAATCAATCGCCTTAATAACATTTCAATATGTTTACGTAAGTAAATGACCTTTTTTTTTGTAAAGTGCGTCGGCAGATAACTATGCTAATTATACTTTATGGTGTCACTTCTTTATAAATACCATCGCTTGGACGTAATATACAGTTGCAGCATTATTTCATAATTTATAGTAGTGTTCTTGCAATTGCAATATATACGCACGAAATACGAACAGAACTCAGTTTTGTTTCGCGCAGCCAGGAATTATAATACATCCTTTACGTCTTTGGACATGTTAAGTCAAATAAGAGAATCATTTAAGAACAAACTCATCAAAGAGTCCAACTCACTCACTCACTCATTCAAATTAAATGCTGATTCTTCACTTGAAATATCTCACTTTGTTTTCATATGTAATCTGTGGTATTGTGCTGTTTAATTAGAGAAATAAAACAATGATTACACTTATAAAGATTACTTTTTAACGAAATTTCTTCATCTATGGGGAAGCAGGACACAGACTATGCGGTGCCAGGAAAATTGAAAAGCTAAGGATAGAAAAAAATGTGTTTTCTATTTGCATATAGAAATAAAAAGTGTTTAGAACGGTTCGTTAAACGTAAGAAAACTAACCGGTAAACTAATCGTACAGTAATCTTTAAAAAAAAAACATTTTTAATCTGAATCATCACTATAATTAATCGAAAAACGTACTTGACTCTCAATTTATTTCAATTAATATCTTGATAGTTATGTTTACCAATGAAGACTAACGCAGACATATTTAGAATGGCAAAGTGCCCAATGCACATACATGCTCCAAGACTAATATGAATTTTGTATTTTTTCAATAACATCAAACTTTTTCTAAATTTACTTACATTTTTCGTAAAGACATCGGACGTTTGTTATATAAAACCTTTATGGTAGGCTATATTTAACTCAAGTACAAACATATTTAGGTCTCTTTCTATCATACTGTGTTATACTGTAGTGAAAAGAGACGTCTTACATATATCACTGTACGAAAAAAATAAGTAAAAACTTTTTACAGTAAAAAATATTTATAATTAATATATATGATTGTTTAGTTTTTTTTAAATTGTATACGTGTAATGCTGTGCATCCCTATAATTTATGCACATACATGCCTTGTGTGTTTTCTTTTGTAATTTTGTTCGGGTTATATTTGTATGTGTTGTTGGTGTGCCTTATTTAATAAAAAAATAAAAAATAAATAATTTAAATTTCGAATAAATACAATGTTGAAGTACTTACAGGGTAAATGCTTAGTACAACGGCTACATTTAACTTTGATTCGGCGCAATGACTCCACGCCGACCGCAGTGTTACAAAATATAGGATGCACAACGCGAATAGAAGAAATATTCCGCAAAGGAATATCACCCAGGCGTACGTGTTTAATGCTGTGAACAAAATGGCCGTTATTATTAATGTTATCGATATACGGTTATCATATATTCTATATACGATGTTAACTTGCAAAACCTGGTATTTCAATATAATTCCTATTCAATGTGTAAATCAAAATGCGAATTTTAATTTCAAAATCCAATTTTTTTATTATAATAGTGTTGAGGGATAAAATCAGATGTCTTAACACCTTTTTAATAAAAACAATTGTCTTACAATGTCACTCTAAAAACATGATTTTACAAAACCTTGATAATTGTCGATTTATTTGGAATATCCGCCCTTTCACACGGCCCTGCGACCATGACCCTCTTGAGTCGCAAAACAAAGATACATTAACACTTCATTACTCAAGAAAAACTTAAGAGTTAATTTATTCACAAGATTGTGTACTTATGCCATAAAATACATTACTAACACTGGGCCAATATTAGGTTATGTAATAATAAAAAAATTAATTATCATATTATTATAACGCTTTGTATACGTCTCACTTTTGAATGAAAATCAATGAATCAACGAATGAACAGCTGTCTCATATATGACTGATATAAACTTGAGATAAGTACCTAGAAAACCTACAGAATTAAGATTAAAGCTATAGTAGACTAGTTTCCCAATTACACCCAAAAAGTTTGTAAGCAGCCCCTTCGACGCCACGAAATCTCTTAGGAGAATTGGAAAACATGGCACCCGGAAGCGAAGAGCCGCATCAAATGTAAAAAAAAATTGGTAATTATGATGCCATACTATTCCATGGTTCCATCGCATCATTTAACACGTTTCCTGAAATATCTTTAACCAGAAATATTGTCAGCAGTCTACGAAGGTCATTGGGTTAACAACTCTTGCCTTTCAAACCTAATTGGCATGAAGCAGGAAATAGAGCGGTCATCGAGTGATCATTTAAAAAATAGCTATAATTACTTTTGTTCTCAACACATATAAAAGCTTATATTTAAATACACTTGAGGTAAATGGAGGAAGATTTGTATTAGGAATTGAATGGCTTAAATCATTTAAAGAAACCACTAAAATGCAGCCTTATATTGATAAATAATAATAAATCAGTCAGTAATAAGGACTTGTATAATTTCAAAAACTACACAATAATTTATAATTAGAAGGGATAGAGACCTTGATTTCGAGTCGATCCTTATAAAAATAAATCTAGTCACACCGCTACGCGTAGTTGAATTTTAATTAAATTTTCACAGCTAAATTAAAAAAATCTAATAATAAATATATATTAAGTCGATATAAATTACAAAACTAAAATAGATTCAAAAACTTTGACAGATTACCCATAATGCTGCATAATCTTAATATATAAATTATAAGTTTTAATAAAAGAAATAAAACGCATACTGTTTCAAATACAATTTATATTATGTCTAGTATTGAACGAACGAGAACAGAAGTCAATATCAAATATTTTTATTCAGTAAGGTACTTAAAACCATTTTGATTTGTCTTAAATCTAAATTACTACGCTTGTTATGACTTTATAAGATTTTAAAGAACTACTCTTTCTAAATAAAACATTTACTTTTATTTATGGCTAGATATAAATATAACTAAATGTTTTTTCTATTAGTTTTATACTGTCAATATTTTTTAAATATGTAACAAACAAACAATTAATTTATCATATGATATGTCTGAACAGCCAATAACGTAATTGGAATACGAAGCGGTAAGCTCATTTCATCTTCTTGTAGTAGCATAAACTGGATTATGCTAATCAACTACGTTTCCATAGTAACAAGAAACATAACATAGATTATAATTTTAAGTAGCTTTTGCCCGCGACTTCGTCCGCGTGGTTAAAATACGAATGAAATTTGGGAAATTGGTATATAATTGGCAGAGATTTTGGTGAAAATTGTATACAAACTTTCATCTCCTAATTCCACGCTTTCAACCCTTTATTCTTCGCTATAATATATGATCTTCCCTAAAGTTTAGTCCATCTCCGTGCTAAATTTCATCGACATCAACTGCTGAACTCAGCAGTTTAAGACTAAGGTGTAACATACATACATATTTACTTTCGCATTTATAATATTAGTATGATCATTAGCTGTGCCCCCGTTAACACCAAACCTTTTTTGTCACGCGATTTTTGAAAATAATTTCCGTCGTTATACCTCAAGTTGACGTTTGACAAGTCGTAATATTTATTGATATGCAGATAAGTCATGATAAGATAGTGGATTCGCAGTTTTCAATTGAAAATTGTGTGTGCCATCAATTAACAATTGAGTAAAAATTCATTTAGGCACGTCTAAGTATTTTTATCAAGTACATGGGACTTGACGCGAACAAACTGAGAAGAAATGAAGCAAATTCATTCCCATTTCTAACATCAAAATAATCAGATATGATAAAGCGCTTTTTTATTTTTTTTATGTAAGAGGAGGCAGACCAGCAGGCGGGTCACTTCGAGTGATGTGCCAACCGCCGCACATGGACACCTGCAACGCCAGGAGGTTTACAAGTGAGTTGCCGGCCAATAAGGAAGAGGAACGCTTTTTTTTAAGGTCCCCAAAGTCCCAACCGCTTTTCAAAAAGCTGCTGTTGAACTGCATTTTGAAATTATAATGACAGAAGCTGTAAATTTTTATTGTTTACAATTTTTTGAAGTAACTTTAAGATAACAAATAATTGCATTCTAAGCCTAGTCCGTTATAATCTTTAATTGTTACAAAACTTTTGTCTTCAATCCTAACATTGTTCTTGCATATTGTCTATGGATTACAGGAATATCGTTTCATTTGTTTTAATAGTGTTATTAAAGGATTAAAAATCTGCCACATGTCTTTGTTTTGATTTTTTTTATCATTAAGTGCTTTGTTCATATATATTTCTTCTTAAACATATATATTGTAATACCCATCATATCAAATATATGTTATTACCTTAAAACTATAGGTCTATTCGCACTTAACTAAAATTACTCGAACGGATTCTTTGTTAACATAATTTTTACTGTACACTAAGGAATTAATTGTAAACAATATTTTAATTACTTTAACGTTTAAATAATGGTGCGGAGAACCGCAAGTATGTTATTTATAGAAGGAGGCAAATGCAATGTTTTTTTTAATTCCCTATGTACGTTAATACCTCTAATAGATAAATTAATCAAATACTTGAAAATGGATTGATCTATTGGTGATTCAATCTACATATTTTTCATATCTTATCATATTTTATCAATTCGTAATCAATGTAAAACGGTCTATTGACTATGTAAAGTCTATGTTGTCTATGTACGATGACATATTTTTTTAATTAACTTTTTTTTTACCATGATATAATTTTAAAATAAAATGTATGTTTTATTGTTTAAATAAACTATGTATGTGTTGTATATAAATGACTTCATTATGTGGTACAATTCTGATGAACTACTTTAGTCGTCAAACTTTCACATATCAACAAGATACAGTATAACATGCCTGGCGATTTGATGAAGCGGCTTGCCGCTTCTCGTCTGCTCTACACCTTTGATCTGGCAGGAAATGCAGAGTCAAAAAAAAGGTTTTTAACGATTCGTAAGTATGCCTATGTAAATAAAGATATTTTTGATTTAATATATTTGTTAACTAAACTTAAATGACTTTGTTTTGATGATTAATAAACTATTTAAACGATTTAAATATTATAATGAGCCTTTATTTACATTTGTCTGTAGCCTATAAATTTAAGAGTCTCGAAACGGGAAATCGCTTTGGTGGCTTCCTGTCCACTGTACAGCAGGTTTTTGTGAATCTTACAAATCAAGTTTCTCTTAACTCAATCAAATTTTCATAGACAATAAGATTTATTTTGACACATTTTTTTATTATCTGTAAATCTGTGGTATCAAAATTCAAATTTGTTTCTGTCATTAATTTTGTTTGCATTATTTTTGTCGTTTTTTTATCATAGAAATAATCGTAAACATATATCTCAATTTTTTTTTAGATTTTTTAGACCGCTCTGTGGGTTAGTGGATTAGAGCACTTTTAACCTTTCTAAAGATCAGTTCCCGGAAAAAATGCCAATTGTTTTAGTGATGTTAAAATCACAATTTAGTATATAATTTGCGTTTATACTTTAAACATTTCTCAATAGGTACCCAACTTTCATAGATAAAGTAAACTTTAATTTAAAAAAAAATACCTGCATAATACGACGCTGTGTCAGGTGTTGCACTATAACTGTGGCACAACAATGTTGTGTTTACAGCATTATTAATTTCAGTTATTTGAGTTGCAATATGCCTCGCTGCCATCACACGGGACCCGCCGCTCGCTTCCGACACGAGATCCATTTTTTTGAAAAAAAGTGTCAACTCTATTCCATTTTTAAATAAGTCTGCGATTAACGGCGCGCGACACAAGCCAACACGACGGTTCCCCAACGACTGTTGCGTTCACTTTCTTTCGACATTCGGCTGCGCAACACGTTGTACAATATCACAACCGACATACTTATACCACTAAATTACGAACACATATCTATGCCATAAACCTGCACGTAATGCTAATAAAATTATCACTTGATTACATTAATTCGTATAATTTATAACTGTCACAATAAAACATCATCTGTGAATGGAAACCGTGTTTAATAATCCGCTAGTTTTCACACAATTACTTTCATTTAATAAATAATACGCCTGCAGTAAAATAATAATGTTAACGTCTTGAATCATTCTTGCCTAAATATTAAGACGGGCAGACATTTTACAAAAAAAATATACAATTCTCATGCTTGATTATAATTCTTTATTATATTATTTAATATTGATAGAATTCGTATAAATTAACGATGTTAAATGCATCAATTTCGAAATTGATTTAAATGTAAATTTGGTTTTATAACAGAGTTACATGAAATCGGTGAATGAACAATGATCAATTAGATTCTCTTTTGTTAGCTCAAACCTATTAATGTTTTAATCAACAAAATAACTCACTCGTATCGCTAATTGGCAATCGCAACTAGAGGACAAACGAATCAAATCAAAAAGTTAATATAATTAAACATTAAACTAACTTCCAATTGCAGCTTTCAAATATTTACATAAATATTAACTTGCTCGTAGTTATAAGATTTTATTTGTCTTTAATTTAAATGTCAATAGATTTTTCTTTTTTTATGTAACAGGAAGCAAACGAGCAGGCGGATCACTTTGAGTGAAGTGCTAACCGCCCATAGACACCTGCAACGCCAGGAGCCTTCTAAAAATAATATTGTTGTATCATGAGGTACATCTATCCCAATATCGATGGAACAGATTGATCGCGACATGTTAAGCGATATAGCGACATCTTACGGCACATTTAGAAGATAGTTTTGTAGGTGGTTCATTCCTTGTAACTTATTAAGTGTTCGCTCAATATTTAATATAATAGTATTAATCACATGCAATGTGTCATTACCATTTCATAGTATTTGCGCAGTTAAGTACAGTGTATACTCTATATAACGACAATGAAGGGAGTGTGCATTTTATGGCGTTATAGAGATTGGAAGGAAAAAAATCATTCTTTGTAATACAAGCAAGCCAATCAGAGCCAATTCATTTCGACGCTTTAATCAGTTTATGATTAAATCGACTAACATGGTTTTATTACATGGGTTTATTAGTTTTAGGGACCACCCCGTGTTGTCCAGCTTATAACTTTGAATTGGTAATCCGATATGCTGAGGTGGGGCATCAATTTAGTAATGATCATTTGGATATTTCTTTTCCTTTTACGGTAATTTCATTCCACACTGTTGAATAAACAAACCAGTTTTACAATAAGACACAAAGTATCCGGTTATTTAGCGCATGTAAAAAAATAACTTAAAACACTACACCTAACTCCCGGATCGACACACCTCTATTTACTAAGTGAAATTAGTAGCAATTACATATCAATTTAAATGTCGTTATGTAATTAACACTAGTAAAACTGACCATGCAAGCCCAAATTCCCTGGAGTATAATTAACTGTTAACTAGAGACGATTAAGTGTCTACAATTGCTTATCTTTGTAGCGACATCTGTGACCTGGAGCTAGAATCAATTTAGTTCTCGATCGCACTAACGAACTTCTTTTGCCCGCTAAACATATTATGTAACTTTTAGAGATAGCCATAAATCTTTGGGTCAGTAAGTTAGTGGTTTTAACTGGTTCGGAATCGATCTTTTTCGGTTGGAGGAAATACATACATTTATCCTCCACGCGTTCATTCGGTGGTCCAAGGATTACAAAGCGTTACATGTGTCCTGACATGTAATATTTATATTCTTGTCCTTGGATTAATCGAAATATACATAATTAATTTGAATCATTTGACAGTCCAGAGACAATACTCAAATACGCGATTAGAATATTGACGAAATTCCTTTTTTTGCTCAATGCAAAATTTTCAATATATTTATTCTTAAGACTTGGAATACTGAGCCGCAGATGCGTTGTGATTACTATAATTTATTATTGCTTTATGAATGGTTAAATTGCCATATTATATCATAACCTCACAAATAACAAACCAGTTTTGAATTAAATTAATTCTGCCCTAGATGGTATAATTACAACGATGAAATAAATACAGATCATAAATGATGTAACATTACTGATCGTTTTCTATATTTACCAGAAATTTAAAATACTTTCTGCACTGAAAACGTAAAAATGTTAAATTACAAAATGTAAATCGCACAAAGCGATACCTTCGCCTACTTCCCGCTAGGTAGCGCTTTATTGTAACCTGAATCACACATTAACACGTGGTTATCTGAAATCTGAGTTTTATTTTTATTTAACGCAATAAAAATCGTCATCAAGGTCGCGCGAGACAGCAAAGAAGCAATTTAATTTTCTTTAAATAAATTGTGAAGTTATTAAGGAAGTCAAAAATGCCACGAAAACCTAATAGAACAATTTATTGTTTCTCGGCACTATTTTTGAAAATAGTTACATTAAAAAACGTGTTCTTTCAGCGTATATGGTACGTTTAATACAGTTAAAACTTTAATCATTTTGTATTAATAACTTTATTGAAGTAGACGACGATAATAATAAAATGTTTATACTATTTATTCCAATACAAGCTATTTTATTGGTTATGCTAGAATATTCTTAAAGACAATGAACTTAACGCAAAATAAAACGGCATCGTGTTATGCCTAAACGTAAAAAAACTGCGTAAGCTCGAGGGCAACGTCCGAAATCTGATTCAAGTTTTCGGTTCCCCGAAACATACAACGCTAACAATAAAATTAGGTGCGAATTATGATTTGTATTATAACTATTATAAAGTATCTATTACAGGGCCAAATGACATTCAAAACATGACGTGTTCCTTACTATTGTTATGTAGAATACCTATACTATACATTAGTCATGTTATTTAGTAGCAGAAAGACGATAATAAATGCAAAACTAACCTAATTACCTTAATAATATTATCTTGGCATTTATTACAAATGAGTGAATCGAACATTAAATTTATACTTTATTTCCTTATACAAAAATAAATTTTCGTCATAAATTTTATAAACAAAATGGTTAAACTTACCAATAATCTATACAAAATAAAAATTGTACCTGCCCACTAAAATGGTAACACCATGCGCGATGGTCAAGTGGAGCGACAAACCCAACTACTACATAGATAAATCTGTTCACATTACAGACGATTCAAATTGTTCTTGTGTTTATTTACGTCCATCGTATTGTTTGTATACAGCCCGGCACGACTGCGCATCTGTCTACGTCACACCCCTTCGCCGCTCACCCCCCCTGAGACCCGCTATTCCTATACCGGGGTCGGGTCGACTCACTCCGCACACTCGCTCATTCATTGGACATCCGCTAACGTAGGTGCACGTAGTCGCTGAGAATCGATTTCTCGTATCATAATAATTTACTATCCTTCAACGCTATGTTGAAAGAGACCTCCCGCTATGAAAGCCGTAACACTTCACAAGAAGAGAGACGACCGTTAGCGGCAAGTCGATTACCAGCGATTGAGGAGCTCACACTTGGTCTTAAGCAAAAGCTTCATCTGCAGGCACGGGCAAGAGCTGCACCTTATTATATTAGAAAGCAAGAACCAGTTGATCTCGTGGAAAGGTTACTAGAGCAACGTGCCCTTGTCGCCGAGGCTGTGCGGAGATTGCAGGAAAAGAAACAGCCATGTCATGAAATATCAGTAGACTCATAATTTATTTATGTTATTTAAACAAACATTTTAGTTGTGAAAGTGTGGAACGTGTTGTGAAATCGTTTGTGTGAAAGAAACGTGTCGGGTTACAATGGTGCTATATGCGGAGAGCGTGCGAGAACGAGATGGCTGATTGTGACGTGTCCACGCACGACACGAATCACGAGAATGAACCAAAATGGCCACCGGTATTCTACAATCATAATATTTATTCTTCGTTTAATAGTGACCTTAACTGATCAAAGTACTGAATGACGTAACCAACGCTTATGATTGTAATACGGTTTTAAATTATTTTTAACTTTAGCTTTCTTTTACTGTTACAGTTACTTTAAGCAAAGCATTTCCAAATACGATGAATATTATTATGATACCTACATTTATAAATGTAAAGTATTTACAAGCTTTAAATTGTTTTCCTATAGATTTATTGTACAAGTAATTACTATTTTAATTATTATGAGTCATGTCTCCTATAAGAATTGCATAATAATTTAAACACATGTTTAGTATTATTTGATCTGTTTCATCCCTTATTAACTAATCCGATATTACTTGCTCCGTTATCACTTTCACAACAACTGTAAACATAACAGTACACACTGCACATTAAAAGTGTTTATAAGTACAGCTATTTCCTCGCATGCTATATTAGGAAATTATCGCACAATGGCGATTTGTCTATAGCAAAAGATGTAAATACATTTTCCATTCCAGATTAATGTTATACTGGTATATAAAATGGTATATAGCGTCCTAATTGATTAATTTAGGAAATTTTAGAAAATATTTCAATAACTATTATCAGATGATTATATATATATATATATATAGATTTTAGAATGTCTAAACTCTCTTTAATAATAATTATTATTCTGTACATGTACAATCATACCAAACACAGGTATAAAAATTAATGTAATAACTACATGTGTGCATGTTTTAGTGCATTTTGTGATTTTAGATAGTTTAATTTATCGTGGATCTTGTGATTTAGATAAGTAAAAAAAGATTAAATAAATGAAATAAACTTGAAAATAAATCTGTCTGTTTAATGTTTCCTCAACCGTTGAAATTATTTAATAAAATTAGGAGAGGCAAGTGGAAACTTCAATTAGAATTGTATGTTATATAATGTTGAACATTGCAAAATAAATATATCTACATGTTAATTGTACCATAGAATTCTGGCTGGTGATATAACCATTGAGACATTATAAATACAGCATACAACTGCCTTTTTAAATTTCTTAACAAAAGGCTAAATTTGGTATCTATGCATTTTAAAGTAAATTCCTTAAATTATTAATTATGGTCGTACATATTAATAATTATGTAATTTTAATTGTATGAAATATTGATAACACTTTTTTAAAACTAACAAGTTACGTAAAATTGTATATGCCAATAAAATATTTTGAAACAGTCAACGCCATCTCGTGTCATTTTATCAAGTAACATTTTAAAATGCCACCTGTTTTTGTCATCTGTCAGAAAATTTGGGTATATATATTGTGTACTTGTGTAGTGAAATGTTGGTTGTTATTTTGACCTCATTTTTATTTGCGTAATTGCAAAAACAAACATTTAATTCCTGCTAATAAGATGTATAGTAAAACGTCAGCACGTCACATTGGTTTTAAATAAAATAGGTATAGAGAGAGAAAATAATTATTAATTTATTTTTTATTAAAGTACTGGGACTGCCTGAACCAATTTGGTATTAAGAAACCGACAATTATTTTAGACATAAGTGGATTAACTTTACGAATAAGACTTGTGTTGTCCTTTTGATGTGGGAGTTGTATTCAAAGTTTAAACTATATATCTTAAAACTGTCATCTGTCTATGCCTATTCATCTATGGCCTATATTCTATACTGTCATCATCATCACAACAAACAGAATCGAAGTGAAACCAACTACATATTTACAATATCTTAGATTTCTAATACGTATATAATTTGTTGTATTTTGTAGATATCGCAATAATTGTACGATTTAAGACATACGTATCGACTTTTCTATGTTGATTGTTAACAATCCTTTTTGAAGCACAATTAAAGCACATAAGGTAAATAATTCCAAAATTTTCAAGCTTTTTTTCGTAATAATATTCAATACATGCTTTACAATAACTTCAACGGCTCATTTTTTATCAGAGCGAATGTGAGCCCATTGTTTATTGTTAATTGATAAGAAAACTTCAGAATTCACTTGAATTGTGTGGAGATAGGAAAAATAACTGCATTGATTTTATAAATGTAAGTTAAAATTTCGAAATATTAGTTTTAATTATCTTATTAATTATAAGAAAAGGACATTAATAGTGCTATAATATCTTATAGAAGACTAAAAAGTATATATAACACAGTAATAAATAAAAATAAATATTTCGGACAAATTATGTTCATACAAGGAGTGATAACTGATAATATTTAATAATTTATTTTTTAAATATAAACTTACCACATTGCCCTTCAATATGGTTTATATGATAGAGTAGAGTAGAATTATGTGCAACTTATACAATTTAAAAAAAAAATATTTCTTTAAATTGAGAGTCTGTTGAGTTGTTTTATCCTAGATCAGAATTAAATATTTCTTTACTTTAAGTATGTTTCAATATAAAACGGCATGTTGGTGATTTACTTTCTATTTAAGTATACCATAATAATCTCAAATTTCAATTTAAAAACAATACATTCAAAATCTATTAACATTGAATAAAATATCTAGTTTTTTATTTTCTCACATAATCGAGGTATTGATTAAGCTATGAAATCATATATATTACAATAATTGTTCTCGCATCTATAAATTTACAAAATTATCTTATCAGTGTGATATTAGCGGTTGATTAGTTGCTATGTAACAATTGTTTTCGACAACTTTCAGTTTGTAGGAACATTCATACAAAATGGCTGCTTTTTGGTCAATGGGTCCTCACACTCTTGAAGTGCCCATGTCTTTGTTTGCTAAAAATCGACAGAGACTAGCAGAAAAACTACACGACGGACAAATTGTGCTTTTGCAAGGTGGTGAGGACATCAGCCACTATGATACTGATATACAATATGTTTTCAGACAGGTAAGATTAAGATAGCTGTTGAATAATATATTCATGATTATATTTTGTTAATGCTTAGTTTTAAATTATCTTTTCACTATCACCATTGAGATCTTTGTTGCCATATAAAATTTTATGCAACCTGGTAATAAGTATGTTGTAACTTTTTCTTCACATGTACTTCTACTTCACTTCTCTTTAGTAATAATGGAGTAGCCAATGTGACATCAAAGATAGTCAAAGGTTTAAAAAGAGTTAAATATGATAAAAAAATATAATTAGCTACATAAAAATAATTGGTCGGTTTAGTGGTTTTGTGAGATCTAAATAACACTAAGTACTGGAGAACTAGTTATATTTTATTTAAACTTATTTTTTTATTGATTTAAGGAAGCATATTTCACATGGATGTGTGGTGTAAAAGAGCCCGGATGTTATATAGCACTAGATGTAAAAACTAAGAAGGCTCACTTATTTGTTCCACATTTGCCTGACGAGTATGAAGTGTGGATGGGAAAACTACTCAGCTGTGATCAATTCAAGAAAATCTATGCAGTCGATGAAGTTCATTATGTTGAAGATGTAGGTAACTTTGATTGATATAACAGATATATACTATATTTTCAAATTTAATGTTACTATATATATAAGGAAGGATATATCCTTCCTTAAAGTATGTATATTTAAACATGGTGTATAATTTTTATTATTTCAGATTGCAAAAGTGTTAAAAGCTCTCAATCCTGAAAAATTGCTTACACTCGTAAGTATTAATTCAAATTGTACCGCATATTTTTTTTTAAATGAAAGTAAAATTTGATATTCCAATACTCATAATAAGCTACTACATTTTAGACTGGTCCCAACACGGACAGCGGTTTGACAGCGAGTGAAGCGGTGTTTGAAGGAATTGATGAGTGAGTTGGTTTTTTATTTGTTGTGATGTATAAGAGTAATTGAAAGATAAGAGATTGTTTTTTAATGAATTGAATGAAATGGGACAATTTTTTTGGAAAACGTTTCACATACTTTAAATGTTTGTACTATATTTTATACTCTATCTATGATTTTATTATTTCAGGTTTACCGTGGACAATGAAATTCTGTTTCCAATTATTGCTGAACTGTGAGTTTTTTTATTAATATTCATGTTTCTAAAATTGTAACTTTTCTAAGCAATCGTGCTTTTAATTAATGTTTAATTTATCGATTCCCTTGTTGAACTATAGCATTGATCAATGTCACTTGTCAAATGAAATTTTGCCGCCTTTTTACTTATCAACTTGGCTTGTAACAGGGGTGCTTAGTCGTTCCTAGTTGAAGTCTCATCTTACACTTTTAAATTGATAAAAAATATTTTTTTAAATTATGTGATTGCCTATTCACAAATTGAGGGCGTAGACCGATCAAGAAGAAATATTAATTAATAATTGTTACATTTAGGCGAGTAATAAAAACACCCGAGGAGATTGAAGTGATGCGGTATGTTTGCAAAGTCTCATCAGATGCTCACAAGCAGGTATATTTTCTATACTCTTTGAAATAGTATTCTATTTTAAATGTTTGAGATTTGAGACTCAGCACAGACTTCATATTAGATACATAGATTATTTTATAACAGGTTATGCTCTACGCCAAGCCTGGCCTGAAGGAGTACCAATGTGAGTCGGTGTTTCTGGATCACTGCTACCGTATCGGCGGATGCAGACACGTGTCGTATACGTGTATCTGTGGATCGGGACAGAATGCAGCGACTCTGCACTATGGCCACGCGGCTGCGCCTAACAGCAAGTTGATACAGGATGGTGATCTGTGGTAATTACAATCTTTTATCACTCGCAATTTATATGGCTTAACATTTGTTTTAGATGTGCTTACCATAGTCTATTCTCTTTGAATTACAGTTTGTTTGACATGGGTGGTAACTACGCGGGATACGCCGCGGACATAACGTGTACGTTTCCAGCGAACGGAAAGTTCACGGAAGACCAAAAGCTTATTTACGAGGCCGTGCTCGCTGCGAGAGATGCTGTTGTTAGGTTAGTTGTGGGAAATACCTAAAAATTGTGAGGACTCTAATGACAATTGACGCCAGTGCATAGTTACTACAATAATAAATAATTATTATCTGTCTATTGTATTTGGTTTGTCACTTTTAATTTTTATTAATGAGAGAGGGTAGTTTCAAAAAAAATTGTAGACTCTACCCTCAATATTTTGATAGTCATTTTTTCATAATTACGTATTTTAGTTATTAAAGATGGTTTAAATGTGTAATGTCAAGAGGTAAATATGTGAATATTCCAGAGAGGCAAAACCCGGTGTGCTATGGACTGACATGCACCTGACGGCGAACCGTAGTATGCTGCAACATTTGAAAGATGGAGGCTTGCTGTTCGGAGATGTCGAGGATATGATCGAGGTACTGTTCTTTTTCTTTAATTCTGGTTGCGAAGTCGGCCCTAGGAAGTGCTCAGTAGATTCGTCTGCTTCTTCTTTGTATTGGTAGTAAAAAAAAAAAGAAAAAATATATTAATTAATTTCTATACGTTAACGAAATTGAAATTTTAATTTTCGTTTCATTTTTAAAATGAAACTTCTTTCAGAACGGAGTAAACGCGATCCTGCAGCCGCACGGCCTGGGTCACTTGATCGGGTTGGACGTGCACGACGTGGGAGGATACTTGCCCCATTGCCCCCCACGGCCCTCGGGCCCTTTGGCCCGGCTTCGCACTGCTCGGTCCTTGCAGGCCGGTATGGCGCTCACCATAGAGCCTGGCTGCTACTTCATAGACAAGGTAGACTTTTTTTTTTAAACGATTTTTATGTAATATTAATTGTCATATAATTATACTGGGGCCATTATCTTCAGCTGTTGGACCGGGCGAAGGCCGATCCGAGCCAAGCGCGCTTCTTCAATTGGCGCCGGGTGGACTCGTTCCGCGGCTGCGGCGGAGTCAGGATCGAGGACGACGTGCTCATCACGGAGCGAGGTGTCGAGAACCTGACCTTCGTTCCCAGGACGTGAGTAACCTGTCTTTAGAATACACTGTTTATTTATTTATTTCGTATAGCGCCATCTATTGAGACAATATGTAAGCCTACTTCATACAATATTTGGAGAGTGAGTTTTACTCCCTCATAAATAAATTCATACATACATATGTATAGTTATTATATCCTATTTAAGAAATAATTAAACATTTTAATTAAACAATTTTTGTTGTATTTAAAATATTTTTTTTTTCAGTGTTACAGACATCGAAAAGCACATGTCGATGGGTGCCAACTTCGAGTGAATTTAGATTAAGAGAAGCAATGTTACGTTTTGTATTGTTTAATCAATTATGTTTTAAAGCGATATATTTTTGTTAAAATAAATATTTACACGGTTCTCGTGTTTTTTATATCACAAGATGCTTTAATGGCAACTGACGCAACCAAAATTTCTATGAATTAATTAACAAACCTTAAAATAATATCACAAAATATCTTTAAAAATTACTAAAATTTAACAAAATGTTTTTTGTGTATTATAGCGAGGTTATTTTCTTCCAAATTACAAATTTTGTAATAATATGATATTAACTATGAGTGTTTTTAATCAAAGTAAACAATCTATTACATTACTGATATATGATACAATGAAGGCCACATTTTGTTCGGTTTGACAATAGGTACATATATTAATCAACTGATCTCTCTGTACCGTAAATAATTTTTAATAATTTGAGGTAGCCCTATCATATCTAAAACGTTGAGGAACTGTTGTGTGGTTAAAAGCTGCTTCCTCTCCCTTAAAATTGATCTAATTTTAAGCCTGCACAGATGCTTTAAAGGCATAGGAGTGTACGCCATCATTTCTACTGTACACTTATAAATTCCTATCATTGATAGAATTTCTTCTTGAACCTAAAAAATGTAAATGTAATTTAAATGAGAGCATGATATTCGCTATATAAATGATTGTTGTTTCATTGCTTACATTTTGTGATATTCTTCCGAGGATGCCGTTATCACAGGCAAATTTGAGTAAAAAGCCAGGTTCACAGTAAAGACTATACGGCAACATTACAGGTATGGTTTCTGGGTCTGAGGTAAGAGATGCCAGGAATGCATCAGGCACACACTTCTCTTTATCTATACATGAACTGGAACTGCAATAGTCCACATTGCAGTCATGTTCTCGTAGGATACAAAATACCTAAAGAAGTAAAAAAATGTCTCTATAACACCTGTGTCAAATTAACCCTTACGGTAATTCCTTACCTCTTTAAAACACACAGAATGCATACAATAGTGAATGTAAACCAGTGGTGGGCATTCGTTTACATCCAACGCATCAACTGCCAAACCACGCATGAGAAATAAACTGAAAAACTCCTTAAACTTCTCAGGTGAAGTACTGTAAATGTATTCGCAAATATTCAAATAGGAGTTGATCGGAGCATTTGTCAAATATGTCGGCCTTAAATCACCAATTTTTTCTAAGGTTACATAAAATTGCTCAATAAAATCAAAGAACTCCGGGCCTAAGTTGTGCATGAGAAGACTCTCCAATATTTCAAATTTAAAATAATGAGGCTTACAAGCATTTAATATTATGTTCTGATCTATTTTCTTAACATCCATGACCGATAATAGTGTTTTAAAGATTGTACTGTATCCCATGTTCAAAGACACTGTCAGGGCTACTTCTCCATGATGATTTTTAATATGAGGATCAGCTCCATTTTCCAGAAGAAATTTGACAATATTGTTATTGCATCCTTGCGCTGCTAGAATCAAAGGGCTATCACCATTCATAGTTAACTGATCAATGTCAGTAACAAATGGGTACAGATATTGTACAGTTTCAAAACACCCCTTATAACAAGCTAAGTGAAATGGTGTATTATTTGCTTCGTTTTTTATTTCCGGGTCTGCACCTACATACAGTAGTAGTGCCGCAGCTTCAGATTGCAAGCTGAGGGCAGCATCGTGTAGAGGAGTGTCACCATCAAAGTCCTGTATATCTAACATAGCTCCATAATCAATTAAAATCTGAATAACCTCAACTCTACCCTGACCACAACTAACATGCAAGGGTGTAACACCCTCTGTACTACCGTAGTTTGCAATATCTGGTACATAATCTAGTAAAGTCTTGATTGATTTGAGAGAGCAAAGGTGTCGACAGGCAAGATATAAAGCAGTGTGACCTTCGTGAGTTTCAACTAATGGTCTAGTGTCTGGATGTTTTAAAATAAGCAATAAACTCTCATAGCTATCATTAGCAGCGGCTTCGTGAAGGCAGGTCCAGCCCCTATTATCAATGCAATTGGGGTTAATCTTTTTCAATAACCTTTTTACTGCTTGAACATCGTTATTTCTTGCAGCAAGGCTTAATGAGTTCGATGTAAATGGATTTAAAGAACTAAAATCCATTATTACGATTACCTAATTCACATTTACCTAACTTATTGAAATATTCTTCGTAAAACTCGCTAGATTCTAAAGTTCAATAATTATTATCGTTTTTAAATAATATAAACATAAATCATATTATTAATTATTTAGTAATTGTTTGCACATCAATAAATATTTACACTAATTGCACAGGATATTAATTCTAAAATATATGTTTAAAAACATACGATTCAAATTTATAAATTGAGTAGTGAGATATGCACAGACTAAACAAAAGTATTCAAAACGCCGGTCATTAAACCGGTATGCCTAGTTTGTGTCACTTATATTCGATATGATGAAATAAATTCAAGTAAAACCTGTAATGTTTTAATTACATTATTAAAAACTGTAATCAGCTTACTTTGATTAGATTTCTTTAAAATGTAACGATTAAATACTATGTACAATGTCCTTACTATGTAATTTATGTCTATAGTTGAATGAATAGACCAAACCAGCTAGAGGCTTTTCCAATTAAGAGCTTCATTTGTTTACAGGGTTCTAATAAAACAAAACGGTTTTATAAAAACTCAAAATGATTTATAAGAAAGTACATATTAGGTACTCATTGAATATTTTGAAAAAAATCAGAATTCAATGCCATTTATTTGTTTGATAGAATTTTTTTAAATGTGGCGATTTTAGTCTGTTTGATTTTTGAGTAATGTAATGTCAATCAGAGGTCGATTTAAAGCAAGGGTTATATTAGTTACATTCTTACAGCACCTTGGTCAGTAGAAACTACAAAGGCTTTATAATTAAAGACACATCAACATCATCATTTCAAAATATATTCAACAAACATTCGTATGTCAAAAACTATTGATCAAATATATACAAAACTGAGTATTACATTATTTTTAATGAGACTAACACTACACATTCATTTACAAACGACTCAGCCATATTTTTATTGAAACAAAGTTCATATAGCGATAAGCTAACATAGCTTGTCTCTGTATACAAATTCAAGTATAAAAAATAACATTCGAAAATGTCAAAACCGTACAAATAAATTAATATGAAAAATGGCACAATAAAGTATACAGCTAAATAAATATTTATGGCAACACTCACAATTGGTTATTAATACATATTAATGCGTTAACAAACGCGTCAGTTTTAAATCTATCATAAATATATTGGTCACATTTTTCAGTAACAAACATGCGTAATGTCAAATTATTATTATTTATGAGCAATATGAATCAATTATTAGAGAAATATATGTGAAAAATGAACTTTTGAAACCGGTATTCGCGCCATTAGGCAAACGGTATGTTTAATTAATCAAATTCATAAACGTTCTACTCTTTGGGCAGGATGAGTGAAAACTCGATGGGTGTGATCGGGGCACCTCGGGACAGCGACGCAGTCCGAGTGCGAGGCGACCTCGGCGAGCGGCACCTGGCGGCGGGGTAGGGCCGCGGCCGGAGCTCCTCCGCACTGCGGAACGAGCCGCGCGTCACCCGACGCCGGTACAGTGACGTCACCGACACCTCTTGCAGGAGACATCTGCAAATATTTCAATAACACTACGAACGAGATAACATTGTGTACTTAACGCTACTGCAGTTCATAATCCATACAACTTTGATAAAAAATATTGACCCAATTGTATTTTTATGAGAATTTTGTTTTTTTTTTTATTGTAAAAGAGACACACTTCTCCAAATCGCTGAGCTGTTGCTTAGGCGTAGACGAAGCAACGGGCTTGGCTCTACTCAGCTTTGCTCGCGTCTTCTCCAACATGTGTTGTGTCACCAAGGGCTGAGGGGCATCTTTAGGGGTGCGTTTTGGGCGGACTGGGTTATCCTAGAAATTGTTTAAAAAAAAGTTTACGGTCTTCTGACAATATACTTACACTCTAACAAAGGTCACAGATAAAACGCGTATTTATTTAATTTGAAGTGAAATAATTGTTAGGAAGAATTACTTATAAGACCGATTAGCATCCATTAAAAATTATAATTAAATATATCTTCACATTAAGATTATTATGTGGATAAGTTATATTGCAAAGGACAAACAAGCCTAGATGTGTTCTTGATAAATACCTTGGCCTTCCTCAGTTTAACATTCGCAATATCCTGCGGTGTGATGGTAAGCCTGGGTCCAACTGTTGGTGGGGCTGAGCCGCATCTCGACACGTTGGCCCTGACTGGGAGCTTCGAAGGCTGCGGGGGCGGTGGGGGAGGGGGCGGGGGAGGAGGAGGCGGAGGGGGAGGGCAAGAAGGCACCTTCGGTAGCGAGTCCAGGCGGCTGTATATCATTTTTGATTAGTGACTACAAATTAATATTCAGAACTAACTACTGACACTAGTGGTTCAGGCCAGCGAAATTGAACCGTAACCCGAAGAGTGGTTGTAAAAAGCGTTTTAACTAATACTTCATTCCAAACTTAAATAAAAGCTTGTAAAAATGTTTTTTTTTTACCTGAGCTTACCCCGAAGGTCTTGAAGTGCGCCCGCATGACTGCCGACCATGTCTCGCAAATCTTCTGTCTCGCTCGTCTGCTGCTTTTGATTCTTGTCCAAATCTTCTACATACTTCTTGACATCTCTCATCTCCCGATTCATTTCTTCCACGAATTTCTTGAGACCCTTTAATTCGTGCTTCATATCTTCTACATTCTTCTTCAGACCCATTAGGTCCTCTGATAATCTTTCATCTTTCTTTTCCTTTCCTCTGAGTGGTTCCTTTAATATGTCCGTATAGAGACCAGTAATAGACTGATATCCCTGTAAAATTTATTTATTTGTTATTTTTTCTATAAACCAATTGAATGATTAAAATAGCACATGGAAGAGCAAGCATTACTTATTACATTTACATTTAGTATATGTAGATGTTGTTACTACATATAAGAGCAACGGGCGGCCTTATCGCTAATTAGCGTTCTCTTCCAGGCAACCCACATTTAATATCAATTACAACTCAAAAATAACAAAAAATATTTTAGGCGGAAAAAAGACGACATTCAGACGGCAATATGAACAGGGTTAGTTGTTATATAATATAGTTTTACGTTTCAAATTAGCACAACATAATATACGACAGTTTAATTCGTTCATAAACATAAGATTGTATGTAAATACAACGTCTTTTTTAAATTACGCAGTCAACACAAAACCAACCTTTTTTCCTATCCATGTGCACAAATCCATCACTCGCCAAGACTTAGTTCTGACAATCCTGCGCGTGACTTTCTCCTTCCTGGGACTTCCAGATACTAGCAAAACAACACAACACAACAGTATCAACACAACAAAATCAATATACCTGTCTCACGAGCAGCGCTATTTTCTGAACACATATCGATATCCACGCGAGAACACTTTGCATATCATTACAAACGTCTACAAGTTTTAGCCGTTACGCCGAGGCCCGAATGATCTCATCAAGGCGCGAGTATGAATTATCTCCCGAGTGAAATTAGAAACATCACATTAATCGATCAAAAGTGACGTTAGGGTTCTATTGTAAGTGATAAAAAATAGGCTGAATATTTATAATAGCGAAGTTTAATAATATTCGTTCGGTGTTATAATAATTTCTGAGACAATAAACAGTTAATTTCAATTACGCATATGAAGATGATTGTAAGGATATTATACTAGACATTTAGGTCCTTAGCGGACTAATAGGTCAATAGTATGTTTGTTTATTACGAGTAATCGTTAAGCTGAAGAACTTTTGGGAGAAATTAGACGTGTTTTTATCAAACTTATGTTGTGAATAAAAAAACCGTACATTCTTACCTGGATTATCGTTCATCGAACAATTGTTTGTGTAAAAACTCTTTCCTGCTCTCTGAAGTGCATCTCTAAGTAAGGTCGACTCTGACCTTCGTCTTTTTTTACGAGTCTTATACGAATAGTTGCTGTTCACAGATACAAACGACACATCCGATTCAGATGACAAAATATCTTTATCAAATTCCTCCGATGTACTAACTTTTACATCGCCATCTAATAGACCAGGCTCGTGACATTTGGTCTTTTTGGATGGCCGCTGATATTCTTCTTGAGAATTTCGCCGCATCCTTTTTCCTGCACTCTCCGAGGAGCTTGAATCCTCTATGTCTATATATTTATTGAATGACAAATGAATACCGGTCATGTCTTCTTGTCCTATATCAGTTTGTGTTGAGTTATTAGTCCTACTACTAGGACTAACGTCAGTCATTATAACTCGTTGAAATGGTGGTGTTTTATCGTTTGCATTCGACTTTAAACAATTCTGCTCCCAAGATGTATCGATTTCGTTGTCTTTATTACATCTGCGTACAAGTTCTATTGATTCGTTTTCATCACTATATTGCTGGTTGTCGACATCAAAAACTTCACTGTCGTTACTGTTAACAGCATTATCTTTTTCATCAAGACATGCCATTTTTAATTGTTACTTACCAGCAAATTAAGGCAACGTCATAATATAACTTTATACAACACAAAATTTTCATACGTCAAACAAGAGCACTATAATAGCTGTTATGCTAGGTGACTGTCGTGGAAATACTAAATTAATGACTAATTATAAAAAAAATACCCTCATGTTAAATTGTGAGAAAATACTAAGATCTTCATTAGGTTAAAGTATAGAGGGATGAAACGACTTAGACTTTGACGGACTTGAAACATTTTGACAGATGACAATAGTCCATCTGTGTTTACTGTTGTTGTTTCTTTTGCATTCGGTGGTTAATATTGCAGATGACTGCAATAACAAATTAAAGACAGAAATGCCGTGACTTGTAAATGCTTAAACAAGAGTAAAGATGCTGATATAATTTGTAAATTATCGTTGAAAAATATGTATCACATTAATAAACGAAAGATACTGGCTGTTTGTGCGGCTATAGTTGTAATATTAATATTTCTACATCCAAGCAGTACATCAAAAGAAAATTATGATTACATAATGAATGAAAACATTATCGACAGTCTGCACGAAAAGCTTGCTGTTAACTTCACGACTGCCGCTATAGTTGATTGTGATTATTACGACACGCTACATGATGATACAGCTTTGCCGGTGAGCCTGGTCGATGGTGATTTAGAAGAGGGGCATAAAATCAGAGAAGGTGGTGAATATGTTCCGGAATGCAAACCAAAGTTTAGTGTAGCCATTCTCGTCCCTTACAGGTAACATATCTTTTGAAATAAAATTGATTTCTCTTTCCGTGATTCAGCAATAGCATTTTGTAATTACAGGGACAGAGCAGAGCAATTAAGAGGGTTCCTAGTTTACATGCATACATTTTTACATAAACAGCAAATACATTATCGCATTTATGTTGTTGAGCAAGTGGATACACATCCATTTAATAGAGCAAAGCTTTTAAACATTGGTGCTATAGCTGCAATAAAAGCTGGATATCCTTGTCTTATCCTTCATGATGTCGATCTGCTGCCAATAATGATAGCCAATATATATGCATGTCTGAAAGCACCACGCCACATGTCATCAAATATTGTAAGACCAAGGTACAATCAAAATTATAACTATATAAATTTTTAATATTAGATTTAAAATATATATTTTTTTAAAGGTTTTCACTGCCATCTCCAAACATGTTTGGTGGTGTTATATCAATACAATCGAAGCAATATGAAAAAATTAACGGGATGAGCAACTCATACTATGGCTTGGCTGGAGAAAATTTCGATCTTTTTTCAAGGATTGAGGCTAACAGTTTAAAATTGTGTCGATTCGATTTTTCAATCAGCCAATATCATTTGACTGCTCATGTCTCTAGTATGGAAATGTAAGTTATTTATAGCGTAATCAATACACATTTAAAAAAAAAATTAAAATACTATTTGACTTTACAGTGAAATAAGAAAAAGCAGTCAAGAGTTTTCAAAGGAGAAAATGTTAAAAGACGGACTGAATTCGTTAAAGTTTACCGAAGTAGCCACTGTACTCCATCCGTTATTTACTCATATCATGGTGGATTTGTAATTAGAATATAGAAATATTTTAAGTTCCTATTTTCTAGTCAACTAGATGGGTTAGACAAGCCGTTATGCAAAATAGCAGTAGGAATTGTCTAACTCAGACATAGATTTCAATTACATAATGCTATACCAGTGCCTGTTATAAAATGATGAACTGCCTAAATATGGTTACAATTAGTTAATACTCTAGTCAATTTTATTATTATCATATCAATTCACACAAAGTTCCTAGAATAGTCCAGCAGTTGTCAGATTAATATGTAGTCTAGCTGTATAAGAAGCTTTGACCGTTGTTAGTTACGTCTAGAATTTGTCAGATGCTGTGCCGTCCTAAATACAATGAATTATTTAATGACAATAAATCACTGTTAATTGATGTATTGTAGGTAGTGTAAGTAGTAAGTGTTGTAGAATGTATATATTAGAGATGGTTTTAAAGGCAGGCAACTCACTTGTAAGCCTCCTGCTTTGCAGGTGTCCATAAGTGGCGGTTTGCACTTCTCACAAAGTGACCCGTGTGCTTCGTTGCCTCCTGTTACATAAAAGAAAGAAAGAAACGCACCATTTGTATTATAATATATTTGGTATTTATACATGGTCCCACGAAATAATAAATTGTATGCTGTGTAACAGATTAAAAACAATAAATGTTTGCATCAACAATGAGTTAAATAATACATTACAAACCAAAGAATGATATTATTGTGTGGACAGATTAAGTTTTCAATTAAATGCATATTATTAAGTTTTAAATCATTATGTACTAGGTTTATTGTTTTAATAGTATGTATACAAATAACCTTAATATTATACATAGGATTTAATTATTAACAGGTACAAAAATAACTCAAAAATACCACCGCTTTCATAAATTTCTTAATATCACACCAAAATTTAATATATTGTTAATTTCAGCACCAAAAAAATGGCTCACACTGTAATATATATTTATATAATTTGTTTAAGCTGTTAAGTTTTTAAATTATGAGGTTTTGTTATTTTTTTTATATACAATGCTTTAAATAAAATGTACACATAGTACTGTATTTTCTTAACACATGAATTATTAATAATTACAATAGTTTATGTGAGACAATAATTAAAGTCGGTCATTTTTGTTTTGCCTTTTTATAAAAGCAAATGAAGTCCAATGCCTACACTTTTTGAAACCCAATCATAAAAAAAAACCTTCTCCTTAGTATAAACCTACTAAAAAATATATGGAAATTTTTTGCATGTCACATAACACTTAAAATTTACAAATCGAATGTAAGGGACATTCTATGGTCTTAATACAAGCATACTTACTAGTCCCAGTACAAAAGAAAAAACTAATTTTAGGTTTGACGCAATGTGAAGCCATTCCGGCAATTGTGATTTAATTACAGGATCTGGTTGTGTAGGTAACAGCAGTGCTGCAATGCAGCATACACTTACTGCCACAGCTACCATATTCATTGGTTGATGATCCCTATAATTATAAAAAATATATAGTTTTAAGAATAAAAAAATTCTATTATGAATTTGTATTACCTTTGGTGTGATGGATGACTGCAATTATGTTTTGGATGTTCTTCAGTTTGTCTTATGGGTGCTGGGCGAGGTGTTAAAGGATGAAAACTATCTCCCAGGCTCTCTTGATTAATACTTGTTGGTTCCCCCTCATATAATGTTGTAGAAATATCTCTTTTACCCAGAGCCTGCAATAATGTAGTTAGTTTTTTATTATGCTTCTAATTTTAACATGTATGTTAAAATTTAAACTAATTATGTACTGACCTGCTGGGTATTTTTGTCATACATCGTTATTCTAAACTTTTCAATTGTATTACAGTGCGACACGGAAGGTTGTGTGTATCTTACTACAATATCGATGCAACTTTGGGGTGCTATCACACCTTCAGGGTCGAGAACAGTGAATTTGTTGGGTGATGTACATAGTACTAAAACAAAATATGATTCAAAAACAAAAGCCACTTGTTGTACCAATACATAATTGTAATTAAATGTAACCTACCTTTAAAATTAACAGAAAAGTCATATGGATTATACACAGTTAACAGTTGCTTGTGAGTATGTCTCGCATTTAAATAAAATTCTAACGATACAGGAAACACGAATACTGGAAAATTTTTCATTTTCACTAATTTATATTCAAAAGTTGTAACTCGATGCTCACACCCACGATCAAAAACAAAGTAAAAACAATAACAACAGATTTGCGATGCCTAGCACTGAACCGTCTCCGTGGGATTTTTTTGCAATGTTGACGTTGCCAATGTCAGAAAAAATCTTTGACACTTGACATATATATTCTATTTTTGTCATCGCACGCAGACCACAGCCAACAAATGCGTCTTCCTTCTATCTGACCCCAAACATAAACGAACGAAGTAGATTTGGATACTTGAATGGTGTAGAAGATGCATATCATGTTATTTGTTTTAAACATGATGAATTTTCGCTGCCAATTTTATTATAACATTATGTTCAGGTGGCAAACAAATATTCTTTTTATAATTTTATTATGGCCGGGTATAATCTAGATATCTTTAATCTAGGAAAAAGTTAAAGTAACGATTCCACACCATACAGTTTTGTATCTATATATAACCCAACTCCTTACATACAAATCGGCCCAATGTGGCGTTCTATATTAAAGTAACGCTTCGCAATGGTAATAACGCTGGAGAAAATAAATAAACTCAGTTTCTATTACAATTTAGACAGTTTAATTTAAATTACTTACTACAAATTCGCAGAAAATAGTATCACAATATTCAAACTATATACTAGAGATATTAAAATTTTCTCCTATACACTTTTTTCTAAGGAAAACAATTAATTTACTACATGCAATAAATAAATAAAAAAATAACAATAATTTAATATGGGTAAAGCAAAGCTACAGTTGGGTCTTCAGTTTCGAATGTGATAAGGACCTCTTTGAACTTGTCCAAAAGCTGCATGAGTTGGGACCGAGTCACATTTTCCATAAACATTATTTCTTCTAAATGTTGTTCACCACGAAAATAGCCTGAAAGCAATAGATTATAGAGATTGTGTCTATGCTGTCTATGGAAAATAAAAAAAACGAAATACCTTTTTTATGCAACTGGGCGAGTAGGAGTAAATCATCAGGGTTGTCAGCCGCCGGGATGTTTGCCAGCACGGACCTCTCTTCGGGTGTAAATGTGTCCAAGAGAGATTCGGTAGTGGGTAGTTCTGGTGGGAATCGGCACGAATCCACTGCATCACACCCAAGAGGGGCAGTCCAAACGGTTGGTGATTGGAAACTGAAAAAAATTGTCTTTAAATGCCTTTTGTTATGTTTCCCTGCAGACTGTCAACAATTATATTGTCTCTGGTTGACACAAGTGTGTTGCCATCAAATTTCGAAGGGGATACCTCATCTCGCTCTGCAACTTCAAATTCAAAGAGACGCCATTCTTGAAACACCGCTCGTCACTGTCGAACTTGTCCTCGTCGCTGCTGTGCGTGTCCTTCAGCGAGACATCCGACAGCCGCGACGTCATCTTCTTGTCGCCGTTGGAGATGCCGCTGTCCACCGAGTTGGCCTTCTTCTCCTTATCCGAATCCCCATCGACGACGTCGACCCCATCATCGAAGGAATGGTTTGCGGAATCCATTTCGAAGAATTTCGCATCGGACTCGATGATGATGGGTTGCGTGTGAGAGAAGTCCGTTTGGTTCAGATTGTTTTGCGTCGGATAATCCCTGTTCGAGTCGGTGTTTGTGACCTCCCTAGGCTCCACGGGCTCGGGCACGTTCAGCTGCAATTGGTTCAACGACGAGAACGAAATGTTGCTGGAGAGGTACGAGTCGTGCTTCTCGCAGAAATATTCCTTGCCTTCTGAAATGTAATTTTTTTTAAAAGAAATACATCTTAGTCAACCTTTTAATCCGACTTGATTGTAACTGACCTGCTTGCGGCGAGTCGGGGTGTCTCTGGCACGGCCATTGGGGCGAGTTGAACTGCACGTAGGTGTGCAGCTGCAGCAGAAGCCGCCTCTGCAGCAGCCAGGCCACGAGGCGGGCGAGGCGGCCTCCGCCCCGCGCACCCCACGCCCCACTGCGGCACACGTACCACAAGGGGGCGGGGAGGGAGAACTCGCTCAGCATCTGACGTTTGACAAAGGGTTAAAGATCTGCCAAAGCAATCTCCCTCAAAATCAAAATAATTTTCTCTAAGACAATATACCTGTAACAGAGAGAGTCCGGGAAACTCCTTAGCGAACTCGTCGACGAGCGGTGAATGTACGTGCAAATTGGCAGCAGGCGACACCACGTACACGTTGCCTTCACACAAGGGAAATATCACGGTCGCCTTTGCCCAATACACCAAATGGCCTGTCAACTGGAACGCCTACAAGAACACAATAGAGTAATGGCATAGACAAGATTTGAATTTATCATTAAACAAGCTGAGTCAAGACAGTCTGTAAATTGAACGAAATATTTACCTGTGTCAACGTCAAGTCAGCCTCTATAGCCAATGTCTGCAAACTTTTCAATGGACTATAGCATTTAATGAGACGGAGCAGCGCCGGGCTGCCGTCCAAAGGTATAGAGGCCAGCAACGCATTGGGATCAACCTGCAATTTAGTTTTTCAAGGGTGACCAAAAGATCTTCTTTATCTATGGTTTTTAAAATATTTCTTGTCTGTATTTCGCAAGCTTACGATTATATAGAGATCCTTTAAATTATATAAAAAAATACTATATCAAATTTAGTCTCTCACTTACGTGTGTACAATCAAATATACATAAAAAGATATACAATCTTCATCAATTTGCTTTCCCCCCTTTTTATTTGTCCTCTTTTTTCGATTATAAATAAATAAATAAATTGTGAAGTAAAATTTAAAACAAAAAGCAATTTTTAGTCTCACCATTAGTAGTATTCCATGATATGGCTTCAACATGCTAATACATTTGTCTATAGTCTCTGGTTCAACGATGAGACCCCGATTGTGGATCTGATGGGCTTTGTGTGGCAGACAGAATGAGAGAAGGACCCATTTGTTAATTGTTACTTGAACTATTCCTGAAACATTTATATACATAGTTAACAGTTTTTTCTTACGGCTTCACATGTGATTCACTTGATTAGAACCTTCAATTACCTGTCATAGAATATCAAACCATACTAATATTATAAAGGTGAAAGTATGTATGTTACGCTTTCACGCTTAAACTACTAAACCAATTTCAGTAAAATTTGGTTTCAAGATAGACTAAATTAAGGGAAGGACATACATTTATCATAGTAGATAATTGAAATATAAATTTCATATAAAAATATGCCATTTAAAAACCAATTTGAAAATTCTTGTTGTATTTAAACCACGCGGACTAAGTCGAGGGCAAAAGCTACTAGTATAGTATAAATAATAATCAATGATCTCTCACCAGAATTACTCAGTTCTTCAAACACATCTTTCATAGACTTGGCTAATGAACTCTTCTGTAGAATCAAATCAAATGCATTTTTTGGTTCCGAATCTGTTTTACGATCTAGACTTTGCGTTGTGGAACTAACTGAATGCCGCAAGTTCTCTTCTTCGTCCTCATTATCACCATTTATTTCCAGATCTAGAGCTGACACTTGATCGTGAGCTTCCAACTACAAATTTTTTTTTACATATGACATGAATATTACTTTTACAGTTTTAGTGCTGCTTGAAAATACTAAAGCCAACAAACCAGTTAGTCAAGAATATTAACACTTGACCCAACAAAGTATTGTGCTTAGAGCAAATTATTACATAAACATAAACAGACACTACATTTGAATATATCCTTAATATAAGTATATAAGATAAATATGTATTTACCATTATTTTCATTTGTTCTGTTAGATATGAGCACCGCTTTTCTTCGTGGGTTAGGGCCTTACCAAGTCTTTTGCTTAAATCATAATAACATTTTACTGTAAAAAAGGAATTTATTTGTAGTTAAAATATACTTTATACAGATGTGTGATTACATATCACAAAAGTGACTCCTGTACTATTTTTAAAATGTATCAGTTGTCATATTTGTTTTGCATATTTACAATTTATATAGGAAAGTTAGTAAGTAACGAATTTGGTTGTACTGGAAGTTATAGGGAGCTATTTCAAGCAGTGGATGTCAAATGGCTAGGACCGTGACTAACCAATATAAGCAAAAAGATTGAGGAATCTTAGCATAAGAAATAAACTCACCAATAGAATGGCTAGCAGATGCTTGTAACGCAAACACAATATTTATAAGTATCATTGCTGCTGTGTCATCTTTATTAGTTCGATATGGAAGAAGAGTGGGATGTCCAACGAATCGTACATCATTTACTTTAAGCTCAAATTTTCTATTACACAATTCAGCTTTAACAGCAAAGAGTGTTGATAACATTTCATCTGTAAAACCACTAAGTTCTCCTGAAATAGTTAATAACAACACTGTAAACAACACTGTAACAACACATATGTGTTGAGTTATATTATGTGTTCTAGTTTAATAAACACTGATAATTTAGATCTTTATTAACATAAGAAATGACGCATGTTTACATAATTAGTTTAATGTCTTATAATCAGGGTGGGTTTGTAATTGTTACTGTTACCTTTACATATGTTTGAAGTCTGCGATTGAGTGTTTTGCAGTAAATCCTCTGTTGAATTAATGGCATATGGATTAAGGCGCCCATAGTTTTTCTGTTTATTATCATCTTTGTTTTCTGTTGTATACGGATATCTAAATAGTAATCTATCGCCCTTGCTGTCAGATTTGACAAAAAAAATATTGAGCGGATTCACTTCCATCTTAACGATATATTAATACAGAAAAACACATTACACAACAGAAATTCCACTTATTTTCATCAAATTAGGTATATAAGACTGCAGAAGAGTTTAACGTCTCATACATTTTAATATGTAACAATATAGCAAGTCTTCGATAAAAACACGTTTTGATTGAAAGTTAAAGCAAAAGGCACGACTTGTTTAACACGATAAAATGGAGATTTATAGTAACAAAACACGCATATAATCATTTAAAATATACAAGGCAGAACAGTTCAATGTTTGGAAATGAACATGTCCACTGAACAGTTAATAAATAAAAAAAAGGAATTTGGAATATTACAGATTACAGAATTGCAATAGGCAATGTCATTATGGTTGATGAAATATTGACAGCATCAAAAAAGAGTGGACAGTGTTAATTTTAAACTGTCATCGATATAATAAATTGTATTGTCATCTAATAACAAATATCATTCGTTAAACGTTATTTACTGTTACTATTTTTTTGTAACTATTTTTTAAATAGTAATTATCAAAATGTAAGTTTGAAAGTCAGAAAGTAGAAAAGGTTTGTTTTCGTCTGGGATCTCTTTTCGTTGATCTTCCATAAAGTATAAAATCTAGACTTAGTCTGTGAAGAAAAGCAGACGCGAAGTCTGTGCAGACATATTTATACAAAAACAGCCCGCGATACAAAATGTTTGGATTGAGCCTATTGCCGTAGGGCTTTCTTTCAAAATATAAGCAAATTCATATTTTTGTTTTTATGCATTTAAATGCAATGAAAAGATGAGGAAAATGATTACATGAAAAAAAACCCATAATAATATGTAATACATGTATTTCATTCCGGTTAACATTTTTAGAGTAATTATAGTAATCCCACTCCATTATAGTTTTTTTGTAATTTTAAGTGAATTTTACGTCAGATAGAAACAAATTTGTCAGTTAAAATATAATTACAATAAAAAAATTATATTCCTCTAAGTAAACCACAAAAAGATTTCGACACATAAAACACGTTTAAGTACTTTCACTAAATACTACAATACAAATACGGAGGAACTACGCCACAATAAATAAAGATTCTAGAACAATATTTCAACAAATGCATTAAATGTAATACTTTATTTTTATTAAGCTACATAGTATAACTAAACGACAAAGAAATACATTTACGATACTATAAAAGTAAATATAATAAAGAAATTTGTATATATATATTTGGGACTAGATATAACAACATTTGACCATTTAGAGTATATATTTGTAAAGCTAAATAATATATTATTTTATAACTTCGCCATTTAAATAATTATACCATTTTAGACTTGTGATTGCATTTATTAATACACATTTCAAAATATACATTTATTATAACACTTATATAACCGTTACTAAAGACAGAAGGGGATTTTTAGTTCATACATGTCATGGGTTTTATATATCATTCGAAAATGGACTGAACAATTTGCATTAAATTGTCAAATAAAATCATATTCATTGTAAGTTAATTGTATAGATAATTAACAACTGTTTTGATGTGTTAAATAGACATTTACTAACACTCAATCCGAACCACAATATATATTATACATCTATAAAATATAAATAAGTTTATACAAATATACATATATTTATTGTATGTAATATACTTTGTAATAAAGAGTTTTTGAACGCCACAGGCTGTATGTGTTATCAAATTTGAGTAAGTAAACACCTTCGCCAGGGTAGGTGTGAGATCCGGCATATACCTGTTTCATAAAAACTTTCCCATTACACACAGTGAAGTTTTAACCTTATAATATAGAAAAAATATAATTAATTTAAAAGAAAATTGGTATATTTTATTAAATTATAATGTTTTCATAATAGTCTTCTATAACTATTAACTTTTTTAGGGTAAACACTGTTTGATATAAAAAAAATTTATATCTCTTTCTTACTTACCTCAGTGTGACAGTCACGCCTGTATATAGGCACAACGAGACTGACAAGTGGCCTTGATGTATTTGACAGGCGTTTGCCGGAGCCAACTTCTGGATCTGAGCTATTCTGAATTTTGTACTCTGTAAAAACACAACACATGTAGGGACATTTTTACAATTGTTTACAAATTTTTACAAAACAAAACAAACCTTCGTCTACGTCATCATCATCATCTCCGTCGTCCTCATCATCAGACTCCGACACGTGCACCGTCACTTCTGATGTTGCCGACTTACTCCATTCAAAGTGCAAACCGAAACCTGTACACAAAGATTTGATCTAAACTCAGTTTAAAAAAAAAAAAAAATCAAATGAATTTAAAAGCATAAAAAATGTGTTAAAATACACACATGTCTTTTGAAATACAAGGATGTAAACTGAATTAATTTTTATTGTATTTTAAGAATAGTGTAAATAATTTTAAGAGATATAATCTAATCTCGGCTGAGACTGTAAATGTCTTAGCAATATGTTTATATTAAAGTTTAACAATTTAAATTTAGAGATATAACGTTGTTTGTCAATGAATTGTATTTAATTTTATTATAGTCAATTCCTTATATTAATTTTATTTTTGCTTGTTTTGAAAAAATTCCAGGATGGTGTCTCCACTACACGCAAAGAATTGCATTTGGAGAACACTATGTCTCTCTTATTGTGCAGGACAACGAAAAATAGTGATAACTGTGCACTAATGACAATGTTAATATTTATAATTAGTCAATCGAAAGTTTTAATATTGTATATTTTTTTTATATTAAATACTTTATAAAGAATAGTTAAGGTATAACAAATTGTCAACTTTTGAACCTTTTCTCTTATTAGCCGAAATTCACGCGTTCTGATTGGCTGACCAATCAGTTACCAGAGGGCTCACATTTGTTTGAGCAAATTTGTATAAAAAAGGTCCCTGTCCGACCTGTAGACAGTGGGCGGGCACCACTGGCAATAAGAAGATCAAGAAAGAAGCAACCTCGGGTTTTATTTCTCACCAACCCAGCAAGCAATAGTGTATGCCGCACACATCAAAAAGTACATGATACCTATATCGTAATGGTCAGTAGCAAACTCCCAGCAAATAGAGCGAGCCCTCGAATGAGTTGGTACTCGCACTGTCACCGTCTCCCCGTGCCCAACTGTCAGCATTCCACCATTCGCACGAGCCGAATCTTTGAATTCATCAACTTCACCTCGTGTCCACATACGTGCTTCCTCCACTGCTGGTAAGCCATCTGGAATCAATGACAACAAGTATGAGAAGCAAGATAGTAGTCATATTCCTTTACATTGGTAAAAATAGACTACTCAACCTGGTTGTCAGTACCAGTGACACAAGAGCTGGTGTTTTAGTAATAAATTATTATTAAAAAAAAAAAATAGCCCTTGCTATGTTAAATATCAAATCAGATCAAAATGAAGCAGCATAAAACTGTCTTTTGAGATGAGATGATACCGATATGCCTATTGTGATGGATATGCATACCATCTATTTCTGATTCTCCATCATCTTCTCTCGATTCGTCATTGTAATCGCTTATGTCAGCTTTTTCTGTGGTTTGCATTGCTCTTAAAACAAATAACAAATTAGTTTATGATCACATAATTATTGCTTTTTTTTTTCATAATTATGTTTCCAGATATTTGTAATTTTTCATAATAATAACAAAATATAATAGCAGACAGTTACAATAAATATAACATGGCAAGAGAACACAAAGCATATCCATTTATTAACGCTATCATTGGAAATCTGCTTGAAAACAGTAATAATAGAAGTGTTTCCCGACTACATTTAATGTAGCATTTAGCAGAACTTCTTTAACTATATAGACAAAAATATAGGTATAAATATATATTGGTGTAGCTACAACAATTACTATTATATTAACTAGAATAATTAAGTTATCATTTAATTTCCTACAATAAGTTTAAATTAGTGCTTGAGCACTATAAATACAGACTCATTGTAACCCTCCAGCACAATCCGTTCTATGGACCTCTCTTCACATAGTGAAATACATAAATGGTTATTATGAGACTCAATCGTGATGTTGGCAACCTATCAAAAATAACCATACTGAGATATGCACTCTGTTACATATATACTATTGTTAAAATACATACTTGCTATCAACCACATTCTCTGTATCGTTTGAATTACAATCCTTGGTCACTTCAATATTTTCTTGATCCTCAACACGTGATATATTAGATTTTGCTAATCTCTCATCAACGGCAAGCTGTTGAATATATTGTTGGTAATGTTGGTCCTGGAGTTGACGGATAAGTATAGCTTGCTGGTCAAAGTTACCGGGAAACTGCTGTCGGGCATACTCCAGAAACTGGTCATAAGATTGTGCGTTAAGCGCATCTTTTATTCTTTGCCTGAAAATGATGGTCTGATATTAGACTTTTCATTTGTTTGTAAATAGAGTCTTGGACACTTAGGTCCTAACCCATAAGATAACTTTTAAACCTATGTTTAAGTATCTTCAACTACTAAATTACTTGTCTATAAATTTCATAAATGTGAATTCATAATATAATTTAATGTTCAAGTTTTCAATTTAAAAAAATATCTAAACTATAAATTATATCAATTGAAATATAGATGTATCTTAATGAAAATGATATCAAAGCTTACACTTGTTGGTCTTCAGTTAATTTGTTACATTGTTGTTTCTCTTTCTCAAGAATAATTCTATTTTCCAAATCCTTGTGCCTTTTTTCTTCTTTTTCTTTATTAACCCTAAAACAAGATGTTTATGTTATTAAGCATTATCATTCAAATATAGGTATATTATGTTTTTAATGTAAAACTTACTCGTCTTGTTTCTTTGCTTCCATATCTTTTTGAATTGCTTCCAAGTAAGGTCTGAATAATGGACACAACCTGCAACACATGTGCAATATTATTAAAAAGTTATATTCATGGTACAGACTCATAAACCTACCTATAAACCAATAATAATAAAATACAAAAACCCCAATAATTATAAAACTGAAATATACAAAATTCAATTCTAAAAATCTAAATCATTTTTCAAAAGTTTTGTCCTTGTGGTAGTCCCCATAATGGTGGCAGCATTTCCTCACTGTATAGTGATGTTTAAGTTTAATTTGTTTATATAAGATTTATACATAATTGTAAATAACAGTAACAAATATTTTTACCTATCCAGAGTGTGTACAAATCCAGTCATAGCTTGAATTTGTGACATTTGCCCTAGGCTTTGCCAAGCTGCCCTCCTATCTCTTCCAATGACATCTAGGACTCCTAATGGTGGGGCTGATATAACATCCAATGGACCATGAGAGGTTTGCTGTGTATAAGCTACTAGTTTTAACCTGTCTTCATAACTCAAGTGCATAGCCTTTCCTTCTTTTTCTGGGTAGAAATTAGTAACATAAATTTAAGTTATTCAATAAGTACATTTTATACAAATCAAACGCCATAACGTTTATTAATTATCGGCTGATGTATAAGAAAGGTCGGTAAAGTAATATAATAATAGTACTTAAGAGCCTTGTATATAATTGTCTATGTTAATAATCAATAGTGTAAGGTATAAAATAAATACTAATAAATATCATTAATTAATTCAGAAAAATTGAAGGAATTGACAATAAATATTTACCTTTGTAAAAAGACAGTCCGTGTTTATAAACTTCTCGTAAAGGTAGACCCCATCTTCTTTCTTCACTCTCAATGATTCCTTGGTCAGTTTCGAGAGGAATTTTTTCAGAGTTAACTTTCATATTTGATACTAAATATATTTTTTGTTTTAATGAAGAAAAAATCATATAAATTCCTCTGCAAAAATTCAATAACAATACACGACTGAGCAAATTATTGACATTATCTGAAATTATTATTCAAAACCACTTGTCTAATGCAGTGTTGCTAGGCTAGGGTTACGATTTCCGAATTCCTCTCAAAGCTTTGCCCAAATCTTACCAAAATTATATTTTCTAGAGAACAACTACCAAACAATCAAAAATATTTGTAAATAATTAAATTCTAGATTCATAATGTGGTGTGTAATTATTTAAGCAAATCAAATTCAGAATAAAATTGAATTTATTCCAGAAATTGCTGCCGTTACTAATTCCACCTTTTCACTCGTAACTTCTGCAGTTTCACCTTGTAGTCTATTTTATGTTTTGCTAGCTCTTGCTTATATTATATTTATATTTGGGTCATAATGGTTAGATTTAATTCATAGTTTTTCTCAGACGAAAAATTTACACACCGTTTGAAATCCCAAATTCCCCTTTTTATTTTCCTTATCACAGACCCCCCCTCCCATAAAAAAAATGTTTCCCAATTATTTCCAGATAGAAGGAAAAAAGACTACGGGAATCCTCCCAATGTGGCACCAGTAGTCCGAGTTCCGACTATCGACAGACAGACTACACAAGTGACTGACAGTGACAAATTCATTAGATGTAACCACGACATAATATAAAAATTCTATTAGATTTATGTCAGGAATCTGTGTTATCAAAGTTACTAGTCTTACTATTATTATTACTTATTGAAAACATTCAAATTGAAACTTTAAATATTTTTATGTGCATTTTGTAGTCTTGCATGACAGTGATGTGACAACTATGTCTTTGGTTTTTTTTAACTAAATTTAAATTTTTATTTCAACATGTTACAAAATTTTATTTTAAAAGGATTTCATGTGAAAATACCCATTAAGTCAAAGTTCTATAATAAGTTATCAATTCACAACCGACCTTGCAGACAGTGTGGGTCCAAGTTATATTCTAGTCAAAATATTCAAATTTTACATTGTAATCTTGAAAGAAAAACCTTTAGTAAAACTAATGTTTTTACGGTAAAAACGAGACGCTATACAAGTGAAGTCGACGCTCAAAAGAAAAGTCAGATTGAGACACTGAAAGATAAAACTGTGATAACAACTAATGTAAAACTTAAATCATCAGAGTTGAGAAGATTATTTAGCCTAGCAGGACCTGAAAAATGGACCCTTACAGGTAATTAATATATAAGTAATGTGCAGAAGTATTTACCTTATTACCAAGGCTATAATTATGATTTACTGTTTTTAGGTGCTATTGGTTTTCTTATCATATCGTCAGGTGTGACCATGGCTGTACCATTTTCACTTGGAAAAGTCTTGGACATTATTTATGATACCAGCAGTGATTTGGGGGCTGCAAGAGAAAAACTTGACTCTTTGTGTTTAATGCTCTGTGGGGTGTTCCTTCTGGGAGGGTTGTGCAACTTTGCCAGAGTTTATTTAATGTCAATATCAGGTAAGCAGTTATCAGTAAAATATTGAATATAGTGTATTATGACATTTAAAGAATTCTCAAAAGCTAATTTGATTATTGTTTTTTTTTATGTAAAATATTACACAACATTTTTGCATAAACAACTAGTTTAATGTATTTGACACTCAACAAAAAAACTTTTAAATAAAATAGACTTGCAAAAAGATTATTTAATTAGGCAGTTATTGCATAAATTTCTAAATGTCAATAAAACAAGATATCAAACAACTTTTTATAAATTGAAAAACTTTTCATTAATTTTTAGTTTTATAGGAAATTATAAAACTAAAGGCAGAGATTTAAATCATGGTTTTTTTATTTTATTACTTAATATTAGACTATAGAAACGAATTGGATCAAATTATGATTTCAATGTCTAATGATTTAATAATACACATTAATAATAGAATATTTTAGGACAAAGAATGACACAGGCCCTCCGCCAGCAAGTGTTTGGGGCAATAATGCGCCAAGAAACTCAATGGTTTGGTAAAAACTCAACTGGCGAACTGGTAAATAGATTGTCCGCCGATACTCAGCTGGTAGGACGAAATCTAAGTCAAAACGTCAGTGATGGATTGAGATCATTATTTATGGTGGGAGCTGGAACTGGCATGATGGTATTTACTTGTAAAATTTTTTTTGATATAATATAACAAACGTCATTCTAATATTATGCATTTAGTGTGTTTAGAGACATATACAAGAATGTCTTAGACTCAAGTGTGTCGACATTGGTAGGCAGAGAAGTGACTTCTAGCCTATAAAGCATCTGCGCCCAATACCATACCAATTGAAATATTTTTTTTTTAGTTTTATATGTCACCATCGCTCGCTTTAATAGGCTTGTGTGTGGTACCTCCAGTGTCGGTACTGGCCGTCATTTACGGACGATTCGTTCGAAGTATCACGAGACAGTTGCAGGACACACTTGCTGATACTAGTGAGGTGAGTTTTGTGTTACTTGATTGTTAAATTCTTCTGATAATTAAAGATAATTCCATTGTTCTCTTGGGTTTGAAACCTATTTATTTTGGGTTAAAAGGTTACGTCTGATAACAGATAGCGAAATTGTGTAGTACTTGACTCGTAAGAAATGAATTTGTTTTGAAGGCTTGGTGTATAAGCGTCCAATTTTATTATGATTTGTTTTAGTGTGTTTAATTTTGCCAACTAAGATTGGATTATGTAATTTCAGTTAGCTGAAGAGAAAATATCAAATATAAAAACAGTAAAGGCGTTTAGTAAAGAGAAAAAGGAATGCGAATCTTACGCACAGAGAATAGAGAACTTGTTGATATTAGCTTATAAGGAGTCGTTGGCTGTGGGAAGCTTTTATGGATTGGTAAGAATGCCATAAACATTTATATTCTATGGAAATGTACTGTTTATATCTGTGGCCGGACTCGCTTTGCGCTTATAAATAGTGTCCCAAAGTTCACGCAAAATTAAAATTGTGCTGGATGACACAGTTTTATAATTAAAAAAAATGTAATGATTTTTTTTATTTATGTAGTAAAATATTGCTCGTCACTGAAAATGCGTTTGTGTAGCTCATTTTTGATAAAATCAAAAATATCTTTTATTCACATAGGTAACATATGAATTGTCAAAAAACTAAAACTAAAAAAAATTGACGCTACATTTACTGACGTGTTCCCAAATCAAGAGCTTAGAGCGGACGAGAAGTACTGGCAATAAACTCTCCGCCACTCCTTTGAATTACCCTGAACTTTCTCACGCTGTTGCCATCTTGGTTGGCAACACTACCTCACAAATGGCGCGAAATACAAATCTTGCGTGATTTTTGGGACATTTTTACATAGCCTTTATATTTATCAGTTGTAAATAGCGTGTGGATGTTAATTCCGGCATTTTGAAATGACTTGCAGACGGGCCTATCTGGCAACACAATAATAATTCTAGTGCTTTACTATGGAGGCGGTATGGTTGCCACGGAACAACTGACGGTTGGCAACCTGACGTCATTCCTCCTGTACGCGGCGTATGTGGGCATAAGCATCGGCGGCCTCAGCAGCTTCTATACGGAAATGAATAAGGGGATCGGTGCAGCGGCGCGGCTCTGGGAAATCGTGGACCGGGAGCCGAGAATTCCAGTTTCCGGTATTATTATTTCGCTACGCTATTTTTACACAGCTATTTGAAAGTAAATGTGTCGTAAACTATAAACGACATTGAAGGGACTGTGCATTTTATGGCGTTATAGAGGGTGGTCGTAAAATGGAGAGAACAAAAATCAGAATTAGACGACAAGCTTAACCAACAAAAGCCAATTGATTTCGACGCTTTAGAGACTATGTCGTTAAATCGAGTGGCGTTAAGAATTAAACTGTCCCGATGTTATTGCTGACACATTAAAAGGATCTTTGTCCTCTAAATATTCTCTAACTGTACGCCTTTCCAAGCGGTTAGAAGCTATGCTGGTTGAGGGTTCTAGACTTTTTGGATGATTTCAGGTGGTCTTCGGCCAGTTGAGCGTCCGCGTGGTGAAATAATACTGGAGAATGTGACGTACAGTTACGGTGGGGCGCCATTGTTGAAAGGCTTGGACCTGCACCTCCATCCGGGGAAGTCGGTGGCTCTCGTTGGGAGATCCGGCTGCGGGAAGAGCACCATCGCCTCTCTTATACTGAGGCTGTACGACCCTGGTAGTGGAAGGATTCTGTTGGATGGCTGTGATATAAGGGATCTGGATCCCGTCTGGTTGAGGAGCCACATTGGTTTTGTCAGTCAGGTGGGTGGGTGAAATGGAGGAAAAGGGAGATTTTTATAAAAATATGTATGTATACATTAATGTATTTTTACAGGAACCAGTCTTGTTTACGGGATCCATAAAAGAGAACATTTTGTACGGCATTGATGATGAATCGCAAATGGAGCCGAATGATAAGGTGCGTTATAAGATTTGTTTGCAGCTATGCTTTTCATTCTGTCAGATTTCTTTTTACTCTGTGACGTGAAGGCATAGATAATAAAATTGGTAGACAATTTAAATTATATTAATGAATTTGGCAGTTTATTTTATATTTGTTTAAATTGCCTCCAATATAGTCGATTATTCACATATAAGTAGTTGAAATTAACAATATACACCGTAATTAGGAAGCAGCGTGGCTCCAAGCAGCCAAAGCGGCGCAGCTGCAGGAGCTGGCCAATCTGAGCAGGGCGGGCTGGGACAGGCAGGTGGGGGCGGGCGGCTCGGAGCTCAGCGGAGGGCAGAAGCAGAGGGTGGCGATCGCGAGAGCCATTGTGAAGGTAACCTGCATGGTGCCAATTGCGTGGCACGTTTCAGCGTTCTTTTCTTAAGAGCCTGGCCATAAATAGTGTAACAATTAAAAAAAACAAATGTTTGAATTTGGAATCTGTCATTTTTATACGTTGTCCTTGGTTTTGTTGTTTTCGCGCCAATCGCCAATGGGGTGAATAGAAAACTGTTCAACTTTCGCATTGGCATAAGACATTGTAGTATGTTGTGAGGTAAAATGTGACAAACTATTTTCAATTAAAGGGTTTACTTATTTTCTTCGTCATTTAATTAAAAATCCCAAGAGATTTTCTCATGTTTTAAGGAATATTGAGAAACCATAAAGCTTGATGACGATTGTACTATTTTACAGAATCCAAAAATCCTCATCCTAGACGAGGCAACCTCGGCCTTGGACACGTACTCGGAGTACTTGGTCGACAAAGCCCTAAAGGAAATCAGCAGGGAGCGCACAGTACTGACCATAGCGCACCGGCTCAGTACGATTCAGTCTGCGGACGAAGTGGCGGTGATCGGCAACGGGGTCATCGTCGAGAAGGGTCCGTACAAGGACCTGATGGAGAAGCCCAACGGTTACTTCAGAGAGCTGATCACGCACCAAACGTTTATGAAACCCAAGGAAAAAAGTTAGTGCTGTCTATGGTTTTGTTTGTCTATGTCTCAAAGGTTCGATTCGTAAGAACGAAATCGGTTTGCACTTGTTCAGTTTTACGTTACCAATCGCGACGGTGTCTAAATTTATATATGTTGGTAGTTTTTTTTTAATTTACATTTTGTATTGTTTTCGCATTTATTATTTTGACATTGGTGGGTAGAAACGGTTTTTGTGTTACTCCATACTTTTTGACTCGGTTAATATTTACAATAGCCTATAGAATATTAATGAGAATTTATTCTGACTTAAGCAAATAGGGCTGTCTCTTTCTGGCACAGTGTAAAAGCAATGTTGGAGAGAGACGAACGCGTTACCATGGTTACGCTAGATCGTGCATAAGTCCGACAAAAGTACATTTCAGCTTAGTTGTGATCACATCACTGCCATATTTGTTTTGACTTAAATTTTTTATACTCTGTGCAGTTTTTTATTTATTATTATCATTCAAATTTTGTGGTGAAAGCTTATTCGTTGAAAAATAACTAGAATTGAAGGATTGTATGATAAAATCATTATATTTAGATTTTTTTTTTTAAATTTGTCGGCAATCAATTAGTTTAGTCGAATGTGTTCAATGATTATTAAACTGTGGTTCTGGAATATTCTGCAATTTTAAATATCATTTACATATTAGTCCTTGTTGCGATAATGTTAAGCTTTCAGAATTTAAGGTACAAAGTGCCGTCTCTTTCTTAAAGTATATTCGAGATAGAGACGGCGTATATAATGTGTACAGTCTATGGCAAATTATAAATTTAAGTAAATTAACATATTTTTTTGTTATTTATAATCAACTCCGAAGTTCGACAATCGTACAAATGAAAAAAAAATTTTTTCATTGTGATATGTTTTGTTTGTTGTATTTATTAATTGTAAATTGGATTGTATAGAATTAACGGGTAATGGATTATTTAAATAAATAAAATGGTATTATTGTTTTTATTATATTTTATTTCAAACTTAAAAATATCTTTATTCAACTAGGTCTTTGTAAAGACACTTTTGAATCTTTAACATTAGGTACCGCCGGTTCGGAAGGCGAGATCTATCGAGAAGAGTGACAAACTGGATTGCTCTTTTAAAATAAATATTTAATAATATGTTGCCGAGCCTGCCCCGATGCTGAGTTATTGCTGACACATTAAGTTTAACTAATATTCTAATATTTAACTGTGTAGTATACTCGACTTAAAATCTGGCACAAGCCTGGTCAATTATGAATGATTCGTAATCTAGAGTTGATAAAAATATCATATCTATAAGATTTCCGAAAACTGGTTTCAGAAAGACGCACACAAGGCGTGTCGTTTTTTTTTTAACTACGCCGGTGTCAATGCAATCATATAGATTTACTAGAGAGGCTAAATTCTCTCGAAATTCTTTTTAAAAAAAACTAAGACTCAACCTCGCACACTCACTCACACAGCAACACCATTGCACATACTAATACGAGAACACACACACTTAAATTCTCGTTCTACACATAATATACTCCACTTCTTTATTTATTTTTTTCTGGTAGTGTTTTTTTTGTTATTGTTTTTTCTGATCTTAGATTCTATTTCCGGGTCTATATTTAACCTTATTTTGGCTTTAAGCATTGTCTACACTTGTCAAAAGATGATGTATGGAAATGCTGTAAAGGGCCTTTACTCCCTTAAAGGCCGGCAACGCACTCACGAGTGTCGAATGGGCGACGACTTCACCTTTATGGTGTGCCTCCTGCCCGTTTGCCCCCTCTTCTATATAAAAAAGAGTAGTCCATAATATTGTTGATGTCATATGTCGTGTTTTTTTTTAAATTAGTAACTATCTGTCGTTTTTGTCTTAAAAATAAAATACCACAGAAGAACGAACAAGGGATAAGATTGTACAATATAAATATTTAAAATGTATTTTTGGTTTTGTATTTCAATAGGTCACTAGTTTTACAGATTTTATTTTCGTTTTTAGTTTCTTAAAGACTTACGTTAAATACGTACAAACCAGGGTTACGAGTAAATCATGAACCACGAAGTCAAGTTGTACAGTACCTAGTAATTGTAAATGTTTATCTGTGGTTTATAACGATAAAGTAATGGTTGATTATTTAGATAAGTTTGACCTCAGTAGAATAATCAACTCGTACCAATTACATTTATTAAATACAGTATTCAGTAGTTTTCTAAAATATGTACATTTCCTGTAACTATATCGTTAATGAAAAATGGAACGCTAAATCCGTTTCAATTAATTTCGGTTAAAATATCTTTAATATGAGATTTAATTAAAGCGTTCCAAACTTGATTCAGTTGAATGATGTCGTTATTTGATTACTAACACAAAACATGGCTAAACATGCTCGTAATGACATGTATTGGGCAAAGTTCGATTTGTGCATATCTACCACAATTCTAATGGTACTATTTATGTAAAGCTAAACGATAGAATTAATCAAGATGGACCTTGCCCTATGACGGCCAATAACGCGTATGCCAAAAAACGGGATAGCTTCAGCTGACTTACTGCAATTACAGTAGATATACTGTAATTTAAATGTCAAAATTTGTGTTTATTTAACAATCTATCAAAATAACGAAAAGGAAAAAAAAATATCGGACAAAAATGATTAAAATGTAATCAACAAATGGGCTCATTGTTAAATATCTACTGTTATTTATCGCTGCCAACACTACTCTGAAAATAATGTTACGGGAGCACACGATCAAACGGTTGCAGTGACTGCAGCGTGTAACACGCTCCTATCCGTGATGTCTATGAAAATTTTGCGCGGGAAAATCGCGCGACAGATATTAAAAAGTTTGACCGAAACACAGATTAAAAAGCATGTGCTCATTAAGAATATACGGTGTCTCGCCACGCAGACGGCGCCGGCATTAGAACAAAAACATTTGGTATCACCATACGGTGAAATCTCAGTTGGCAATGAAAATTTACCCGATTATGTGTTCAAAGATTTTGGGGAATGGTCCGATGCACCGTGTGTGGTAAGTTAAACTTTTTATCACTTAAAACTGTTAGCATAAGAAATGTAATGACGGTAGCTTTCAAGTAGCATTTTATTGTTTTATTGCAAACATTTATTTAATTAACATCGCGTAGTCAATTAGCTAAATACACTTATTTAGGATAAGGTATATAAACTAACTATTGATTGAAATGGAATGATAAACTGTTGATTAGCAAGTTTATTGGCTTAAATGCAATGATTCCTATGTTAGTACAAAGTTCAAGGGAGTAGATGTTTAGAATTATTAATAGTTTCATTGAAGGTGATAGAAATCGGGTAATTTAAGTAATCTTGTTATAACATTTTACGATAATATCCTTATAATCTAAACAACTCTACTTAAATTAGGCGTATCCAATGCATTTGGGTACAGAATTAGCATATCTCTGGCAATTAAAAAATGTTAAATAATAATTATAAATTCGTTAAGCATTTTTTTTTTCACTGCGGTAAAATATTTAGCATGAACACACATAAAATGTTATTTTTTCCCTACTACACGTCGGTTCCAATCGAAAATAGGTCACGTTTGATATTTAAAGATTCAAATAATTTTCTTTCACATTTCTAACATCTTTTGACAGAATCGGCAGATTTTGACAATCTGTGTATATCTAATACTTTTAAATCGTTAGATCTTAACGTTTCATAGTTTTTTTTATAAAAAATACATTCTATAGTTTAAAGATATACAAACTCTTTATAGTATTATTTTCATAGACTTTTTTTTATTTCGGAGAACAAAATATAAACTTTGATCTTTGTAACGTGTTTATAAATAGTAAGACGATTTGTGCCAAAGCTCGTTGCGTACTACGTTTCATACGTATATCGTCTATAACTTTAATGAATTCTACCTGTCACTATCTTTTGGGACATTTTGGGAACGTAAAGGACATATCGAGTTATATTATATCCTGACGTCTTAGCCCGGAGATAGCTGTAGCATCGGCAAATGTTGCTAATCTTCTATTTAACAACTATAAAAAAAAACGTAAAACTGACAAATTTGAGAAATTGTGCCTTCATTACATACAGAATCAACTAGCTTTTCTAAGAGTTAACTATTAAGATAAATGTCTTCATATTGCAGACACAATTCGGATTTACTAGTTGACCACATATTTACTAAATTACTTAACTCAAAATCAATAAGATAAAGAAATAGTAGAACACCTTATCTATTAACAAACTTACAGTTACAGATCGTTACGAAATCATTGATTTGAAAACACACACAAAATATATTACAAATAATTTATTTTACTTACACTTTGTTTGACAAAGTACTAGGTGTAAATATTAATTAATATGTTAGTAGGTATGAGAGCAACGGGCGGACTTCATAGCTAATGAGCGATCTCTTACAGGCGAACCACTAGTTAATTTGTTATATACATGTCTTGTTACAAAACTCTGCGTATACACATTTTACAAGGCGCATCTGTGTACGTTTATCAAATCATAAATTATCGTGTTGTATTTTAAAACATACAAATATTAATAATAGTTGAACTTGTTATCTGCCGACAAATGCCAATCTCTCATTATTTATTATAGACATGTGGGGCCTCCGGGCGCTCCTACGAGTATGGAATGATGCGGCTGATGATAGAACGCTGTTCGACAGCGCTAGCCGGCCATTTAAAACTGAGCCCCGGTGAACGAATAGGTCTGATTCTGCCGAATATACCGGAATTCGTGGTTCTCATACACGGTGCTATGAAAGCAGGGCTTGTTATCACTTTTGCCAATCCATTGTACACACCTGGTGAGTAAAAAGATAGATAGATAGTGAAGATGATAAAGCATCATAGAAAAGTGTGTATGGGCGGCGACTTCCACCTTATGGGCTGCCTCCTGCTCTTCTTTCCTTTTTAAGTACTCGGAGTTATATTCATCTAATCAAAATAAATGATCTTAAGCCTATATGTTAGTAATTTTCCAGTGCATCGTTTCTGAAAGAAAGGCTGTTGGAAAAAAAACTCGGTAATATTTAATGAAAATATTTTTAGACGAAGTGCTCCGTCAGTTTACGGACTGCAACGTAAAGGCGATCGCTACGATTGAGATGTTCATGCCCGTTGCGATGGAAGTCAGCAAATCCCTGAAGGATTATAAAGGCACCATATCGGTTGGTGGCGAAAATGACCGAACTAAAGGTATATTTCGTGTGTTAAAGTTGTATATAATCTATCTATATATAAAACTATTATGTACTTCACTGCATCATTATATTATATGCATTGTTATATTCTGTCAGGATAATAATATGTGTATTGCAATATTAATCAAAACACAGTTAACTATCATAATAATTGTATTTAAAGTTAACAAAAGTTTTTGAACAAAAGTATCATCAAGTAACTTACTTACTAACTTATCTTGTTAGCCAACCATAAGAGCCGCTTACCACAGACATGGCAGAACTCCTCTTAAAATCTTCTAATGAATTCATTTAGTCAAAAAGAGGTTTCTAATGGATCTATTTTTCAAAAGAGGTTTAATCATTCACCCCTAAAAAAGGTTTTACACAAGTATCATCATATAATTTAAAGATATGGTTATATTTATTATAAGATCGTCTTACTTTATGTTATATTATATTGATACGTGCAATTATCAACCAAACGTGTTTGAAAAATGGTCCATTTTCACGATATTTTCATATTAAAAAAAAAAATTCGGCTCGTGGTGCCGAGGTATTTTTGATGCATTGGAACATTTGGAGATTTAAAGGGTCCTTCTAGGTCTTCTCGTCCGCTCTATATTTATTTAGATTTGGGAAATGTAACAATTTCGTAATTATCTGACTATTCATAAGTGTAAGCAAAAAAGTATGCGGAAGCTGGTGTGAACACACAAGGTGTGTTGGTGGGTATGGCTCACCCGGTTCTCGGAGAAGCAGTAATTTCGTTTTCACAAAAATCGTATTAGTGGGTCAAGCACAGACTTAGAGAGTATCAAGAAACAATATCACACTGAAACATTATCCAGGTATCCACGGCCTCCGCTCACTATTAATGGCGGGCCATGAAGCGGATCTTCCTAAATTGGACGCTGACGATGTCTGCCTGATCCCTTACTCCAGTGGTACCACTGGTCTACCCAAGGGAGTCATGCTCACACATAAGAACCTCGTGTCCAACTTAAAGCAGGTTCAGACGCACAAATTCATGAAGTATGAAGGCGAAAAAGGTATGCTATGAGTATCAAGATAAATTAAATAAGCTTTTTGCAAAAATAGATTTATATATTACTTACTCAGCTTTCTTTAATAAGAATATTATAGGAGTCATGAGTCAGTCAAATTATTAGTAAACCTAACATGGTATCCCAGAATTCTCCTTTAGAACTCAACCGCAGTTGCTCTGAGCTGCCTATTAACAGAAGAGAAAGTACTGTTTACCAGTAGTCTTCCAGAAAAGACCGTACCTCTCTCTTAAAGGCCGGCAACTCACTTGCAAGCCTCTTAGCGTGGCCTTGAGCGGCGGTTAACACTTAACAGTGACCGCTTGCTCGTTTGCCTCCTGCTTCACACAAAAGGCAATGGTGGAGCATGAGGCACGTGATGATATCCGTAATGATTTTTTGGGAGTGCCATGCTGTTACTTAGAGTTTCAGCCGAATGGGCAGGCACGGCCGGAGAAATACCACTCTCTCACAGAAAACCGGCGTAAAGTGATGCAATTGGACTTTGTTCATTTTGTACTCGCATTTCGTTCGGAGAGTGAGATCTTCCGGTGCCCATCCTTTTCCCCTTCCCTCGTCCCTCTCCCCTTTCCTTTAAAGGCCGGCAACGCACTCACGAGCTACCAGCCGCGTGAGTGTCTATTTGCGGCGGCTTCACCTTTATGGTGGGCCGCCTGCTCGTTTGCCCCTTCTTTTATAGAAAAAGAAAAAAATATTTAAATGTTAAATGTTTTTAGGAAAGGGTGACGTCATCCTGACGGTTCCGCCATTCTTCCACATCTACGGTTTTAACGGTATATTGAATTACAACTTAGTGCTGGGATATCACATTGTATCACTTCCCAAGTGAGTATTTTGTTCAAATTACTTAAATATTGTATATTTATGTATATAAACGCGATTTCATTATTTATATCACTCTTATAAATGATCGTTTTGACTTCTAAAGCTCATACTTTCAAAGTTCTTCTAACAAAACTAACATAAGTAATGGTTTAATATTAAAACGCCTGCGATAATTTGTATGTCTCTACACGTTTAAATGAAAGCGTAACTGAGAAGATTAGTTTTTTATAATTATTTAAATTTAACTAACTAATACATTCCGTAAAATTCAAGTGTATGAACCAATATCTCTTAGGGCCTTGTGAGCCTTCTTTACAAAAGCATAAAACAGTTATATTTAAGCTCCTTTTAACTCTGTTGATCCTAGAGTTTTGCGTACTTAATAAAAAAAAAGCAAAGTAATAATATATTTTATATGTAAGGTATATGAAAATGTTTATCAGCTTCGTTAATTGTAATAAAAATGTAGATTCACCCCAGAGGACTACATCAAGTGTCTGATGGAGTACAGGCCGACCACACTGTTCGTGGTGCCGTCATTGTTGACATTCCTCGCGACTCATCCATCGGTGAAAAGGGAGTGTTTGGAGTCAGTGGAGAGTATCATGGTCGGTGCAGCACCCACCACCGACAGTATGCTGGAGAAGTTCCTCCTCAAAGTCGGGAAGACCAAGGATCAAATTAAGTTGCTTCAAGGTAATGGTCTTAGAGATGTTTCCTGTCAGGCGTTTAAGAAGTTTTTTGTTGACAATTTTTAATTAGCACGTCGAGTGGAGGTCACTACGACAAAAAATTGTTTTCCAAACAAAATAGTAGTATTTTTCTTTTGTTGATAGTATTAGAGATCCGTTTGAACTAACTCTGTTTGAACCAATGGACTTTACACGACGTATGACGTCGCGTGTCTTACGTCGAACTGAAGTTGCATACAAGCCCAAAATGTTGAACAAGTCCTATACGCTTAATTTTAAATAAAAGTTATAATGTTTTTTTACCGAATATGTAGTTTTCGTGGTGTCCCTGTTCACCTTTAGTTCTGTTTGGTTCTGTATGATCTAAACAGAAAGCATATGTACTAGACAGATATATGGGCCTTGCAAAAAGTCGTTTGTTTATAAACTTGAAAACCCCATTAAGATGCAATTATAATTTATAATCTAATAAATAATTGAAGATAATTAACAGTTAAATTAACAATTACTCGAGGCCATTTGCTCAATGATAACAATAAACAAACCGTCTACGTCGAAACAATCATTTTGTGAATTGTGATGCGCGCGCAACTCGCAACGGAAAGCGCCGAAAGCCGCCAAAAGCTACCGACAGCTGCCGAAAGCTGCCGAAAGCCGCCAAAAGCTACCGACCGCTGCCGAAAGCCGCCAAAAGCTACCGACAGCTGCCGAAAGCCGCCAAAAGCTACCGACAGCTGCCGAAAGCCGCCGAAATCTGCCGAAAGCCGCCGAAAGCTACCGACAGCTGCCGAAAGCCGCCAAAAGCCGCCGAAAATACCCAGCTTTTTAACACCTCCTAATTTGCCTCGGCCTTTTTACCTATATGTGAAAGAGATGGGGCGATGCGAGAGGGAGAAGGCTGGAGATCGGTTATTCTAAGTTCACTGGTTAGGCTATAGATGGCATAGAGATCAAGTGGCGAAGTAAATATTTAATGAGCTGGAGTATTTTCGCACTTTTTATTAGAGCGTTGCGGGAATTATGTGCTAATTAAGATTTATAAATTTTACTCCTGAGTAGGGCAAGCCGGGCTTTTGGGCTTGCATGGTAGTACCGCCACTGCATACATGCTGTACAGTGTGACGTAACACGACGTATGACGTCGCGCGGTTTTCACTTAAACCTTCCTGGTTATTCTCTTTATTCCAGGCTATGGAATGACGGAGAGTTCTCCCGTGACCCTCCTAACCCCATACATATACCCATATGACAAAATCGGTTCAATCGGTCAGCTGGTGCCATCCACGCAGGCGAGGGTGGTATCACTTAGTACTGGTGATTCTTTGGGTCCGCATGAGTCAGGGGAACTATTGTTCAAGGGGCCACAGGTATATTCATTTTATTTATTCACACTTTATTGCACTTAAATTAAGTAGATGATGTTAATACAGGCAAACCACAAAATAAAAGGATACGAAGGTGCGACAGGAAAAATAAACTAATTTTGGTCTAAAAATATAAATAATTCCTACATTACGGATTTTAACCTTATAATGCTTGAGAGAAATGGTTCATATTTTAACAGATTAAAATAGACTAAAACATATTTTAAGGATAGATTTTTTTGTATTATATTTTATAATTCTTACTTTGTAGTGAAATACAATAATACTTATAAATAACAATAATTTCAATTGGATCGCCTCAATGAACGAAACAAAAGAAGAACAAATCAAATGAAAACTATGGTTTTTCATCGTCCAAATGTTTTTGTTGCATACTCCAGGTGATGAAAGGCTATTGGAACAATGAGAAAGCAACCAAAGAGACCATAGACAGTGAAGGCTGGCTACACACCGGTGACGTCGCGTACTACGACAAGGACCATTACTTCTACATAGTTGACAGGACCAAGGAGCTCATCAAAGTTAAAGGGAACCAGGTTTGTATCGAGAGTGTTAGGGTAGTTCTTATCCTTTCAAAACTCAAACTCAAAATATCTTTATTCAAGTAGGACACTTTTGAATGGTCGGAAGGCAGTCTACCGAGAAGAACCGGCAAGAAACTCGATAGCTGCTCTTTTAAAATAAGCAATTAATACTCACAATTAAAATAACAAAGCATTGTAAGGCCTCTCAAGAATTGAACTGTCCCGATGCTGAGCCAATGGCCGACACATTAAAGGGATCTTTGTCGTCTAAATATTCGTTTACGAAAAGAACTGGTACCCTCTTTATGACGACTATAAAATATCAATATAATAAAAATAATACTAGTTGCTTTTGTCACGTGGTTATAATACAAAATAAATTTGGAAAATTCGTCAAATTTTCATACAAACTTTTATCCCTTGAACCCTTTTTTTGCAATAATACCAAATTTCATCGTAATCGGTTCAGTGGTTTAACGCGACAGCTTAACACATACATACAGCATTAATAGTATTAGCTCGTTTATTGAATAGGTAATATTTACAGGTGTCACCCACAGAAATTGAGAGTATCATAATGGAGCAACCGGAAGTGACCGACGTCGCGGTTGTGGGTATGCCGGATGCGCTCGCGGGGGAAATCCCCAAAGCCTTCGTGGTGCTAAAACCCAACCACAAATTGACGGAGAAACAGATTTACGACATTGTCGCACAAAAGTTGGTCAAGTACAAACACTTGGAAGGTGGGGTCGCGTTCATAGATGCGATCCCACGCAACGCCGCGGGGAAAATTATGCGCAACGAGTTAAAAGTGCTACAGAAATAAATTGTTCATGTAATTTTGTATGATTAGCTAAAAAGAAAACATTATTTATTCAAACGTATTTTCATTTGGTTTCCTGCCATATACATGTGTAGCTCATTTCAATTGATTGCAATTGGTATCGACGCCATCTATCCTTCACTATAGGAATTATACCGACCGATAGATGATTTTACACGTTTGGGAACGTCAAGTAACGAATTGGGTATTGTTAGCGTGGAGTGGGGGCAGGATTGAGAGTGGGTGGGGATAAGACGGTCACATTGGACGATCGGCACTTGTGTTTTGGACAGTGCCGAGGACGGTCGACGCTCCGCGCTAAACTACCCACGTTCTGATACATTTGCCATCCTGGGTTGATTTGTGATCGGAGTTCGTTCGGAAGACAATATACGTAATAACTATATATATATATATAAAAGATAATAAACAAATCATACCGCAACACTAAAACATAATAATATCGGTATTTATTCGCTGTATTGCGATATACACTGAGCGAGTAAAGCACGAGCCCTTGGATCTGACTATCAGGCGTTAACTAATTCTTAAATAAGCGCCTGTGTGCCCCAAGGTCCAAAATTCAATATTAAGTGATTAAGGCAAACAAAAGAAAATGAAAATATTCACGGTTCGTGCGTAAGCAATAAACATTATCAGAACATAAAAACAGTATCAAAGTGTGAGTCTTTAACTAAGTGTTCGGCCATCGTTTCCCAGTTTGGTTCTATCACTTGGTCCAACATGACATTGAGAATTATGCGTAGGCATGTCACATTTATTTCGGCTAAACTTCTTCATCCTGTCAAATGTGTCCGCCATTTGTCACTGAAATCGGAACATGTGCTTCAATCGCATTACGGTGTGATTAAAGATGAAAATGTTACTATAACGCAGCATGTGTATGGAGAAGCTGGATTATGGGAAGACAAGCCTGCTTTGGTAAGTAAAATTATATTTAAATTAAGTCATTAATACGGCTGTTCGTATAATTCCTCTCATTAAATCACTTAAAATAAAAAGTAAAATATATTGAAAAATGTTAGTACACGTGGTGGCATGAATGCCCAGAATGCTTTAAATATTTCCTCGCTCTATCCCATTGCTTATACGCTGATATACTCTACTCCAATAGGAAGAAATTCAAAGTTGGTGGAAAGACTCCTTAGCGTTTCCGGGTCCAAAATGGTGCCAGCATTAAACGTATTACACCCAATGCTAAGAGTCTTGCAAAGTTCGTAGTTGAATTAAAAAAAAACTCAATTAATAGGTTACCTACCTAACTAAGAAAATTGGAGAGTAGTATAGCAACCGGGAATAGTAACTTAGATTGAGAGAGAGAGACAAATCGAGATTTATACAAATCTAACGTTCTACTTTTCGTGTGCAATTTGTTGGCATCTATATATTTTGCCTTTTCTTTTAAATTCGGTTAAATCTTACTATGGGTTAGCATGTTATAATGTACATCGTTTAGGTATTGTATTCATAAGTTAAGTAAATGAACATTTAATACACAAATTTCCAACGAGAATATATAAGCTATGAAAAAAAAATATATAACTTCAAGTCTACAGTCAAGGTGAGGTATATTGTTATAGCCATTAGAAAGGATTTCATTCATATTTTTTTTGAAATGTATTAGCTTACGTTTACGTTTTAATAAGCATCCCGCTTACTAAAACGTAAATAATCTAACCGTAAGGAGTAAAATTTCGACGAATTTTTAATTCTTTTGATAAGCATATATCCAAACTAAAGTAATGAATGCAACGTACGCTTTCACGCTTAAACTACTAAACTGATTTCAATGAAATATGGTATGGAGATAAACTGTACTTTATTTTTTATCGCGTTCGGGTTTGGCGAAAAAGGGTTGAAGGGGATGAAATTTTCAGCAGAACTCTGCCATTTACATAAACCCTTTTTCAAAATTCCTTTTGTATTTAAACCACGTGGACGTGCAAGACCCTGGCAAAAACTACTAGTCTATAATATTTCAACATTAAAAACCCTTTACAGACTTGTGCGGCATCAGACCGTACCTACTCCTATGGAATGACAAAAAGCCTTATCGAAAGATGCGCAAAAGGTCTCCTCAGCGAATTGAAGCTGTCTCCCGGAGACAGTGTTGGCTTGATTCTGCCTAACATGCCGGAATTTGTTGTCCTCGCTCACGGTGTAATGGAAGCTGGCCTCGTGCTGACGTTCATAAACCCTCTATATACACCTGGTAATTGTTTTAGCACTACAATAAATTACTTGGATAATATTAATATACTAGCTTTCCGCCCATGGCTTCGCCCACGTGTAATGGTTAAGTATATAGCGATTTTTAATGATCTCGAAAGGGCTTTCTTTCACGGGCTAAAATCTTGTTACAATTGGAATTATATATAGCCTGTGTCACTCAGGGATGATGTAGCTTTACAGGATCGGATGATTCGGGGAAATCGAGGGCAACTTTCAAATTAACGTACAGGCAATTAATATTCTGACAATTTTATATTCTGATAATTATCTTCTTATGTGGATGAGCTGATGATGGAAGGTAAAACTCCTCAGCGGTTAAGAGTTGAAAGAAAATTCTTACGAAGTTATGAGTACGAAATACGTACTTGTGAGGTTATTACTTATAAGCTTGACCAAATAATAAAAGGTAAACCTCATTAACGTTAAGGACGTAGGTGGAAAAATGGATGCGGACAAACGATAAACGTCTCTTCACTCGTTTCCTTTTACTTGTTTGTATGGGTAGTGTTTACTCAAAATAATCATATATTTCGTATAGTGTATTAGGTTCTATATTTTAAGCTTATTTTGGCTTTACTTTTAATCTACTTTTATTGTGTAAACTGTTTTTGATAAGCTGTATAGGTTTAAGAAATAAAAAAATAAAAAATCTAGGTTGATGACGAATTTTATCAACGCCATCTATCGAGCACATTGTTCAACACTTCAACCGCGCCCGCGCGCACTGCGCTATTTGTTATTTTTGTTACCTCACATAAGTTTTAATATTAAGATTAACTTATATTAGAACATATTTAACAATATATAACTAATCAATCAATATAAGTGTTTAAAAATTTTGAAGCAGTGGTTGAAGTAAATTTTCAATTGACCATAACTTCTTTTTCTCTTAACCGATTTTGACAAAATAACTTTTGACAACGCTCCCAAGTATATGTTATCCAACTGGAATCCAACGCGTTCAAATCCGTTTAGTAGTTTTCAAGTTATAACGTACCAGACAGACAGACAGACAAGAATTCCAAAAATTGTTGTTTTGTTTTCTATGACTCTTCTTTAATTGCCTCCTTTCAGTTTTTTGGAAAAATATTTAGTGTACAGATTTTCGATTTTTACTGTCTTATTATTAGTATACATATAGATGACATTGGAGGAGCAAAAATGTTTTTTTGGTAATCCGCTTTTTTTTTTAAAACATAGGCTTCTGTGTCTGGCGTGGAGGAAGGAAGCGGACGAGGTAACATCCGAACAGAAGCGATGATGTAAATTTACATTGTATTATAGCTACAGATCATAAATGCCGGGCATAGACAATACTCAGAATTTAATGATAAAACTGTATGGTTTATTGATCCAATTCTATACTATGATTAGGTAGAACAGTACAATAATAACGGTAGGATGCGTTACTTGTATGTTTATTTTTATTTTATTTATTAAACCCATACAGCATTTTAAAATAATTTACACAATAAAGAATAGATAAAAAACAAAGCCAAAATAAGGTTAAAACATAGAACCAGAAATTAAATCTAGGATCAGAAACAACAGTAATAAAAAAAAAGCAAAAAAAAAAATGTATATATACATATGAACAAGTGGAGTATATCAAGTGACGAACGAGCATTTAAGTGTGTGTGGGTATTAGTGTGTGCAATGGTGTTGCTGTGTAAGTGAGTGTGCGAGGTTGAATCTTAGTTTCTTTTAAAACAATTTCTTCTTAGACCAAATATATCCAAGGACAGATTTGGTTATACAAATACGAGATTCAGACACAATTTACAATGTTCGAATAGATTTGACATTCATCTTTGGTACAATGATTCTGAATGTTTTTTGCCCTTATAAAGTGTCACATTAAGACAGTTCTGTTTCACCACAATTACTAGATAATAAATCGAACCGTTTCAGACGAAGTGCTTCGTCAGTTTACGGACTGCAACGTAAAGGCGATCGCTACGATTGAGATGTTCATGCCCGTTGCGATGGAAGTCAGCAAGTCCCTGAAGGATTATAAAGGCACCATTTGCGTTGGTGGAGACGGTGATAAAATCCGAGGTAACTTAATATTCAAAGTCAATTAATTAATTATCAGGTAATGAATTCTACAATTTCAATATTTATTGTAAAGATGAATCAACTCGATGCCCGCATAATATAACTAATCAATTGTTAATTTTCATTCCATTTCTTTCAAAATGTAGGTATACATGGCTTTCAGTCATTATTATCAGCAAGACATGGAGTCGATCTTCCGAAATTGGACGCTGACGATGTCTGTCTGATCCCTTACTCCAGTGGAACCACGGGTCTACCCAAGGGAGTGATGTTAACACATAGAAGCCTTACTTCCAGCGTAAAACAACTGTGCCGACCGGAATTTATGAAGAATGAGGGCGCTAAAGGTAATATATGTATAATTATTTTATTCGAAAAAAAATTGTTTTAAATGTCTGTCCTTAGATATATTTGGCCTAAGTAGAAGTTCTTTTTAAAAAAAACTAAGACTCAACCTCGCACACTCACTAACACAGCAACACCATTGCACACACTAATACACACCAACTTAAATGCTCGTTCTTCACATAATATATTCCACTTGTTCATATGTATACATATATTTTTATTTTATTTTTTCTGTTCGTGTTTTTTTTGGTTATTGTTTTTTCTGAACTTAGATTCTATTTCCGGTTCTATGTATTAACCTTTGCTTTTCTTTATTTTTAATCCATTTTTATTGTGTAAACTTTTTTTTGATAAGCTGTATAGGTTCAAGAAATAAGAAATAAAATAAACGTTAAAAGTTAAATAACTCATGGCAATCAATTAAATCGTTCAATTATTTAATTAAAAAAGAATATTTATACAAGAAACAAATTAGTATCAATTTATTATAATTTATTAACATTTAAAAGATTTATTTCGAGTGCTTTGCTGCTATTGCATCAAAGATATATGTTATTAACTTTAGTGAAAGTATAAACTATGATTTGAGAGTACGAATTACCCAATAGGTACATATACAGGTAACACACGCACACATTATTTTTTCTTTGACATTATAATGAGTTGGGGAAAAAGAAATCCATAATTGTCTCGGTAGGTGGCCTTAGTGATCGATATCTCGAAAAGTATCTATCAAACATTTTTAAGTTTATGCTCGTTGTGAAAGTGATCTTTCACATTAAAAACTTTCAATTGTTTTCCGCTTGTTCCATTCTGCCGTTTAAAATGGAAACCAACAAAAGAAAATCTTCGGTATATTATACAGTTTTTCATTGACAAAGGTGAAAATGCAAGCCACGCTGCTGAAAGTGTGAATGGTGTTTATGGTGCCGATACGGTAACAGCTAATTATGTGCAATTTTGGTTTCGTCGGTTGCGTTCAGGCAATTTTGATGTTAAAGATGCACCTCGGAAAAGCAGGCCCGTAGTCGAAAATGTCGATAAAGTCATCGAATCGTCGATCGTGGTCAAAGCGTGGTGAAGCAGCTCAAACGGCGACCAAACCAGGACTAACGGCCAGGAAGGTACTGTGTATTTGGTGAGACTTTAAAGGAATCATTCATTATGAGTTGCTTCTGTATGGCCAAACACTAAATTCAAATCTGTACAGTGAACAACTGGACCGTTTGAAACTAGCAATTGACCTGAATCGGCCAGAATTGACCAACAGACTGTTGTGCTCCATCAGGACATATCACGGTCCCATACGTCTGTAGTGACTCGCTGGGTGCTTGGTTAATGCATCCACCATATAGTCCGGACCTGGGTCCAAGTAATTAACACCTTTTTCTCGCATTGCAAAACTTCCTGAGTGATAAGAAATTAGCATCAAGAGAAGATTGTGAAAATCGATTATAAGAGTCTTTCGCCAATAAGGACCGAGGCTTCTACGAAAGGGGCATTACGGAACTACCTTTAAAAAGGCAATAAATTGAAGCAACAAACAATGCTTATTTGACCCAAATCGGACAATCCGAAGCATCTTAAATAGAGTCCCGAATTTCACGCAAAAATAATGGATTTATTTTTCCCCAACCTATTATTTATGTTTGCCTACATTTTTATATACCTATTTTCTTAGAAGAGCGGGCTGTATGCCGCGGGTACTTAATAGGTAGAGCCATGTTCATGAAACACACTTTTTTATTTATTTATAAATAAATATTTACCATATGTGCGTGTACAGGCACAGGGAACGTGACGTTTACTATGCCGCCATTCTTTCATATTTATGGCTTCAACGGTGTTTTGAACTATATCCACGCTATTGGTAGCCATCTTATTTCTATACCCAAGTAAGTTAATTTCAAAAGTAATCTATACTTATAATAAGACAGTAAAAATCGAATGTCTGTACATTAATTTTTTTTTCCAAAAAACTGAAAGGAGGCAATTAAAGAAGAGTCATAGAAACCAAAAAAATATTTTTTGGAATTCCTGTCTGTCTGTATGTCTGGTACGTTATAACTTCAAAACTACTGAACGGATTTGCTGAACGCGGTTTTCACAGTTGGATTACATATAATTGGGAGCGTTGTCAAAAGTTTATTTCGTCAAAATCGGTTAAGGGAAAAAGAAGTTATGGTCAATTGAAAATTTACTTCAACCACTGCTTCATAATTTTTAAACACTTATATTGATTGATTAGTTATATTATGGGAACTTATGAGAGGTAACAAAAATAACAAATAACGCAGTGCACGCGGGTGCGGTTGAAGTGTTGAACAATGTGCTCGATAGATGGCGTTGATAAAATTCGTCATCGACCTGGATCGCGGTATTAAGATGCTCCATTGTGTAATGACTACCATGCAGTTCAAGCTTTCATTAACGTTTTAATTTATGATTATTTTGAGAAAAGGAAACGATTGAAAAGACGATTATCGTTTGTCTGCATCCATTCTTCCACCTACATCCTTAACGTTAATAAGGTTTACCTTATATTAATTGGTCAAGCTAATAATTAATAACCTCATAAGTACGTATTTCGTACTCATAACTTCGTAAGAATTTTCATTCAACTCTTAACCGCAGAGGAGTTTTACCTTCCATCACCAGCTCATCCACATAAGAAGATGATTATCAGAATATAAAATTGTCAGCAAAGTAATTGCCTGTAAGTTAATTTGAAAGTTGCCCTCGATTTCCCTGAATCATCGGATCCTGTAAAGCTACATCATCCCTGAGTAACACAGGCAATTGTAACAAGATTTTAGCCTGTGAAAGAAAGCCCTGTCGAAATCATTAAAACACGCTATACTTAACCAAATTACACGTGGGCGAAGCCGCGGGCGGAAAGCTAGTTAATCAATAAGAACCTAATTTGAAGGTCACCAAAACTAAATGCGTACTCCTCGGCTGAGAAGAATAAGAAACTCAGTGGCGATGTCATTTTATCGTGGTTATTACAATTATCCTATGTAAGCTAACTGTAAATGGAGAGATGTACACAGCTCGTGAATTATTTGAAATTTTAATGTCTCTCTTTAGCAAAGTAGTGATGCGAATTAAAATTAATATAATTTTGTCTTGGCTAAAATTTAAGTTTCCATTGAAAGGTTTACGACATTCGCTTCTGATCAATAGTAATGATATCTTATTTTTACATTTTTATATAGTTAGTATAGTTTCCCTTGGGGTCTTGTTCGAGTTACGTATGTGACACTTGAAAAAATTTTTTTTCAGGCTCATTTACTGCATACTTGCTTATAAATTACGCAATTGACTTATGTTATATTTGCAGATTCACCCCCGAGGATTACCTTAACGCCTTGGCCAAGTATAAGCCAAAGAGTCTCTTCGTAGTACCATCATTATTAGTATTTCTAGCAAGTCATCCTTCTGTCAAGCGGGAACACTTAGATTCAGTAGATTGTATTACTGTGGGTGGTGCGCCGGCGACGGAAAGTGTTCTCGATAAGTTTCTTAACAAATGTGGAAAGACCAAAAATGAGCTCGCGTTGTTGCAAGGTTATAATAACAATTAAAGCCATTTAACTACATTTTACATATAGTTTTTCAAATACATACTAACTGTATTGCAAGTTTCATACGTAATTTTAAGAACGATCTTACTTTAAGAACGATCTGATTACTGCGGTTTCATATGAAAAAAATAAAGAAACCCACTTTGAAATAAAAGTCTAATTAAATATAAGTATAGATTAAGTAGAAGTCGTTAGTATTCCAAAATCTCTAAAAAATTACATATTTATATTTTTTAGGGTATGGAATGACCGAAGCTTCACCAGTTATATTCGTGACTCCATACTTCTATCCTCACGATAAAGTCGGTACAATTGGCCAAGTAGTTCCTTCAACACAAGTAAAGGTTGTCTCTCTTACAACTGGCAAGACAGTTGGTCCTAACGAACCTGGTGAATTACTTGTGAAAGGTCCACAGGTATACTATTCACTGCATCAACACACAAAAAAAAATCACAACGTCAATAATTCCAAATTTCAAAACTAATTATTTTTTAACTCATAACTGATACATAATGAGTTAAAAAATAATAACTATATATATATAATAATAAGTAACTTTGTTTATGAGACACCTATTTTTTTACCATGTTTGTTACTAAATACGTGACTGAAATTCGTAAATAACTACACACATTTTAAATTTATAGATAATGAAAGGGTACTTGAAGAATGAAGTTGCCACAAAGGAAACTATCGACGAAGATGGTTGGCTCCACACTGGTGATGTTGTTCACTATGATAATGATGAGTTCCTGTACATTGTTGATAGGACCAAGGATCTAATTAAAGTTAAAGGGAATCAGGTATACTACGCTCGATTTAAGTAATAGAATTATGTAATGTTTTTATGATTTAAAATAAGGTTAAGGTTCAGTTACAAGCACATAAGACATAGTATATGGTTTGATTTTGTTGTCAGGTGTCACCAACGGAACTTGAAACAATTATAATGGAACTACCTGAAGTGGCAGATGTGGCTGTTATTGGTGTTCCAGATGATAGAGATGGGGAAGTGCCTAAAGCTTTTGTTGTTTGCAAGCCAAATCATAAACTCACAGAGAAGCAGGTGTATGACACAGTTGCTCAGAAACTTGTTAAATATAAACATTTAAAGGGTGGCATTGAATTCATTGATGCAGTACCACGAAATGTTGCTGGCAAAATCATGAGAAAAGCGCTTACAAGTGCCGTAGACCAGTAGCATTGTAAAAATGGTTAGCATTATCTGAACTGTTTAAAAATCAGAAATTGAGTCTTTAAGAATATAGATAATTTATGATACAAAAACGGAAATTGGCTTTAAACCTTAATTAGACGAGCAATGTGTAACAAAACAATTTTATTTGTAATAAGGGTTGCTTGTATAAATAAAAAAACACTTTAAGATTTCATTTATTTACTTATCACCTCTCAATTATGTTTCAATACAAAAACAGAGAATTTTTCATCACAATCAAACCATACAAAACAGATTTATGTATATTCAATTAGTTTTAATCCTCGTATCAAATTATTACAATCTTATATGCATTAGTAATTCAAATTGACATTTACTTAAAATGGTAAATTTAAGTTTCTGGAGTTTCTGTAATAAATGGAATGTCTGCTTTTTCTTCTTCTTTTTGCTCATCTGCATTCCCAGTGGGTTCTTGAGCAACTGGTTCTATTAAAGGTATTTCAGAGTTAACATCTGTTATTGAATAATTTTCAGGTGTAATACCATTGGTTTCATTAGGAGGGGTGGTGTCTTCTTCTTTCTCTATGCTCGAGCTCTTGACTTGACTCTCAGGCTTTTCATCCTCCAATAATTGCTTTGGAGAGTTACTATTACCATCATTGTTTTCACTGGAAGATGAACTTTCCTCACTGGAGGATGACACTTCAGATATATTCTTAGCCTCCGTGTCGTCTTTAGGGCTTGCGTCAGAGCTGCTATCATCAAGTAATTTTTCACTATCTGTATTTATTATTGACAAACTTGGCTCAATGTCTTTCTTTTCTTTTTGAGTTTTTTCAAGAGCTTCTTGTTGTAGTTTCTGCTCAGTCATTTCTGCGTCGTCCACTTTAATGTCTGGTATGACTAGGATTCGTTCGGAAGTAGAATCCTCTGTCATCTCTACATCAATTTTTTGTTCGTGGCTAATTTCAGAAACAGCATTTTCATTATCATTTGTTTGCAAAATACTAGGTGTAGGATCTTCAACAACTTTTGTTTCTGGCATTGTTTCTGAAATTTCACTTACATTTAATTCTGGTGGTGTAACTGACTCATATTCAGTTGTTTGCCTTTCCTGGTTGTCTTTGTCATCTTGCTTGGCTTGTAATCTTGCCTCCAAATCATCTACTGAAATATGAGCATCAGAGGAACTTGGCTGAGGTTCAGATTCTGGTTTTGATTCACCTGTCTCTTTCCATGACATATCCTCCATCTCTACATCAACATTGTACTCCGAATTCTTATCGGAACCATTTACCATTCCTTCCATAGCCTCCCCATTTTCAGGTTCATGGTTTCTTTGTAAACCAGGTTCTCTTGTGCTAACAACTAAGATATTCTTTTCTATTGCTCTCATAAATTTATCCACTCGATTATACTGTTTTCGAGGACATGTAAGAAGTTCACATATTCTTTGTACTGTGAAGGGTGCAGAAGTAAATGTGTCAAGTCGTTCAACGAGACTATTTTTCATTATATCGTAGTTAAATGGATCAACGTTAGGACATGGTGGTATCTCAACGCTTGGTGTTGATTCGTGAAAATCGGTTATTACATTTAACAGCTTTTCTTTAAATAAACTTTTAACAAGAGACCACTGATATACCGGATCGCCGGTTCGGGCTACATATACTAAGTAATCATTTAATTCCTGGGGTATTGTTTTTGACTTGCGTTTAGTGAACTCCTCGAGGAATTGAAACACCTCTTCAGGGTTTTCCATATCGTTAAAATTTCAATTGAGACAAATATTATTTTTGTAAGTTGTTAACAAGTTTATTAATTATATGCACAAGCTAAAATATACAAGTTAAATTCACAATAAAATGAATACGCTTCACTGTTGAATGTTTAATAGACAGTAGGCACAGAACACGGAACAAGAATAGGCCACAGATTTAGAACATACTTAACGTTTGTCAAGTAGCAAAAGACAGACACTGAATTATAAGACATATGATGCGGCTTACTATTCAGAATTTTCTGAACAGGTTTGGTATGTTAGCTATGATTGGAGATATAACATAATAGCTGACGTTACCCAATATAGCTGTTTGTATGTAATAATCAAGATAATTAAATCTATTACAATTATCTGTTCGTGGTGAATGTAGTTGCTTGACGGTATTTTGAAAATTGAGTATTATTAGATTACTAATTATATAAGAAAATATTTATCTAACAAATAAATGAATATTAAATATAACATTCTTCTCCTTTTTTTTATAATTATGAAAGGAAACTCTTTTTTTTAGTAACAATATTAAAATTAAATTGCAACTCTGGATTTATCTTATTGTTTTGTTATGATCCTCACTCCCCTAAACGACATTAATGCAGTACAGCCAATATGATTAAATAACAGGGTCTTCAACGAAGTTGGTAATTGGTATTGTTTTTTTCGTACAGCGCACTTCACAATTTCAGTTTGTTGCTGCCTGTGCCTGCCTCTAGTCTAACTTCCATCAAAGTGACTATATACTCTTTACGACGTGAGTTCGTTGTCAGTTGTCTGCCTATTGCCTAGTACTTTGTCATTAATTTTAGAATAATATCTAGTATCTTCGAATTTGTAGCGCAAAATGAATTCCCTAATACGACGAAGTATTTATCCTCTTTATTGCAACACTCTTAAATTATCAACTCGGAATTTTGCTGATGGAGCGGTAAAAGAGAAGATAGATCAAATAGTAAAAAATAATAAAGTGGTTGTGTTCATGAAAGGAGTTCCCGACTCACCTCGATGCGGCTTTAGTAATGCCGTTGTCCAAATCATGAGAATGCATGCGGTTCCGTATGAAAGCCATGATGTTCTTTCAGATGAAAATCTTAGACAAGGTTAGTTTAACACGAATAAAGGTTATATAATTTGTAGCTTCATATAACTTTTTTTGTTTAAAATTTTCAAAATTCAATTCCTCAATTTTCAAGTAAACTATTATAGTATATATGTAATTTGTTTTCAAATTACAGTATTTGCTTATTTATAATTCTATTACTGCAGGTATAAAAGATTTTTCAAATTGGCCAACAATCCCGCAAGTCTTTATAAATGGAGAATTTGTTGGTGGATGTGATATAATGCTTCAAATGCATCAGTCTGGTGAACTTGTAGAAGAGTTAAAGAAAGTTGGAATTAAAAGTGCACTACTCACAGCTGAAGAGTCTAAAAAAGAAGGTGCGTAGGGAATATCGATCTATTGGTTCATAAAAATTAACACTCCCGAATAAACTGTTCATGTGTTTATCTCTGATACACCTTTCTTTATAAAAGCTGTGTGACTTTGATTATTTAGAATCTAAGGCATATTAGAAGCTCTTTATAGAGAGGGAAGCAATAAAATAGGAAAACATAATAAATAAAAATATACTGTTGGAACTTTTTTCCAATACACTAATTATATTTTCAAATTTAAAGTAAAAAAAGTAGATGTTTTGTATAGTATATCTTAAACCTCTCTAAATTATTATACAGTGTAAACTAAATGTAACGTCACCCGATTGAACAACAAATTCTCGTGTCAAAATCATACATTGCATGGCGTTGTTGGTTTAGCTTGTATTTTAATTCGGATATGTCTTCTCTATATGTAATGCCTACTGTCGATAATGCCATAAAATGCCCCACCCCTTCAGTGTCGTTATATAGAGTTTACACTATATATTGAAATGTATAATACATTATGGTAAAATATAATTAATTATTTGTTATCATTGCAAAGTGTATAAAGTTAACTTGAGTTTGTTTAAGTTTGGTTGGTAAATAAATTACTGCTTGTTTTTAAGAGCTCTTTATTAATTTAGCTGTACATTCGAGTTAGTATACTTTTTGGGCACATTAATATGATACTTATTCTACGCATCCCGCATCTTTCTTAAAATAATATAAATGGTTGAATAAACAACACAGTCATTATTAAAAAGACAATAATATGGCAGATCATTTATTTAGAGTACTCGCTCAAAAATACTCGTACAAACGATGATAGTATATAAAAATGACAAATAGACGGGCAAGGTGTGGGCATCTATTGAATAAATAAAATTAGATTAATCTAACGGCAGTTATTGAATTTTAATTTGTTTAAATAATTGCTTAAAATGAAATATAAAACATTCTCACAGTATGAATGATTTTTTTTTAAAATTTGGTGTCATCCATTGATGAGCCCAACGTTAGCACCATTTTTACTTATAAATAAAATGTTTTGTGACATCCCCGATGATTGTACAAACACCTAAATCTAATATAAATAGTTTTTTTTTTTAACATAGTGTCGTCAGATTTGAGCCAAATGTAATTTTTGGGAGTGACGTTTGACAAGTTAATGAAATTTTTGGTTTGAAAATTGCACATACAACTGTTGTAACAACGTATTGCTAAAGTTTTGTTTGCTTCAGTTGATCAAATCTAGGGCGAAGAGATGATCAACGCGAGTAAAGTAATTCATAGCAATTTCATGACTAAGTGGTCCTCCGTATTAGTAAATTTCCTGATGGTGGAGGGCAGATCTTTCAAGTTTCCTCTTCCTTTGTCAAATTGAGGTATCTATACAAGAATGACATTAATCATACAAATTTTCACTATGATATAAGAAATTTCTAAGTTGTTGAATAGTGGTCCAACGCATTACCTAGAGGTCAGTTTCCCCGTAGAGTGCGGTGGAGAAGGACATGTAGTCCAAGGCCCCGGACGGGGCTCCAGGCCCGCGGTATGGTGGCATCCTGGACACACAGTACTCTGCCTGGTCCGGAGGCAACTCGCGACGCAGCTCATCGGCTGTTATGTAGGGCTGAGGAAGAAAGTGAAGGGCATTAGTTTTGCCCATATTTTGAGTTTTAATCTAGTCTGGATAAATTAGGTTACCTTGTCGCCGGCCAAAATCCTAAAGCTGTCGATAACTTGTTCCGCGGTGTCGGTGTCAGTGGATTCTCGCGTCATGAAGTCCAAGAACGAGTCGAAGGATATGTAACCTGGACAAATACAGTAATTTAAAATGATATATTAGTTTAACACAAAAAATACCAATTTCCCGACAATAGATGGCGTTCAAATATGAAAACATTTAAATTAAATATGAAATCTGTCAATTTTTCATAGTCTCTGGTTGACCACGATTGGTGCAACTCGTCCGAAACATTAAATGCATAATGTAATAAATTAGCTTTTATTATTAAAAAGAGGTTAAATTTAATTAAAAAACAAATTGTTCACCTGTGTTGTTAGGGTCAACGACCGCGAGTATGCGTTGGAAGTCGAGTTCCCCTTGTCTGTCCTTTCCGATGCTGTATCCCAAAGACACGAGACACGATTTCAGCTCCTCAGGAGCCAACCGTCCTGAAACAAGGCAATTACTATATAAATAAATTTCATATAAATATGCCTAATGCTCTTGGTTTTTTTTATATTTTATCATTTTTATAATTGAATAATGAGGCGTGTACTCTTGGAGATAAATCGAATTACCTGTGCGGTTCTTGTCGAAGTGATTGAAGGAAGCCCTGAACTCGGTGAGCTGTTCCTGGGTGATTCCTTTGGAGTCTCGGGTGAGAATCTGGTTCTCCACCTCGTTGATGGTTCGGTTGATGGATGTCAGCAGCTGCTCCCAGCCCACGCGCAGCGTCTCCATTGTGTATTGCGAGTATCTGGTGGTGACGTTAAAACCTTAATATGACACGGACACTCCGACAACTCCATTATGAATAGTTGACAACAGCAGACCTGTTCTCGAAGATCATGCCCTCCTGCACGGCTTGGTGGATGCGCTCGAGCTCCTCGATGTGGGGCTTGTAGGCGTACACGCCCGTCTCGTACTCCTTCAGACGGTGGAGCTGGTCTTCCAGAGAACCCTGAATTCATTTTCATTATAATTTAATGTTATAACTGTATGAAATAGAGTTTGAGAGTTTGACTGTGGTGTTCCCGACCTGCAAGCCCATGCCAATGGCGGTGACTGCGTCCATCTGCCTCTCGATCCAGGGTCCGACGGCGTTGGCCTTCTCTGCGAACTGCCTCCTGAGTGTCTCGTTGTTCTGCTGCTTGCGCAGTTCCGCCGCGAGGGTGCCGTCTCGCTGGGGCACCAGCTGCCTCACGTCTGACCATTTGCGGTTCAATTCCTGTGGAAAGAACATAAGTCTACTTAAATGGATATCTTTATTTATGATATTGCAGTAGATGAAAGATCTTCTCCAAAAGGAAGACGTCAGATCAGCATTAGAAAAGAGGGTTATTAATAGAGTGATATCGGGAAATTAAATTTCATAATGAAATACGTACGTGGGCAGTGAGCGTGGTGTAAGGGTTCTCCAGACCTCCGGGGATCTGGTGCTGCTTGACGATGCTCTCCACTTGATGCACCAAGTTGACGATAGCCTGGTACTCCTTGTCGGCCTCTCCGAGAGTGGCCTTGAAGCGCGCGTGGGCGTCCATGAGACCGGAGATCTCTTCGATGGTGTGCACGATGAACATGTCCACCAGGTCCTCGCGGGTGCCGTCCAACCTGAAAGGGCATTTTATCGGTACAGAGGCAAAGCTCATTGCTATTAAAGTCAAATTAAGGAAAATAACTGACCAGTTGTTGAATGGCGCGGCCCGCTTGGCGAACTCCAAGTGCAGCAGGTCGATCTGCTCCAGCACTCTCTCCGCGTCGTCGAGGGCTGCGCGTCTCCGCTGCGTCAGGGCTCCGAGGCGGTCCCATTGGGAACATATGCGCTGGCAACGAGCGTTCACGTTCGCCACTTCGTGGTACTCCAGAGTGCTGGAAGGAGAAAGAGATTTACATTGGAGAAAGATTGATTATATTAACTTTTATTTAACCAAAAGCAGTCATTGCATTGTCTTACGGGTTTTACTTAACGCCAGTGAACAAGAAGAGAAGAGAAGTAAATAAGAAATAGTCTCACTTGAGCTCTTGAGCGATAGCGGCGATCTGCTCGACCCTGTCTTGGTGCGCGGCGAGATCCGACTCGAAGGCTTCGTGCTTCTTCTTCAGAGCCTTGATGTCGTACAGCTTGCATTGCCTGAAGTCCTGGGACTGAAGCATCTCTTCCTTGCCTGAAAATGGATTTTTCTAATTATTCACTGACAATCACTTATATTGATATATAAACCTTTGCAATGAAAACATACCTCTGGTCCAGTCTTCGTGGATGTCGGCCTTGTGCTTGAACTTCTGCGCGAGGTACTCGAGCCTCTCCAGGCGCATCATCTCACTAAGGAGCCACTCCTCGAAAGCCTTTTCTGCGATTTCCAGACCTTTCCACGATTGGGCGATGTCCTATAAAGTATTCGTAATGTACAGATAGCACAATTTAACCTACGAATGAGAAGAGAGAAAAGCCACTCACGGAAACCATCTTGCCCTCGGTGGGCATGTAGGCAGGTCTGTTGCTCAGGCGCAGCTTGGTTTGCAGCGTGTTGAAGTTGGTCTCGAGCTTCGCCTTCTGCTCCACGCGGGGCGGCTTGTGCTTACGTCTGTTTACAGGCATTTTCATCACATCAACCGTCGAACACAAACGATTCTATTCTAAATCTACGCTTTGCTTGTCAAATATTTGGACAGATTAATTCCTACTTAAGGAAATGCAATTAACACGATTGGCGCGAAAATAAGAAAACAAAGTGACAGATACGTAACAAAAGCAATGTTATGTTTCTTTTTGTTACACTATTAATGACCAGTCTTAATAAATGTCACCGAGCAGCGTTCGATCGGTCTGCCCAGGAGCAACAGCCGACAGATTCTGAGGCAAATGCCTTTGTTTACCTGTAAGTGCGGTAGTCCTCCAGCTTCTTCTGACAACCGGCGAGTGAGTTGTCGGTCTGTCTGCTGTTCAGCCAGGGCATCGTGCGACGGATCCATTCTAGTAGCTGTAATTTATATTAACGTGCTATGTAACCAATGATGGAATAAAACTGTTCCAGATACACTTCGTCACCACAAGACAGATGCACAGACACATTATAAACTACCTCCCTTTGAAAGACGGTTAAAGTAAATACAATTTTAAATATGTTGAAAGCAAAGTTGAATGTTAACCAAACGTTAAAGATTTCTCCTTTTATTAAAATGTAAGAGTAAGCACTTTCAAGAGTGATTTCTCAAAAGCTTGATGAAGGTATTCGTATGAAACTTACGTCGCTGGCAAGACGCTCGTACTCCTCCATGAGGCGCTCGTTCTCCTGGTTCACCTTGAGCACTTTGCAGATGCGGTTCGCGGCGGTTTCAGCCTACAATTTTTATTATTACAATTACAACACATTTCACGTGTAACACACACATATTTCAAATTATTTTATAAGCTCATACGTTATGTATGCCTAATAATATCTTTAAAGTTATAGGTATAGGGTGTTTCAAAGTTTCTATATTTTTGTACTGTGCGTTTTGAAAGAATAAAATCCTATTAAACACTGTTAAAAATCACGTGTTGTTAATAACTGTTACAACAATAATGGTAAACATATAGAGACGAACCTTCTGCGCGCCAGAGAAGCAATGGTAGTAGGATGAGACATATGTCATGACGGCGCGCTCGTCTGGCATCGCTGTGTTCTGCAGATCTAGCAAGCGCACGCAAGCGACGCTGGTTAGTACATGCTTTAAAGGCTTTGATCTCATCAAAAGGCTATACTCTGTTTTGGCATGGATGCAATGGACCTAACGCTTTAAACGGAATATTTATATTCCATAAACAAGTAGGCTCGTATTTAAAATAATGGATGACTAACGGCTCTTTTATTTAGTTATTTTGTTTGGCTAAACGTTTAAAGAAGGATTGGGTAATGTTTATTTTGCATCCTCTAATTCTTTTATGTGAATATCAGTAAGCGTTTTGGTGAGTCATGGGTATCAAATTTTGCTGTAAGTTAATAACAATAGGCATAGTATAAAAATACACAAAACATCTTAAATTAGTAGAAAACTTGTAAGTCAGGGTAAGTAGAGGGTAACGCACTGTAGAGAATGATATTGCTATCTCACTTCGTAAGTAACAACAGGAGCAGGACAACAATATCAATATCTTAGAAATTGACGTTTAACCTTAAGCTAGGTTGTCAATTGTCAAAGGCGGCAAACATGCTTTAAGTGACACACAGGCGTTAGGGCTCTCGATGCAAAGGGCCATCTCGAATACCTGTTGCGCGCCTTGGAAGGCGTGGTAGTAACATGACACATAGGTCATTATTGCGCGTTCATCCGGCTTTGGGGTGTTTATTAAGTCTGCAATATTTATGGCGATTGAGATTTTGCACTTGCATTTCGTAAAACCCATGAACAGATTTTAAACGGCAGAAATATAAGTAAATCTGCGGTATTGACATCGATGACGTGCTTCAATGTTTTATTTTTATTTTATATACTCTGTAAACAGACAGTGGCTTCTGCACCACATAATTTAAAGCAGTTACACTTTTTGACGACAAATATTAGCTCTTAACTGTTTCTTAAATTTGGACTTTTACGTTTCTTTCGACTTCATCGTAGGAAAGTTGTTAGCAAAGTCTATTCAACTATATATTATCGAAGATTCTTTTCGGTCACGTGTCCCTATATTACGTCTACTCAGTCATTTGTACTCACCATCTGGATCCAACATGCGTGGAATATCTAGATACTTCTCGGCGACATCGAAAGCTGTGTTGAGGTTCTCGAGGGGGTTGTCCTTGGAGAGCTTGCTGTAGTCGATCAGGTCAGGCCGGTGCCTGTGGATGAGGGCGCAGAATGCGAGACCGTCCTTGAAGGACAGGTGGAAGTTTTGCACGTTCACGTTCTTGTAGGGAGCGGTCTTTCGCTGACACCACAGAAGGAGACCCTCCTGCAATTCAAATGGGCGTAACCAATGAACAAAATGACTTTATTGACAACAAAATTAATTAAAAAACTCAAACGTTATTGATACAATTGTAAATCGGAATGGAATTAGTCTCAAGTTCAGATCTGTAACTAAATTATTTAGAACATTTCAGTTATTTATCTAATGTCAAATTAATTCAGTGCTTTGTTTGGAAGCTATAATTAGTGAAAAAAAGAAATATCTACTTCTAATAACTGAAGGTTATTAGGGCATTTTGAACAATTTAAGATTACTTCGTTCCAGTATTACCGTATATCTTGTGATAGATTTAAAAATAGGTTGGTTTTTGCACGAAGTTATTGCTGTAGGGCAATGATCGTACACCCACCCCATATTATTAATTCGTTTTAGGGTTCACACATTGAACAAGGGGCAATTGCAGCCCTAAAAGGTTGTGATTTTTTTTCTTAGAATATATTTTTCTTACTCATTTACAGAAGAAAACCAGCACCACTTATGTAAAGCACTCAGAATCGTTCAATAAAAGTTTACAGTTACCTGAGTCATCACTTAATATTTAAGAGCTTAAAGACAGCTTTTCTATAGATATTCAAAAGAAAGAAAAGCCAAAAAAATACGTTGATTTGATTAATAGTCGTATGAAAATGTGGATTATATTATATACCTTAGCGGTCATTTCTTCAACGGAGATATCTTGGATGGCAAATCGTAGGATGATAGTCCAGATCATACCGAGTGTCATTTTCAGGTTACCATCGACGATTTCTTCAGCACCGATGGAGACCAGCTTTACACCTTTATTGACAAAATTATTAATACATGTTACATTCAATCAGTTAACTGAACTTTGATGGTTCCAATCTAACAAATTAACTCTTGCCAGTAGTTCATTTAAAAGTATATATAATATCTATAGCAGTCCAAATGCATCGTTTTAACAGAAGCAATCCATCATAGCGCAAACTCAATTGGACAGAAAGAGACAAGACTAGTTTAGTTAAAACAGTGCAACATTAAATAGGTTTATTTCTTTTGATACCTTTTGATGCAATAAAATCAAGTGCCTTATTGACATTGGCGATCTTGTGGAAGCGCATTTTGCCCCTGTCCGGCTTCGGCAGTGTCTCGCCGGATATCACCTCCAGCAGAAGCATGAGCTTCAGCCCATTGCGGAAGTCTTCGTCTATGTTGTCTATTCCAGTTCCGGCTTTGCGAAGATGGCTGTTGCACCATGCTGTAAACGTCTGGAAACATGTGGAATTGGTTAAGGGCTTGCGACGTAAGTTATAGTAACTCCACACAACCTGGCAAAGACAATTTGTAGACCTAATGTCTAAGTATCTATGTCATGTTTTTAATGTAATTATTTACAGCAAAAGCCTAAAACGAAAAGTTCTTAAGAGACAATAATATCTTGAATACTTGTATTGTATTGTAACCCTGATTGCTGTGTACATTGTTATTAAGTTAATAGATGTCAGTTTTTCAAAATTACATTCGCAAACATTTATAGAAGAGTGTGCCGAGAAGTCAAATGTAACAGTTTCTCTGATCACCAGTTTACTACGATAGTAATAGTAAATAGTAACCCATAAATGTGACCTTCAAACAAATTGAAGTGGATTCGCGTTGAGAGGGGAATCCACGTGTGTAGATCAATACTGCAATTGCGACGGGGACCGGGAGGGTGCGACCCTCTCGGACATCTCAGACGGTTATTGGTTTATGGAAATTTTTCAATTTTGAATGAAGTCTCTGGACTTAAATATTGAAAGGTGTAAACAATATACGAAGTCAGTTGTAAAGCTTAATCTAGTTGAATCAAGACGTCCTTTATACTATATTTAAAACACATAACATATAGATGTATATATCATTACATGTAATAAAGAAATTCAACCACAAAACTAAAACAAATTCAAAAAGTTAGATCCTTGTGGCAGAGTAGATAATGCTGGCGACTTTTCCTCGCTGCATCGCGATGCTTATACGCTGAGCGAGAAAAGTACCAGCTCTTGGTTCAGCGGAACTGACTACCTTAAGCACATGCGCTTAGCATGAGCATTTGTATCCCAAGGTCTACGTGTCTCCGAAGGGAACAAAATCAAAGTTGGAGGAAAGAATCTAGTACTTTGACCTTTTCTTTTTCTCTGCCTGCTGTGCAGCCGCGCCAGCTTTTGTGCTTGTCATATAAATTAGGTCAAAGAACTCTTTATTTTTCAGTTTTATACTAATAAACAAAGATTAAAATTTTAAGCATATAAGTATTGTCTATTGAACAATCAAAAGGAGTTCATAATTGCAGTAATAAAAACTGTTACACAAATGTAATACCGAGATCACGTATTTGACCCATTCATTGAGCAATGAAAGTTGCAATATCTATTGTAAATTGTCCGCAAATGAGCAATGGTAAATATGAGAGTCGTGTAAGAATCATGTTTTAACATCACGACTTACCAAAGCTATCTTAAGAAAACATTGAGACTTGGTGCTTTGGGGTTATACATCGTGAGATCATTTTGTTACAATACGATTATATCCCGGACGATACTAGTTTGGTCAGACAGATTTTTATAACATTGTAACCGTTATAAGATCAAACTAATATGAAGTCAAGTGACAAAATCCTATTTATTGTCTCTTTGATATAAATAGACAACATAAAACAGTACAAGACTGTATCGCCTCATTTCGTCTTAATAAACATTGATACGTTTTGAAGTAATGAAACCAAGTGTTTTGCTATAAAGTAACAAGTTCCTTTCGATGCAATTGCTGGGTATTAAATATATACTAATATGTCCAAAAGAGATTCTAAATTTTTTTTAGCTTTTTAAATAACAGCATAAAATGTGAACAATTATTTTTTGCGTGTCTGACTTGTCCAGATCAAGTTATTAAATTTACTAGATATATTTCGTACTAATGCGTGTGAATAATTGGACCAATAGTGGTTCAAAGGCCACAACCATCTCGACCAATGTAATGAAAATATAGTCTATTGAATGGGAGTATGTATTACGCCATCGATAACAAGACGTATTGACAGGTTATTTAACTGAATATCTGTACACGAAATAATCTTGGCATCGGCAATGCTAATTACATGCACTTATCCGAGTCACCTTCAGATTGAATAAGAACTTTTCTTCGTTATGTCATAGCATCCAGGAGTGATGGAATCGAAAGTATTTTCGTTCGTTACCTAATTGTGTGTATATTTCCATTTGAATTTTTGATTAAACAGAAACCTTTTTTTTTTCAATTGGACGTTTTTGTCCTTAGAAAAATCTGCGCGTATAAAAGTGTTCGCGGCACTAACTTTAACCTTCTTTAAGATTTAAGTCGCAGACTAGAGAACATAGAAAGCTTTTTTTAATGATAAAACAATAACAATATGTATCTCTCTCTATATCTCTAAATATTTACTAATGTCTAACGCATTTTGGATATAATTATCATTTGTATCTCCGAGATACGATCCAGTTAAAGCTTGTAAACAGCATGGAAGATCACGTGCCGACCGATAAATTGGTAAAGGCAGCTGCGAAACAGGTGGTGGTAGGTAAAGCGACATTTGTATGAAATGTAACCAGTTTACCACGCCTTTGGTTCCGGTGTTCAAGGTCGTTGCGATAATTCTTTAGCTTCATTTGTTGCGCTTTGTTGGTAATTGGAATCACACTGACTGTAATAACGGTAGAAATACTGTAGGAGTTTTCACTAAAAATACTGTGGTTTTTAATATCTTTCTTTTATTATGAAATCCTATGAAAAAACTTTTTTTAAGGATAGCGGTGAGGCTAGGGAGGACTAAAGCGCGAGGCAGCCCTGTTCTTAAGGAGTACGCTCTTTTTTAATTTTAAGATGGCATTGACTGAGTTAGTGTCCATGGGCGACGACTTCACCTTTACAGTGCGCTTTCTGTTCGTCTGGGCCGTCTTCTATAAAAAAATAAATCTACCGTGACCTTAGAAATCTTTGCTTTACATATAATACAAACCATCATAAAAAGGCAAAAATGTATTTTTCTACGTAAAACGTCACGGCACTACTGAAAACCGCAGTAGAATATCCAGATATTAATTTTAAAAAATGTATAAAACTTCTGTATATTTTAGAATCTACCGCAATACTTTCGCTATTCAAACCGCTGGTTGGCAATTACAAGACAACAATAGGTGGTAATTGAAATAATTGTTACGTCTTTGCGTTTAGTACTATTTCCCATTTGATGGCGTGTTAATTTCTAATCGTATTCCAGTATTGAAAATAGAACTGTTTACACAAGTTTACAAGCTTATTCACCATGGTTTAATGCTTGCCTGCGTTTTGTATGGCGAATGATTGTATTTACTCGAAATGTATTAAATACTTGCATTTATAGACAAACATAAATGATTCAATTAACTGCTCAGCGAATCCTAATTATATTACTTAGTCATGAGAATACTGATTACAATTGAAAATAAAGAATACGAATTTTTTTTTTTTTTACTTTACGCTTTTTATTTTAGAGATCGAATCTAGTTCGACGCGTAGTGAATTTAATATATACATCTTTTTATCACAGTATTAATAATTAATAAAGAAAGAGCTCAATTATTTTTATTGAATTTAGTTTCCTTCTAAAAATTCACTTCGATAATGTAGTTTCTCCAATTTGCATTTTGTAACACTTGCATTCTATAGTTTATGGTAATTTAAAATTCTAAATCTGCGTTTCTTATCTGTGGCTTGTCAGTTAACGATCATATTGAAATACCATATAATATCCTAATTTACTATAAATTCTAATGATTCAGCATAAATACGTACTAAATTGTGGTTTTCATTCTAGGAATAGAATGAACTTAAATTATCTTATTTCGCAAAATGCGAGCCCAGTTGAGTGCATTAAGTACAATTTGCAACCGGATTTAATTTAAGACTGACTCTTTAAAAGCCTTAAAAGCGAATTACTTTTATTGATCTTCTATATACATTGGATTTATTTCAACTTCTCCGTTCTATACAAATTAAAGAGTAAGCGACTAATCTTTTATATTGTTTATATATGACGAGATTTCGTGGCATAAGTGACCGAACTGCATTCTGATATGATTTGTCATGACTCATCAAGGCGTTCGTTGGTCATCAGAGGTGTCTGACGTGCGTTACAGTTTTAAGTTAATTCTATGGATTTCTCGTTAACACAGCCGCAGAATTTACCAACTGACACTTTTTCAACTTTGTTACTCTTTTCTGTCAAATTGCACGATTTACGTGTTAATTTTGATATTGAAGATAATACTAATATAAAATTAAAAAGTTTGGTCACAAATGGCAAAATACCCATAATGCTGAGCAATGCGCATTTACTGAACGAGAAAAGCAGCAGATCTTGGGTCACCGGTACGCATCATCATCTTTTAAGTTTTAAATATTTTTCATACAATGTATTTATTGATTACATATAAAATTAAAAAATGAGGCTCCTATTATCGGACCGTTAATTGGCCTATTTATTTACGTATAATCTTTAAATGCCATAAGATCCATAGACCAAAATGAATAACTTAATCTTTACGACAGTATTTAAAAACAAATTTGCATACAACTTTCTTATATACGCATAACCGGTTAAAAAAAACCGTAATATGACACGCGAACAATATTTTTAGAGATAGAGAAATAACAAATTAAGATTAGTGTAAACTCGACCTCGTAGGAAGCGAGTCCCTGAGACAGGTGACCTAGAATGTGGAAATATCAGCACGGCCACTTCTAAAATTATATTTGCAGGTGCCAGATAATAGGCGACCAAGTCACATCTGAAAGGGCATCGGGCCTAACGAATATATATATTTTTTAAATAGTACAAAGATCGGAATTTTGAATTATTTCATCATTAACGTAAACATCTGTGGACGAATAAGGATTTTGTTTGTTAATCTGTGTTTTAATCTATGAAGGTCATTCTATATTTTATTTATCAATTTGAATATAGAACGTGGCCTTTATATGACTATGAACTGTCATAATGACAATTTACTATTTGCCGGCGACTAATTTATGAACTAGAAATAATTTTAAAGAATTGAAGCGTGACACTGGTGGGTTATTGCTTTTGGCAAGAGATTTGGATGTATTTACGAATATTTGAAGTTAAAATATGAAAGTTGTTTAGAAAGCAAATATTTAATATTATACTAATTGGTCCCATCATCAGTGATTGCAAGTTATATAAAATTTAAGAACGCCTGTTGAATTATTAAAAAGAGAAAATTGATACAAAGATGATAAATTATTTATTTATGAAATATTAAATTAGTAGTGATGTAACGTTTTATGAATATATCACGAATTAAAACTTACATGGAGCTAAAATTTTACATTGCAGTCCAAATAAACTTAATTATAATGTGCGTATTGGTCTAGACGTGTTTTTTTTACAGAGAATACTGTTTTATCCACAGAGAGAAAATACCTTAGTCTTTGGTTTAGACGAGTAACATATTTTTGTTGTTGTTTAATTTTCAGTTCATAAAGGTTAAAGGGGAATGTTATTGGACTATGAAAACGACAATAAATTTAATCTGACAACCTTATGAACATTGTTTTTACCAATACAAAGCGAAACAACAAACTTCATCTATCTTTAGCGGTCTTGTCGTAGTTGTATACTGTACACAGTAGTCATATTCAATCAAATTAATTACTTATTGTGCTGTCACGTGCTTTGTTACCTCTGGGTTCATAGCTCGTTCGCCTAAATTGACTCATAAACGTGTTTTAGTTATTTAAAATATTGATGTTATTCGTATTAATAGTATAAATCGACAGAAAACTTTTACATCACACTACATTTGTTAACCTTACAAATTATTTGAGTTTATCACCTTGAAGAAATTTAAATTATTTCAACATGTTTTTGATAAATTAATATTTGTTAATATCATTGCGTTCTAATTACTAATTAACACGTTAATTCTAATTTCAACATACAATAATTGTTTAATGCATATTAATCATTTATTTTGAATAATAATAAGTTTTTGTTAGACTTATTCTATTGGTTACTATTGTATAATATTCCATATTTTATTAAAATTAACTCATTCTAATACTGTAGATAACTTTAACATGTAGCCCGTACGTAAAGCCTAGATTATCATACTCAAACATCACCTAGATTTAACAAATTATAAACAGGAACTTTAAAGGCGAAACAATGGAGCGATTTGTTCGTTATAGTTCATTTACCTTTAAAGGCTAATCTACCAGCAATAGTACAAAATATACAATGTATGTATGATATTCACAGGTGCTATTTTATGACCCGCTGCATAATAGGCAAACGAGTATTGTCACTCCGAGAACACCTGCAACGCCAGGCACAGTGAGTTGCCGGCCTTTAATTATTTTAGGGCTATGTCTGAATCCGGACCCTTAGGACTTAACGAGAAATATCGGGAGTACTTATATAATATTGCTGCTTACTAGGTCTTAAATTAAATCGTTTTATACGCACTCGTTTACAATTAGTAAATTTAGGTTAATGTATGTGTCTGCTAATAAAAGACATCACACCTGCGAAGGTGTTACGCTTTGGTTTACAGCCAAGTCGGTCACTATCAACTCCAGTACAAAGGAAGAAAGGCGAGTTCTATATTAGTAGAAAAAACAAAGCTATTATGAATAATAAAGGTTAGGATGAACCCAGTTGCTGGACTAATACCAACTATACAGTGTGATTGTTTAATCACACATCGTGTTTGCGGTTTATGGACGTAAAAAGGTGCATGACCGATGGTTTTGATAAGATTGTGCAAGTAAATAGCGGCCTTGTGATTATTTGTATTTTTAAATTCCTTTTGGCTCACATTGTTCGCTTGTATAATTTATACGTCTTCTCATGAATAATATAGAAAAACGTATGTTACGAAAATTGTGTCAATTCGACCACAGACTATATAACTGTTCGATATAGCATAGACAAAAGTAAATATATATATACTACATGCTTTGAGTTGTACTCACGGATTGTGTTCAGTGTTCGAATTTCAAGTCTTAATATTGTCCACAATACCTGAAAAAATAAACCGACTTTTAGTTTGACATAATTTTGCTTTACAGCTTAAACTTAGCAGTTGGAAACATTACAACGGCTATTTATATAAATATACAGAGCTGTTAATTAAAAACAGTATAGTTATATACATGTTCAGTTATTGTGTTAGTTTCTTCGCCAATGAATTAGTTTTTTTAGTGAAAAAACATAAAAAAAACTAACAGTGTAACTTAATAATATAAAACTCCTTTTATTATGTATATCAAAGATAATAATTTATGTCCAGTTCGAAGCTGAGATGTACAGTAACATGATTTACATAATTTTAATATATTGTATGGTGTGTAACAGAGATTTCAGTTGATACCTAAAATAATGTATACGTATTTTCGTCAAGATAGTTCATAAATTTGTGTAGGCGTGTAAATTCGTAGTCTGGGATATTTTCAACTATTGAAGGTTATATCGGTGTAACATCCGTCAGCCAGTTCTAGAACAAATAGAAATGTGTTTCCACATAAAAAACTTATTACAGAGCTGTTATGAGAAGTGTGATATTAAAAAATTCTCGAATCTGTCACTTAATATTGACTGTCATATATGTGATTAACTTTTAAGCGTTCATTAAAAGGTCTACATATTGCATAGCTTAGTATGGACATGGAAATTAAAAACGATCCACACGATAACTGTATCTTAAACTTATTCAATCGGTTTTAAAATACATCAGTAACATGCGGACATAGTAAACCTACTTTGGCCGAGTTGTAACTAAAAATAACGAATGTACAAAAGTTCTTGCAACGCTCCAGTATTAATATTCAGGAAATGAGGCAATTAATCTAGGTCATGATTGAAATGTTATAAATATTTCCCACGTAATCGTTACTCTGAATAAGGATTGTTTACAAATTGCGTTGACAACAAAATACCATTAAAATAGTTACATTTATGGTAGATTAAGCGTTGGTCTAGTTTATATGTATTTAAATTTGGAACGGAATACAGATAACACAAAATTTTTGTAAATTGTTGACAGTCGAGATCGCGGTTAAATTAAAAAAAAAATCCAAAGAGTTTTTATATAATGGAATATTATTTGAATTACAAGATTCACGCGCGTGTCATAATTTAAAAAAAAACAATCGTTTTTTCGCCCTGTATTCTTATAAGAAATGCCAGGTGAAAACGATCAATTGTTTTCATTTTATCGATGAACCGTGTGAATCTTTATTGAAAGTATGTCTCACATTGTTCTATTAGTTAAGATTTATGTTCCTAACAATTTGAAAACACATTTTAACCCGAGTTTTTCCACTGAGCAACAGGTGCGGTCATACTAATTAATATAAATCAGTCGATACTAAGCGCATAGTGTATTTATAACAGATGATTCTGTAATGTTATAAATACACATAATTGTATGAATGCATGTTAATTTAGATGAGTTATTGTCTATGTTTTTTTTAAAAACTCAAATTAATACTTTTCAAATAATTTGTAATAATAGAAAGACACTATTGGCACTATGTAAATCTATGTTAATGTGAACTGAAATAAAAACAATCCGCAGCCATTTAACCTTCTGAATAATATATTTTACTGAGAAGTATTTTTACTGTCAAGGTGAAGAAACCTTACTCATCGAAATGTTTGAATTTCTAATATCATTTGTCAGTAATACAATAACATATTTTTTCTCACAGATAACCCGCACAATTAACGATATTTTAATACAAATGTATATAGATGATATTGTACATCTAGACAACTATAGAGGCAAATATTATGTGTCATCAGACATAGACAACAAGTTGTAGATACAATCAAACTTTCATACAAAGATATTGGTAGGTTGAGTTCAAATCTTATTGTTTAATCAAACAAACATATTGTTTAACTTAATCTCTTTAAAATAAATAAACAGGCACACAGCAGCTTCCCTAGCGAAGAAGCCATTTTTGAGTATATAAAGATGGCGGATGTTTACTTAACAAATTTTAGCGTAACTGTTATCTAATGTTTCTGAGTTCTGCAATCTACCATCTGATTCCAAAAAAAGATTTATTACGGTCAAAACGGTTCCGCTCCATGTAACAATTAAATATCAATAGCCACGATCGTTTTATCTCTTAAACAAATAATTGTTTAATAGGATTTAACATTAACAGCTAACGATTATTCAAAATAGTTCATAGACACGAGCTATGAGGTTTTATGTCTTCTGATGGATTTTTGTTTCTCGAGTATTTAAATAGTTACGAGGAGCATTATCAAACCATACCAGATTATATCACAATATTTTAATACAAATATGGGTTATCTTTTCATAAAAGGATTGCATTTAAATCCGAATAAGGTCAAACGACGTCCGTGGCCAAACAATAGACGAACGCTGTGCCTTCAAATGTAACTGATGAATATTACAGTAGATACTGATATTTTAACAGATATTAAATGAAGTTTTATTATTATGAATACGATTTAGATATTAAGGTATCATTTTTAAGTTAGTCATAAGCCCAAATTTAAACAACGAACATAAACAAAATTTTCAGCCAGCATTTTTTTTTATTAAATGTTCATAATCGATCTCTTTCGTTATCGTTACTGTTCTAATAAACATTCTAAATTCAAATCTGGACTGATTTGAATTTGGAATGTTTTGCAGGATCAACTCTTTGAATAGATATGAAGACGTCAATATCAAATGAAATTTTGTTTGCAGTATGTCTACAGTAATTACAGTGGATGTAACATACTGTTCCTAACAATGTCCCAAAGCTTTGAAGATTTGCTTCGTCATACTGCCATACTAGGCTCTGAATGTAGACGGAGTTTCGTATATGCAACATGGTGTGAGGTTGAAGACCTTTTGATGCCGCGAAAACGATTGAAAATGTAACTTAGTATAAGAGTTTCCTAGAATTATGACAAATAATTGATTTGAATAAACATCTTGATATCACAGTTTTGCCTTCGCATAAAAGGTTTATAACCAGTAGGAACCACGGCCGTGTCTATGTATTTTATGTTACTTTAATATGTAATGTTTCTAGACAATAAAGTCTGTGATTCTCATGATACTTTTCACCTATGAGATTTGAATTTCACACAGAAAACTTGCCACAGCTGCGTATACTTATTAGAATGTATTTAGCAGTACATAACAAGGTTACAGTAACCTTAAACCAGTCAAAACTCTTAAAATTCCCAGCAGTTAACTGGCAATATTTACGATTGACACTACGTCATTTGTCGCTAATTAGCGTTGTACCAAATTACCTTGTACAAAGTAAACAGCTGTTACAGCCAAAATCACAACACCCACTCAACTGATAACCATTTGGAAGGCGGCCATTAAATTCAAAATGATCTATTGTTACGAGTGTAGAATAAATATATAAATAAAACCGGTCGAAATATTTGCGCAACACATCAGATCGATTTATTTGTATTAGGCATTTAAAAATGTGCTAGAAACTTCTGAATGGGTAACTCACTAAATGCCCAAGTGTAAATAGGCTTTTAGTGTAAATAGGCTTGATTCAGAGTTGAGACTTAGCTCATTACACTTTGCACATAAAAATCAAAAATATCTTTATATAAGTTTCTAATACTTATGAATCGTACACTTACAGCCAGTTCCCAAACCAAGAACTGACTCGGGCAACAGCAAGAACTCAGACACTTGCTTAAATCGACAAACTATGTTCTACAGATGTATGGTTGATGGTTGTAAAAAGTAACCATTACACCATCCTCCAGTGAAAGAGAAGAAGAAATTACTCTACGATGATTGTGCATGGCTTTAAAACAAGTAATTTTGAAAAGGAAGTCATCAACAATATATATCAATAGCGACCAAGCTAGGGAAGCTTGAAGAATCAGGCAAGAAACTCGGATTTGTTAATTTTTTTTATATTTAAATAAATACTTTGAATTGTACTGATACTGAAATTGACCAAACAATTCGACAGAAGTGAAATGTCTCTTACTACTTATCATGGTATAATAAATTATCATTGAATATGGAAAAATATTTATATTTAAAATTGCAATTATTAACGGAAATGTCGAGTCATGGTGCCGGTGAATGAAACATTTGAAACAAAATGATTTCACAAATCATTTTGTATAATTAAATATCGAATGAAAAAAAAACCGCGTTTTTATCAACAATATCGTGACAGATAAGACATAACTCTATTAGATATTACTAGTTTTGTTACGAGATCCCATTAAAATCGACTGGATTTGTTATAGTTAAGGTAGAGTCTACATTTCGTAAAGTACACACTGGGACCGGAAACGTCCCACGCCTAACTGTTTACAAAGGCTGTTCTTACAAATGACACTACAATGGTAACCACAGAGTATATTCGATATAACCCGATTTGTATGCCTTAAGGTGGCTAGAATGTTTATGGTTCTATATGGTTAAATCTAATGTAGGTAATTTATCGATTTACGTTCTTATAAAGATATACTTTCAGTATTGAAATGGAGCCTATAAATATATTAATATGTTATTTGTATAATATTTATTAATTCAACCAGTCAGGGACGGCGTAATCTAGGCCGAGCAGACGTGGCGGTGATCAACCATCGCGGAAGCCAAAACCATGGGTTTGACTTAGAGCGAACCTTATCAACAGGCTTCAGACAGAGAGCAATGGAGAAGTTACACTAGTATGTAATAATAAGTAAATCTCTAGAGTATTACTTTGGTTAAATTACTTTAAATATATGTACGTATTTTACCCGTAAATTATAGACTTATTAAACGAGAAGAGAACAGTGCAGTTTTTTCGATAAAATATTTACAACCATATTTATCACGCATTAATAGGCTATTGATTTACAAAATTGATCACTCAAACCTTTCACTACGGTACTTCAGGTTAAGGGCGTGTCTGACATACATACAAAGTTTAAGAGGCCGATGGCGAATAAAAATATTTAATGAAATCATCGTGACATACAGAGCTGTAAATCGACATGGCTTAAAAGGATATTTAAACACTTATAAGAATTAGATAAGGAACCAACTTTATATTATTTGAACCATCTAAGCATTCTCTAACAAATTTATGATTTTAGTTTTTATAAATGTTTGTTTAATGGTAATTCAAGAAAAATGTTAGCCCTAATTCATTATATATGTATATAAGGATGTTTGCAGTTATTGTCAATTTAGGAAGAAATAAACATTTATTAACATACACTAAAAATCGAAGAATAATAAATATTTTTTTAAATAAAAGTGCGCAGCGTTAATTATTTACATCATCTCCGCATTATTCAGTAATTATTGTTTTATAATAACTCATATTGTCTCATGATAATTATTGAAAAATAAAACCCATAAATAAACCGATTTAATGTAAGCACCATTAATCATCCAACACATTTACTATAAACTCAAACTCAAAATATCTTTATTCGAGTAGGTCTTTATAAAGACGCTTTTGAATCGTCAATTTTTACACTACCACCGGTTCGGAAGGCAGTCATCTGCCGAGAAGAACCGGCAAGAAACTCGATAGCTGCTCTTTTAAAATAAACAATTAATACAAAATTGTGCTACTGACAATTAAAATAACAAAGCATTGTAAGTCTACTCAAGAGTTGAACTGTCCCGATGCTGAGCCAATTGCCGACACATTAAAGGGATCTTTGTCCTCTAAATATTCGTTTACGGTATAGTATGCCTTTTCAACCAAAATACCCTTTACGCGCGTTTTAAATTTGTCGGAAGGCAATTTGGTTATACGATGTGAAATTCTGTATTTAACATTAAAATGTTCTAAAGTATGGTTGACACACGAGAAATCGAGTTTTCTAAACCGTAATTCAAAAAAGAATAGAAAATTGTCCTTACAGATGTACATTCGTTTATTATGTAGTGATAGAATCTTAAAAGGTGAACACTGCCCCTATAGCTAGGGAGCGTTAACAATGAGTTCCCCTCGCCGGTCGCCAGCTGGGTTTATCTCAGATAATCGTATGTGTGATAAGGATAGCGATAGATAATCCAGCGACAAATATAGTTTTGTCGTGACAATTATCACACAGTAGCACTGACACCTCTATACGTTATAATAAAAAAAGGTTTTATGGGTTTTATGTAGTCTGTGGTTTTTAAAAAAATATTCAATTGAACTAAAATTGACGTAACGTAAGTATTTATAATATTTCATTATTATATAGAGTATAATATCACACTTTATATATGAAATGAATAATTTATATTTAGACTTCCTGTAGGATGTCGCTAAATAACAAGTCCGTCGCATTCTCACAATTCATTGACACAATTCAAATTTCAATGGCAAAACGATTGTGAAATTGTTATACGAGTAAGTAATGTGTTATTAATGATTTAACATTTAGTTCGCGTTCATATTAATTGTCATATCAAGAGGCTCACATTGATTATAAATACTAAGAATATTTTATCAAAGTCGTTATTATTATTCCAAATTTGCAGTTTTATAAATGTATTGTATGTTCTAACTCTCTTCTAAGTCAAGATAATTTCTAAAAATATAGTATGTATTAACTGGACTTTGTTATTGAACTTTGGATTTTGTCCCGGACACTATATTGGTATTTTAAATGTGTGATAAACAATTTTCTAATTATAATAACGTGTGAGTGTAAGTAATTCGCGTGGGCGTGGCGCAGAAATAGATATTTGGCAATGTTACTAGGTCCGTCACGGACGGAATGATCTCTATTACTCATATTTTTTCACGAAAACATATATATATATATCAAAAATTAATACTTTCAGGTTTTTGGTATTTAAGTAGGTTTCCGGATCAGGCAGGTACACGACATACTCAGAATTGCAACGGAACAACACAATCGAAGGTTAAAGTTGTTTTATTTATTTTATATTTTGTTATAGAACGAGGGCAAACGAGCAGGAGGCACACCATAAATATGAAGTCGCCGCTCTTTACACACTCACGTGGCTGGGAGCTCATGAGTGCGTTGCCGGTCTTTAAGGAAATGGGCTTTCATGAAGGACCCTAAATCGTATTTCTTTGGAAATACGATTTAGGTAAGGAAAGTCTTACGGAACGCCAAGTGCTGGAGCGAGGTGATACAGGTGGAATTTCCTATTCCGCCTGAATGTCCGAGAATTAAATCTACTACTTCATAATTACAGAGCTCATTTTCAAACAATAGCTGATGTATTATTGGACATTAAAGATAAAATATCGGATTGTGTTTATTAAATCGTAATTTGTATGTTAGACGTTGTTAAAAAAAATATTACAATATCACTAAAATTGCTAGCATATAAGTAGCAACTTGAGTCTCATACAACAATGCATTTAATGATGATACTATGTTTATAAAGATATTAAATAACACATTCTCCACTTTGAATAGAGCGCGGTTTGGAGCCTGTACAAAGGTGTTTATATATTTTTGCATATCACATAACCGTGGTGTCATTATAAAAGCTTCGCGGAAACATATATTGAATTCCATTTAAATATGCATGCAAATGAAATAAAACTTTTTACTCAAACAAATGTGATTAAAAATGTTGTTATTGTTTTTGTTAAGGTGGATGGAACGTGAGTTACAAGTCAAAGTCAGAAGTCAGTCTGTTCCTACCAAGCTGAGAAGAAGCAGGCAAGAAACTCTGCATAGTTGAGTTTTGTTGGTAACGATCTCAGTACACTTTTTTAAGCAAAACTAAACTGGAGCTAATTCATTCCCAAACATTTTTATCGTCAAAATATAAATTAAGTTATGTTTAATTTATTATTTATATTAATTTAGTGTTCAAAAGTAATTAATTAATCTACGGATATACTTAGTACAATCTAATTAAGGAAAATGGTGTCTCTCGGAAGTACTTTCATATTCGCCGGATTTTGAATATTAATCGAAATAAATTTGTGAAAGTATACTCTTAATAATAAAGTTGTAGTAAAAATAATATGATAAATACGAATTTTTATTACTGTCTCGACATTTGAGTCACCAATTTGACAACCAGAAAAAAGATAAGGCATGTTTAGAAAGTTCACATTTTAATGTTGATTCGTGAGTCGATTCAAGGTCGGGCTTAAAAACCCAATAAGACTTTTGTTTATACAATTATCTATCGATGCATTATATAGTTCTAGTTCAAAAAAACATTGGTTTGAAAGAATTTTAAAATTGTTATCGGTCGCGTGGTTCAATAACTTGTCGACATGTGGGCGGATTAGACTACCGCTGGTTCAACTCAATTTTGACTCAATTTAAATAACTGGATTGTTATATTTACCTACGTATTTTCCAACAGCTATAATGATAGGGATATGTTTTTTTTTTTCTAAATTTTATAGGCAAGAAGTTGATCAGCCTCTACCTGACTTGATTCATAAACCATTTTGAATAAAAATAGGGAGCAAACGAGCAGGAGGCGCATCATGAAGGCCAAGTCGCCGCCCTTAGACACAGAAGTGGGAGCTGGGAGCTCGTGATTGCATTGCCGGCAATTTGGCCAAAATCCCAGACCTCCCAATAAATTAAAACAGTTCTCAAAAAATACTTAATATTTTAGTATACAAATGTTAAGAACTCTTCTAATGTTTTTCTGTTCATTCTTAATTTAAAAATAAAATGGCAACACCATGGCTGATTTAAATGTAATTAAATCCTGTTTTATTTTAATTTGCATTATGCTTTCTTTATCAGAACAAAGCATTTATAGCTTTCTTACAACTTCATTCAACTCTAATTGCACCGTTGTAAATGATTGTCTCTCTTGACAGAGTGTAATTAGTTTTTTTTTTTAATTTAAAAAAATATATTCGCGTGTTCATCAAAGTAGACCAAATCGGAATCGGTGATATGAATTTTGGCATTGTGCCAAGAACTAGCTAGCGCGATGAAAAAATAGCTACGTCAAACATTACGTAACATTGCAAGTAGCGAAAAGAACTCGTAACGATAATTGTGATACTATTTTGTCACAAATATAAGATAACTCGCATTATATAACGATAATACCGTATTAATGTTTCGTTGTTAACTGTTTTGATCCGTCCTTAATTACTCGCCAGGTTTAAACCTGGACTGTTCTCATTAATACAAATTAACTATAGACACAATAATATAAAATGCAGTATTTATTAAGCTTTTTTTTTTGAGGGTTCAGTTTCCTGTACAAAAAATACTACCAATTACTAATTAGTAATCTAATTCTGGTGCACATACATGATGCAATCGGTTACGGAACTTATTATGTCATATGCGTATAAAAATAATTATCATAGATAGTAGATAATATTTATCATTAAAACTTATTAAACCGTAACTGTTTTCTCTAAGGTTTGTCTCTGTCCAATTGTTTATGCTATGACAAAAAAAGTATGTATGCTTTTCAGTAATCCTCTGTCCCCCATTTATTTCATAGTGAGGAAAAAGATAGGTATATTCTAAAATGTAGCCCAACGATAATTACAGCAAGGAGTATTTATATTTTTTCTGAGACCTGTCTCGTCTACTTTGATACATCAAATTGGGCACTTCCAACTTTCATGACGTACACGCTAAAAAGTTATAAATAAAATGTCTCAAATAGTCGATGTTAAGATTAAATATAAAATGCAGTGCCAATGACCCCAAGGAACAAATAAAAAGGAATGCCGAGGTGATAATTCTTCCATTAAGTAGCAGCAAAAATGCAAGTCGAGATTAAATTTATGACCTGTAACGATTGACATACCTTTGCTGTTCGTTTTTTACTTCATAAATTGAATGCAGAGTATAATAAAGTAAGTATAGTATTATCTTCGTGGAATACAAACAATAGACAATAAGCGTTATTATGTTTTATAGATTATTATTGGGTTGCAACTTCATTGCTCGCATCGTATATCAGATTCCGTTATTTTCAAATCATCTCCAACTTACTTCAGCTATTCTAGGTCAATGGGAGTCAAGTAGGATTTCTTACATTGCTCTGACCTTAGAAGGTTCCACCGTTTTAATTGGATTGCCTTATGTTTGGAACTACAGTTACTACTGCTAAAGAAAGTCTAAGTATATATAGGTTATAAATTACGGAGATTTTTTATACCGTATTTAATTGATAAGTTTTTTTTTTAACCGAATATTTAGAGGACAAAGATCCCTTTAATGTGTCGGCAATTGGCTCAGCATCGGGACAGTCCAATTCTTGAGAAGCCTTACAATGCTTTGTTATTTTAATTGTCAGTAGCACAAATTTGTATTAATTGTTTATTTTAAAAGAGCAGCGATCGAGTTTCTTGCCGGTTCTTCTCGGTAGATGACTGCCTTCCGAACCGGTGATAGTGTAAAAATTGACGATTCAAAAGTGTCTTTATAAAGACCTACTTGAATAAAGATATTTTGAGTTTGAGTTTACCATAAATTTATAAATACGAATCTCGAAGTTATTTAGTGAAACAAAACGTTACGGTACGTAAAAGGTGACTTGAATAACAACAGCATTCTGTGCGAGATGTGGGCTGATTTATCTTAAATTGCATTGAAAATTAATTGGAGAGGTGTGTCACTGGGCGCAATAGTTTTAATCGGAACCAGTTCCGAGCTCGCCTCACTTTCACGGATGATTTCTGACGATAACGACATCTTTGTATCGACATTTCGGTTGACCTACCTTATGTTTAGCTACGCAATCGTGTTCAGAGAATCATTTGACCTCATGCCGCATGTGATTCACAAATCGGTTGAATGTCACTTCCTTGTGAAACATAACGTAATCGAAAAAGGGTTTTTTATATATGAGTCGTCAGGTGAGTTTTCCCAAGGCATCCCGAGTTATGGCCGCGACATTGACCCGCCATACGCGAACGGCCAATGCACCGATCGTCACAGCCTCTTTGTTTATATTGGACATACCCCTAGCCCACTCGACGTGGACCTCACGTGTATGCCATCTAACGTAATTACGCTTCGCAAAAACATGACGTGAAGATGATAAGAAATCAATGTGAAAACTGTTCTTTAATGAGGTTCTGTCGGAAGACATGTAATCTCGTAAAGGCATCTAGATAGCTGTCATAAGAATGATTACATTTTTTTTACATCGGTAGGGCACATACGATATAACAATTCAGAACAGAATGCGGGTAGGATGCAATCATTATGCACGAACCGGAGTTTAATGTATGTACTGGTTTATATTGTTATGATCTACCTCTATTGTTTGGCTTTGTAGCCAACTGAATCTCTTTAAATAAATGTCGCATTAGTATTATGCTGTGGCCCTGGATATTGCTTTCGTAAGTCGTTAATGACATTCCTCGAGTCGAGCTCACGGGGTGCGTCAGAGCATTCGTCACAGGTCTGAAGTGGAACATAAATAACCCCCCTTGGGGATGCAATACCCAACCGTTTCCCTGAAATGCGGGTTTCATAATGACGTAAAGACGCCCGCGCTTTCAGCGGCGCCTGCGCCGGACCCATTTTAGGACATGACTAACGGAAATTCGATTCCTCTCGCTCCGACCCGCTCCCGCTTGTGGCGTGACAGTGTGCATCTGTCTCGCTCGCACGAAAAGCTCTAAGAAATCTTTTAATAGTGTCCACGGCCGCGATCTACTTTCAACTTACGGCGGGAAACGTGCAAAATCAAATATTAAAATCCGGGATTTCATAACCTAAATTAATTACTCTTGCGTAATAAAAAAAAAGTCTATTGTGTATTGAATATTATTTCAACTATTCGCTTCACCGATATTTAATTTATTATATTACGTACATACACAATAAATTATTTAATCATTAATATTTAACAATAAAAATATGTTACCAGTAACAGAATGTAAACACGTATCGAATTGCGTTAAATACCGCTGCCGTGTAATTTTAATAACCAAATCGGAAAGGGAAAACATAAACATTATCAATACTGAGTCACGATACTGATAATACTGTTATTTTTTATTGAATTTATTATACTTCAGCAAACATTTAGTTGGGTGTCAACTGACCTTTTTCTGTTGTTTCTCCCAAGCCGGGTCTAAGAGACCCTCGCGTTCCCACTCCTCCTCTTGCTCCATGTATCCATCCCCATACACCTCCCCATCATAATGATTATTCATCACCCCGTTGTCCATCATCATGGTCACCGCACTGACCGTCGATTTCGATGTTCGTTCGAGCCTATGACCGCGAACTCGTGTGTGATAGTTCGCACCGCGCACTGCAACAAGCAGCCGGCCGAACGCCTGCTGCGAAAAGACTGACTCACGAGCGCTACTAGTGGCCGCGCGGGGAACTTGTGTTGCGTTCGGTTTCACGGTGTCACCTTCGGCGCTTCGTTAATTTATTACTGGCAGCATTCTTGACACACATGACATTGACATAAGTGCCCGTTAAGTCAGAGTGAAAATAGTTATTGACAATGACATTACCTTTATTGGACTTTATATCCACAGATTACATTTATAATCTCAGCTCTGACTGCACATGCCATATTTGACAGCTGGACGGCTGGTGTCTAAATATCAAACTTCGACAAAATTAAAGTTTGAAACTGTTCATTTACTATCTATATTTCTTAATATTATTGCACTTATTAGATGCTTTTCATCGATGAACTGTGCTCTAAAGACATGCGACGTTGATCCATTTAGAAATGTTTCAGTTGTGTGTTTGTATGTGTGTTGTTGGTGTGCCTTATTTAATAAATATATTGCTTTTCAGTGCTGTTTTATAGAATGTGTCAAGAGTTTTGTAGCGTACGTTAACTTAAATGGTAATATTAAGAGAAACTATTGGAATAGTAACATTATAAGGCTTACTTTGGCATAGTGCTATAATAATTTTGCTATCGTATACTACAAGGTAATGAATAATACATTTTCATACACAAAAAATTTATTCACCACATAAAACTTCAATAAATATTCTTGCTCATGCAAAATAACAGTTATAGACACTTTATTTGTGTACCATTTGAAGATCCTGTATCTCACACGTTAAGCAATCGCGGGAAGGTAAAATATTGGAATAAAAAACTTATATCGATAGTTTGACGAATCTTGGTGTTACATTGAACCGAACTTATTTAACACGAGTATTTTAAAGTGAAATTAAACAATGTTCGAAGATAACCGTCATTAAGGGATGAGCAGGAAACCATTCACGACAGGATATCCACAAGTATAAAAATTTTACCGACAATCCAACGTGTTTAAATTTTTTATTCAGATTTTAGAAACATTTAGGCTACATAATATTTTTATTAACACCTATTCAATAGTCATACAAGTTTATCATATATATATAGCCCTTTACAAATATTTTTTTTTTAAATGTAAATTAAGGTTTATACATTGCAAAGGAAAAATTAATGGCACACTGCCGAGGTTCCAGAAAAATGAATACATGTGTGAAAAAAACATAAGCTAAAATTAGAAATTTAACGAAGGGTATTATGGTTAGTATTAAAAACTTGTATTTTAAATCAATTTTTCATACATATGCTGATTTCTGAACACTAATTTATTGCCATAATACAAATTTGAACATCGGAAAGCAGTTAAAAGAAAAAAAAGACCGCATATAAATTTGATATAATTTGGGGACGAGAACGCCTGTCACTCAATCGATTGTTTGTCATTTATGAAGATTTTTGACATTTAGACGCTCTACACCGCGATTGTCACAGTAGGCACACAGGTATAATAGAATTTAAAGCTTGACTTATTGGTTATTAGTATAAAATCTAATTTATAGCCGGGTTTTTTATCGATCCGTTATTGGTACGTGCCAACTGTCAATGTCAAATATGTGACAATAACGCATCGGGCTTTTTGGATAGGAGTTGTTAATAAAAATAAATGGGTACAGTGTATCGAAAGTATAGGAATATAAATATTACAATCATCTACGTAAACATTTGTTTTTTTTTTTGTTATCTATATACATGTGTTAAGACAATTTCATTTTTTCATAAATATATAACATCTAACATTTAGAATCCTTTATATTTTTTGTTTAGTTTATGCATCAGTCGCTTTGTATTTCTAACTTTGGACAATGCATTAAAGACATGATTTCGAACTTTGCAATTTCCTCTCTTAAAATGTCATCTTTTCGTACAGCAAAGTGTAATGAAACACATGTTGAGTTAAACTTTTTTTATGTCATACATTTTAAAATCATCTCTTTAATACCCGTCTAATAAAATATTTATTATTTTGAACAATCTGGGGACCTCTAATCGCAATAAAAGGGACATTCAAGCCTAATAAATACAATTTAGTCCATTGAAATGTTCATTTTAGGGCAAAAAGTTAGATCAAAATTTGTAGATAAAACAATTTACTACAAATTGTGACATTACAATATTTTTGTAAGACGCGCAGTTTCTGAGACATTGCGAAAAAAGTGTTTTCACCCCTTTTTCCAAGATGGCGGGTGGGGGACAAAGGTGGCGACCCCACAAACTTGAAGTTAAGCTATTGACTCCCCCAAACACGCCACAAAAACATAATTGCCTGTAACATTTCAATGGAGTTATGAGCAAAATCATTCCAACATTATTAACTGTAAGGGCGGATAGTTCCAAGGATAATCATCAAAATTAAGAACCGTTAACATCGGAATGAATCGCATGTCTAAACATCGACATAAACATAAATAAACACTCCCCAGCTTCTGAGCAAACACCGATTTTGTACTCGACATGTTTCCAAATTGGTACCAAAAATAGAGATGATACTGAACACATCTAGCTAACGTATAAAATATATCAATGAACAACAACAAGGGATACCCGAGAAGTGTACAAATGTTTCTCGCACCTCTACAGAGTACATCTACAACAATAATACTTAGAAGGCATCATACCACGAAGAAGAACCCCATCCGCACCTGGTGAGACACCCTTCGAGAAATGTCAATGTCAATGCCAGTAGCGGAATGAAAAAAATTGCCACAGAGTTAAACGATACACCGAGACGATCGAGCCGCGTTTCCCATAAACAAACATAGAACAAGTAAAATCTGACATTCATTAAAAATTAGAAATTATATGTCATTTTACAAAATGGAATGACGAGGCAAATTTTTTAGATAAAACTCACCTGACATTCATTGATACGTTCTAAGCTTTTCAAAGTACAACCAAAGGCGAAGTTTAAGAAGCTTGGCTTGGATATGTTTTGTTAAGCACAAGCTTTTGAGCTTTTATACGATTTTTCGAAAGGCCTCTCACCAGTTCCTATTCTAATACACTGATACTCCTCACAGCTCCATTTATATGCCGTAGTCGAAGCTTTCAAATTCGGAAAATCTCGAGTCTTGCTTCTGAATACGCTGTTGGCAGGCCTCGATGTAATCTTCCTGGATCCTGTACATACCGGAATTCGCCTGGTACATCAGCGTCTCCAGAATTCTCTCGTTCTTGATCGCCTTCGATGGAAGAACCACTTTGATCAGCTCTTGTGGTGATATTCTATACAGTTTGAGATCTCTCGCGAGGCGCTCCATGGTGCATTTGAATTCATTTTTGGCGTCAGTCTTGTTGGCGGATTTTGATTTGATTTTGTTCCTCGCCCAGCTGAGCATGGCCTCGAATTTGCGGACCTCGGGCACTTCGAGGTTTCTGCACATGATCATCTGGACCATTGACTCTGAGAGGTTCAGGAACTCCTGCGTTTGGAATAGGGCGTAGGCGCGTTGCTCTATGAAGGCCAGGATCATGTTCACCAGCTCCGAAGCCGATGTGTATCGCCAATAGTAGTTCTCGAGAGATATTAGCATCGTGCATACCTAAAAGAAAAGCTCATTGAAGACACATTGAGAATTGAACACATACAATCTAATATATGATTTCTCTCATCTCGTGACACAATGTTCGTTGCTGTACTCCTCCGAAACGGCTTGATCGATTCTCATGAAATTTTGTAAGCATACTAACTGTTTGAGAATCGGTCAACATCTATTTTTAGAGACTTTTTTTTATTAAAATCGCATTTAAAATACATTCAACAATATTTTTTAGTAATTATAAAGAAAATAAGGTTTGCCGGGTCAGCAGTTAATAAGTAAGATTTTAACCCCTAGCAAATATGTAACCGCAATCTTAACGTAATTGCACATTTACCACTTCTATCCTCAGAAACTGTTTGGCGTGATGAAAGCAGGCTTGCAGCAGTTCTGGTAAGTCGTAATGTTCGGCTGCGCAGATAAGTCCCGGTATAGAGGCGCAGGTAAGGGGACAGCTGCCTGTGTGTAAGTAGTCCAGGAGGATGCGGAATGTTTCCGGGTCGAATTCTATTATGGAAAACTGGAATTGAAAAATAAAATTAATACATATATAGATAAACAGGTACTAAACTGAAACTCGATTGAATGATTTCACAAAGTCCGTTCACTTTCAAACAACATTTTTAATCAAACTTGTGTGTAAATACTTTATATACCTTAGGTACGCTTAAATTTTATATATATATCTATATATCGTATCTAGTGTCTATGTATATGTACACACAGTATACATAGTAGATATATACATATTTCTAAGGTACTTTTACCGAAGAAATTATAATTATTATCCGTTTATGTCCACTGCTTTTTTATTAGGCCTTTTAGAGTATAATGACCTAAGCCGGCGTAGGGAAATTGCCTTAGTGAAGTTTGCCTGGAAGATAATCAGGGGCGGCATTGATTGTAGTAATATTCTGCAATCGTTGCTAAGATTGCATGTTCCTGATAATTTTTACCGGCTCAGGAGGCATCCATTGCTGGCTGAGGTACGGTTTCGAACAAGCCTCCGCCGGCAAAGCCCAATTCCGCGTATGATCGCCCTAACGAATCGTTTCATTAGCTCTGCACCAGAATGTGACATTTTTATGACAGGGTTAGGAATGATAGTGGACGAATATGAGAGATTTAAGTTAAAAATTGTATGTGTTTTTGTTTTTTAAAAAAAATATAGTCTATATATTATAACGTGTATCAGTAATACCTGTAACATTGCGCGCGAGTGTTAAAAGAATTTTGTTATGACTATGGATGTTGGCGTTCTAAAGGCTTTAGTTTTGATAACTATGATATTTGAATAATTTGGAATAAACTAGCAAAAACGGAAATTCTATGAAACTATAATTTATTAAATTTACCTCAGTCTGAGCCAACTTTGCGCGATCGACCTTTTGCGCATCCGCACATACCGATAACCTGGGCACAGCTAATGCTGCGTTCTTCTCTTTCTCCTTTTCTTTTGCCTCCTTATCTGAAAGACGTATGAGTCGTTAATGTCAATTGTATTGAACAATATACAAATATAAATAATACAGATTAAAAAAAATATTTCCGGTTCTTCACGGTAGATACTTCTTCTTCTTCACATGTAAAAAAAGATGATTCAAAGGTGTCTTTATAAAGACCTACTTGAATAAAGATATTTTGATTTTGTTTTTTTAAGAACTCACTGGAACAATCCTGTGAACTGGCCCACTTCTTCTTATCATCCGCATTCAGTTGCGAGTGCTGTTTCCTGATGGATCTGCCCCAACCAGCTGTTATTGTCCCGAGACGGGAAAATGCCCGTTTCACCATCGGGGAACTGGGGACGCTTTTTGGCCTAAAAATTAATACATATATATATATATATAAAAAGCAGGTTGCACGATGGCACAACAAAGTTTATGCCGCCGTGGTCAATTATTGGCCTGCCCTAGCATTGAAATCCAAAGGATTGTCGTCCAAAGGAAAGGCATCAAAAATACTTTTTCTTGCAATAAGCACAAACTAATAGCATTTGGTGCGGCCTATTTTTTTAAATATAGAACAATGTAAAATCCCATGGGGAATTGGGGAATCAAATTGTATGAGCACTTGTTTCTTTAATACATATTAATTTTACCATTTAGGATAATTGTTTCAAATGTTGTCTGACATAGTTGTTTTAATTACCTTGGCGACTCAATGTCCGGTACTTGCAAAAAGTTGCTGCTTTTCTGTTTGGCTGGAGTAGGAGATAGTAGGGTGGGAGCTGGTCGGGCCAACAGTTCCGCCACCGGAACCTGCGGGGAACCGAATCCTGTCTGGATGCCGTACAGCATTTCTTGGAACACTCTGGAAAAGCATATACCATCTTCAATTAATTTAATAAGTTCAATAACATAAGTTGAATACTTTCAGTTTGTTACTCTGTGAAATGTCGTCTTTATTATTTCAATACGTCTTTGTAAACATTAGCTTGAGCACTATAAATAGGGTCGCATTGTAACCGCACAACACAGTCGCGCTTAGGCCATTGTACGGAACGGACCTCTCACCTCTCTTCAAATAGTGAAATATCTTGGAAACTATCAGTGAAGTGTTTCTTTAAATATATAAGTGGTTATTATGACCGACTCAATTGTGATGTTCTCAATGCTGATGCTACCTACGCCTTTCAAAAATAACCCTACAGAGTAGTGGGGTAGGCGGTAGCCCTGTTGAAGTACTCTCCTCGTTATATATGTTTATATTGTAGAAGAGCGGCGTCTCCTGCCGCGGGTACCACGAGTACCTACTAAATAGACCCAAGCCTCAATATTGTTTGCGTTTTGTATATTTTAATCTTCGTATTTCAATTTCTAATGACTTTTAGCTATAAGCTTTTAATTTTGATAAATATTTCAAAGCCTCACCGACTCCGTACTCCAAGTATGGCCCGTACTCCGATGAACCGCGTCTTTTGTTTCGATTGTCCAACGAGGAACACCACGTCAAACAACTGAGCGTTTTGTGCGGTGTTCAGTTCGTTGTTGAGGAAGACTCTCGTGAAATCTTTGGCTAACTGGTCGTAGTCTTCGAACTGATCTCGAACGGAATCCAGTAATGGGGATGAGGGTCGCATGTGCCCAATTGGACGCCATGATCCTGAAAATTGGTTTAGAGAACTGTCACATACGATTTGTAACGATACGACAAGGCTGATATTCATATTCATTAATATAGATAGACATGATAATAACAAGTGACGAATACAACATATTAAAATTAAATACCGATAATTATAATTTCCGTAAACTTCTCATTGGTAAATAACAAGATAATATATATGTCATAAACCAAGAGTATTAATATTATTCCTACTAATATAAGTTAAAATAAAACACAACACAAAACTAAAAAAAAATTATCCTATCGATATATCTCATAAACAGATTTTAGCAATATCACTTTAGTTTGAATATTTTTTCAAACACTGAATTCAAAATATTTTGTGTAAAAATGTTTTAAAAATTGTATAAAAACTAAATTATTATTAAGATATTATAAGGATGTTAGTACATAATGATTTACCTTACCATTGAACTAGATATTTTGGTATTTCTCGTATAAGTATAAAAAATATTTGTTTCAAGATATATACTCGTATATACAAAAAAACAGAAATATATAAAAAATATGTTAAAATTTTAAAACTTATTTAGAATATACCTACCTATATATTTTTTACCACTTACCACGTCTATAAGGTTTAGGTATCTGCCCGGTCTCAGCGTGGTTCTGGAGATTAGCGACGATGTCTTCTAGCATCTGACTCCGCGTGCGTTCTTGCATCCTCGCGAATTTCGGAGCGGAGTAAGATGCCCGTTCGCCGTTCACTATCTTCGTTAAAAGCCATTCCCTAACAAATATCATGTCAATATATGTGGTTAGAAATTTAAAAATGTCACGCTGAGTAAAGCATTTTATATTACTACAAAACATATGTTTATTGTGTGTAATATTGTAATAAAAGTTATACAAATAGTGGTTAAGTTGCTCCAAAGAAACAATAAACTGGACTGTTAGGAAACTTGTATGACAGGAATGATTTCTCACCGGAACATAGGTCCTTTGTCGAAGACGCTCTGCTCCCACAGATAAGGTTTGTAGGCACCCACTTCATCACGCGTCACAACGGAAACTTCATACCTTGTCGGTCGCTTTTTCGATTTTGTTGATACTCGCACTGAATCGGACATTTTAATTTAATATATTTCACTTTTCACTACAACTTTTTATAGAGGAGCAGGTAAAAGAGAAGGAGGCCATACAGTTTAAGTCGCTCACACTCACACTCACGTGGCTGGTAGCTTGTGAGTGTGTTCCCGGCGTTTCAATGCCTATTCTTGAAGGACAATTGAATCTAATTGAAATTTATTAACATAGGCATATCTACGAAGGTTTGTTATAAAAATATTCTTAAACCTTACCTAAAATAAAGGTGTGTAGAAAATGGCTTTTAATACAAGCAGGCGAGAAGGCAGTGTTGTCAGCTTCGAGGAACACAACGCAAACTATATCATTCCCAATATGCCTCTTCCTTTGCAGCTTTTGAGGATCGTGCCTTTCATACGGCAAAAGTGTTGACACGTGGAACATTATTTCTATGCTGCGCCAGTTAGTGTACACTGAATATAATCCAGTCAAATCGTGTACAGTGTCTAAACCACCTTTATATCTGTCAAAACCTAAAATTAAAAATAAATGTCACACGAAGTATTTTAATCCAGTCAAATCGTGTACAGTGTCTAAACCACCTTTGTATCTGTCAAAACCTAAAATTAAAAATAAATGTCACACAAAGTATTTTAATCCAGTAAAATCGTTTACAGTGTCTAAACCATCTTTATATCTGTCAAAACCTAAAATTAAAAATAAATGCAACACAAAGTATTTTATAAACAAGATAGGACTGTGGACAATCAAATATTTTATTAGCCTTAATATATTTCCACTATATCTCGACTGACAATAATAAGATGTAGATATATCTAATATTAATTATAATCATTTACATTGTTAGCCTATTGTAGTTCAACCGTATGATATGCCAAATTGGCGGGAAAACCCGAAAACCTAGGGGCGCCTTAAGACTTCCACAGACTAAACACAAAACGTCACCCGCTACCCGTACTATATGAAGTTTACGAAATGTGACGTTTTTTAATTTTTATTGCGGCCAGTTTCTTTAAAATTGTTTTACAGTACGTGTATATACAATATTATTAAGCGGAAGATTGTTTCTCATGAAAATTTAGATTAGGACGCATTGTGATTATAAAAGAAAAGCATACCTTTTAATCGCACTTTTTCACCAAGCACTTGTAAGAATTCCTCGAAGAGCGGTGAGTTCTCATTATTGTCCAATATTTCCTCTTCAGTGTACTGGTTCTCTTTGACGTAAATGACACCTACTTTTAGCTCTGACTTGATGAACACCTAGAATCAGATATAACGCATCCTATTTTTCCACTGGATAAATTCAAAAGCTTTATTAAGCAAAACTGTTGAGTAACCTATTATAGTGTGTAGAACTATTAAAACGATAAAAAAGCTTGAGCATGAGTCACCGGGAATGCTGTGCTAAAGTCATTTATAAAGCTGAGGTATCTTCTCAGACTTATATATTGGAACCCCGTAGCTCTAGATAATTATTGACGTACACAAACGATGTGATACGATTCAATGTAGAAAATATTTAAATAAAAAATTATAAAAATTAAATGATAGTGCATTTTGAATTATTCTAACATTAGTCTTGAATAGCAATTGGTGTCTACTGAAAATTTGTTCTAATAACGTTTTTATTCTTAATTTATTTTAAATAATACAAATGTCATAACAATTTTTAGGTAGCAATTAGTTAGGAAGGCCTTCAAGGACATCCACTCAACGGGGAGTGAGAAATTTTGAACAAGAGTATACTTGAGTGCACGCGTGTTATATTTTGTGTCTTAATTAAACTGCAATATATAACCGTATACAAACTTTCTAGCTTGGACAAAGACGAGGCATGGACAGTAAAAGTAAGTGTGAGTTAAAAAAATATTTTAGATAAACGTATCTCTTACAATGCTTTGTTATTTTAATTGTCAGTAGCACAATTTTGTATTAATTGTTTATTTTAAAAGAGCAGCTATCGAGTTTCTTGCCGGTTCTTCTAGGTAGATGACTGCCTTCCGAACCGGTGGCAGTGTAAAAATTGACGATTCAAAAGTGTCTTTATAAAGACCTACTTGAATAAAGATATTTTGAGTTTGAGAATAATATACAATTGGATCTAACAATAGATACATTTGAAGTTAATATTAAACAATATAAAACTATGTGTTAGTTATAATAGACACTGGCCCTTTGTAAAAAAAGAAAGACTTCGCAAAATCGATTAAACGTAGGAAAACCTTGCAATCTTTAACTGCCTTATTTCTCAATAATAAAGGCGACGGAGCAGCTAATTTATAAGATAATTACGATGAAGGAGGCAATCTATTTCCGCCTCTCATCGAAAGTAGCTTTTGGTCTCAATTCTCGAGAGACGCCCTTCATTTCACTGAAGTGATCCTTCAGCCTTGTTTAATGATAAACTGATGGACGCCTTACCGAATGAAGGTCTACTGTAAGTGATACCAGTTAATATATACCAGAAAAAACGGCCAAAACAATGTTTAAACAATTTTATTAATCCATTTTTACCTTAAATAATGAAATTTGTTTTGTCTTTAAATGTAACAGGGGGAAACGAGCAAGCCTTTACAGGTGAGTTGCCGGCCTTTCTAGTATCGGTGAACTGTGTGTTTGCGGGTTTTTCTCATTATAACGTTTACGTTATAATAAGAAAAACCCACACACATTTATGTGTGCTCCTATTTCGCTATGCCCACCGATTATAGTAAAGGTTATTTTTTATTGTTTTTAAATAAAAGTTGATATTGGCGCAATAGCTGGTGCATGGTGTAATGGTTGCAGATTAAAAACCGAACTGTTTTACAGTTCGGTTTTGCTTGGAGATTTAGTGGAATGGCGGAGAGTTATTGCAATTTCTTCTCGTCCGCTCTACGCCCTTGATTTGGGAACTGAGTCGAAATTTTTTATTATTTTTTAGTGTACCTTAGTAACCTATATGAATAAAGATATTTTTCAATTTTGATATTGACTTTTAAGGGAGTGGAAAGCTTACTGATGACAAGTCTAATTAATATGTCATAGCTTTTTTAATTTATTTTACACTTTATTGCACTTAAACACTAGAAGCAAATGACGTTAACAGATGTTAGTACATATAAGAGCAACGGGCGGCCTTATCGCTAATAAGCGATCTCTTCCAGACAACCCACACGATAAAAGAATACTTAAAATATAATAAGACAGGTGCAAAGGGTGCAAAGGGTGCAAAGGGTGCAAAGTATACAAAAAATAATAATAATAATACAGAAACAAAACACAACATACATTAAAATAAGAAAAACCGAAAAATATGCTAATTTAAATCTAGATATATTATTATATATTATATTCTAGATATTTATAATTTAGAATTATAAATAATTATATTGTAGACAAGAAATGCTTACGAAGAAGTGATTTGTAAGCATGTAGATTAATTGTAGATTGTTTTCCACAGGATTTAAAATGTATTGTTTGATTATGTTGATTTTACTTTATAATATTAATGGCCAAACTTAAGAGATTAGAATTTCCTTTAACGTAATTAAGCACTTTGTTCACTCCCAAGTAAGTGTGTAAGTTTGTTCTTAATGTTACATGTAATATATATTGAAAATTACTGTCATACCCGAATCTCTATAACTTAAAAATTAAACTTAATAATACAGTCCGGGTAACGTAATAAAATTGAAGTCATATTGTAATAGTTTCAGACAGGGACAGTACACCGTCTGATGAGCGAAGATTTTACGACTTTCTACTTAATAAAGCACATATTTCTTTGCCTGAACTACGTTGATATCTTTTATATTACTTGATTAGATACTCCGACTACCCCCCTCAGTTGGTTAATAACTGATTAAATATATACTAATATTATAAATGTGAAAGTAGATGAACGTATGTTATGCATTCACGCTTTAACAACTGAACCGATTTTGATGTAATTAATACGAATACAGACTATGCTAAGTAAGGGTAGGGTTGAAGGGGTTGTAATTACTTTTGTATTTAAACCACGCGGACAAAGTCGCGGACAAAAGCTACTAATATACGTATAATATTTATAAGGATACATTTAATTAATTTCAAGAATCGTAATTTGGAAAGTATTTCTTAATTAATCATTTTATGAAACCAAAACGGGTTATATTTCATATACTTATAATTTTGTATATTCTGGAAGTTTTTATAACATATTCATCAACTGATTTAATTTGCGAAAGCTCTGTTAAGGTAGCTATTATGATGGTGTACTGAGTTATATTGAATTTAAAATTTTCAAGAAAAAAATATGAAAATTGTGTTTTTCTTTAAAAAAATAATTTGTAACTTTTGTCGTAGCAAGAGGTAGTAAGGTAGTAGCTGCATGTTTCCATTTAGATATTGCCTTAAATAATTATCGTTGGCCATAAGACTTTTATTAATCATAAAACGTTCACGTGGGTTGTGGGATAAATAATAACACCTTGAGGTCCTTGTGTCCCACACAATAAAAAAAGTAATAATAAATTGAATTTTCCATCCGTAGGATAAGCCCGCTCAAGATAATTTACAGGAGTGGATCATTTACTAGTTTTATTTGAATTGTATGTGTATGTTTTTTTTATATTAATCATGATTTCATTAAAACAATATTTTATCTTTAATGATATAAAACCAACATTATGGTTACTCAAAGTTTTATGCCACAAGGACTTAACTTTTAAAATGTTTATTCAAATGAAACTTAAAATTTTAATACTTTTTCTTTTAAATCCTCTCCATTAGCGTTGTTACTATTATTATGTATCCGTTGTTTTAACACAACCAAATACTTAATTATTTTTTTAAAGATTGTCTTCTGTTTTTTAATTAAGATTATATAATATATCTTGATATTGTTAGTTTTGATGATAAAACAGTGTTTTTAATTAATACTTATGCGTTACTTAATTCACGTAAAACATATTATCTCTAATATTAACATGTGGAGACTTCCAAATGTAAAAACGAGCTAAGGTTGTAAAATCAGCAAAAAAGTCTTAATCACAATCTAACAGACGTTTCATCTTTCGATTTCCACGGGCATCTAGCACTTTAGGAAACCCATTTAAGTGGTAAGGTAGAACAGTAGAGTATGAGAAAAAAACATACAATTTTTTACAAAAACTTAACTATATATTGAATTGAAACCTTTGAATATAGACACGCAAAAAGAAAGCATTCCTCAAAAAATTAAGCGGCCTTTCAAATTGAATTTGAGCCCGGTAAAAATATTAGATTAAAATAAGTTACATATTATTGTGGGTTGTCTGGAAGAGATCGCTTATTAGCGATAAGGCCGCCCGTTGCTCTTATATGTTCTAACATCTGTTAATGTCATTTGCTTCTAGTGTTTAAGTGCGATAAAGTGTTAAATAAATAAATAAATATTTCATTGGATGCCTGAGCCGATCGGCAGACGGCAAAATATCAGATTATCTATAATAAAATTATATTATGTTAAACTTTCTTTAATTTTAAGTTGAGTTATGTTAATTCTATATAATAATATCCGAATACAAGGGCTATTTTATTATTATATATCCTCATGCACCATAGAATTTCCTCTTTGAAAGTTATCATTTCATAATTTATTGACGTACGTAATTAACAATATTTTTTACGATGTAAAAGTATTAGTCTTACACAAGGTTAAGTCCATTCTAAATATCAATGTGTTAAGCTTAGAGGCGTGATTGTAAAGGCAGCCTTCTTCTCACATGTATATATGATTTACAATCATAAATAAATAAAATAAAATCATGGAAACGAATACTCGTTGCATAAGGCATAGCATCACTACTGGTTCAACAGCCTTTAAGCCCACATACTTAGGATATAATATGTTCCGCTACCATACTAAAGTAATTCAAGAAAATCCAATAAAAGAAGGTATAAAACTTAACCATATAGTGATTGATACATAATGGAACATGTAAAGTTTCATTCATCATTAGTTATGTAATGGAATTGGGCCCTAATTCCATTACATCAAGAGTTATAATCCACTAAACATGTGGACGGAAAATTAAGGTTTCAAAATCGAATTACCCGCTCGTCTCCGAGAAAGAAAATAAACTTTGTGTCATTTGTCTTTCTCAATTTGGTAGCTCTCAGTACATATTTAGATGATTGTTTTACATTCGTATACTTTTTTATCTAATACATGGTATGAGTGGTTTAGATATTTAGTTTCATACATTTTTTTTTAACAGGGAGCAAACGAGTAGGCGGGTCACTTCGAGTGATGTACTTACCACCCATATAAACCTGCAGGCTGCAACGCCAGGAGGCTTACAAGTGAGTTGCACGCCTTTAGAGGATAAAGAGGAGCAGATATCTCTTTTCTTGAAGGCCCCCATGTCGAAGCGGTTCGGGAATACCTGCGCTGTCAGTTGGTTCCACAAAGGGGTGGTGCGTGACAAAAACTGCCTTAAAAAGCGCACAGTTGTGTAGCGCCAGACGTCAAGGTAGTACGGATGGAATTTCGTATTCTGCCTTGAAGTCTGGTGATGGAATTCAGCTGTAGGCATCAGTCCGAATAATTCAGAACCCATTTATCTTTAAAATGTGTTAAGGGACTCTTCTCTCCACTCTTTTTTATTATGCTTATTCTAATTCCTCACATAAATAATGTCAATTCACTGATATACGGTTTAAAAAAATGTAATTCAATAATTTAATTAAAATTGACATTAAACCTTACATTGTTGGTTTAAATTCTGAACATGAATCCAATACTATTACGATACTCATAAGCCGTTATTCTCATGAAACCCGACATTTCAGTTAACTCAAAAGGACGGAGCAAACTTCTGACTTACACCGTTAATGAAAATTGGCGGGTCACTGGATCGAACGAACTTCACACAAAAGCTTTTTCTGATACGCAAAAGTGGTATTTATTCACGTCAAATAGAGTATACTTTTAAGGTATATTTCAGAGTTTATCATTATTATTTAAAAGTAAGGTAGGGATGGGAGATGCAGAACATCGATGGATTTTATCCTGTTTTTTATTATTTATCAAAGTAAGAAATATAATTACTTTGACTTCACAATAACGTAACATATTTTCATATTTAGAACCGAGCACACGACGAGCACAATTCTTCAAAACAAGGAATACTTATATGACAGGCAGACCAACGTGACTTTGACATAGATATTTTTTTATTTATATATTAAAAATGAGAAGCGAAACAAAAAGGAATATAACATATATTAATAACGTTTTGTTAATAAACGTCATTGACAGTTTCAGCTGTGTCTTGTTTGAAAGTTGTCGTTCATTAGCGTGATTAGTTCGAGCTGAGGTCTCCCAGGGTAAGCCTCCCCTTGATCCTCATTAATGTTTCACGGCTGAGAGCAAGGATATTTATGCGGTGATTTGGGAATCGAAAAAAAAAAAACAATCGGCTCGGTGTTAACCGACTAATTTATTTATCATTTCGAATGGGTTCAATCAATATACACAAAGTATATTATTCAATACTTTTGCAATTTTAAAACTTCTCTGCTTCTTTATATTTCTCTCTAGTATTACCTAAATTATTTGTACGTAAACTTATTTAAATAAAATGTAAACTCCACTGGTTGCTATATTAGGTCGCCAAAGCCTAACATAGCATAGCATTGAAGTTTGAACAGAAACGACAGGTAAATCTTTAAAATAAAGGTATTTTAAATCACTCGCATCTCGCTCTTTTACCAACCCCACCCTATTAAATATTTACACTTTCATTTCAATTTCACACACACTTACATATGAACGGTAAAATTTATTTCAAACAGAAAAATCTTTTTGATAGTCAATGAAAAACATATTGCGCTTACGAATCGTTATAAATAAATGACTTTATAATTACAGCCAGTTCCCAAATTAAATGCGTTGAGTGGAAGTGAAGAAATTGTAAGAAACTTTTCGCATGAAACACCTTGAAATTGCTAAGTATATTCTACAGAGTACAATGCTTCAGCTGATGTCACAAGAGGACAAAATTACTCTAGGTATTTATAACATATAGAAAAATTCATTTACCAATATACATACATAGTACACAAAATAAATGATATAATGATTAATTACTAACTTGATCAAGCTTTAACAATTCTTCAGGTGTGTCCGGCAGCTGTCCCAGCATAAGAGGTGGGTTGATGTTCACTTCTTTACCAAGGGACCTTACCACTTCTTCACGATTGTACCGATCCGCGAAGACACATGATGCTGGGATCAATCCGTGCACCGTGTAGCTTATAGCTCGAACTAAAATCCTGAAAAGGATAATAAATTTTATATAGCTAGAGTGCACTTTGATTAAGAACGAAAGAACAGCCTTTATCAATAATTCTTAAATAAAATGATATTAATTTAGACACTGCACCGGTTACATTAAGATTGCCTTGCTTGCGAGTGATCTCATAATGATCTGAGCTGTTCTCGTGCAGGCTCCTACCAGCTCTTTGATGTGGTCTTTTCCAAAATTGTCTTTCCTTATTTCTCTTACTCTGGGACCGTTACATATTTCGCCAAATTTCTGTCTTATCCCACATGCCCTGTCCACTTTACTTGTTTAATTATTTGCTTTATAATGGTTTGTTTTCTTATCAATTCTTAACGTATTTTATCTTTGAGTTTTATTTTAAGTATACTTTTTCCGTTCGTTGTTGGCAGGTTTCCAGTGACTGGTTATTTTTCTTTGTACAACTCAATGTCTGACTTGATATGTCATACTTCGTAGAACACTGATCTAATACCTCATATCAAATTGGACCCTTCAGGCACTTTCTTGACGTAGTGATCCACTGATACGATTGTGGAAAACATATAAATAATTAAATAAACATATCTTTACCTGTGTATACTACTTTACGTGTGGTTTTAATACCAAGGCATTTTGATAATCGGTTTATAATTAGCAGAGTTATCGTAATTTTATACAAAATTGCAAGCCCTTCAACAATTTTTTCGCGATAAAACGTACGTCTATGTACTTTACCAAACTATATCCATAACAAATTTCATCGAAATCGGTTCAGTAGTTGAAGCGTAAAAACATAACCACACTTACACAGATTAGCTCTTTTCTTCATATTATTCATATAAAAGAACCGCAAAACTAAGCTTTATTTTCCATATTGGTCATTTTCCGTTCACAAAGTAGATTAGTTTAGCGCAAGTTGGATTTCAAATAGACTTGGCCGACCGCAAACAAGAAACAAATTAGAACTTTATTTGTCGTTCGTTGAATTAAATCTTGTTTACAATGTAACAACATTTTATGTCATTTTAAAAATGTACTTTTAGTATATTTATCCAGTTTTTATTAACTACCAGTAAATGTAAAAGTAGCTAAAGTTGATACTCGCGTAAATCATTTCATAAAAATGCTTAATTTAAAATTGCGATTCGCTATTTTTAAGTTTCGTCAGAGAGAATAATGAAAATACCTGACAACGATGGTATTTAGAGAATTTCGTACGCCCTCTATCCAAAAAGAGATGCTTCGTCAAAATATTCACAGCGATAATATTTCAAATATTATAAATTTAAAAGGGCCTTAACACAGATGTATAAAATATCTTATTATTACGTTGGAATCAATATTTTTATGTCGGAATGTTGGTGTGAATTAATTCTAGAGTTTTTGGAACTGTAATGGCTGACCACCGCGTCGTACGGATGTTTCACGCTACGTGAAATCTCTTCTGTGCATTTTTCAAAAATGAAAGTACTTAATACAGTCATTAAAAAAAATGTGTTGTGTAATGTCTCAAGTTCCCATTCAATTGTTTTATGTGTAAACCTAGTTGTGTTATCTCATAAGTTTATTGTTTTAAATGTATTTAGCACATAAGATGTCTACGGACAGATATAATAAAATAAAATATAAAATATGCGCTTTGGCTCCGTTCAATTTGACTTCAATAACACATTCTTGAAGAGTTAAAATTGTTAAAACTACAAATTATTAACGAACCTAAAATTTCAATGTGAAATGACGCTACGGAACATTGACATAAACCTACTTAGTATTTAAAATTAATATCATAAAATTCAAAAAGCTCACAAATTTCGACTTATCTGAGTTTTCCGTGGTATATAAGTAATATTACGAAAAATCACGTACGTATACTTGAAACAATTTTGATTACAAATTGTATGACATATAAGATATATTTAAATTGGATTACTATATGATCGTACAATAAAATTAAAAACATACACATACAACATAAGTGACGGCTTATAAGCGTCTTTCTTTCTTTGGTTTTTTTTTAATCCTTACAAAGTTTAGTCGGAAACCTATTTATAATATTTAATATACACTTTTTTTCACAAGGATTGGATTCTATTTAAGAGTTGATTTTGAGTTAGGTATTTCAGCTCAGGCCTCGTCTCCCAGTGGGACATTATCCTTTAGTTTTCTAATAAAGCTCATGGGATTTAACATTTTGTATCCTTTTACAGAATGTGTGTATGTGTCACGAGCTGGGGGAGCGCCCTCTCTGTTATATGAATGTCAGCTGTCTTATCCAGCTAGTGCCTTATAGTATCAAACATCTTACTGTGCGTTTTTTAAGGCAGTTTCTGCCGCGCACCACCTCTTTGTGGAACCAACTGCCAACGCAGGTATTCCCGATCCGCTACGACTTGGGGACCTTCAAAAAAAGAGCGTTCCTCTTCCTTAAAGGCCGGCAACTCACTTGTAAGCCTCCTGGCGTTGCAGGTGTCCATGGGCGGCGGTTGGCACATCACTCGAAGTGACCCGCCTGCTCGTTTGCCTCCTCTCACATAAAAAAAAAAAAAAAAAAAAAAAATCGGACAATAGCAGCAGTACTCTGTTCTGTCACTATCGCTTTGGCAAGTTTTATTTTATTTAAGACAGTGGGCACAGGGGACATGGTAATAAACAAATTAAAATTGAAAAATACCAGAAATGAGGTCACAAAATATTTAAGGACGTCAGGAAATTATGGTAGACGGAGCAAACCGTTAAATTCACACCTTTTGACTCGCATTACACTAATTGAATTCTACGTTGGTAATTCTAGAAGGGACAGACGGGGAGTGTTGTTAAGTTTTTAACAGCTTTAAATGTATATTCTATGATTCAGTCATTTGGATATTGCAAATGCTTAGAACAATCAATATCTGGGACCATCAATACATTGGTAATCAAATTAATTGTGTGCTTTTTGATCTTGATTAAGTTTAATATAATAATCTATAAAGATATTATGTGAATGCAAGTTGAGTTGCAATCATTTATTTTCTTTAAGGAATGAAGGGGGAAATGTCTTGCGGTTGGTGTCATTAAAACGAATTCAACTTATTAATAGTTAATTAATAAAATTTGGTTTAACATTCGTCAGTTATCTAATAACTGTAACTCTTTGACATACTTCTTGTATGTACTATATGTACGGAAAAGAACGTTGAATTCAGGTTATATAAAATTAAAAAGATACAGGTTTCAGAAATAAAATAAAATTTAACTAATTAAAATAAAATTAACTGACAAAATTAAAGCCTTATAAAGAAGGGGTATTGACTAACATCTAAGCACTTAGATTCGATTATCTTTCAAGGTAACTTCGAGGGTTTGTTTTTACGAGAGGTATCAGAGGTTCTGATGGTAGTTAATCAAGACCCCACCCCTATTTCCATACCCTCTCTGTATTAAAACTCTTAAAGTGATAGCTCTTTTACGGGTGTCAATAGATAACATCGCTGTAAGATTTTTAAGACTACGTCGTACGTGTTTTTTTTGTAAGAAATTGTTGTTTAGACAGTTAATTGGTCTAATGCATAACAGTTCTATTGAATGTCTAATTTGTCAGCTTTTCTTATATCGCTTTAATTAAATATTCTTGATTAAATTCCATTCTCGCCTTGCAGAGAGGTTCATAACATTCTTCACAGTGTTAAACCCAACACAGAGCTTCGCGATTGATATTGCTAGGCTAGATTTTCATTTTCGAATTTATTTTATTAATTAGCTAAATTATTTGAAACTAAACTTTTGGTAGTGTATGTTGAACCGAAGCTTACGTTATACATGATACTATTTTGTAACATTAAATTAACATAAAGGGTGTTCTCTTCGAAACTTATAAAAGGCCTATTGTAGTCTCGGCATTCTGTAAAAGTTATTTTAAAGATTTTTTGAAAAATGAAACAATTTATCTAGGTAAATTTAAAAAAAGTTACCTAAACTGATCCCTGGAGTTCAGTGTTTCTTGCTTAATAGACAATATCACAGGTCCAAGGTCTTCATCGTTCGTGAAGTAGTTCCAATGTTCAGTGCCATAGAAGTACTTTTCATACGTTTCCTGTTCCACAGAGGTCAGTTCGAAGCCTCCTGACCTGTCCCATTGTTCCTCAATCGCGGTTTTCTTTTTAGGCGTACTTCCACCATTGTCGCTACTGTCTTCCGCCGCTTCGTCCAGGGAACCGGATCTCTGGTAGCGGTCTGGAAATATATTATGAATTAATACCTAACTTATAAAAACTAATAAGTTAGGTATTAATTATTCCTATATTATTATTTTTCGTGAATATTTATAAATATGGTAAAACATTCAACAAAATGATTTGTTAAGTGTCCGCGGGTGTGCTGAGGATCGAGTACCCTACGTGATATATTAATATGTATAAACTTAGACACTTACGTGACTGTAAGCTCGTAAGTGTGTTGCCAGCCTTTAAGAAATGGTACACTCTTGAAGGCTCTAAGTCGAATTGCTTAATTATGCAATGTTGGTTAGAATCAATTATATTTATACATAACATAAATTTAATGAAATAACAGTTAAGTGCGACGACAGAGTAATCTGTTCAGCTTAGTCCGACGTGTAGCTTGATAAGTTAAAACCAGGCTCTAAATATTACACATCGTTAGTCATAACATTGATCAGAAGTTTAATAAAAATAATACGTTTTCATTGTCCAATTGCTTTGTTAAATCGTAAATTATATATTTTTTATTAACAAAAATTGCTAAGCTTTTCCGATGTTTTCAAGATCATCACACATGCAAAATGTATTTTAAACTTTTATAAAAATTATAATATCTTTACAAACATATGATAACTTGCGTGCGGTAGATAAAAAGCCTTTAAATCAGTTTAGTTTTAACTTTATTAATTTATATTAAATGGATATAACTGAGAATTAAGGAAAACTTGTTCTAATATATATATACATATGACATACTAAAATTAAAATTAACAAGGGAATTTCAGAATCTAATTAGAAGTGGGAATTAAACAATTTAAACCAATGTCAGAGAATAAATGAGTTAAGTACACACTTACCACGATTGTCTCGGGATTGAGGTAAAATTGAAAATAGGGTTTATTTTCATCCCTCGTGTAAAAGCGAAGCATATACGTAATTCCATGCACATACGTTATTTCTTAGTTTATGTCGAAGGCGTATAACACACACCAAAAGTTAATATTAAAAATAATCTTAAGTTAATATCTAACCGCATTTATTCATCCTAACCCTCATAAATGTCAAACTCTGGTGCAGAGTTAAGAAAACGATTTGTTCAGATAAGAATCTCAGCCAGCAATGGATGCCTCATCGTGCGGAAAAAATATGTTATAACATATGTAGGTATTGGTATTTTTTTTATGTGAGAGGAGGCAAACGAGCAGGCGGTTCACTTCGAGTGATGTGCTAACCGCTGCCCATGGACACCTACAACGCCAGGAGGCTTAGAGTTGCCGGCCTGTAAGGAGGAACGCGTGCTTTTTTGAAGTCGTAGCGGTTCGGCCTGCGCTGGAAGTTGGTTCCACAAAGAGGTGGTGCGCGGCAGATGCTGCTTTAAAAACGCAAAGTTTTGGAGCGCCAGACGTCAAGGTGGTACGGATGGAATTTCGTATTCTACCTTATTTTTCGTCCATTTATTATTTTTAACATAAGAGAGTGAAAACGAGCAGGTGACATAAAGGTGAATTCGCTGTCCATAGACACACGTGGTTGGGGAGTCGTGAGTGCGTTGCCAGCCTTTACTTATACAAGCTGAAGGTATGGCGGATTTAATTACAAAAAGTAACCATGGAAAAGTCGTATGCTTGACCTACTTGACCAACTCTGGATAACACAAAATATGTGAAATAACTAGTCACTGAAATTTCCAAACACAAAAGCCCGCAAATTATTTATATCTTTTCCACACAGAATCCTGTCAGCGATCACTTGTACGTAAATAATGTTCTGATATCTGATGCTACGAGGATTCCAAAATAAACCGGTCTGAGAGTCCTGCCCACAATTCCGCTGCTAACTATAGTGCAAGTTCCGATGTTACGACCCTTCACAATGGACGCTTTCATTATGTAAAAAATGGACTTTAACTTAAAGATTTTGACTAAATAAGCAGTTTCATACAACAATGTAAGCGATATGTAACTTTACCATGCTTTCGGGGAGATATATAAAAATTTAGCTTATTTAAAATTTTATAGCGTGATGTATTGAGTAACCTTTGTGTATTTTATGGCGTCTCACTGAATTTACAGACTGAATGATTAAATTCTGAGTATATTCTCAGACTAGTCTAGTGAATCCTCGTAGCTAGGTGTAATAAGAAAGTTAAACCCTGGAGTGATTACTTTGATACCTCACATCAAAATACTTACAAATAATACAATTTTGATTTAAGTTATGTTTTCGAAGTAAATTGTTTTTATGCCACTATGGGTACTCTGCAATAAGAACGTTAAATTTATTTTAGTATTAATAATATATTTAGTGAAGTAATTATGAAAATCCTACAATAGTATAAATAAATTTATATGCTTTTTAATAAGAAATATAACATTTTGTATAAAATATCTAGTCCAGTTCAATAAATTGGTCGTTGATCTTGAAAGTACATCCGATTTTCCTAAAACAATTCATAAAGTTGAAGAGCTGCGCTGTCACCCGCGCCAATTTCGTAGCACCACTTCAAAGCATTATATTATACGAGCATATAGCTTTTATAAATGAAGCATATTTAAAAAATATACAATTCTAGTTTAGGAGACTGCAAACATTATGCGAACGCAGAGCAAAACGTTATAAATATGTTTGTCTCGCTCTTTGGTGTCTGTTTGTGTGAGATAAAATATTTGTAAGCCAATAACTAAGGCTTGTGCCTCTAAGATAATATCAAATTTATTATACTAACAATTCGTTGGAATGAATTGTTATTTATAAAACTTATATAGAACCTATAAAAAACAATTATATTCATTTATGGAGATGAGGAAGACACTTTTATATTAATATCAATATAACTAATGCATTGATGTTAATTCCAGTTAGATAATTGTAAAAACGGTAATCAGAAAATGACAATCTCACTATGTTTTGGGGGTTCTTCTCAGATAAGGGCAATGAACCCGTGTTCACAATATGCATGGCGCATGACAAAACCTTCTTCATACATATAAAATTCACCTCACCGGAATTTCTAAATTCCCAAGACTTACAAAGGAGACGGGACGTCAAGGCAAATTATTAAAAATGACACCGCGCTTTAGAAAAGGGCGCGACTCGGTGACACATGGCTTTTGTCATTCCGTGACATTTGACATTTGTCATCATACTTTATACATTGTATTTTAGGTAAAGCGGTGATAATGACTTCTCGTATACACACTTTTTGGAGAAGGCGGGAAACGCCATTACACTTGTGTATGGTAGAGAATTAATAATTATTAAAATACATTAAATACTCATTCATAAAATTAATGTTGCCATCGTCAAAATATTCAATGATACAAAAGTGCTTCTTTTTTCAAATTTCACAAAATAGAATGATATTTCGCGGGCATGAAAACCGTGCAACGATTTATTTATGCCGTGGTTATTGAAACATTGTATAAAATGTATCTGAAAGAGGATATGGAAGTTCCAGAAGTTATTGTGAAGTACGACAGGAAATACGACTTTGCCGAGACTTAACGCAAGAAAGGTGTTCAAGCTTTTGCATTAATATTGCGTCAAGAATGTCGTCTGAAAATACTTTACGGCTTAATTATTAAGATGCTTCGGTCTGTAACTGTTTCTCTAGGTTATTTTTCTGTTTTTTTTTTCCATTATTAAATTTATTATAGCGTATTTAAGAACACGCTGTCAATATTCGTAAGCCCGTGGCTTTGGGGCGAACTTTGTAATTGGATACTTTTGTTTTTCATTCTTAGGCCCATCAAGTTTTTTATAAATCGTATTTATGTAATAATTCTCTTCTTTTAAAACCTATTTCAGTCTTACGTTGAATAAAAACGTCTTATCCAACATTCATCTCAAGACTACACTCCTTTATAACACTATAAAAACAAAAGCAGGGCAATAGAAAACTTACTAAAAGTTATAAATTAATCATTTTAAATCGATTTAAACGCATCCACAGATACACACAATCGGTAAAATGTGTATACATAGTTTGGTATTTTCTCATTTATATATGAAGAATTTACAAATCAAATCGATATTTACAAATAAAATTGATATTTACAAACCTCAAGCAATATTTTAATAATTTAAATTAAAAAAAATAATTTACGGTAACACGCAGAGCTTTTATGACATATATAACATACGTTTAATACGTTAATATCAATACATCAATGAAAGACAATAGAAGAATTGTAATGGCCGTGCCACGAAGGCGGGCGCCAAGCATCTAAGTTGTGATAATGGGTCCGCTCGATAAATTGAAATCGTGTGCCGAATGAGACTTGACCCATTCAATAATATATCGCATGAAAATGCGGTCAAGGGTGGTTTTGGCACTGCATTCTTGTACGCGTGATTATTCCGTAGGTGACCTGCGGCTTTCAAACCGATAAACAGTTTTCTTTGATTTTCCTTTAACACTCAATGTTCGACAGAATTCAAAGGTTTACCAAAGACCGTTTTCAATAACGTATTCAAGAAAATGGCAAAAAAAATGGTGAAAGTTCATGACTGTTTTTCCTCGTTATATTCGGAACGGAAAAACTAAAAAATATCTATAGGTAACGATATTTATTATGTTATTTAATACATACCTATACAGTTATGTAGCGCATAAAATGTACAGTTATATGACCTTTGGACCGGAAGTCGACTGGGCGAGGATCCTCCTTTTTCAGTTGGAGCTAACCCCTCACCTTATGATACTTTATGAAAACGATATAAATGGAAACACTCATTATAAATGAAAAGCGTATGAATTGTATTCGACAAGAAGGTTACTGCGGTTTTTTCGAATGAGAACACCTTCTAATCCAGCGTATTTCAATTTCATATAAATGAGTGGTTTGTATTCCTTTAAATGCTAAATTTTAAAAAGTACAAGGTAGCATTGTAGTTTTGAATTAAGATAAAAAGCATTGTTACATAAAGTTGATATGCAAATGTGACAACGGAACGAATATGAAACTATAATTCGGTTTTACAGTTTGATTTAACTGAATTTGATACATTGATATAAACGAGATAGATTTTAATGCATTTTTTTATTATAAAATCACTAAAATACCTTCATATTAATAATATGGACCTGAAATAAATCATTATTATTATACAGTGGCCAAATTGGGAAATAAAGTGTAGGATTTCAATTCTCGAGTGCCATTCAACATAATAGATTAATTTTAATTGTTTGTATACGAAATTATAATATTTATACTGTCCATTAATAGTTTGACTTCAGTGAGCACTCTTCTGAAATACTCTTTTAACTCTTTCTTATTGTAATTGGACTGATTGGAGTTTCTTTGTGATTATAATAAAAAGAATCATGGACACTCATGTGGCTGGGAGCTAAAATAATAATCTATACTAATAATAAGACAGTAAAAATCGAAAATCTGTACATTAAATATTTTTCCAAAAAACTGAAAGGAGGCAATTAAAGAAGAGTCATAGAATCCAAAAAATCAATTTTTGGTATTCTTGTCCGTCTGTCTGTACATGTAAAGCTACATCATCCCTGAGTAACACAGGCTATATGTAATTCCAATTGTAACAAGATTTTAGCCCGTGAAAGCAAGCCCTGTCGAGATCATTAAAAACACTATATACTTAACCAAATTACACGTGGGCGAAGCCGCGGGCGGAAAGCTAGTAATAATATAATTGAGTATACAAATGTTTAGATATATATTATTAAGTAGTTTCATTTATATATTAAGAGGCTGTTTAAAATTGCCTCGAGGCATACGAGAGTGACAAGGGCGTCTCGCGTAGAAGCCTTAAACAACACAACAAGTATTTTCGAATTGTGGTTGTATGTTCATAAGACTAATTAGGAAAATTATTTCATAATAGGCTGTTGAGTGAATCAACATTTTCCCGTTTATATTTTGAATAAAGTTAGCAAATTAAAGTCTATGTCATTTTTTATGCCACAGGGGTAAATCAATAAAGTCACTTCAAGAAAGGTGCTAACGACCGTTGATTTTAAATTGAATTAATTAAATCGTTGACGAAACGACTTCTATATAAAAAAAATCGTATTAAAAACATTAAAATTACGGCCAAGCTTATTAGTATGTAAATCCATATTTTACAGGTAGTATGAAACTTTAAAGGCCGTTAAAGCAGAGTTATTGGAAAAGTCGTGCAATGAAAATCGAAATTGAAAAAGTTCCACAAGGAAACCCTTGTTAAAGCTCAAGCATAGCCTTTTTTATTTCAATATCTTAACAAAGAAAAATTTCAAGTTTAGTTCACATAATAGCTATTACGTTGAAATTTACGCTTTGTATTTGTTTCAAAATGCACAGACAAACACCGTGTACATATAACAATGTCTTGACGGATTGGCGCGTGGGGCTTCAATCAATCACTTGAGAGTGATCGATTTTATGTAAATTCTCTCATCAAACTTATAACTTTGTTGGAGTATTTTGGTAACTATTTGAAAATTTCTAACAGTATTTTTGATCAGACCACCAAGCAACCAATCATTTTATTTGGCATTTACAACAACGTATAAGCTACTACATATTAGCATAGGCTTGGTCTGAAGATTACATAATTGAGCAAATATATTTTTTTACAACTACTTTTAAACAATTATATTTTAAACGTGGAGAAAAGACATCATTCTCAAAGGTGATGTGTGAAAACGAATGGGTATCACAATAGTAATCAAGTACACAATTATAATGAGTAGCAGGTTCGGTAAACAGATGTGTCTACGACCGGACTTATAATCGTGAACACACAAGCCACGACAAGATGGCGCCCAGAGTCAACTCCAAGCTCTGCTCTGATTGGACAATACAATAAACGTACTTTTCAATTCTTAAGAAATGTTTTTAACGCGTTAATACAAATCAAAAGTGCTCACTTAAATAATTGACAAGCAATCAACTCATGTAATGCCATTCTTATATCATAATTAGTATACTCCGACATATATTACATGGAGGATGCAGCAAGGATCACGTTCAATTGAAGGCAAGAAATAATTTACATTCCAGACAGCTGATTCCATAAAGTGATGGTTTGATAAAAATTGTTTGGAACGCCAGGAGTTGTTTCGCATGCCTTGAATCCCATGAATAATAAACTTATAAATTATTACGACTTAGGGCTCTTTAAGATTACGGTTATTGATATTAACACATTCCATTGTCGTGGAGCTAACATTCCACTTGCATACCGCAATATTTAGTTTTATAATGCTATAGTACGAATGCAAACACTGTACAATTCTATAAGTCCCAACGTGACAACCCAAATATGCACCAACCCGGGCATACATTTAATAGGTTTATTGGTCTCTTATCCCGTATAATTATTTTATTTCTTATATTTGGTGTAAGCTTTCTTGTGATATAGTCTTATATATAGTTGACCGTCGTGTGTGTTAGTGTGGAACATATTGTGCCCCTGCCCTGCAGTATTGCCGGCCATGTCTGCCCGTTTTGCCCATATACCAAAAATCACCTACCATTTTCATTTTCTCTGTCCGGTCCGCTGTCGTGCTCCGATTCCGATTCGTCCCAGATGGTGTCAGTCGCGATTTTTTGTCGTGAACATTCAATCCAGTAGCCCGGCGTTGGAATCAGGCTGTGCGGGTACTCTTCACAGAATTCGTCTAGAAAATTAATTTCATAATTTATTACACCATTGATAGAATTATTGGAAACAGTTTGAGTACTCTAATTGGCATAATTAGCAAACATTTAGTTATTAAAATACTACAGAGCTAATTTAAAGGCTAATTAATTTATCGACTTCAAACGAAATTAAATTGTTAATTTAGTTCGCTTCATTTAGATAAAATAATATGGATTGTTTAGGTAAGTGAATAAATTCAATTAAAAAACAATTCAAACAATTGTTTTTGATGCCTTTTTAATGAAAAGTGCGATTTTAAATTGGTATGAAACCTTAAATATGAATAAAACTTGATGAAACCAAACATACAAAACATATCTCTAATTAAGTTCATATACTACATGTCATAGACAATAAATTTACCGCAAAATATACTAAGGAAAACTCCTTGGTTACAAACTTTTTTGTAATGAGGTTCGACATTATTTGTTAATTTACAAGTCACATCTTATAGATGCACGTACTTCAAAATATATGATTCAATATATATTTATTTAATATAAAACACAATGGCACATAGAAATCTAACACCCAGACATTACCCGCTACGGATGCGAGTTCTACATAAAATATTTACAAGGACACTACGAAATTATTAACAAGATGTAGTTGGTACGGCTTAAGTACTGGATTGACCCTATCACTTGTGTTGTGTCTATTTTGTAAAAATACAACCGAGAATATATTATTTAGTAGTGTAATTGTTTATATGTATACCCAAACATTACGTGCTGCAACAGTTGGTCAGGAAAACTTATAGAGAATATAATCGCTAAGTGATTATTACATGAGGTTCACACTCAAAATATCTTTACTCAAGTACGTCTTTATAATAACACTTTTGAATCGTCAACTTTTATACTACCACTCTTTCGGAATTATTCACCAATTCAACATTTCATATAAAATTATGTTACTTACATTACTAATTCAAGTAACAAAAGCCTTTGTCCTCTAAATATTCTTTAACTGTTTAATTGCCTTTTCAACCAGAATACTCTGCACGCGCTTTTTAAATTTCTTAAAAGTTATTTTTTTATACGTTAAAAAGTTATTTATTTTATTTATTCCTAGGATTTTGTTATAAAAACGTACGCTTTACAATAGATTTATACACATTGGCAAGACGAAAACTGGGCATACCAAAGTTTTTCTCTATTTTTAACGCGTCTGTAGTAAAAGTTATAGTGTGTCTATGTTACTTAAAGTAAAAGAATATTGTTGTCAATGTTTGGTTCTAAAACTGGGCATACCAAAGTTTTTCTCTATTTTTAACGCGTCTATAGTAAAAGTTATAGTGTGTCTATGTTACTTAAAGTAAAAGAATATTGTTGTCAATGTTTGGTTCTAAAACTGGGCATACCAAAGTTTTTCTCTATTTTTAACGCGTCTATAGTAAAAGTTATAGTGTGTCTATGTTACTTAAAGTAAAATAATATTGTTGTCAATGTTTGGTTCTAGATGTTTCATGAATTGTGTTTGTTCTAAATGAAAATGTTCGGAAAATTATACAACCGACAACGTTCGCGATGCAATGTTATTTTGTTGGCCAATGAAAATACGAACAGTAAATTGTTGTTCGTGTTATTTGCTTTATTAATAATTTTAACTCGATAAGATATGGATGAAGAGAGTTTCTTATCTATTTTAGACACTAATATACAAATAATTATATTTTGACTACATTTACATAAGCTAAAGGTTGTATTCTATAATTTTGCAATAAATACTTTTTTCTGTCAACACTCGCATACTTTTTATTGTTTTATATGCAAATTTTCGAACAATTTGTAACTTTCATTTGTGTTAAATAGAACAATTCAAACTCTGTGCAAATTATAGTGTAATAGTATATTCTACATATATTTTAATTATTGCATAAATTAAATTGTTTTCTGCGGTTTGTACCGGCTGTCCTAGTAAATATATATATATGCATTTTAGTTATTGAACTGCTGTAAAAGCTGTAGCTGTAGCTGTAAAAGTCGACGATTCATAACGACTATTATCCTTTCTTCTCTTCTCTTCTTGTGTGTCACTCAATTCACTGTAAGGTAGAACACCAAACTTTAAAAATTATGCTTGGCGTTCATACTTAGAGTGTATCGCGAGACATTGTCTTCTCTCTTCATTTAATTCTTAATACTGCGTTCTATGCGATCCCCTTAAACATATTCAAATCCTAAATATGTATCCTATATATTTGAATCCTAAATATATGTGGAAGATATTATTCATATATGTGTGTTATTTTGTGCATCACTTAACATTTATCAATCGATTTCAAACATAATTCGATTCTCGACACAGATTAATATTGTACCATTTTATGGTATTAAAATAAAACATTCTAGGTTCTCTAAGCTTTATATATATTTCGTGTTCCTACTACGAGTTACATTTCCGTTCATAGAAAGCCAGAATGTTTGTACAATTAAGTAACAAGCGCAAATTGAATAGACATGTCATAATTAAGATTATTCAAGTCAAACGCACAAAGAACATGATTTACTTGAATAGGGAAAGACGCTTCGTGTGTATCTCTATGAGTTACATCTGTTTTGAATATCTGACAGAATTTATAGTGAATTGAAATTATTATAATATTTTCAACGTATGATTTTTTTATATATACAAAATCAAACTATCTTTGATCACATATGGATCGTCAAAAAACAAATTTATATTTTTTTTAATCTACATTTACTGCAGGGGCGTCGAGTGGACGAGAAGATCTGACAAGAAACTCTTCGCTACTCCTTCGAATCGCCATTGTAAAGACCTGCAACCATTACACCATGCACCAGCGAATGAATTATATAGAGCAATAAAAAAGTAACCTTTACTATCATCGGTGGGCATAGGAAAATAGGAGCATACATTTAGGTTATAGTGAGAACAACCTGCAAACACACAGTACACCGAGACTAATGCAGAAAAAATGATAAGCATTTCAAACCAAATTCAAGTCCGACCAGACACCACAAAAGTATTCACAAACAATACAACGAATTTTAAAAAACATATTTTAATCTTATACCATACAATTTTAATATATACCATTACCAATGGTATACGTAATATACCATTTCTACTATTGATACTACTACTACTATATATATGACTATAAAATTAAGGCTTTCGCATTTTTCAAATTTTTGTTGCAAAACATTTATGAATCATACTTTGATATTCTTTAAACAAAATGTTATAACTTAAAAATTAATTAAATAACAATTTTCTACATAGTCTTTATAATTACTTACTATAATTTCAGTTATAAATATTCATTATACATTAATATAATTAAATTATACATTTAAAATATATAAGCTTTCTTAGAAATATATATAGAAGCTTTCACTGAGCTTAGTTCAGCTTACAATTATAACTCTTCCAATCATTACACCTCGAAATAATTATAATATATGAAATTTTTATGTACCTGTTAAAACAACAGTTCACAGTTATGTTTTTATAAATTACGTGCTTTATCGCACAAAGTGGAGGTTTTAATTAATTTCAATGTATGTTTTGGCCCTCGGCAAACGCTTAGCTTTGGATTTTAATTTGATATCATGTCACGCTTTGTATGAAGTGGGTAAAGGTGTTAACAAAACAAAACTGTGATTTTTTTTTGTTGTTTATTTTTAATTATAAACCGTTTTTGTGAATTGTTATTTGTCATTTCTTTTAGGAGTTTATCATGTAATAGCGTTAACTAGATGCTTTAAATAAAATAAGGCGAATCTAATATTTGAAATTCAAAATACACTTCGACAAACGAAGCAATTTTATTGAAAGGGCTAATAAATCGAATGTAGGTTTGTGAATATTGGGTTGGTTGTAAAGTGTTGAACTTTGGATGGGGTGGGAAGTTGATAACATATTCCCGAGGCTTTGAGGTTTATCACTGACATGTTTTCAACTCAATACAGGTTTCAAGTTATTTAATCACTTTTTTTATACACTCTTAACCAAACGCACGAATGGTTGAAACTAATCTTTTTAAAATGTATAAAAAAAATCATCAATTAGTCGTTTTCGTGTTTCATAATTTCCTGGATTGATATTGGTTTAAAATAGAAAATATAAAATTTTTTTTTTTTTTTTTTTTTATGTGAGAGGAGGCAAACGAGCAGGCGGGTCACTTCGAGTGATGTGCCAACCGCCGCCCATGGACACCTGCAACGCCAAGAGGCTTACAAGTGAGTTGCCGGCCTTTAAGGAAGAGGAACGCTCTTTTTTTGAAGGTCCCCAAGTCGTAGCGGTTAAAAATATCTTTATTCACATAGGTAGCTATGTACATATGTGTAAAGTACACTTATGTATCACCAAAAAGCAAAGAGTTATAAAAAAATTGACTTTACATTTACTGTCACTTGAAAAACTGGCAAGACACTCTCTCCACCACTTCTTTAAAAACAATGAAAAGTAACCACTAGTATAATCGGTGGGCAGCACTTTATATTCGGAATTTTCTTTCGTTTGTACATTATATGTTGCAAACTATCAAATGGGGTGGCACAAACAAGATTTCAAGCTCTCACAACGAACAAGTTACCTTCAATGTGCGAACACACATTCGATTGTGAACGGAAATCGAATTGGGGTTCTTTTGAATTATTAGCTTGTTTTGTATCGTATCATACGTTTGTATAAGAAAGTCAATTTGCGTATAAAAACAATCATATCTAGGAATCGAAGACGCGATCTCTGTTAAAAGGTATTAATTACTCACAAGTCGTGTAAATCTAACGTAATTAAACAAAAAGTTTTTGGAAACATGTAATTGTAACATTAACTATTTAGAATTTGTAAAAGTCTGCAAATTGCACACTTAGTAAAATAACAAAGTTATTTATTCACACTGTAGAAGTAGATAATGTTAATAGTTAGTACACATAAGAGCAACGGGCGGCCTTGAGCAATTCTCAAAGATTTTTTTTTGTTCTCAATGTTTATCAAAGTTCAAAAGAACCACAGAACTTTAGAAATGTTCATATACTAATAATAACTAGTGATAACTTTTATAACATTTTATAAAGTCAAGCAACTGTAAGGTGAATAATGTTATTATTACAATTCTATTATATTACGATTGTCGAGCTTAATATTTGGTATTAAGATACAACATTCAAGTAATTTTATTATTCCTTAAGCTTTCTCTTTGAGTTGTATCGTAATAGTTTTCCTTTGATACATTATATAAAATTATGTAGCACTTCACAATATAACGTAATGTACACAATGACAGACCTTTTCGAGAGCTTATGTATTTCGCATTTATGTGGGCCCTTCCGGTGAGTGAACGGAGTTTTTGTGAATCTGTGGTTTCACACCGGAAATACGGGAAATTACATTTTACATTTAAATGTTACAAAGGAAATTCCATTAGTTATTTTCAAATTTCTTTGTTGCTATATTGAAAAGAAAATTCTGAATTATAATATTATCACGTAATATATGTATATATGACGATACAAAGGTGTCTTTACGTTTTTTTTATGAAACAGTAGTCAAATGAACAGGGTCACTTTGAGAGAAATTCTAACCGCCAATAGACACCTGCAACGCCAGGAGGCTTAGAGAGGAATGCTCTTTTCTTGAAGGCCCCCAAGACGTAGCGGTTCGGGAATACCTGCTCTGGCAGTTGGTTCCACAAAAGGGGTGGTGCGCGGCAGAAACTGCCTTAAAAATGTCAAAGTTGTGGAGCGCTAGACGTCAAGGTGGTACTGATGGAATATAGTATTTTGCCTTGACTTCCGGTGATGGAATTTAGCTGCAGGTATTATGATCTACTTGACGAAATATATTTTGTGTTTGAGTATCTGGAAACCCATTTTAAAAATCAATCTTACATTCCTTGTGTTGATTTAAAATTACGAACTTCAACAATATTTTATGTAACTTGCAATATTTTTGGTAAGTTGTTCTTGTATCGTTTACCATATTTTAATAAATATGCATGGAACGTAGCTGTGTAAACGTATACATTTCCGATACCTAAATAGCCTCACTCAAAACAAAAGGATGATAATAGTTCGAGGGCTGGTTAGCAGCCAACATGTTTCCTCCATTTTGGTTTGACATTTATTGACTGTTTGCCGGGTGACAGGTGACAGGTAGCGCTGCAGCCTCGCTGCATAATGGAACTTATATTTAGGTGAGCCCTATTTTTACACAATTGTATATTATTTTCGTGAAATTTACAGTGCACTGTTGATTTATTATTTTGTAAAATATATTTGTGATATATGCCTGTCGTTCATTACAGATAAGCTCTGTCAAGCCCCAACGCAATTCAATAAAATAGACTTTGAAAAGAAGAAATAAAGAAGAAAATACGTTTATTTGGACACACACACACGGCACACACAACATAACAATAAATTATAAGTGCAATAGTATTTTTAAAATTAACTAAAAAATAAACACATTGCATTGTAGCAAGTGCCGCGGGCGTGCGCCAAATGGGGTGCTGCTCAGGATTTGTGTCGAATATAGCATTCCACACCACTGATTTTCAGCAGCCCCCAGTTGTCGCAAACCGCTGCACAGCGCCAAGTGTTAACAATTTAAGTGTAAAAAAAGTTAAATGGAAAATTTAAATGGAAACAAAAAGCAATAATTAAATAATAAAAGGAATAAAAGGAAGGGAGACAATAAAAATAGTGGGATTAATACTTTATATATAAACTTTGCTGTAAATTAATTGTGAAACTGTTAGCCCCCAAGCAAATTTATAATCGTAAAATAGAATTCATATTCGTAATAAGCGTTATTAGTAAGGACAAAATGGCCGACTCGTTTTATCTTGTCAATTACGCAGAGAATTTTGTTGAAATCTCGCTCAAACTTACGTTTCGCGTTGCTAAGCATTTAATTATAATTGACCCTATCTAATTTATTTACTTTTCATAATATTGTGATAAACTAGATTGTTTCTTATCATATAATTTTAAATTCGGGTTTAATCTATCAGTTCTTTTTAGAATTAGTTAAAATATTAAATGAAAAAAAAAGCAGCTTTTTTTATTTAATTAATCTTTTTGGCTATTACAGCTCTGGTTTGGTGGCGTTCTTAGCTCGGCCTTGAATGAAAAAAATTGGTATGATATATTACCTGAACATGCTTGTGGCGGTAGTGGGAATATAAGTGTGGTTGAAGACTTGCGCCTGGCGACTGCGCAGCCCAAAGACTGGGGTTTGAAGCTGCGAAGCTGTTGCATGAAGTCGCTACACTCCATCAGCGCCACGTCTGCGAAGTGAAGGTCGCAGAGAATCTGATTCTTGAACCGCCTCGCTCGCTTCTATATAAACAATAAAAAAATGTAACTGAAATATATATATCAAAAATGGATGTGATACAACTTTGAGGTTTTGTTACGCGCAACATTAAGTTGTTACATAATTTAACAAAGTATAAAGAATATTTAATTTATAGAGATAAACAAATTATAAAAAAAAGAAACTTATACTAACTAACTAACTAACATACAATTTAAAATAGTAAAAATAGTGCGAAGTGTTAGCTGTGGTCATTCGGACTAGACTAACGACCACCTTACCTAAAATTGGACTAATGAAGCCTAGCCCCTACATACTGCGTAGCTAAGCAAATATCTATATTATATATATATATATAACAATTTGTTTACTAAAAAACCCTAATAATGTTATATAGTTAGATAACTATCCGGTGGGCTATGAAATAGGTTGGATATTTTTTTGAAATACTACTAATGTAAATTTTTACAATATTTTCACTACATTTAATTCAATCATTGAACGAACTGTCACCCTAAAATAATATTGGCTGGATCAACGAGGCTCTCTAATTAAAACTTACGTAAGTACCAAAACGATTGACATTCATTCATTTTACGTAAACATATAATCAGAATGTTAAAATTATTTACAGTGAACTATAAATATTTGAGTTCCAAGTTTGAGGCAGATGAACCATACTCGCATGAATAAACACTTTGACTTTAATTCATAAATTATTTATAGAATATACCTATCATATTTTAACGTATGTGCTTAAAGCATTTATTCTAGTGAAACAAACTAGCCTTTATCTAAATTACTTCACGATATCACAAAGCCCACGAGGGGCCATTAAGGTCGAGGAAAGAAATCCATCAAGTCTTTTACTAAAACAATTGGACATCAAAGTAAATCGAATAATATATGATATTAGTTTTTATTTGTAATGTGGTAAAATAGTCCTATTAGAATAGCTCTAGTTACAATTCAATTTGAGTAGTAGAATCACTCCTGATGAAATACGCCTTCTGTGCCAGACGCGTGCTCTTGGATTTATAAGACATTCCCCTCATGATGTATGCCTTCACGGGATGTTAATTGCTCACTGTAGGGCATCCGCCGTGATTCTTTATATATATAATTTCTACATAGAACCATATCAGCGATCGTTTCTGTACGTCAATAATTTTGAGCGTGTATTCATTTCCAGGAGGAGGAGATTCATTCCCAAGCTTTGTTATTGTTTAAATAATCCTTTACGCTATAATAGGACTTGCTGAACAATTTTTTGGACTTAGAATGGACAATAGTGGTTTATCGAGGAGTATAAAGAAGCAAAAGCCTAGTACATACAAATTAAGAGATGCCAAACGAGCAGGAGGCATACTATTATGGTGAGGTCGCCGCCCATAGACATACGTGTCTGGAAGTGCGTTGCCGGCTTTTTAGGAAGTGGTACGCTCTCTTTTTTAAGGACCCTAAGCTATATTGTTTCGAAAATTACGTGGTGGTAAGAAAAGTGTTACGAAACGATCAGTGGTGGAGCGACGGACATCGAGGTGATACGATAATTTCGTATCCTGCCTATTATTAATTATTCTATTTATATGGTATTTTCTAACCTGATTGGGTCCAGTTAGGTTCAATCCGCATGAGTTGCAGCGCAGACATTCCTCGTGGTAATGATTGTTCTCATATTGAGGAGATGGTTCTGGAAGACAATGGAATTATTAAAACAAAATTATTATATAGTCAAGCTTGTAATTAATTTTAATGTGTGTACCGTAAACAAAAGGCAATTTAATTAATATATCAAACGTGAAACGAATATATGATAGAATGAATAGAATTTGAGTTATGAGAGGGTGTACAAATATAATTTAACAATGGTAGCCGTCATTTTTTACAAATAGCATATAATTAGTGTCCTGTATTATAAGTGTGATATAGAATCATCACCAACAAAAATTAACCATTGGTGTGTTTCTTGGTTGCTTCTTTTCAGCTTGGTCGCGTACGAACAGGCGTAGAGATTTAATACGATTCAAAATGTCTCTATGTATTTAATAGAAAGATTTGATTTTATACCTAGTTTCGTCTAAATTCAGATGTAGGCTTTCGATTTTGAACTGTGCGTGAAAAGTCGTGCAAGTGGATCAGTGAAAGCGATTTTCTTTTTGGAACTTTGCCAAAGGGCGGATTGGATCTAACGGGAACTCTGCCAACGCCTCTGTTACCTTTGAAATTTAAAGGCGAAACCTCTTTTTGAGCTTTATTTTAAAGCTTCCCTCAACATTGTTGGTCATTTATGTTGTACGAACGTTACAAGCACAAGAGATCTGTTGACAATAAACAATATTACAATTGACTAATATTTTTATAATAATTTCTTTATTTCGCATTTTCACATTAAATCAATTGAAAGGGCGCATGTATTAGGTGAGTTTCATGAGAAACTTTTTTTCGTATGAACAAAACAGACATTTTCATGATGTTTATTACTATTACGAATATTACTATATACGAATATACGTATATTCAGTAGGTCTAAGAATCAAACATTTATTTTTTAGTTTTAGACCTAATATTCGACTTGGCAATTGGAATTGTATTGTAATTGTGTGTGATTTTTCAAATAAACGTGTTTCTTTCTTTCAATTTAAGATATTGTTTTAATAGTAATATTAACACTTCAATTGTTTTCTACTCTTGGCAGACAATTAAAAATTACGTTTATATAGCAAATTGCCAGGTCACCTAATGCAATACTAGACCTGTGTAAAGACATATTAGAGAGAACGATTTAAATCATTGACAGGTAAGCAATGTGCATTAGTTTGTGTTTCTTGGTCAAACAAACGCTGTCACAAATACCGTACGTTTTTTTTATAGAAGAGGGGGCAAACGAGCAGGAAGCCCACCATAAAGTTGAAGTCGCCGCCCATAGACACTCACGCGGCTGGGAGGTAGTGAGTGCGTTGCCGGCCTTTAAAGGAAAATTGGGAAATGGAGGGGTAGGGGAAGAGGACGGGGGAGGGCAAGGGATGGGCACCGGGAGATCTCACTCACCGAACGTAACGCGTGTACAAAATGAACAAAGCCAAATTGTATCAATTTACGCCGGTTTTCTGTGAGAGAGTGTTATTTCTCCGGCCCTGCCTGCCCATTTGACTGAAACTCTAAGTAAATGCCAGGCACTCCCACCAAAAAAAATACGTAACAAAGAAAAGTTCCTGAAGAACACTTGGCTTACTGACAACACACCGAAACACTTAAATAATTGCGTGAAAACACAGGTGAAGTCGCAGAACATAGCTAGTGAATAAATTGAGCTTATGTGTTGTCATATTTAAATTAACTTTGTATGTAGAGACAATACTAATTAAGTTAGAAGGTTCACTGCATAGGATATATATTAATTCTACTCCTGGATATTTCTATTGCAAGAAGGCCAGTTGCAAGTGTTGAGTAATGTTTGTTATAGTGATGCTTAACAAAAAGAAAAACGTATCGGTTTGCTTGGCAATTTACAATTTATGACACGTATAATATCGATAAACTAAATGATACTATAAAAGCTACCTGAGTATTTTTTATTGAAGTATAAAAAAGTGCTATTGGAGATCGTAATTAATGCCTCGTAGGCAGTAAAGTGGGCAATAAATAGGTATTTTTCATTTCATTTTTATTGCGTGAGCCTGAAATGCTTTTATTTTAAATGTAACGGCCCATTATGTTGCGAATTATTGTTTCAATCATCTTTTCTATTTGGATTTGATTATTTATTTAGATTTGATGAAATGTTCGTCAAATTTACATTGAATCGAAGCACCATTTTTAATATTATTTTTGGTATAATTTGAAAACAAAAAAAAACTACTCCAATAAGGTATTTTTTATGATAAGCAATTTTCAATGAAATATTTGTTATTTAGTAACGCATAATACTTATTTTAACTACGATTATATATAACATGTTATCAATATTAATTGAATGAAATTGTACCTATTAATTTTTATGATATTTTTTTTAATTTACATACAATTAAAAATGTACTCACCACCCAGTTCACTTTCACTCTTACTGAAACTACGAAATAAAATTGTCCCTAAATATTGTATCAATTCTGTTGTCATAAAAATAGTTCGGTTTGTTACCAGTTAAATTGGTCGTTCACACATTCACAGTTAAAACACTAAAATCTACCTCAAAAATAGAAAAATGTTTACAAGAACTGTTTCGTTGCATACCGAATGGGTGTTTTAGAGGATTTATCAAAGTAGAGGTTATTTCGTTGTGTACGGCACGTCACTTTCGTTTTAGTAAACATGGCAGCATTAGGCAACAGATGAAGGCGCGGGCAACGGGCCTGCGCCGATCTTCTCCACTCATCTCATGTCGCGGCCGAGGTCCGCGCGAAAGCGCTGCCTATTCAAAATGACTCACGAAATCAGAGCTTTCGCGGATGGCGCCACTCTCCTGAAAAGCATTCTCTAACTTTTTTGTCGATACGCGTGCGAGAGGGATAATAGATTCACGATTGGCGGACGGAAAGGGGCGGAGGGCTAACACGTGGTGTCTTTGTACTTGCAAAGTACAGGTGGAAATTTGGGACAGGCTTTGTCTTTGAGTATAACTTATTGCTTGTGTTTATGGTAAATTGTTTTGAGAAGAATTGATGATTCAATTAAGATGTTTTGATAATAAATTCTTTGTGGTTGTTAGGCTCTAATGGCAAAAGTGCTTTAGACTTTATTCCATGATTTAATATTTTTAATTTAACATTTTTATAAAACCATTATGTGTTCTGGTGAACGTAGAATAATACTGTGAAAACGTTTACTGTTTGTCGATTATATCGAGATACTTAATAAAGCCTGCCTTGTTATGGTGAAAATGGTCGATTAATAGCTAAAAAAATTACATAAACTCAACAAAACGCGCTTTTAGCAACATCCAATAGATGTCGTTTTCAACAATTTCATAATACTCTTCCAAAACTCTTTCCAAATTATTTAAAAGTCTTGCCTTTGTATTGTTAATATTATTTAAAGTACTTACCAGTCTGTGTGCTTGAATCGAAGAAAGTACTTGTTGTTTCAACAGTCATTGTTCCAATAGTGCCATCTAAGATTTGAGTCGACGAATCACGGCGACCTCTAGCGCGCATGCATGCATCATCACTTTGGGAACTTTGACGCCTAAAGTTACGACACCGAATCATTTCCTCCGTTGTAGATTGGCGACGAAAGCCTCTTGCTATTAATATCTCTTCGGTGGTTGATTGCCTTCTAAAAATCGTTCTTTCAGGGGGCCTCGCACAAGGGCTAGGATCACGGCTTGAACATGAGCTGGACTCTGGGCTTCTCGCTCGTCCCATTCTAGCACAAGACGCTTGCCTTCTCAATCGACTTCGCCGACGGGCTGCTGACGGACTTAATTCACCACCACCGGCTCGGTCAGGACTTAGCTGATTTCTTTCACGTCTTGGCCTTACTGCAGAATCAGGACTTAAGGAGTCACGGCGAGCCCTACCAGCATCGTCGGGCTCTAAAGAGGGTCGCCTGGTACCAGGTGGTCCAGTGGGATCATCAAACGCAGTAGCTTGCCTTTGTAGTCGACCTAGACGGCGTTCTGGACTAGCAGCGGCTCTCGAGTCTCTTCTTGTTCGGCCACATTGAGTCGTAGAATCACGTCGCCCTCCTAAATTAGGACTTCTTCCTCCTGATGTTGTTTGTACTGTCTGAATAGTTTGACATTCTTGTGTTCCTTGACTTGTTTGGTTGACAGACGGTGTAGGAGAAGGTTGAGTAGTAACAGTATTGACGCTTGGTACAGTAGGCGAAGTTGGTGATGGCGTCACTGCAGAAGTTATGATGGTTGGCATTAACATCGGTGCACATTCACCATCAGACCGACTTGGTTCGTGTACTGTTACAACAGTTACTGCTGGTAGATGAGACGGGCCAGGATCTGAAGAAGCGTCGACAAATGAAGGTGGAGCCTGTGTAGGTGGGGATGATCTTCTTTTTTTATGTGTAGCAACAATCCGTGGCGGTGGAGCTACCACGGAATCACGTCTGTGTCTGTGTCCATCTACTGAATCTCTACGTTCTTTATCATCTCCAGAGCCACGTCGCCGGATTCGCCGCTCCCGGGACGGTATGATTGTAGTGGAATCTTTTCTTTCAAAATTATGGGGATAGTCTGAACGGAAGTCTTGGTGTGCAACTTTCGAGTCGCGTCGTTTGGAAGCCATTGACTTGATCCCTGAATCTGCTGAAGAATCTCGACGTCTGCGAGGTGGAGGCTCGTGACGTGCCCAGGGTAGCGATCGGGCAAGATCTGCTAACGTTTCTCGTCGAGATAAAGGGGCTCTTTGTCTTCTTGGGGCATTGCTTCCACCTCCACCCCATTCGCGTAAAATATCTGTCAGTTGGGCTAGAGATGAACGGCGGCGACGAGCTCCACCTGAGAAATTTGGACATTAAACGGACAAGTGGTTGCAGTGAACTGTATTCATCATTACAACTTATATATTACCTCTTGGTTGGTCCGCGGAGTCCGGTTCCGGCGGCGATAGGCATGATACCTGAGCAGCGGAGTCTCGTCGACTGCCCAGCCTCTGCCTCAATGTGGTTTCTTCTAGGGTGGACCTTGTGAGCTCGTCCCATCCGTTGCCTCCAGCCCAAACCAAGCCCACTTGGTGGGAAAGAATGGGTAGATTGCAAACGAAACATATTGCCGTCATAGTCCTGTAAAATGATATATCATTAGAAATGTATCACAAATTAACATTAACCGATGACAAGATTTTAAAATGAACTACAACCCCATCATGCCATGCTATTATGTGACGTAAGGAAAATGAAATCTGTACTTTTCAAGGACACAATACAAAGATTCGACTCACGATTTATTGTTTGTAAAATACGTGTATGGGTACATGTTGTTGCTCGCGATACAAGCATGTTAGATATCGGGCTCTTGTTTTCACATCACCGATCTGATAACTGAACTAGCGACGAGATATTAAGTAATAACCGCTCCCATGCGTGTCGACAATATCTATTACACCAATAAACCATTCATACTCATATATTTTAACGTAATTACCTTATTGGTATTATCTAATAACAAATTCTTTACTTATGTATTTACAGGGAAATTTTATTCCGTAAGAGTTTACTCAGTGAAAATACCAAATAAAATTAATGTCATTTAATATCCCGATTGATAACTTCTCTATTGTAGACTAATGTTATAAGGCGAGTGGTTAGTGTGAGATTATAATTTGGAATCAATATTGTACCAACACAGTTCAGACTTCGCGATGATTATTTGCTCCGACGAATAAAAGCGGGGTGTCTTCGGCACAATGAACGAGGCACGAGGCACGAGAGACCGATATTGGTATATAAAAATACAAATAAAGAAAGAAACGGATGGCAAGATTGGAGTTGTGATGCCACTGGAATATTATTATTAACCACCATAGTTATACGACGAACCGAGGATGTCCTGCGTCCAAAGTCGCATTCAAACAGCTTAGATTTATACAATATATTTTATTTGATATTTTCGCGATATTTGCGTCTTTGTTAGATTTGATTATAGATTCAACGGCTCCAGACAGGTTGATGTGTCGATAAGTCCGTCATATTCAGCACCAACGATTTGGCACTTCAAACTATATTGAAAATATTTGAGTTGGAAACTCAATGTGTGCAATCGGTTAGAAGTTATTTGTTCAATGAAGTTCAATTTCAATTTGCGTTTTGATATTATGTATTTTCATCGTGCTCGTTTCCAATTATTAGCAATATAGGGAAATATGACATAAATTTAATGTTTTACATTATTTTAGAAAGGTGTAGGAGAAAGCTACAACAAACTGGATTTAATAAAACAATAATCTTTACATACATTGGTCACTTAATAATAAGTATAAGAACTCCATTTTCAATCGTTATAAGGCATGGTAGCAGGTCGTTGTGTTTGAAGTTCTCTTATTCTATTTTACGTGGGTTTTCTGAAGGTTTTTTCAACTCATGAGTAAGGTGAGATGCTTATATGAAATAGTGAAATTAGAACGTCAGAGCTAAAATTATTTATACTACTAGTCAAATTCCGTTTCATCTTAATATTAAGTCATTTTAAAAGCTGAAAAATGTGGTCGTAGCAACTACTGAGTCTAAGACAAATCTTAAATTATCATGCATCTTAAATAATAATCTAATCTAATGGTATTTTAAAAACATTTAAGTAGTCTGTCTGTAAGTTTGAATATAGACTCAGTTGTATAATTTGTTTAGAGAATTTAGATATTTATCTTAAAGTTGGTGGTAGTTGATTGAAACTTGCTTGTAGCTTAAGTTTCATTAAGATAATATTAATATGGAATAGAACTCAGAGTTACTGTTCCGAGAAGTTTTTCCTGAGCTGTCTTATTTTGGCTTTGTTAACATATGACATAATTTGTTTTTTAGCAATAAACTTACCTTATTTCAATGAAAAACTTAATATATTTTTAGGCATTGTAAAAAAATTATACCAAATTTTATCCAGAATACTTCAATCGAAGATTTAATAAGCACGGACTGTATTTTAAAAATATATAATATTTCCAATCTCATATGAATGCCTAAAAACAATTTAACTCAGTGCTAAGACCTGCTGATATATTATTGGAATATACAACAATCATATAAGTGCTTTTGGTAGGAATCTATTTCAAACATACAACAATCCTATATGTGATAACAATAATAAATACATATTATATATAACATATTGTACTTAGTCTGGCCATAAATACTGTTACTATTCAAAAAAAGAAAATATTACGTTTGAATTTGGAATCTGTCATTTTTATATGATTGCTTGATGTGTTTTCTTATTTTCGCGCCATTATATTGTTAAATATTTTGTTATATTAAAATGGAGTGGGGTGATAAAGAGAACCGAATCGCTGTGATTGCCTTACATAAAGTAGGTATGGAGAAAAGTGCAATTTTTAAAACCCTCCACCCGCTTGGTATTAGTCAAATGTTTGTTTACCGGGCTATTGATAGGTACAATGATACCTCCTCTGTTTGTGACAGAAAAAGATCTGGCCGTCCACGTACCGTTCGTGTGAAAAAGGTGATTAAAGCAGTTAGGGAAAGAATTCGAAGAAATCCTGTCCGTAAGCAAAAGATTTTATCTCGGGAGATGAAGATAGCTCCTAGAACCATGTCGCGTATATTAAAAGATGACTTAGGACTTGCAGCCTATAAGAGACGTACTGGTCACTTCTTAACTGATAATTTAAAGAAGAATAGGGTGGTAAAATCCAAACAACTACTTAAGCGGTACGCAAAGGGAGGTCACAAAAAAAATTTGTTTACGGATGAGAAAATTTTTACAATTGAGCAGTATTTTAATAAACAAAATGACCGTATTTATGCTGGAAGCTCTAAAGAAGCTTCGCAATTAGTAAACAGAGTACAACGTGGGCATTATCCCACTTCAGTGATGGTTTGGTGGGGTGTTAGCTATGAAGGGGTGACTGAGCCATATTTTTGTGAAAAAGGTATTAAAACGTCGGCACAAGTTTATCAAAATACCATTCTTGAGACGGTAGTTAAGCCTTTAACTAACACCATGTTCAATAACAAAGAATGGTGCTTTCAACAAGACTCGGCACCGGGTCATAGAGCTCGATCCACCCAATCTTGGTTGAAAACTAACGTTCCGGACTTTATCAGCACTGAAAACTGGCCGTCGTCAAGTCCTGACCTAAATCCATTGGATTATGATTTATGGTCAGTTTTAGAGAGTAAGGCTTGCTCTAAACGCCATGATAATTTGGAGTCCCTAAAACGATCCATTCGGTTGGCAGTGAAGAATTTTCCTCTAGAAAGAGTTCGTGCTGCTATTGATAACTGGCCTCAACGTTTAAAAGACTGTATTGCAGCCAATGGAGACCACTTCGAATAAACATTGTATATTTTTAATAGTTATATATTGATGTATTAAACTAACTCACTATGAAAGGAATAAATGTTACGTATAAAAAAAAAATCGTGCTTTTCTTTATAACAATATTTATGGCAAGACTAAGTATATGCTAAAAGCTCATGCTAGGAGACACTTTGGGGACCTGTAGTGGCGAAGTCGAGGTGACGGGGATTGCATCTCGAAAGCCGGGGCATTGGGGTCTAACGCGGGTAACCGTTATACAATATCACATCAAACATATCTGAAACAATAGGCATTGTATTAGGTTGTGTGTATCTGGTGTCTGCAACCTGAGCTTTCATTGTGGACTAAACCCGTCAATTAAAGCCTAATTGACGGGTTTAGTTTTCATGTTGGATGTGCTTCTGGTGTACATATATGTTAGGTGCATTGATCATTTAATTACGTTAATCAAAGGATTTTTTATTAAGTATCGATTAATGAAGTTGAATGGATCATTTATATCTGATTGGCTTTGTTTTGTTTTTATGTAGACGTTGTAGTGGATGTGCTCTTAGCTTTGAGTTATAGTAAGCATTTGTTTTCATATTGTATAATCAGTGTAATGAGAAACATTAAAATATAACTTTGAAGAAGGCACTCGTCGTATTTGGTCCCATCTTATATGGCGAACCAGCCAGTGTGATTAAGAGTGCAAATTATGGGGGCTTAATGCGCATAAGGAGGGAATACAGTGAAGCAGTGAGGAAAAGCAAAAGAGGTCGTAATTGCACACAACGCGGCGGAAAATCCACTACACGATCCAAAAATTCTGGAAAAGACTCATGTTTCAATAAAAAATTGGGTCATCGTTTTGATTTTTAGGCTGATTATATGGCAAGAAATATTACATGTTTTGAACGAAAATTGGCGCTCCCTTTCGACTCATCTGTGCGCTTTTTACATTTTGTTAAAATATTCTAGTGTACTGTTTGAAAACGTTCCGCTAGATGGCGCAAAAATAAACACATGAACGATTCTGATTCTCGAAACGACATACAGAGGGCGTGGAGAAAAAATTCGTTACCGTTGTTATATCTGTTTACTATAAGTATAAATATTTATATATTTCTGCACTACGATCCACGATTTTTTTTATCCAGATGCGATTTTTATAATGCGAACGGTATGTGCAAGGTTTTTATTTTAGGAATTCAATCTATAGATTATTATGAGAGTTATTTATTACTATTTTTTGTTACGTCGAATAAAATCCAAGTACTTTGTAACGATTGCGTTTATCGAGACCAAAGTTTTTGTGTAGTTGTCTTTTGTTTATTTATGTACTTCCCACATATAATGGTACAATAATATCAGCGATCACTTGTCTATGACAACAAAGTGCCCGAAGAACTTAATTTGATATGAGTTATAAAAGTGAGCACTTTTTTAAACAATGTAATATATAACATACTACAAAAATCGTGTTGATTTTCGCTTAAGAAAATCTTATACAATGACTAAGCACTTACTATACGTATCTATTAATATAATGGAAAAAATCGTTAGCGTGTTACCTTACCAAGTGGAGTTGTGAATGTCTAAAGTATTTCTAGCTGAAGGAGTCTTATGTAGGCAAAGAGGTTGTAGGATGCTTAAGCTCGAATTCAAAGCTACTTGAGAATATTATACCAATTAATTTTCTATTACAAATTAGAAGTGAAACACAATACTCGGATTTTGTAATACTTATAAAAGATGTGCTCTCATAATACAGGCTAAAAATAAATTTATATTTAACGTTTTGTGGTTATGTTGTTTATCACAAATCATTATCTATGTTTGATGTTTGCATATCATAAATATGTTGTGTGATTGATGTGTTTTTAAATTATTTGCGACGTGATTCAATCTGAAAAAAATGTATTCAACGCATTTTCTTAGTGTGTCCTTAAATCGCTTTTCATTTAATATTAAAATATATTTAAGGAGTTTTCTCTTGAGCGGGATAATCCACTTGAATGTTTGAAGTCTATATACTTAAAGCTGAGTGCCTTCTAAAGATTTCATAAGTTATAATATTTGACAGTATTTTTTCACTTTATTTGTAATATGGAAATCTGCATTTAGCTAAGAATTTTACAAATTTCATCACTTTATGTATTCAAACTGAAACTCAAATCATCTTTATTCAAGTAGGTGTTTATTTACTTTTGAATCGTTTTTTACACTATCATCAACTGATGATATATAACTATATATATATATATATATATAAATATTATTTATAACGTAATCTACCATACTAAGTATGTAAGTAGACAAATACATTCTACTCAATGCATAATAATAACAAAAATGGGCAGTAGTGATTTATAATATAATTAAATACTACTACATATAGATTTTTCATTATTTGTATATTTTTTATAACATCCATTTCATTTATTTATTTTTTACTCAAAACATTAGTAATAAAACTGATAGATTAAGAAGAAAACTAAACAATCTTTAAAGAGGATTTGGTCTTAACCGTGGTTAAGAAAACAGGGATGAGGATGCTTTTTGAATAGTTCAATGCAATTTATATTTTAGGCACGTATGTAGTACGCGAGGAGGATAAGCATTTAAATCGAATGTGCTTCAAAAGTTTCTACTTGTTACTCAACTTTAAAACCAAGTGTAACAAAAATATCTTCAATATAACTTTTGTACTTATGAAGACCATAAATACCCAAATTAAAGGCGTAAAGCTGACAAGAAGAATCGATTAAATCGCCCAGTATGTTATACGCATCACTCTTTAATGCACGACGCTTCGCTTTTAATTCAGCAAGACAGACAATGAAACTAATCTTTTTAACTATGTTTTTATTAAAATTAACAACTCCTAAATATTAGCATACACGAACTAACTAAATTGAAACCGAATTATTAATTCAACATTGATTTGCCTCAAGTGTTAATAAATACATTTTGTACGGCTATTGTTAGTAGTATTTAACAAGTAGATTTATAACTAATGTCTTGGAATTGAAAGTATTTTTTTGAAAGAAGGTACATTTCTAAAAATATACAGAATTGAATCCCACACGGACGCCTGACATACACAAGACATTTAGAATAAAGATGTCCCATACTATATAATTTAAAATATATATTTTTAAGCATTGAAGGAAATATTTTTTTTGTATTGGCCTGGTATCTTGCTTCATTGCGACGTCAACGCTACGAAGATGCTACGACCATAAGCCGAAACTAATTGCTACAGCTATTTACGTAATTTTAAAGTTTCAGAGAAAAAAGTTTTTGCTCGGTATATATATAGCTTTATTATAGCTTTATTGTTGATTTATCTTTATTTATATATTTGGCCTCATTTGTGGTAATTAATTAAAAACTGTTAGTACTACTTTGTTAATTTAAAATAGAAATAAACTATCAAAGCGTTGTATTCTGCGCAAAGCAGAAACAATTAACAGTAGTTACACTTCTGACACATGATACAATTTCAATTATTTCATATAATATACTTTATTTAATAAATTTTTCTTATAAATATGTGAAAAATTCATTGTTGTGCTTAATTTTTTTTTTTAATTTCAAATATTTATTCACAGCGATAAGAAATTTACGTGGTTGATTTGTGATTTATTATTTTTTTTACATTATTGACAATGTAAAACATTTTAGTGCTTAATGTCAAGTTAGAATTACAATCAAAATTTATTTGTGTAATTATTGTTTTGTTTGTGTGTGTTTTGTGTTCAACATTTAGAAGGAATTAAATGCAATATTAAACAGTTAACATATAAGCCCCGGGTAAAAAATAATGTCACTTACATTTTTTAATATCAACAATCTTTGTCGTCAGTACTTTTTCTGCATAACCTGAAATGCGAAAAAAAATCGTATTATTAATAATATTTATAAAGTTTTCTACGATTTTTTTAACATATAAAGTTATTTTGTTAAGCTTTTTTTGGATTGATTAAATAAATAATAGAAGCTAATAAGCGTGATAATTACTTCAAAGTAAAGAGAACGATTTGAAAAAAAAATGTTTTCAACAGGATAAGCAAGGAAATTATAGGAAAACGGAAAACACCACGTATTTCCGTCGGTAGTCTAGTAGTAGTAGTAGTTTCATATCGTTGCGTTTTCTAAAGCTCAATCCATAGTAATTCTAATCTTTTCTTTGGAGAATCCTGTTATAATATTAAATATTTATAATACATCGTAGATAAAACATCTCACCTTATAAGACCTATTTATTATAGACTGTAAAGGGTGGTGGGTTCTATTTTGAGAGAATCGATTTGTCTTAAAGTAAACGGCTAGTTGCGGAGGGAGGATTTTGTTAAACACTAGTCTTTTTCTTATTTTAAAAACACCCTATAATAAATATAATTATTTAAAAATAACCAAGCGAAATTTAACCATTTTAATGAACGCTAATTAAAAAGGTTGGTTATTACTTAAAAGAGTTATTTTATGCGATTGTTCCATTACGTAATATATATAAAAAAAACATGTGTTCAGTAATAGTTCTAAAAAAATATATTAGTTAATGTATTTTACATTAATTATGGTTGAAAAACCTCCGCCTCTTCCTTAGAAGAGCCTAGTTATAACTATTACTCTATTGCCACTGTTTCTTCTCTTGTAATACAGTATAGAAACTGATAAAAGGGTATGTGTGGTCTTGCCCTATTATCTGTGGACAATTGGGAGAGAGTTTTCAATTTCCGTTAAGCTACGTTTAACGGAAATAGCCCGTTAGGTCTTTCACATTCAATACTTGTGTTTAGTTTCTATCGTAATTTAAATTTATTCGTAAAAACTAAATCAGTCTAAATGTACATAGACATAACTTTCAAAGTGTGATAGCGTAGACATAATCCGACAGAAAGGTACGTCAGAGTACTTTTGTTAAAAGAGTGCACTTTAAATTGATTTAGTTTTATGAGCTTACAATAGCTGTATATAGTATTGTGTTTTTCAAATAATAAAAATGATTTTTGGTTAATTTTCTTGGGTTCCCATTTTTAACAAAAAATATCATGTTTTTATAAACGTTGTTAAAATTTAATTAACGATAGACTTTAATTTGACATAAAATTGCATTTTTAAATAAAGGCAAACCAGCTTTGATAAATAACGAGCTTTTATTGTAAACGATGTTTCAATTTATTTTTTAAACGATATATTTTATAGTTTGAATGCAATTTTATCGGTACAATAATTTAAAAAAAAAATTTGATATCATTTATCGCTTGACTTAAAACGTTATTTCAACCTTGGTTTGTATATTATGTGTCTATATTATATGTAATATAATACATACATTATATACAAATCCTATATTAGATTAATAGAGAACACAACTTGACTACATTGATACGTAGTCATTGTGATCAATACTATAATTATATGTCACTAAAATAATATCAAAAAAATTTATCCGTGTGTATCAGACTACCTATAATGCTGGCATTTCCTCCCTGTATCGCGAATCTTATACGCTGAGCGACCAAAACCACCAGCTCTTGGGTCACCGGTACTGACTACCAGGCGCCTACCTAATTCTTTAATAAGCCTCTGTGCGTCCAAAAGTCCCAAAAGGGGAACAAAATCAAAGTTAGAGGAAAGACTCTTGTTCTTAAATTACATAATTAAAATTACTACATAAAACAAAATTAATGACTGTACCGGGGGGACGAATTCAGGATCCTCTGTTGGTTGATATTGATCATTCGCTTAATTAACATTTTTAATCCGACGAGATTAGATACGAAACTCGGATTACTCGGCTTGATCAATTTTATTGTATAACAGTTTCCAAAAAGGTTATTAATAAAGAATGTTCTTGGGAACAAGTCTTTCAATTACTGATATACAATGTTAACTATAAGTGTATTTGTCTATGCCTTATATAATAAAATAGTAGAATCTTTGGTTAATCGGACCTATGATAGTCTTTTGCGTTAAAAATCAGGGCGAGAACAAAAAACACTAGAAATATGATTTTTAAGTATGTACAAAAAAGACTGTATACGAGTAAAGAAAATATTTTGAGCTTACAGAACTGTTTATTCATTCGAAAAGCTTTATTATATATAAATCTATGTAGAATCAAGAATATTGTAGTACCTATAAATAGTTCAGTAATTAATTCTCGGGAAATTGTATACTTCCGAGATTGCCTGTTAATAAATTCAAAAACTTTATTAAGCAAAAATGGACTATTTAAACGATAAAAAAAACTTGGGAATGAGTCACCCTAAAATCTGCGATAGGGACCTTTGTAAAACAGTAATCACGCTTAAAATTCTGAGAGATAACCAGTTGAGTTCGTTGTGGACTTCTCAGACGGGGTTTATTTTTGAACCCTCATATAAGTGAATATTTGATACAAGTGTTCGCTGATACGATGCTATATGGAAAAGATACAATAAATGAAATATACTCGTAAGAACTTTTTTGTATTTATACTCAAGACAGTATTGTAGTCTTGGAATCCGACCGCGAAGAAAATTACCTACTCCATCAGAGTTTCTTTAGTAACGTATAAAGAATTGAAAGACCCATAGACATTTCACGAGTTCCAAACATTCACAAGTAATCTGAGGATTAGACCCTTCATACACTGCGATACATTAATCTTGCGGTATATAGCTTATATTGTTGGATAAGATTTATTATATGCCAGTATCATGATCCTAATTTATAGGATTACAGACAACAGGTGGCACGTATCAATAGGGTTTAGAGCTTCATATAATTTGCCTGTTTCTAAGAGTTAAAAAATTACCCCATAGAAATTAAAATTCATATTTACAGAAATATATCTAATGACAAAGTCTGTTTATACTGTAATAGTACAGGTCGATCTCTCGATATAAAGGTATGTGTTGGATTTAGTTGTATTTGTGAAATATCACGTACTTCAGCGTGACATGTCTACTCTTTAATTTGACATTGATATCTGTCAGGCATTTCTTCTCTATTTATGATCACTAGTTAATATGATTTCGTCTTTCCATCTCCTGTTTTGCCGTCCTGTACTGTATCTACTGTTTCTAAGATATCAATGTGGTCTTTTGGTTCTAGGGATACAGAATCGCATCCCTTGACCATCTCCACTGTCATTGGTCAATGGATGATGACCTTAGCTCTGTTTCTTACTCTTTTTCCGTGTTTATTCTAAAGCTTTTGTCGTTTTAATATAGATATTGGATACATTCAATCTTCCCTGCTTTTTGTTTAGTTTGGTACTGACACCATATGTTTTTTTATTTATTGTTTTGTTCCCATGCTTAGCTTCGATTTCCTTTCTTCAGGAACTTCTTTCAGTTTTTCCATCCGTTCTAATGGTATCTAAAAACGACTTACCTATATATGTTAAACACATTTTTTATGTCACAGGAGGCAAAAGAGCAGGCGGGCGAGCACTTTGAATGAAGTCCTAACCGCCCATGGACACCTGCAACGCCAGGAGGTTTACCAGTGCGTTGCCGGCCTTTAAGGGAGAGGATACCTGCGTTCTTAAACTATTATTAATATAACTCCATTTATTACTATTAATTAATTTCATTCAACAGTTTCTCTGTAACGATGTTTTCACACGACAATACTTTGAGTGCGGATGACACAAACAATATATCGTTAAAAGTGCAGTTTGCTATAATCACTTTTCTCGTTAACGAGGCCATTTGCATTTTTCATTAGAATTCAAATGCGTATTTGTACACTTTTTCTCTGGTTTTTATTAATTGCTCTTGACTCTAGAGATTTAATGGTTATCGTTTAACAAAAAAAACGAACATTTGAGCTTTTGGTTTTTGAGTTATTCAAGTATCAATAAACGAGATAGACATTTTCGTAACAATTATGTCGTTCTAATTTTTTTATAAGTTTTGTATAAATATAATTTAGTTAGACATATTCTTTGAAGCTGTTAACGATCGCTTAGTCCTTCCGCGGTCTATGAACGTTAATTGTGTTTCAACAAACTAATGAGTTTTTTGGTTGGAAAGGTACATTTAAAGAATATTTAGAGTATAAAGTAGCGTCGGAACAAAATTAAATTCTTGAGTTTCAATGCTTTTATAATAAAACTAACTTTATTCATGTATCTAAGTATACGAATACTTAAAAGTGAAATTATGAAAATTTATTTACTCTACAATACAAATTACACCCGCATGAAGACTCTCAGCCACGCCTTCGTCAAGTATACGTTTTAAGAAGTCACTTTTCAGAGAAATTGTTTATGTTGCACAGCCGTACTCTAAAGTCCTGCAAAATTTACTTTCTTGAATACTAGATTCTAACTGGTTTATTAATTGATTATTTATACCGCTTTGAGTAATTCCATTAAAACAGTATCGATAGCTCGGCCGAATACAATAGCCAAGTTAAACAATATAACAAATTGTGAACTTTGTACTAATAAAATGTTTCATTAATGAGAAATTGATCGTTCAGGTGGAGACGATGTTTGTATATTGAAGGTTAAAAGCTCGCTTTTTGGTTTGGAGAGTTGTGTGATGGCTGGCTGAAAATGCAGACAAACCCTTGGTTAATCTACAAGAACTTAAATGTGTATTTATATGTTCTATCTTCGTTGGATTTTTTTAAAGAAACGGGGGAACGAGCGAGAGGCACACCATAAAGGTGAAAGCGTCGCCCGTAGACACTCACGTGGTTGGGAGCTCGTGAGTGCGTCGCCGGACTTTTAGGAAGTGGTACGCTCTTTTCTTGAAGGACCGTGGCGGGAAGCTGGAAGCTGGAACGACGGACATGGAGGTGATACAGGAAGTTTGTAAGGTAACTTATACTTATTGATATCAATACATTACATTATAAGACTAATATTTTGTACACACGATCGTCAAAGAGTTACAAAGTTCATAACTCTACAATTAAACTGTCGAATTAAGAACGTAGAGAAGAACTGGCAAGAAACACTGTCACTCCTGTTAAGACATCACTTTTCATCGTAATAATAATCTCTATATGTCTTTATATTTCTTTCTTTTAGTATAATTTGGTAAAAAACAATAAAAAAAATAATACAAAAATGTGAATTAAACAAGCAAACAAACATAAGAAACAAAATCAAATATTCAGTTATAGGTCGAGCATAACACTAAGTACTTTTTTCAAGGGTAAATGTGACATTTCTGTGTTAGTGTAACTGTTTATAAAAAAATATATATAAAGCATGTCTGTGTCTCATTATTTAATATATTTATAGCATGCTTAGAGGCCATTTCGTTAGAGCGAATGTACAACAATTTGTGTGAGAGGTTCATAAATCCAGACGAAGCCTTTCGAATGTTCTCGAACCTAAATTGTGTTGAGAAAAGTTGTAAACAATCATGGAGTTTGAAGCGTGGGCAATCTTTTCATTACAATCCTGGGTCATATTGACAAAGCGGTCATCTAAAAATAAACAATAAATAATGAAGTTTATATAGTGGCAACAAGTAACAGACAATGCAATCGGGATGGGCCCTAGGTTTTTAACAATGGTAAATTGAGTTAATGGATGCGGAGACTACAAACGAACTTCAATTAGCAAAGTTCATTTCACAATGATTTGTTTTTACTGTCCTAGATGGCGGTAACATTTTGTAACTGACATTATTAAAATATTTTATGGTACCTGTATATTGAAAAATACTTTGACCGTGATTCGACCGATTCACATTGAAGATTGACTATATTTATTTATTTACACTTTATTGCACTTAAACAGTAGATGTCAATGACGTTAATAGATCTTAGTACATATAACAGCAACGGGCCGCCTTAACGCTAAAAGGGATCTCTTACAGACAACCCACTTTACTACCGGGTCAACTACATAAAATTGTTACGTATTTTGTTACGTTACAATTTAAAAAAATTAAAAGTAATTAAACAAATAATTTAACAGCGGTTTATTTCACTATAAACATGAACGAAACATATTTGGTTTCCGTACATTTTATTTATCACATAAATGATCGGTCCAATGTGTTCATCATATTCACTCGCACGTATCTATTCAATGGCCGACCAATTTACATGGGAACCCGATCTTTTTGATAGCACATATTGAAAGGGACTGTCTAATTAGCAACAGTCATTAGTATTCAGCTCGGCTCGGATTATATTCACTACTGAAAATTCACAAGTTACATTATCATTCGGTTTTATGTCATTCCAAATTCATATAACTTAAAAATGCTTATACAGCCACGTGTTTTAGCAAATTAAATATATCTTCATACGAGTGGAAGAAGGCAATGTTTATGTTGTGTGTATCTAAACATATGTGAACGTGTGTTTAGATTGTGTAAGCTGTGGCAAAGTTTCATATAAAAAATCTTTATTCACCTAGTTACACTTATTATGAATCGACAGAAAAACAAAAAAATATAAAATAAAAATTTACTCTACATCTTCTGCCAGTTGCCAAATGACGGGCAGACGGGAAGAACTGGCAAGGAATTGTCGGCCACTTTTTTAAATCGCCAAGAATGTTTTCTACCGTGTTCAAAAAGTATCGCGAATTTTGTGTTTTTTCAAAAATTACTTATTCATTCATGAATATCTATTTTGTCCCCTTCAAAGTAATCCCCACGAGACATTATACACTTGTGCCAACGGTTTTTCCAATCATCGAAGCACTTCACAAAATCATTTTTTTTATCTTGTTCAGCTCCCCCTTCCGTCTTTATCTCGTCAAGCGTAGCGTAACGTCGTCCTTTCATGGGCCTCTTCATTTTCTCGTATATGTCGTTAGACAGTCGAAAGCCTTAGCTTTATGCACATAAAACATAAAAATAGCTGAGCTCAATCGAGCCTTCGGCAAACTAGAATTCAATTTTCCAGCGATTGTACAGATACTCCATTATGCGTAGACATTTGTGCGAACATCTAGGGATACAACCTTTTTATGCAAATTTGTCTTTTGGGATTGACTTTATTCCTCGTCAACTATGTTATAACGTAACATTGATAAAAACATTTACTCTAACCCTAAATAAATGTATATTCCAAAAAAGCTAGCTCTATACAGGATCAAAACACGTTATATTTACATTGTAAGTATAAAGTTGGAGAAATCATTGTTTGGATCAAACACTCGTCTCAATTACTCGCCTCAGTCCGAAAACAATTTTTCTCCAAACACCTCAAGTAATAGTGTAATAAGTTAGTTCTTATTATAAGAGCCAGCTATAGCTGTCATTAGTCATTGTCTATGTAACTTTTCATCGCATATTTAGCCACACGTACCTCCATAGTTCCCTACATAGCTCGTTACAAATTTGTGCAGATAGGCGGAACATCCAAATGTTTCAATTGTAGTTGGTGAGTTAGCTAATGTAGCTGTGAACTTAATAATGATATACTGTATTGTGAGTTGTATTAATGGAGTAAAATTTGCATTTTAAACATTATAAATTATAGAAAACCCTTTGCTGGACATATTTGATTTTTAATTGCAGTAGCGTTGACCAAGTGCCTTGGGCTCAAGCGTTTTTGCAGTTGTGCGCCTAAGATTTTTTATTTAACATTTGCACTGGTATATTTTACATCCGGAAATAGACATTCAGGTCTGGGTGGTCTGGAGGTCTGGGTCGGATCAACAAAAAATACAATTATAAAAACGAATATCTCAGGCCAAGTTCCGGTAACACCACTGGGTTATTTGTATTGTTACTTTATAATACATAAGTAATTTAACATCATACCTATAGTTTTATATTCTATGTAATGTAACATATAAACAATAATAGAGCAACAAAAGAGACGTACGAAAAATGTGGGCGGCGAAATGAAACAATGTTTTTCCAACCGTTTTCCCAATGGATTGTTTTCAATCACAGTGCTTTTACCAAGTTTCACAGTTTTATTACTTACACACGAGTTTCTCTAGAATTATATTCAACAAGTAAAGAGTTATGTGAAACCAACCTGAGGCGACAATTTTGCACTATTGTTAGGTCCGTATAGTTTACATAATTATAATTTTAGGCATTTTATTTTAATATATCTGTCCCCAGACATCTTATGTGCTAAATACATTTAAAATAATACACTTATGAGATAACAAAACTAGGTTTACACATAAGACAATTAAATGGGAACTTGAGAAATTATATAATAACAAAATATAATATACATAATAATACGAACAAGATACGACATACATGTGAACTCTACCAGGATTCAAAGGTTTGTTTTTTTTAAGGTCTTCAAAATGCCTCTACGAAAGGTAAGTAGAGAGTCGGCAAAAACATCAACCGACTCGTCCACATTCACAATACAATTATAAAGTCGACACAATCTGCTTACAGGACCGTTTAACGATTTGCATAGACGAGACGTGGGCGTGTAAAGAGTAAGATTATGTCTCGTGCGTGTGCTGAAAAGGAATTCTGTGGAGGAGTTCCGTGTTGATGGAGTGGTTGACTATTTTATATAGGTAAACTAAATCTAATAAGTCTCGCCGCAATTTATTAACGATTAACGAAAGTAAATGAAATTTGTTAAGGCGAGTTTCATACTCGTATGTGGGAAGGGAATCTTTTAAGTGGAAACGGCCAAACAAAGCATTAATGAAGTTTATTTAGAGTTATTAACCAATTATTACTCTTAGTTTTGTGCGCGTGTAATTTATTAAATTACTCTATAGATGCAATTAAATTTAGCAGAACATGATTCGAGCGTAGTGTAGTACAAGCTAGAGTAATTTGCTACCACAATTACATAGTAATAGCTTCTGCATAGCCCTCTAGGCTCAAACATTAATAGGTATGGGATTAGAATTTCGTAGTTTGTTATAATTTTTGTGTATATCTTAAAATTTGATTTAACTTCCATCATTGGTATTGAATAGAGGCGATATTTTACGGTTTTATTGGTACTTACTTTTTATGAATAAGGGGGATAATTTATTAGATATACCTTCCCTTAAGACATAATCAAAGAGCACTCATTAAGGATCAAAACGAAAGAATACATACATATTTGATTGAATTACATTATAAATGTTAAGTAGCTAAAAAATGGGACGCCAATTAAGCTTTCTAAAATATAATTATTTCAAAATAAATACATTTCCAGGTTCAGCAGTTTTACATAATTATATATAACGTATAAGTAAATGTTATATATTTATACACTTATACATTTTATCATTAATACAAAAATATATCGTCTATTACCTGATGGTTGAAGAGATTTATGTTAATTTGTGGTAACTAAACGGTTAATTTAACTTTTACATAACTTTATAACAGCTGTTGAGTTCGCATTTCTGATAAATTCAAAGTTTATAGAAAGGTAATTTTATGCACTAGTTTAGTCATCCCTAGGGGGCAGTAATGCATCCAATAGTAAACTGTAATTAGTACAGACAAACTGACATCGCGATGTTATAGGCTACAGGAGGTTATATAAATGATGCCTGTCATCGAACTACTCTGAAGACATACGACGCTCTTTTGGTGATAGTCTCCATGTCTCAAGACGAAAAAAGGTTACAAATCTTTTTTCGCCAATAGACTTTAATTGCAGAACGGTAATTTATTGTTTTTTTTATTTCATAGTTGGTGTATATATATACAAAATATAATTGTTTTGTTGTTTGTCTCAATTTTCTTTTGAATACCTGTAATGTTATGTATTCCCATAATTTATGCACATACATGTCTTGTGTGGTTTTGTAATTTTGTTCTGGTTGTGTGTTGTTGGAGTGCCTTAAATAAATAAATAGTGGAATTAACAACTGTATCAGACAATGTTACATTACAAAGATGGTGGACCCAGAACGGTTGAGCCACTTGGCTTAACATTACTCAAATGTGTTGACTTATTGTTTATGCTAAATGACTTATATCACAGTAAATGATTACACGAAAGAAGCATTAGCTCTGAATCTTATACATATTTTATTTATGTAATAAGGCAAATCTCAGAGGGATTCAGGTACGCAGTCAGCTGACAGCGAAAACCTTTTATTATATTTTCGTTTTATATCAATCAGTGATAAACTCGGTTTAAAAATCTCATCATATATTTTTAAGGGAGTATTTTATTGCTACTCCGTTTAATATTTATGTATAAAAGTTTATTTACATGAGTGTTTCGTTTATCGTTTGATCCTTAAATAAATAAAAACACCCACGAACCTGGAGTAAAGCGTGAACACTCGAACGGATTATTGGAATTAATCTCGCTGCAATAGATGGCGTGGATATCAATATTAAGACTGATTAAAATATAAAATTGCAATATGTCAAACCAACTGCTTTATTTGAGAGTGCGTCCTTTGAACTTGTCATCTTCATTGTTGCGTGTAATTGTTAGTATTACAAGGGGCAAACGTGTAGGAGGCACACTATAAAGGTGAAGTAAACACTCACGTGGCTGGGAGCTTGTAAGTGTGTTGTCGGCCTATTAGGTGTATGGTTAAGTTCTCTTCTTGAAGAACCCATAGTCGTATTGATTCGGAAAACCGTGGCAGATAGCTGGTACCATAACGTGTTGGTGCGTGGTAAGAAATGTCTCACAAAACGCTCAGTGGTAGAACGGAGATCGAGGTTAAATAATTAATTTTATTTGTATATCTTTTTATTTTGTTATACTCTGTAGTCACTTTATATCTTAATTCCTTTCTTGAGTGAAACTTTTGTTAGAATATTAAACTGCTCAACATACTATGTGTTTTTTTATTGTGTTGTATTTGTATGTGTCCTCAATAAATAGACCTATTGGTTAATTTAACACAAATGAATATAATTTATAATAAAGAATTACATTCCCGTAGAATTCTAGAAACGTTCAAAGTTCAAAGAGTTTTATTTTTGTTAAAACAAATTAAAATAATCCCAAACAGCTAAAATCTGTTTTAAACTCAACTTTGTCTGAATACTTTCTAAAGAATTTAAAACAAAGATATTCAAAGGTACGTAAACAAAACTAAAACGGTTCAAAGCAATGTTTTGTTCAAAGCAAAACTGATTCCAGGTTCTAAATTCTTTATTTTTATTTAATTAGTACAAAAATAACGAATCCTTTGTAGCAAGTTAATAGCATTTACCGGATATAAGAATGCGTAGTTATTCTAATTACATTTTTAAATCCAATCCTGACATAGGCAGATGTTCCTTTGGGTAATTATTTAATATGCCTCGATCTTACTTAACCACGGATAAAAAAAAGAGATTTATACTCTAGCTCTTTTAATTAATTAATTTACGACCGAAATCCAAAAATATACACTTAAATCATTGTTAAGTATAACATCACTTTAAAATGATCACAGTCTGGTGCAGAGTTAAGAAAATTATTAATTGATTTATTCCAAGCAGTTTTCATTCATCAGGGTGGAAAGTCTGGGTATGGTCATGGCGGAGTGAGGTCACCTTTACCAATAAAAAGCCAAGTAGCGATCTGCTGTGTTATATAGTGGAACACTAGAGTAAGTAGGGTCTCGGCCTGACCGTGTCATCCACGTCTTAGACCCTGGGACCTGCTGCTGCCACGTGTACGTGCCCACTTTCTAGACCTATAGTTGAGCTGAGGGTGCAGGACCAAGGCGAGCATTCTGTGCCTTAAAACAATTTAATTACTGGGCAGCAAAACCCGAATCAAACCGAGCATCTGCCTCTATCGACAAAATAGGCCGCTACCAGAAGACTGGTACCAGATACAGTAAGAAACCGGTCCGATATTGTACCGACCCTTAAGTTGGATAAAATGCGAAGCGTCTTAAAGAGCGCGATGTAGGATTACTGTGGATGCCCTCTGTCCCATTGAGAGGACATAGGATCATAAACCACGTAAGTCAGGCAGTTTTCATCTGACATTATGAACTACGATAACAAAAGAGTTTATCAAGCATAAACACATTGACATAGATAACAAAAGATTCAATGGTCTATAAATTATTGAGTAGAAATTAATGTATAAACAAAGGGTCAGGAATTGTCACTATTTTGACCGTCCAGACCCTTGTCATTAAAATTTACATTCAATGAGCCGAGTACTCAAAGATGTAGTGAGAATATTTTAGTGACAAACCTGTCACTAAAATGGTCTTTAATAATTATAGGGATAGTGTAACTAACGTACAATTCATGGTAAAGAGTCCAAAAGTATTCATAGTACAGTCATAACAATTGTATTATTCAATAGTAGGAAAAAGTATTTCAGCTGAGACGGAGTGGTGAACCCATGTAAACTTAGTTACGTTTAAAATTGGTTGTTTACAATGCTAATTGAATAAAGAGTTTTGAAGAAATTGAACGTATTAAATATACCGGCAGCGCACTAGTGTCTGTGGACGGTGACTTCACCTTTATGGTGTGCCTCCTGCTCGTTTGCCCCTCTTCTATATAAAAAACCGTTATTTCACCTAATTTGCTTTATTCCAAGATTTCGTGGAGTAAAGGCTAGCTTTGAATATAATTTTAGTATTATTATATAGTATTGATTGTTTAGTTGCTTAGTTATTGTTTGCATGTACATGTCATATCAAGTCTAATGTGAAGTAAGATATTTATAAAATAAAATGTAATGAATAAATTTGTTTTATTTTAATTAAAAACATTAGGTTAATATTAGGAATGTTTGTTTTAATTTGTTAAGTATTGTTAATAAATAACCATAGTTATTCAGTTAAATTTAAGTCAATAATCCAAAAATCAATCAATAATTTTAAATTTATAAATGGTACTATAAATACCTCTATCGTTGAACAAAATAAAAAAACGAAGTTATTAATTTCCAAAACGCGTAAATCGCAAACTCATGCGGGTCACCTTTTGTTGGCTTCTAAATACAGAGGCATAATTCACGACAAACGAACGGTATTTGGAAGTCTGCCCTAATTTCGGGACACAATAGAAGATAAAAAATGTTTCAACAATCCTTACCAATAACATTGTTTGTGAAGTTGCATAACTTTGTTAATTTTATTTATATAGTTGTTGAAGTTTATTTTATTGATTAGTATAGGCTTTGAGAATGGAGCTGGTATAGATATTTACTAGTATTGTATATATACAGTGTGAGTTATGACGTATTTTAAAAAGATGTATAAAATACCAGTATTTTGCTACTATCTAATGATTATGATTTGAATCTAATCATCAAAACTCTTTTGACTATTAATAATAATAATATCGATATATTCTTCAATATTATTAATAGTTTCTGTCTCTTAATAAGCTTAGGTTAGGTTAGTTTCATTCTTTTAGGGAGTGGTACTCTTTTATCTTGAAGGACCCTAAGTCGTAATGGTTCGGAAATTCCGTGGCGCGCAGCTGGTTCCATAACGTGATGGTGCGAGGTAAGAAATGACTTACGCAACGCGTAGTGGTGGACAGACATCAAGGTGGAATTTCGTATTCTGCCTAGATGTCCGAACAACTTCTCCGAACACTATACTTAATGCTACTATAGTAAATGCGATAGAAGATCTGAGTGATCCAACGTCTCTACTTAAATGGTAATATATATACATCTCCTGTCACCATGTTTGTCCCCGATGGATTCCTAAACTACATAACCGATTTTAAATAAAATTGGCAAACCGTGAGCAGTCTGTTCCAACTTGAGATCTAGGATAGCTTAGATCTTTAAATATAGTCGCAATTTTATTTCATTGCAAACTATTTGTCTATATAATTAATTGACAGTCACAATTATCTATTAACTCCAAAATATTCTAACAGATGTCGATACTTTTCGACTGGATTAAGTAAGTAATCAATCAAATCGTGTCATATAAGCTACAATTCAATAGCATGTCTACCACGTATTTAAATAATTTATATGGCAAAGCAACGTTTGCCGGCTCAGCTAGTATATATATATTGTGTATAGACATTTGTGTTAGTCGTATCGCAAACCTATAATTAATAAAGTTCAACTGTAATACAATATTTTGTTTTGCTTTTATCCTAAATAATACTATTTAATAAACATAATCCGCCCATGATACACACAGCCACACCCCATTAATTTTCGTTTAAAATGGCCGACTTTTATACAAAAACTAAGTATTGAGTTTAGTCGTATAATCATCGGACCCTTATTCCCTCTACATCTAGCTATGATTATATTTCAAAACCGTCGATGTATCACCCGTACCCGTGAAATCCAAGATTATTGCAATATGATCCGTCGAAATCATTTTCGATTCGCGAAATACCTTATAAATCTTCAAGCAGAGATTACCTATATTATTTGTGTTATTTTAACGTTGCTTCTGTAAACCACTTTATACTGCATTAAATAAAATTAAGTAGATAAGATTAAGAATTTAAGTAAGAAAATTAAGTCAAAACATCCAGCTCCTGGTATGCAGTGCAGAAAACCCAACTGCTGGTCCTTACCTCGCTGAGCATACACGTAATAAGCATCACAAACTGCTGTCATCTTCTTTTTAGATTGTATATCGTTTCTTAAACTAAACTAAATACTTTGTAACAAAATCCCAGCACGTATAGAAACATTAACTTCTGAGAAAATTAAAACGCGCGTAAACTCTTTGTGGAACCAATTGCCAGCACAGGTATTCCCGAGCCGCTATGACTTGAGGACCTTCAAAAAAACAGCATTCCTCTTCCTTAAAGGCTGGAATATCACTTGTAAGCCTCATGGCGTTGCAGGTGTCCATGGGCGGCATTTGGCACATCACTCGAAGTGCCAACCTCCTTGGACTCTTGTGCCTGGTCGTTTGCCTCCTCTTACATAAAAGAGACAGTATTCTTGTTAGGCTTAAATATTCGTTAACTGTATACTGTATATCAGTATACAGTTAACGAATATTTAAAGGACAAAATCCCTTTAATATGTCGTCAATCAGCGCAGCATTGGGACAGTTTAATTCTTGAGTAGCCTTACAATGCTTTAGTTTTTTGAATTGGTCATGTTTTTTTCAACATAATTTTATATTTAATGTATATTTAAAGAGCAGCTCTTGACGCCAGTTCTTGACGGTAGATGACTACTTTACGAACCAGTGGTAGTGTAAGAAATTAATGATTCAAAAGTGGCTTTATAAAGACCTACCTGAATAAGGATATTTTGAGTTTGAAACTTCGATGGATTCTTTTCTGTAGTGATTGTAGTTTTCCAGTCTCCTGGTATATTGTAAGGCGCACATAGTAACACAACAATGAGTAAGGCGTATTGTTGCAGATGAGGCGAAGGGATCCGGTAAGACTTGGAGCGAGATAAAATGAAAAACGGTAGATAGATTGCTGGTGATGTTCCATCGAGGGGACCTATGATCATAAGCCAACAGGCACGTTCATAAGAAATCTCAGCAGTATTTATTAAGTACTATCTAAACAAATAAATGTCTTTGTTTAATAAATTAGTATGAAGATATCCATTAGCGTTTATTCGGACAGCGTTAATATCGGTTCTTTACAGTAACAAGACCTATTCACTGACAATTGAAGGAAGTGTTGATTGAATTCCGGATACTGATCAACATTTGGCTCACGTACATTTTAGGTTCAATTCGAAATTTACTTTAACTTAATCGCAATTCGTAAAAACAACTCATTAGGAGCTTTATGTGGAACTTGGTGATTAAAAAAATGCGAGCTTTTTTGCTAGTTCTTTTGATATTTACTAGAATATGCAAACTATAATTTAAATATTGTGTTACCGATTTAATTAAATGTTTAATAACATAAAGTATTTAATTATTGATCTGAACTCTTTTATTACATTTTGTATTTTTTGAGTATAATAAAATCAATACATTATTAAAAAGTCATTTACCTCAAGTATTAATAAATAAGAGTACGCAGCGTGTGCTTAGTTTATTTTCAATTTAAATTTTCCGTTTTTTTATACTAGAAATAACCTAACAAAGATTTTGCTTACATTGTAAAAAACTTTATTACGTCTCTCTAAGCTTATAGACGTCGTAAAACCTTTTATTACATATATCGTGAACAAATCTATTTTTATACACAAAATGAAAAATTTATTAAATTAAACAACATATATATATATTTATATGTAATGTCTGGTGCTTTCCTTGCTCAGCGTGTAAGCATCGCCATACAGCGAGGAAATGCCGCCAGCATTGTGGGTAGTCTGCCACAGGGACCAAACTTTTAAAATTTGTTTTAGTTTTGTGTTTTATTTTATTTTAATTTACTTATGTTAGCTAGGTTAACATAAAGAAAATGACCAATACAAATTAGCAAAGCAGTCCCGATGCTAAGATAATTCCCGACACATTAAAGGGATCTTTTTCCTCTAAATATTCGTTAACTGTATAGTATGCCTTTTCAATCAGAACATTTCTGACGCGCTTTTTAAATTTGTTAAAAAAAACTTATCAATATAGATATTTAGTGAACCATATTCTAAGCTAGAGAAAGATTATGTTTAAGAATGGGGTAGGTAAACCTGCTTTTCAACCATAAGGCTCTTTGTTAAAATCCCGGCTCAGTTTAATACTGCTACGTTAATTACATTTATTTGTAGATTAGCTAAGTGAAGTCTTAAACTTTAAATATCGTTCGTTTTTGTAAAAGCAAAAGAGAAACTCATTTTTTAAGTTTTTCAAAAGAAACTTAGGCTTATGAAGCGAAGTAATGTAAAAATTTTATGCGCAGCCTCCAACTTCACTTGTGAATGCTGATTGGTGCTTTTCATTAAAATTATATAGGTTAACGATGCACGTACAGTATTTTATAAAGAGTATTACATTTAATAAGCAAAATATTGTATCATACTTTTGACATAACAATCATTAGTCGACATTTTGTTTTCTTATACTTTTTCTTGTTTTTATTTCTTAGATTGAATAATAGAGAGCTTGTTATAAACACAATTTATTTGTTAAATGGAGACAATATGCTTGTATTTGCCTGTGCCTCGCTTGATTTATTATATATATATATATATATATATATATATATATATATATATATATATATATATATATATATATATATATATATATATATATATATATATATATGTTTTATTTCTACTAAAATATATGGATATATATACAAATAAATAGCGTTGATGCCCACACTAGAATCCCCTGTGTTGTGGGGCTAACGAACGTAAAATAATATGAACGTAACTAAAATTGAGAAAATATTTTGTTAATTTTTTTAACAATGTTCTGTGCGTGAGTTTGTGTCTATCTAGATGGTAGCAAGGTTTTTAAATTTACAAAATATATGGATATATATACAAATAAATAGCGTTGATGCCCACACTAGAATCCCCTGTGTTGTGGGGCTAACGAACGTAAAATAATATGTACCTAACTAAAATTGAGAAAATATTTTGTTAATTTTTTTTAACAATGTTCTGTGCGTGTGTTTGTGTCTATCTAGATGGTAGCAAGGTTTTTTGTTTCTGTAAAAGTAGTCAAGAAGTGTCAGTTTATATAATAGTTATAAATAAACTTACCTATAACATTACATCGGGAATAATACCTGTAATAAACAAATATTTTTAATACTTAAGGTATAACTTATTAATTTACCATATAACCCTGAGTAAACGAACTATATTATACTATATATAGTTAAAATGTGTCAAAGATGTCACAAAAAATAGCGTGTAATATATAATTTAATCTAATGAAATAATTTATTAGCTTAGAGTAAAACACGTTCAACCAATTGAATGATCCTCCAAAAAACCTTATTTTATTGGGAAACTTTAATAATTAAAGTTCAGTATTGGGAAAAAGTCAATCAACTTTTCGCTTGGTAATGTCGGCGGCCACGTCAGAAGCATTGTATCTGTTTCACAGGAAATCGAAAAATGAACACCCCAAAACGTTCTGACGTATTAAAAAGTTTTATTAAAATAAAACTTACCACAGACAAAATATAAATCTGGAGAAGTATTATTGTTAATTATAAAACAGATTCGACAAATTGATTTAGTGGTTTGGATATTATATGAATAATAATGACGTTCCTTCAAAATTTTCATTTAATTAAAACAAAATTTCAACTATGATCCACTTAAGGCTGGTAAAGACCTTTTTGATTTAATGTATTAAAATAAGTTAAATTACTAACTTTCAAATGCCTTTTGATTAAAGGTGACAATTTTAAGGTTCTATTAAAATATCAAATTCTGTAACTTAAGAAGGTATAAAGTTTTATATACAATTAATGATAGAATATATATAGAATGTTATATCGTTACAGGGTAAATTGATCAAAGATCGTTAACAAAATCGCAAATGAATGTAGCTTAAATTTAATTTTCGGTTTCATATAGCCGTGAACTCATTTAAGTTTTATCAACATAAATAATAGTAATACTTAATCTTAAACGTATGTTTTCATATGTATTTTGTGTTTTCTTTTTATATATTTATGACGTTCCTATCTTGTTATCTTTGTTTTGTTATTTTGTTGTTATCTTCAACGCGTGGTTTGAATTATATAATTATATTGAGATATATATAATTTCATGAAGAACACATATTTTCTCGACAACGCCCAAACATTAAATACACGGACTTTGAAAGATTTTAAAATGTATTTCTGCATCGTTGATTGAATTCAATTCAATTCTTCATAATATATTCTGTGATTGGTATAATTATAATTTATTTGCTCTATAGCTAAATATATATTATTCAACATCAAACTCGTTATTTTATTTATACGTTTGTATAGTCGTGTTATAGATAACAATAAATAGAAAATAGCATTGAAATCAGAAATAACTACCTCTATAAGTCAGGGAAGCAACAGATTGCATCGGGCCGGGGGCGATTCTGTGAAATCGATATGGATAACTCTATTATTGAGATGTCTCGTGTCTCGACACGAGCTTTATATTTCAACCGTGAAATAACGAGTTTCGGAGCTTTACAGATATTTAATTTCATACATATTACACTTAATTTCATGTATTATGCGCCATATATAAAATTAATTGTTTAAATTTTTTATTTATAATTACTACACCTCTGTCTCTTTTCGCAGATAAACACAATTTGTCAGAAAGAGATGAAACTTTTAACCGAAAAGCAAACATTTATAATAACATATGATTTAGTTTTTGGGTCGAACGGACGACCTAACTGTATAAGACGCATCTGATAGGCAAAAGTACCTGATTTAAAGGTTATTCCATATACAATATTATACATATATTAAATAAGAAAGAGGACAATTTTATTTTAAAAACAGGCCAATGCAACACAATAAGTAAAATAAAAAAATGATTAAAGCCAAAATGAACGAGTCTCAGATTTAATAAACTGGTATACCTCGGTTGTAACGAAGCAATTAAAAGAAATACCTTCATCTTGAGTTTTGATTCACAACCTCGGGGCGACAAAAAAGCAAGTTCGTAATCTTGTCATTTCGCCCCGAGGGTACTTCTCAATTATTAAAGCTCATTTCACAACACCCAATGAATACCACGCCGCTCAATAGCTGAGTATTTCAGTTGATTCTGTTAATTCTGATCGGGTTTCTAAGATAAACCAACTAGTTAAAATATTATTCGCGCTTAACTGTGCTAATTTGAAGTTGGAAGGAGTTAATGATTTATATTAAGGCTTTCGTGCTAAGTAAAAATCTAGTTTTATGTAGAAAAAACAAGTAGAAAATCAATTATACCACTAAAATTGAGCTTGTTATATTTAATAGCTTTAGGTCGGTATAATCCAATATATAAAGGGAATATTTGAAATTGTTGAGAAAATCGTTGGTCGCTAAAGATTTCCACGGATCTTATAATTCCAACTTATTTTATATTGAAATTATTCTTTCAGTTTTCATGAAAATTAAAATAGTAATCAGCACAATTGCAAATATTGCAGAAAAGTCGTATGAAATTTCGTTTGTGAAGTAACTGTTTTTACTAACATTCGACTAACTGTTATTAATTATTATTATTAACATACGTATTTAAGTTAAAACTTAACGTTTTAATAAATAAATAAATGTGGTTAATCTCATACAGATGATAGTTAACAATAGGAATGTGTATATATTCGAATTTTGCCAAAACACAATATCGAAGCTCGGTCTGCTTGAATACAGTTTACTTGTGAATAAAATACCCAATAAACATCAGACGCTTTTCCCAGTTGCACAAGACCACAACGAGAAGACAAAAACTAACTGTTAAAGATCTATTAATACACACACCCAAATATTCTCACACACATACAATTTAACTTAGAGGTTCGGCAGCTAACTTTACATAAATAAAAATATAAACTTTAATTAATATATTGGAATCAAGCACTGAATAAATAAAGGTCATCAGCGTTTTTTATTTACTTTACAAAATGGAAACTTTAGTAAGCTTAATTAAATGTTTTAAAGTACTTTTATAAAGGTTGTTAGGGGACAACTTTATTAAGTATAATGCGGCGTGAGTGGTGAATGCACGAGATATTAAATCCGTTTGCGAGCTAACATGAACCTATTTATATGTAATTGTAACTTAATATAAATTTAATAGAGTTAAACTTAATAAAAATATTTTGTCTATAATGTTATGGTTGGTTAAACACAAATAGAAAATTTTCAAAAAAAAAATTGATTTGTCTATAATACTTTTACGGCACAAGACTAATATTTATTTCTCGTATCCTCTCAAAGTGGCGAAGACTTAGGAGTCTTAAGACTAGACTTAAGGTGAGCGTTTCCGGTAGATTAAAGAATTAAGATAGTCACTATTTATGTGTTAGGGTAAAACTGCAGACATTAGATATCCGTTAGTTAAGTCCTCTTAGATTTGATATACAATATTCTCATGATTTTTTTGGTACTTGAAATGTTCGTTAATTATAACAAGGCGGATCATCGCTTATTATTAAACATTTATTTATTTATATATTTATTATTTATTTTACACTTTATTGCACTTAAACACTTGAAGCAATGACCTTAACAGATGTTAGTACATATAAGAGCAACGGGCGGCTTTATCGCTAATAAGTGATCTCTTCCAGACAACCCACACGATAAAAGAATATTGGGTGCGAAGTATACAAAAAATAATAATAATAATACAGAAACAAAACACAACATACATTAAATAAGAAAAACCGAAAAAATATGCTAATTTAAATCTAGAATTATATTTAAATATATGTGAGACTTGTAAAAATCGCATATGGCTTATGGTAGTGGAAACATATAAGAAATTTATAGTCACTACAGTTTTGAATAGGTTATGGAATAATAGGAGTTATTTTAAAAACCTTTTTCGTAGCGTGATAAAGCTACGAAATTCGTAGAGTTTCGTAGCCCCACTACGATGTGCCACGAAAAAACAATGTTGACTCTAGTTGTATTGATTGAATATACGAGGGGTGAACTTCTAAATAAAAATCTTTTCAATCGAACACTTTTTCTTTTAGTTGAACTATTGATTCAATACATTCACTTTTTACTATTGTACGTTTGTATTGAGATATCAAACACTGTACAGTTGAACTTTTCACAGTACGTATACGGTAATTTATATTTATTTAATGTTAAATAAGTTATGCGTAAAATTCAAACACAAAATATATTTACTCAGGAATCTTAAATACACCTTTGAATCGTATTTTTTCTTCACCCGACACCGAGAAGAACCGGCAAGAAAATCTATGGCTCAAAATAAACATAACTGTAAAATAATGTAAAGGCGCTTCACAGATAATAAATAATTTAAAAATGGAACTCCTAGTATACTATTTTATTTATTGTTATCAAGTGTTGTGAAAAATCATATTCAAGTATTGCAATTAATCAACAGGGTCTAATATTATTATCTAGTCTATTCGATTTTCTAGTATACTATTTTGCATTTTGGTTCTTTTATGGCATACAATTACAATAAGTGATTTATAAATAACTATTGAATTGAATATCGAATATGTATCTAAGCTCTAAAAGAGTTTTAAAATATGCGAAGGTAGTTTTCTATAGTGTGACGTTGAGTAGTGTAATTCAATATCGTAACATGCCCCGGTGAATCGACTATCATTGCTCATTTGAATGCAAATTGTAACCATGATCGAATCTATTGCAGCCTTTATGTAAATCAAGACCACCAATTGTCATATAAGATCTATTTATATGACATGTAAGTAAATAGTGCCTTATATTTACAGACTTTATAATTAGAATTTATAATGATGCCAGTCCAAGTATTTCAGGTTTTCATGGAAACTAACTTAAAAAAAAGTGCAAAGTGCGACCAGATAGAATTGGACTGTATTTGTTAAAAGTTAATAAGAAATTGACTATTAAGGTGCAAAAACTTTTAAATAATGCAACGTATAATGCATTAAAATATAATTGTTCGTTGTATAATATAATTTCTAATAAAGTTTCGCGTTTATTAACAAGATTGTAGACCAATCAACCGTCAATATTAAATTATTGGAACCCTTTAAATTTCTAGAGCAGAGTTGCTTTGTCAGCCTCGTTGATGAGGGAGACAATCGATTTTTGAGCTCGTTATCAAGCTTTGTAAGGGCCTACAGAAACTAAACTTATTAATGCAAACTCCTACGTGGCTTTTTATTTAAATTGGCCGAGAAGGGACGTATTAAAATTATAGTTCAACCTCACTAGTAGGTTCCAGTTTGAAAAATGATAAAATAAACTCAGATGAAAATTACAAACATCAACGACAAGCAATCTTTTTTTTTAAATCTAAAAATCCAACCATCACGCAGGCAAAGCTGCGGGAGGCTAGTCTCCTAAAACGTCTGTTTCTTACACATGCAAGCCAAATATACTTTAATATATAGTTACAAATGATTCCATATAAATATATGGTATCACAAATGGGAACAGTTTGTATATACAGATTTATATAAGTTTTAAAACATGTTTGCATATGTAATAATTTTAATTAAAGCTGAAAACCTATTTAACTGGTTTGTACGCACGAATTGCCAACACAGCTAAAATGAAGTTGACTTATATTAAAACGTTCATCCCCTATTTACATAGTATGTATTACAGGGACGTATTCATCGCGAACGCACGGGGGGCCTCTTATTTATCAGCACTTCATTGACTAAAATAGTAAAAACATTAAGTGTCACATCAATTATGGTAAATATTTCCTATTCATTGAGAAATTAGTCTGGAAGAGATCGCTTATTAGCGGTAACGGCGCCCGTTGCTTTTATATGTACTAACATCTGTTTACGTCATTTGCTTCTAGTGTTTAAGTGCAATAAAGTGTAAATAAATAAAAAAAATATTACCATGTATCCATCACATATACAAAGGCAAGCTTTATACTGGAACCCTCATGGACGGTGCAAATAAGGACGACCCAAGCAGACCTGACAGCGATCTACCATTGCTCTAACTTGGAGCAAACTTAAGCGAAAGGCAACAGAGGAATCGAGTAGTGTCATATCTTCCTTCTGCCCCTACGTTGGGCCTTAGGACACTCGCAAGTAAGTATTAAAGAGAACGAAGATTGGTTAAATTTTATACAGGATATAAATATAGATTAATCTTTTTTATGTCCCTTTTTTATTATACTAGTTACTTATGTGCTTTATGAATGTATATATACCAAAAGTACTATTTTCAATTAAATGTAGTGTAGTTAATTAACACTAGAATTTATTGTCCGGGGCCCCAATTGTGAAATACAACCCAAGTATATCTTTCTGACCTAATACTGCAGTGGAGCGTTGACGAAGCAAAACAGGCGGAAACCATCTAGTTACGCGGAAACTAAACTTTACAGACTGTTGCAGAATGTTGAGCAAAAATCCGTTTATTTAAATAAAGAGGTTCAGTGTTTACTGAGTTTTTTATTTTCTTAGTGAATACTAAGTAGCACTTTAGATGTTTTTTTATTTCTCTTGTTTTGCTTTACATATTATGTTGCTTAATGCACTTGGATAGTAAAATGGAATTTAATGATAAACTTCAAAAGACAATTGATACCTTAGTAGAACTGATGCTTACAATACTACGCTTATATAGATACTATTTGCTAAAAGATTTGCTTTCTTCGGTTCTTGAGATTTCCCTAGATGCTAAATTACAAGATGACATATTTAAGCAGTTTTTAAACGTTATGTTGGATATTATACTTATAAAAGCTCATATTCACTGTACATAAAAAACGCGAAGAGGCATCTACTTATTAGTTTCAAAACAAGATTTCTTATGTAATAGGAGGCAAAGGAGCAGGCGGGTCACTTCGAGGAAAGTGCTAAAGACCACGTGATTCAACAAGCCTTCTTATGACTTTTGTTTTAAACTTTTGACAGCGTAATTATTATTTTGACAGTCAATGAATAAAAGTTGTTGTCCTTCCATACATTATTAAATACCATTTAATACTGTACAAAATTTATATCGAAAAGTTAGAAAAGAAATAACTGTTTAATACGAGAAATAAAATTTATTGGTAGAACTACATATTTGAGATGCGACAGATACGGCACGGGCAGACATTGTTGCGATCAATGTCAGAAACAAATATCTAAACCCCCGAGTTTTATTTACAGAAATAGTTTATTTTATAGACGCTATAATTAACATATTGTAGTTCACAATAAGATCGTTAGACGTAATGATCGATCGTACAGAGCCATTAGGAAACACTAAGGCACTATTATTTAGATATACAGAAGATAAAAAAGCTCATTAGTTTCGTAAACAACATTAAAGTCAGCTAATATTCACTGAAGTACACTGCTGTGTCCGTTTATGTTTCTTAATATATCTTCAAAATCTTTTTTAAAAGCTTTTTGTGCCTGACATAAACGCTCGATTTTTTTCAACTTTGCTTACATTCAAACTTTCGACCGCAGGTTTTAAGCTGCTAGTTTCATTGTATGTTGCTTGCTTTCCTATTGACTTGTATAAATCTAATCTTAAAAGAGACTGTTTAGACGAGCTTTCAAAAGAATCGCCTTAAATGGAGATAAGAACAATTGTAAAACCGAGCGCGTTTATAAAAAATGGTAGATAACCAAGTTTTCTGTGCATATCTTCATACATCGGTTTAATTTAAAACTAAATTAAAACTTCTATACACAAGCGATCGCTGATAGGATTCTATGTGGAAGAAATATATAAATAAAACAAAAATATATAAAGGCCTCAATAAAGTACCTACAACCTAGCATTTGCAAGAACGGGGATTTTCTCTTCTGTCAAGAGAGTCAATAAACATAAGTCTCATACTATGTGTCGATAACTTATTAAATTTAAGGAATTACTGCTAAGTTTTGGGATTCGAGACGCTGCGGTTTTAATATTACACTGAAGTATTCGAAGCTAATATGTTATAAATTTTTTGCCCATCCACATATTATAAGATGGTTGAGGGATGTTTCTTGAATACACTGCATATACGAAAACAATGTATAATTTAAGTCGATTTTAGATATTGCCTTAATTATATATAGGATTTTTCTAGTATATTAATTTATAAATTTGAATATAATATAAAAAATCCGATCTTGTTAGAGACATGTGAGTTATTAAAAAAAACTGTATAATAGGTGACTAAGTTTCGATGCGTAACTAAGATATAAATAAAGGTAAAAAACTTTAAATATAAATAGCAGTCTCTTACAATCTACAAGGCACAAACTGAACATGATGTACTTAGATGTTGAATGTAAATTTTTGTGTGTATGTTTACAGTATGTATTAAGTGTGTGAGTAACAATTAATGTTGGGATGTGAGTATATTTCAATTTAGTTTTATAGAAAATTAATGAATCTTAAATCAAACGTGAAATTGAAGTAACAATAAACAACAAAGTGCTGCAAATGACAACATAAGGAATAATGGTGCCATAAAATCGTCCACTGGTCACCATTACCTAGTTTTATGAGCCCTCGTTCGTAATGACACGCTTTCATCTGTGTAATTACAATGACATCAACTGTCAGTCATAGAATTATTCGAACATAAACTAAAGACGTTTTTCCATTTCACAATTCCTTCATTTAGTACTTTAAGTATCGGTATTTCGTATTTTAAATTAATAATAAATTGAATAATTAAATAAATTAAATTAGCAATAGCGGGAGCTTTTACTTATAAAATAGATATTTAATGACATTCACTAATACCATTAACTAGTCGATCTTAAGCCATTGTTTGAGATTTTAGATAATCAACAATAATGTCATTACTTAAATCTCTAGTGTAGTGTAAATATTTGAAACTTCATTACTTTACTTGACATGACAGTTGATGTCAACACGGCGAAGTGTCACTGTCAAGGCAGCCATCTTGTACGGCAAACGCGACGCCCGACGTATCACGCTTGCGACGAATCACTTTGTATTTTTGCTACAACTTATTTTATGTATTGTAACGATAAATAATCTATTTGTGTTGTGAATTTCGTGCAAACGATGCAAGTACATGAATTATAACCTAGATATATTTATTTCTACTTATATAATCAATCATTTTACAGAAAATAAGTGGCGGAGAGTTCCTTTACTGGTCTTTTCATTCGCTTTACGCCCTTGATTTGGGAACTGGCGAATGTCATTGAAGAGACAAATTGTTTTGACGATCCATAAGTGTAAAACTGTTACCTATGTGAACACAGATATTGTATGAAACGATTATTATGAGTATATAAATTCAGTTATTTCTAAGACCACATTTTGTCGATTGACACGCGTATAAAGTTAATAACGTTTCTTATATATTTTATATAAATATAATTTCATTATACGGGAGACAATTTAATTTTAACATTATCAGATCTTTGACGCTGGCTTGTTTTAATGTACATTTCTCTTGAGACATCTTCAGTCTGGAGATTATGTTTTGCTAATGAATTAAGACGAATTTGTATTTTAAATATAATACACAATTAATTAAAGTAATTATTATACTACGTAACTAAACACAATACGACTTCTTAATATTGATTTAAAGAAACATTGACAAAGCAATCGGCCCAACGCGTTGTCGAGCTTAATTCGTTTTAAACTTTAAGCGCATTATGTCATTTAGAGGTTTACAAAAATACCAAATACATAAAAGGTAATTGGCTCAGTCGCCGCCATTGAATAGGAAAATCACTCAACATTTGCGGAGTTGTTTTTTTTTTATAGAAGAGGGGGCAAACGATTAGGAGGCCCACCATATAGGTGAAGTCGCCGCTTATAGACACTCACGCGGCTTGTCGCTCGTGAGTGCGTTGCCGGCCTTTAAAGGAAAATTAGGAATTTGAGGGGTAGGGGAAGAGGACGGGGGAGGGGGACAAAATGAACAAAGTCCAATTACATCACTTTACGCCGGTTTTCTGTGAGAGAGAGAGTGGTATTTCTCCGGCCGTGCCTGCCCATTTGGCTGAAACTCAAAGTAACAGCATGGCACTCCCACTCAGCAAAATTGTAAATGATTTTCACATTATTCAACTGGAAATGCAAACAGGCAGTAAACTCCTTACTCATATGTTTACGCCCTATCTTGCCATGTCCTTGCAAACGTAACTTAACAAGCTGCAGATCAATCGATCACAAAATATTGCGATTTTCATAAAAACTCGCAACGTTTGGAAGTTGGCAAAACGCAATACAAACATCATATCTGTAAAACTTTCAATACGCAATTCATTAAAATAATAAATAAGTTAAAGTATGTTTTATTACTATTAATAACCAATGGAGCCGAGTACATTATTATAGAGTTTTACGATTAGTACTTACTTGAGTCCTAAGGGCCTACGTCAGGTCAGACAGGAATGTCTTCTTTCGTCTGATGCCTTTCGCTTTTCACTATATGATTATCAGTCCATTGGATGTTACAATTTAAGGACCGAATATTATTATATAATTAAACATCTTACTTTTTAACTTATAACTTCTTTTATTTTCATTTGAGGCCAAAAAGTTAAATAAAAATATTTAGCAAATGTAACATTTAGATGGACTATATAGACAACCGATTATGTTATGCAATATGGCTTCTATTAGGATCATCATCAGCCACTCAACATTAAAACATTAACATCCAATTTTCTATCAACCCCTGGGCTGGCCTTTCTGACTAATAATCAAGATACTATAATCACAAGATATACCTTTGTCTATTATTATTAGAAATTCTAATTACGACTACAAACACCCAATAAGGCCGGGCTATGTGACATATAATCCGAAATAACGTTACACGTAACCTTTATAGTAAAATTTTGCTGCAGAATTTGCATATTAATTAGAATTGGCCCCTGAGGGCCTCATCGACAAATCCCCTGTTCGCCTGTTAAGCTCAATACAACATTAAATAGCTTTTTATTAAACCGTAAGTCGAGTTACAGTTACAAACTAAAAGAAAATTATTATTCATAAAATGAGTAATATAAACTAATATATTTATATATTAAAAATGTATTCATTGTAATAAAACAAAAACATATTAACATTTAACACAAAGGTATATTTAATATTAACCGGAAATTGCATTCCGGATCCGAGCGGTCCGCAAGGCTTTATTCTCCTTGGACATCCATAAGTCGAGCGGGCCTGATGGCATCCCTCCGATAGTTCTGCGCACTTGGGCTCCTGAGTTGGCTCCGGTCCTAACGCGTCTCTTCCGGTTCTCATACTCACTCGGCATCGTCCCGTACGGATGGAAGATCGCTTCAGTACACCCGATCCCTAAAAAAGGCGATCGCTCCGATCCGTCAAACTATCGCCCAATAGCCATAACTTCCTTGTTCTCCAAAATAATGGAATCCAGCAGCAATTGCCAGCTCTTGAAGTATCTAGAGGGCCACCACTTGATTAGCGATAGCCAGTATGGCTTCCGGCGTGGTCGGTCAGCGGGTGACCTTCTAGTATACCTAACTCATAGATGGGCGGAGGCAATAGAGTCCAAGGGGGAGGCACTGGCAGTTAGTCTTGACATAGCGAAAGCCTTTGACCGGGTGTGGCATAGAGCACTTCTTTCAAAGCTTCCGGCGTATGGGTTGCCCGAGAAATTGTGCAATTGGATCTCCAGCTTCCTGGCTGATAGGAACATTAAGGTCGTTATCGACGGAGCTTGTTCCGACCTCAAACCTGTGAATGCCGGGGTCCCACAAGGCTGTGTCTTATCTCCGACCCTCTTTCTTCTGCATATCAATGATCTGCTGCAGCATAGCAGTATTCATTGCTATGCAGACGATAGTACTGGAGATGCATTATACACAGGCCGCGCAAATATTTCTCGGGTTGATGTCGATCAGTTCCGGAACAAACTTGTGTCTGAAGTCGAGACCCAACTAAGTGTAGCCTCGGACTGGGGACGACTTAACCTAGTCCAATTCAACCCCAAAAAGACACAAGTTTGCGCGTTTTCCACTAAAAAAACACCCTTTGTCGCTACTCCTCTCTTTGAAGACACCCTCCTTAAAGCCTCAGCCAGCATCGGAATACTGGATGTCGACATATCGGACAATGTTCAGTTTCGCGGTCATCTGGAAGAAAAGGCTAAACTTGCCTCTAAAAAGCTTGGTGTGCTCAGTAGGGCGAGACGATACTTCACTCCGGGCCACCGCTTGCAACTTTATAAAGCGCAAATTCGGCCCCACATGGAATATTGTTCTCACCTCTGGGCGGGAGCCCCCCAGTACCAGCTCCTTCCTCTTGATCGCATTCAACGTAGAGCGGTTCGATTAGTCGCTGACCAGTCACTCTCCGACCGGCTTGATCCTTTGGCGCTGCGTAGAGATGTTGGATCTCTCAGCATCTTCTATCGCATTTACCATGGGGTGTGTTCGGAGGAGTTGTTCGGATTAATACCTGCAGCTAAATTTCATCTTCGGACATCAAGGCAGAATGCGAAATTCCACCCATATCACCTTGATGTCTGTCGTTCCACCACTGCGCGTTTCGTAAGACACTTCTTACCACGCACCACCACGTTATGGAACAAGCTGCCCGCCACGGTATTTCCAAACCACTACGACTAAGGGTCCTTCAAGAAAAAAGCGTAGAAATCCCTAAAAGGCCGGCAACGCACTCATGAGCTCCCAGCCACTTGAGTGTCCATGGGCGGCGACTTCACCTTTATGGTGGGCCTCCTGCTCGTTTGCCCCCTCTTCTATATAAAAAAAACCTAACTAATATAACTTAAAATAAAACAAAACACAAAATTAAAATAAATTTAAAAAGTTAAGTCCTTGTGGCAGAGTAACGATAAAATAAAAAAGATATAAAAAATAAATATATACTAAAATAAATATATAAATAAATATATATACTGAATAATTCCCAGTAATAGTACACTGAATTCCATGTTAAAAAGCTAGTTTTAAAAGCTCTTGAAGCTACGGACACTTAAAACGGCTATGACACTTAAAAGCCTAAATCATACTTAATTATATTTAATGTGCCTTATTTAAAGTTTTAAAATGCAGATAATACTCAAAATATTAGAAATAGTATTGTATCTTGTTCACTAGATATACAGAGAATTGTAATTTGAATTGACCTTTACTAGTTCAAACTTTATAATGAAGTAAGTTATATTGAATTTTTGTAACGAGAAAAGTGGCCGAGGGATTTAATAGACTTGACATTTTTTACATTAAGTTATTTGCATCTGAAATGAGATAGTGTCATCGTCGGTTTCGTGCTCCGGCCGTTTATACTTAAGTGCTACTTGACCAAATATTAAACTAGATTTATTATCCAGCTTTAAATAAAACTGTTGTACTAATAGACTGATAGGTAACCTGTCTTCTCGGACCGGTCTTTTTGGTAGTCTCGCGCTAAAGGGAGGATTGCTCACTTTGGTGCCACATTTCAAATGGCCTTTTGAGTTAATGTAATTAATCGTATGGAAAATCTTAAAGTTGACAATGTTCTAAATGATATCACTAGTACTTGTTACATAAGTAACAAATGAATGAATAAATGCGGGTTGCCTGGAATAGATCGCTCGCGATAATGCCGGGATAATGCGGGTTTTCACATTATCTGCTTCTATTGTTTTAGTGCAACAAAGTGTGAATAAATAAATAAAAGCTTCGTCAAATATCTGTCTCATAAATATAATGCTTTTATGATAATCAAATTTGTTAAGATGTGAAGTCAAATTCCTGGGTAATAAATACTCTTTGAAAATAACGCTTATTCCCTGTAAGACCCAAATGTTTTATGCCATTTCTCCGTTGATCGGCATAATTAACGAGCTTTGCTTGTCATGTCGCTAAATTGTGACATGTGGCCTTAATACAACTTACGTGGCAATAGCTGGGACGAGGAATTTGGGTGGAATCTCAAATCTTGGGTTAATAAAGTATTATTTACGTGTCAGTTTCTTACTAAGAAATCTTTTAATATTACTGTAGCTTTTGTAATTATTATTTTTTTCTTTGTATAATTCATTGTTTACTAATTTGTGTATTTTTAAGGTTAGAAGTAGATTGTTGAATGGAGGCACTATCCTGATATTGTTAAAACTAAAAAGCAATAAATATATTTATTTTGTATATTGGACTTATTTTGAAGCTGGAAATAGTGTTCATAAAATAACGAATCTGAAATTTTACGCTTTCATTGTTGAAAAAACGATAAAAATAAAAAAAAAACGGTGCAATCAAAGTCCTAAGGTAATTGTTATTGGATTTCCAAAGCACGATCGAAATTAACATTCAATTTTTATGACTATTCAGATATTTGGTTTAAACTGATAGAATTTAAATGACTTACATTCGAAATAATTAGATTTTATTAATCTTCCACGTGACAAAATGATCAGCTAACTTATTAAGAACTAGTAATAAAAGATGATAATATAATAGTATTGTTTATGCAGAATTTTAATTTTTTTTTTTAAAGTTAAAAAATATATGTTGTGGCAGGCAACCTTTATAACTTATATGTATGTATGTATAAGAACTCACGATAATTTTCAAATATTAAGTATATACATACAGTTATACATCTAATATATAAGATTCTCGTGTCACAGTTTTCGTTTCCTATTCCTCCGAAACGGGTTGACCGATTCTCCTGAAATTTTCTGAGCATATTGAGTAGGTCTGAGAATCGGCCAACATCTATTCTTAGAGACCTTTTTTTGGCAAAACGACGTTTGTCGTGATCAGCTAATTTAATATAATAATACATTGTGAACCAAATAAAGCAGCCTAAGTCGTCATTATTGATAATTCCAAATGTAAAATTCCCTTTTTCCGAACAAATGTTTTTCCTGTGAAAGACTTTTATAAAATGGAAACTTTGGTACCATTATTTTCATATTGCTATTAGCGAGTGGCTTTGTGAGCTTTTCAATATTTGTTATTTCGTGCATCAGCTTGATGAAGATTTTAAAACCGATACGGCCTTGTGAAACGGGAACCTAAATTAGTTTAATAGGTTAAAAATGTGTCGTTACCATGGTAACAGGTATGGCACAAAATTTTTTCCGTATTTTTTTATTTATACACTTCAATAAATTCAATTTGACGAAATTGATAAAAACCATTATATAAAAAAAAATTAAATTACATATTACTGGGTAATAAATGAATTGTACTTTTATTCAATGAGAACATGACCCCGGTAGTCTCCATGTGGGTTACCAGAGGAATGTGTGAGTGAGTATGGCTCAACCGGTCTTCCAAATGACAGAGGTTGCCCAGTATGAGTTGCGCCCCACATATCTCCGTGACTCTTTGGTTGCGTGAATGCGTAAAGCCTCCGCGGTTATCCAAAAAAGGGTAAAAAATGAATTATGTATAAGGAAATATAGTTGTATAGTGTCATAAAAAGATCGTATTAAAAGGTTCTCCCTAAAAGCTCTCAAGATCTCACATAAATATACTTCCATCCAATCATTATTGAAATCCGTTTGTGAACCGCAATCTATAAAATTAAGCTTCAACCATCAATAGGTGTGTTTGATATCGTTTTACTTAAAGAGATCCTATATATCGCTTGAGCCGTTCACCCAAAAAAAGGAATAAGTGTGTCCATTTACGCTCGTCACGTACGAGAACCCTTGGGACCAGCTATTACAGGTTACAAGCAGTAAATTCCAACCAACGATCTTATATCACGTGATTACTGGACAATTATTTGACAGCGGGAGTGTTAGCTTTAAGTGATATTGCAAATTTTAAATTAAGAATGTATAAATATATTTATAAGATGCATAAAGTAATACGATATTATAAAATGTGTCATTAAAACCTCTGTTGAAATATAAATTCATTATAACCTCTTTTTGATTTTTTTGAATAACGTTCAAATGTTCTGTTCATGTCTGTGGTGAGCGGCACTTCGAAATATTTTGCAACTAACAATGCGTGTTTATAGAGTGTATCTATGTTTTTTCTTTTTTATTATTGACATTTTTATTAGAGGGCATTACGAATTGTTAGTAGCTGAGTGGCTCATAATGAGCGAGATTTTAAATGAGTAGTACGAGTGAGAGTTTAAATCCCAATCCCGTGCTAAATTTCTTTCTTTCGTGTGAGCGGTGTTAACGTAAGAAAACCAAGAATTTCTATTAAAATTAATTTTCACAAAAACAAGGCTCACGTAGACTGCTTCTACGCAGTCTACGTGAGCCTTCCCTAGAATCCCTGGTGAGCAGGGTGCGCTGTAACTCCAGCACTGGATGGATGTAGTAAATTGTGACCTAACGTTTAATGTTACTAACATAGTTTTTAAGTAATAACTTACTAACACTTGATGAGTCTTGGTTACTTAATAAATATTATTATAAAGTATACATTTTTTTCTAAAATATTATATATATATTATATCCAAAAATTAAATGTTCAACAATATACTTCTACTCGTCAAATGAGGTAGTTGGGTTTGTACAGTTTCGTACGTGTTTACGTCCCTCACTCGATAAACTTTGGATATTGTGGACTGAAATTAATTATTTGTTCTAAACTACTTTTGTGACGTGTTATATTGTGTCAAATGAACCGGTTGTCTGACAGTTGCGTTGTTTGGATCAAATAGTTTTGATCTGGGATTTTAATGGTTACTATTAATATTAAACGACTACATTTGTTTAAATTGTTGATAGATTGATTTTTGGAGTAGTTAAACGAAGGCTTTTAGAAAAAGCATTTTATAAATTGTCTGATTATTTTGATGATGAAAAAGTTTGGAAATGAATAAGCTCCAGCTTAGCCTTGCTGCAAAAAGTGTACTGGGATCATTTCCAAAAAAAAAATCAACCACACCGAGTTTCTTGCCTGCTTCTTCTCCGTTCGTTCGCGTAGGAACAGGCGTAGAATCACTTAGATTTAAGACGATACAAAATGGTCCTAAGGTACATAGGACCAAATGAATAAATATATTTGACTTTGACTTTAATAGTTTATTGACATTATCAGAATACAATTTACAGTCATAATATATATTATTGGGATCATATATAACGTTCTGGTATATGTGTTCCACTAAAATTACGGAAAAAAGATACTTTAAGAACATAAATTGACTTTTGAGTCATGGCAAAATATACTTTTTCTCGGAGTTCCCTAATCATGGGCGTGGTACGGGAAACACTTGTTAGAAACTCTCAGCCACTCCTTTTTTATCTAATAATAAATATTCCACGATCTATAAAAGATATAAAATTTGAACATTGTATTTTCTCTAACCTGTTAAAAAAGAATCTTAATTGAGCGGCTAATATATGTCACGTCAGTTAATAGATATAGTTAGTTAGTTAATAATATAAAAAAAACTTTGCATCTAGGAAATTATTGAAAACTTAATTTAAAGAAATCTAAAATGATCCCAGCTTAGAGACGCTGAACTTGTTTTTTATTATTGTCACTAATCAAAATAGAACTATTATTTGGTGTTATATAAATAAGGAAGCGTCAGGGTCTGTTACACCCGAAAGGCTGGGCAACTAATACCATTACGTAATTAATTAATGTGTACCTCATAACAAAGTAAGAAACATTGTTTGTGTATTTCACTTCATTTGAAGCATTAATCTCTTGATACACATTTGGGAAAATGTATGTATTTAGTTAGACTAAGGTTTAGTTAAAACGTTCCAAATTGCAAGCTTTTTCCTTCTATATATATGTACTACAGAAGTGGGTTGTTTGAGCAATCTATAATATGGAACCACGAGCTAAGGGCCTTGTATCCCTTAGCCCGTGGTTAATATAATGACAGTTCATACTCAATAAAGAAATATTTAGGGTATAAAAATGTAATAAACATAAACTGGCTGGGCTCCATTAAAATTAGTAATTTCTTCTTTCACTAAACTCCCAAGTGATGTCTCAAATTTTGTCTTTTAATAAGTTAAAAAAATATTATTGAGCACAAATTTAATAAAAATATATTTTAATGTATTATTTAAACGTTAAAAAATCTTTGGAAGCGGCCTTAAAACATTAAAGGCATTTGTAAAATAGTGACCACGCTTTAAAAAAGATTTGTTGTTTGTCTCTTCTCAGACGGATATATTCGGAACTCTATATAATATATATAATATGTATATAATATATAAATGAATACTACCGAGTGATAAGAATGAGTAAACTTGTTGGTAAATTGAAAACAATATGAAAAATGAGAAATTCCTTAATATTAAAATGTATCGTATCGCGTAAATTAGAAAATCCTATTTCGACGCCCGCGAAAATTGATACCGCTGTTCCGTAACAGAAACAGCCCCAGGCTACATTCTGCTTTAACGAATTTACACAACCAATAACATAGAGAAGGGATGAAAAGCTTTTCCATAAACACGAATATAAACTTTATTGTATAACCAATATTCTGGAATTTACATATAATTACAACATAAGATCGCATAACTCACGTCGCGCTTAAAGTGCTAAAATTTGTAAGAGATTTAACGTATGAGTTTTAGCTTTCGTAATAATTTTAAAATGCTTATTACATTATTAGCGCGTTCGAAAGCTGGCTTGAAAGACCCATGTTTGGCGGTCGAGAGATAGCATTCTCGCAAAGCAAGAGCTCAGAGCCATTCAGGATCGATGGCATATCATTGATTTCACCTGCTTAACATAGATGTCCCTACAATACTGTAAACGGTCTTTATCACTTTAAAATACATAGAATAAATTAATTAAAGTGATTTCACCTACATTTTAGTAATAATGTAATTAACGTCTTGGTGAATTCCTATTGAAAATTATTATTTATTTTTTTATTAATCTATCTTAAAACCATATAAGATGAAAGTACAATTATTAATGGAAGCCTAACAGACCAGCTATTGTGCAGACTTCTATAATCTGTCTGGAGCTTACTTGATTGATAACATGTCGGCAAAGGTGGAATATTTATTATTTTTACTATGTATATTATAATACCTCTATGTATATACATAGGATTCGTTTAAAAATATAAAAGGTTTTTTTATAATAAATAGTCATAAAAATTATTAATTATAGTTATTAATGTCGATTGATGTTAAAGATTCACTCAATAACTTAAGAGATGTCTCCCAATAGTATTGCGTTTAGCTTCAATAAGTTAATACCGGTGTTAATAAAACAGGTTTGTTTATTACTCAAATAAATAAGTAATGGAGATCTTTACGAACATTTGCTATAGACAACAGACCTCTGCGTCAGACACAGGCTACGCTTAGATCTGAGAACAATTACACGCTGAAGCCGAGAATCGAACGTCGTCATTATACATAGACATATAAAAGCCTGTTATTTATTTAATGATTTGTCCCAAACATAGTTAATAATGGGAGTTTAGTCACAATCGGCTTACGTAACCGCTTTTCTAATGACTATAAGATAATAGAACTCAACCCATTTGCAAATGAAGCATTATAGGTAAAATGTGGATGCACATTTTGATACGATGCATTTTCGACTCTATAACCTCTTTGATAAGGTTCACACTCATTAAAACTGTATAAAGTATGAAGCTTCACTGATAGAGGTGGAACTTAGGTTGATAATACAATAAATCAGGCTTGGTTGCCAAGTTTATCGTAATTAATTTTTAACATAAGTTTTCTACCTTAAAATTAACACGATTTAATCAGAAAATTAAATTTTATTAATTGCCAGCTGTAAATGACAATAAACTCTCGTTCATATTACCCCAGATACTTGGAAATGAATTTTGTGTAAGCATTTATTAAACCAATTTTTCATGGAACTTACTGCATTATATGTTATGAACATACATGGAACATACAGGACTAGGATTATGGGTGGTTAGCCAGTCACAGCAGGGTTGGACCGCAAATCCTTTTAAGAGCTATCAGCAGGAATCCACACGGGGGGACGTGACGAAGAATATGTTTAATGGATTAAGTGTACGGCAAAAATCACAACAGAAAACATTTTGAGATAATTACAGTAATTTCAATTAAGACTGTGTAAAATGTACTAACAAATCACATTGGAAATTTGAAATTAATTCTGTGTTAATAACGTGTCCGATCAGTTTTAAATTAACTTTGGTTGGAATATATTTTATCAGAAACAGTTTCAACTATTTATTTAACCAACATCCTGAGCTAAAGTACTCATTACCTTTGATTGATAGAAAATCACGGAATTGTTACTTGTTTACTTTTGAATAAAATATGCCTCTTTTTTATTGGTAATAAACAAGAAAAAATATCTAAAGGCTAATTGATTATTTATTTTTATATTTTGCTTGAGCTTTATAGTATTATTATAGTAATTTCTTCAACTTAAACTCCCGTATTACTTACGAAAACATTTTTTAAAACAATCAGTAAAGCGCTAATAAATTGGATTCCCGCTACGATATGAAAACATGTTTATATAAAAAATATTATCACACATTTTCGCCGGGGAATTAAAACTTAAATAACACATGTATTCTGGGCAAGGCAAATAATTTAATTATAACCGATGAAACATTACAATATGCATAATCAACGGTCATATTTTGGTTTTATTTATTTATATATATTCCACCGAATTATATCAGCGATCACTTGTGTACGTCAAAAAATTTCTTACATCTAGCTACACGTGTATCAAAATAAACCGGTCAGAGATACCCACAAAATCAGCTGGTTACCAGTACAGCTGGTTAGATTTTACTATTCAATTATATAGAAATATAAAATAAATAAAAGTTTTCCACATACTACCTCCAAACTTTGATGGAAATCAAGTAACGCACATGGTACATGTTATGGTGAATTTGACAAGATATTTTCGTAACGAGACTTACATTCGAGAGAAAGCGTAGTTTAGACATGTGTTTAAGGCTGTCTTCAAGTAAGGGACTTGTCATAATAATAAGGTCAGTAATTTCGGGTGACGAGTGCGCAGGCAGCCGTCTGGCCTCCACAGACGTGATTAAACAGTTGGTCTCTCTTAGGATCCTTCAAGAAAAAAGCGTACCAATCCCTAAAAGCCCGGCAACGCACTCACGAGCTTCCAGCCACGTGAGTGTCTATAGGGGGCGACTTCACCTCTATGGTGGATCTGGTTTGTACCCTCTTCTATAAAAAAGAAAAACCTCCTATATACCTCTGCAGGCTTGAAAAGAAAAAGAAAAGTACTTGGTAAGGGTCGTAATAAGATTGAAACTTATTTCCCATTGTGAAACAAACCTTACATTTTCCACCTTCATACCCCATTTATTACATAAATGTGATACTTTTACAGGTCGTAAAACAAACCACTCTCATAATTGCCGATTAAAATTGTTTGCTCAGCTGCCTGTTTCATTAACACCATCAATCAAACGAAATATATTTAAATTAAGCGATCGACGCTTAGTCAAGGCTTTTACTTACAAAGTTGTAGCTTGTCATAGAATTGTTTGAAATAACTTATTGTACGTACTTATTCAACACTATCGATAATGAAAAACATCGCGAGTTAAAATTCTCATTATGCTTATATTACACTGACTTTATATAAGGTTCATAATTTAACTCAATTAATCAGATTATAAATGACCTTACCTGATGTTATCGCTCGTTAATTAATAAGTGTTTAGTTCAGTTTTGATGATGATAATGATTAGTAGCTATATAACATCTCGTAGTAGATCGTGCCTCCTGGCATATCCTTTAACATCTATAATGTCTGTCCTGCGCAACTCTTTGCCCAGTTTAATATCGTCTTCCTATCTTGCTGCCGATGACTGCTTCTTTTACCAGTGAGATTTATTGGCTCCATTATCCTGGGAATCATAAACCATGCCCCTCCAGCCCATAGCCACTTTCACTTTTTTATCCCAAACAAGCTTCTCTTCATTGCCATTTGAGATCGTACCAGTTATTAAAAGTAATGACCGACAGAACAATTGCATCCCAACTTAAAGAACTACATTCCGAGACCAAAGTATACGTTAATAAGTATAATAATAATGCCCCGAAGCGTATAAAGGTCCTCCATCGATCTCAAATCTCCATCTTTTACTTTGATTTTTGTTGATACATTCATTGATTGGAAACATTTTTACTATAGAACATTTTCACATCCAAAACGAGATAGCAGAGAAGGTACTTTGTCTGTATAACTGTTATACATTCAGAGGCTTGGATAAACTTTGAACACTCACATTAAGTAACCAAACGCAACCAAAACCTTATTTTTTCGTCCTTCAAGAACTTCTGAAAGGCCCCATTGTGGTTGCGTACATTTTCACAAAAAGTAAGATCAATAGACTCGTATATTGAATATCTTGACAAGAGATTGCGATGCTTTTGACATGGGTCTGCAGTGAATAGACCTACTTTCGCTAAGTTGAAGGGTTGATTGACTTTTTCATACAAAAGTTTAATTAGAAGACTTTTGTAACTGTCGGAGAGCTTTCACCGCAAAAGGCTGTTTTGTATTTCTTGCTATTAGCTGCGATTTATGTTCTGACGCAATGTGTTTATAATAATCTATTTTATCCATGTTTGGAATCTATTTTTGGAAATTACGTAATTATTGTTATGTTTTCTTGTTGTTATAAGTTTAAAGGAAATCTGCACCAAACGATATTTATTTGACATACTGACATCTGTGTTAATGATATCTGCATATAGTACCTAATACATGTATCGGTGTAGCTAAGTTATCTTTTGATGCAAATTGCTTTAAGTGTTAAAAATGTTTACAATTAATATCGTATTAAACTTTTTACACCGCTTCAATTTTACCAATTGTCTGGTACTCTGTTATAGGTTGCTTAATTCGTATTTACAAGTTGTTTTTACTATATAATAAAAAATTCTCAGAATAAACACTGACTCTGTACATTCATATGATAATAATTTATTTCCGTTTGGGTTGTTCTGACCCACAGTTTTCACAACATGTACTGCATAGTCCTCTCCCTTTGATGTAAGGGAATGGCTGGGAATGGCTGGAAAGGTGTATACATAATTACGTTTACAAACATTTTTGGTCTTGACGTGAATTTTCTACTCTCATAAAGTAATATCTCGTGATATTTTAAAGACACAAGGTTCAAACGCTAAAAACAGTTAACATAACATTGCTGATTGAACAATATGTATGTCAGCTATGGAGCATCAATTCTTAAAACAAAACGATCTATAACACTGATTGATCTGCTTAATATTAATGAATTAGGCGTTCAAATCTAAAAAAAAGCTTTATTAAATATTTTTGTAATTCATTATACAACTTACTGATGTCGTCAGTACCTACCTCTTTCACACAAACAACTCATATTAAATTTATTACCCAAACTCTGGTTCAAATATTTACGTCTTTTGAATATTTATCAGTTATATTGTGACGACTTGAGAAAATTTGATAAACATCGAAATTTATTCATTTTGTTTTAACAAGTTCGGAAGAGTTTGGAGACTTTTTTATTGCAAAATTATTGATCAAATTTACATTCGATAATGATTCGTTTTCGCTGTTTTTATTTGTTATTTAAGCTAAAGAAGAGACGGTCTAAATCTTCATTCATTGTTAAATTAAAAAAAAATTAATATTCACTTAGGTAACTATGGTATACTTATAATCCTCAAAGAAACAAACTAATAAATAAAACATCCGTAAATCAGAAACACTGCTCTACAGCAGTGTTTCCAAACTTTCACAATCAATACCTTTTCCATTTTTAATATGTCCACTGAACATTTAATTTATTTTTTAATAGTTAATATTCTACCATTATAAAGTCTTTGTTATGTTTTCCCAGTTTTGAACTATGTCCCTTTTTGATTTTAAATTTTTTTTATTTTATAGAAGATTGGGCAAACGAGCAGGACGCCCACTATAAAGGCGAAGTCGCCGCTCATGGACACTCATGTGGCTGGGTGCTCATAAGCCGTGCGATGCCGGCCTTTTAGGGATTTGTACGCTTTTTTCTTGAAGGACCCTAAGTTGTAGTGGTTCGGAAATACTGTGGCTGGCAGCTTGTTCCATAACGTGGTGGTGCGTGGTAAGAAATTGGCCCCCCAATGGCAAACACTGCTTCCCACGTTGAGAAACACTGGTGTAGAGGCTTAAAAAGTCTAGCTTAGGCTTTTTTTTACTATTTACTACTCCCTTATACTGATTCACAGCTCATAACGTTGTAATATATGCTATCATTATCACCCAAGCTCAGTCTCAAAAGTTATTATTATACAATATAAAATGGTTTATGAACAGCAAAACGTTATCACGATAAATTGCTACAATGTTAACTTTAAGAAGCGTTTAAAACAGAGTTGAAAGCGAATGACTTGCTTTAAACTTTTATTCGAGTGAAAAGCTTTATTTACAATACATAATTTTAATATTAGAAATAAACTTAAATTACTGAATATATAAACGATTTCTGTTTTATATTATATGCACATAGCTATTGATTACAAATACAATTCCCACTTGCATATGTTATTAGAGTTTTTTTAAAGTTAATCGGTTTGTACCTGTCGTATTGGTTTTACCGTAGGGATGGATGTACATGGAACGAAATAATTAATTTTGATTCGTCTTGTCGCAAAAGTCGTCTCCCAGTTGGCTCTTCCACGATTGGCTTATAGTAAAAAATTGTGTCATTTGATTTAAAACTTATTATGTGTTAGAAATAATGTTTAACAGGTATTGAAGTCTCCTATTGACTATAATTTAATCAAGAATCGCGTTGGAGTGAAAATTTTAAATTAAAAACCCGAATGTATGAAGAATGTAAATTTTCAGATATAGCGAACCCTTTTCATTTTGTTACAGGTTTAATTACAACATCGAAACCATATTCTCGGAATTTAATATACGCTGTATATATCTGCAAATAAAATGTATGAAATAAAATAAAAACTTTTTTCGCTATATTAAATTTTCGCCGTCAAACTGCTGAGGTTTTTTTGCATATTTTTCACTGTATTGTTAAAGCATTATGTATTGAAGATATAAAAGAAAGAAATAGGCGATTTTAGCCATAATATTAAAATGTATAAATATATAACGGAACGTGGTCGTCATCAGTCAATTATGTAGTCATCATGGCTGCCGAGCTCGTGGGTAGGCGGACGAGGAGAATTAAACCTCGCGTGGAAGATAATTAACAATGTACGATTATGATTTCACAAATATGAACAGAATTATGATCAGCACTTAATAATGAATTGGGACACAGTGACACTCCACCGATGACGTCTTGCGGGGCTCGATGCGAACGGATCTAAATCCTCCGATGATCGTGGAGATCGTTCTTCTCCGTTCCAACGCTGCACGCCAAGAGAGGCCAGAGTGAAGAAACGTCAACCTGCCATAGTTATTCTTGACGTTTCTTGTCACTTCCAGAACGTTGAAGCGCCTTCATATATATTATCAGCGGAAGTGGAACGAGGATTCCAAAATACGAGTCCGAGAAGATACCTCAGCTGGTTAGCTGAGATATCCAGTATTATACTAATGTCCTTATTATAGGATTTAGGGTGACTTATTCCCAAGCTTTCTTACCGTTTAAATAGTCATTTACACTATAATAGGGCTTGCTCAACAATCCTTGCTTAATATAGTTTTTGAATTTATTAAGAGGTAAATTTGGAACATATAAACTTATACGTATAAGGTTTAGGACAATAAACTAATGTCAAATCACAAACAAATAAATTTGCAGCTGTTATTCAAACGGATGATCTAGTTCAGTATCGCATACTTAACATCAAAATCTAACCAGAATAAGACAACCCCACAGAGTATTTTGTGGGTTCTAATTGAAAAAATTATTTATAATTTCTATACTTGCTACTTGTGTTAATATTGTAATATTAATTTGACTCTTTTACTTACTATTTATGTTCGTGCTTTGTGATTTTATATTATATAAAGTTTTATATTATGACGTGCATAATTTTCTGTCCCATGCCACATGGTATCAAGGACAAAGCTCTCTCGAACATAAACAAATTACAGACTGCAGGTGGGTCAAGGTATATATAAGTGTCTAATGCAGTTTGTAAGGTCACAGTGTGAGAAGGTTTATGTCAATATAGTTGATAACATTATCTTAGAAAAGTATATTATATGATCCTTGTATATTAACACAGATATATAATGTGAATATAATCTATTGAGAAGTGAGATCGCCTTCTATATTATTACAAACAATATGAAAATATTTTATTCATATCAGCGATCACTTTTGTACGTCCAGTGCCTGAGATGAGAGGTATCGAAGTGCACTCCAGTATTTAACTTTTTTCTTATACCTAAGGCTACGAGAATTCCAAATAAACCGACCTTAGAATATATCTATATTTATTTACACGTGATTACTATTCAACAAATATCTATCTCAGCATTTAGGTCGATTCATTCGCAAGCTTTTATTGTTTAAATAGTCCTACACACTATAATATCTTGCGCTACACACTATAATATCAATCTACTATATTAAAAAAATAATAATAAAATAATTATTTTAAAAAAAACTAATTTGATCACTTGGGAGTTTATTGAAAATGCGTATACAATTTTTCGAGAAACAATTACAATTGTCAAATGTATAATCTGACGATATACTTAGTTAAATATATACTAGTAATTTCTGTCTACTTCAATTAAATATTAAGATTGGTAAAATTATGTTTTGATTAACAATTACACGGCCGCCAACCGCCTGATTTGGCCCATTAATTATATATTATATCGTTGTAGTTGTTGGTATTGTATAGCACATGCATTATAGGTGTTTATACAATACTTGAGTACAAAGTATTTAATTGAAGCGGTCGATATCGTCCCATATCAAAATGGTATCACAATTTTTGCTATCATTTTGATATGAGAATTGAAAACCAAACTACTTAGCTAATACGGGTTGTCAAACAACCGTAAAATGCTGGGCCCCAACGTGGCATTGAGGTGAAATCTTTTTAGAGATATTTGATGGGTCCCAGATTTTTAATCCGTTTAATGGAACTAATAATATCTTATTAAGAATTCCATTAAACAGGGTTAAGAAGGTTTTATGTAAATAGTTAAAGGCTTTTTGTTTAAAATGATTAAATTAATTTATAATTGAATTATATATTATATGTATAAAAATATATTATATGTATAAATGTAAAGAGTCAAAAAATTAAAATATTATTTTTCTATCAACGCAAAAATACTTTATTTTATCTAGATTTGTTTGAATGCGTACTGTGACGGTATTTATTTTATCAATAAGGCACATTACAGGTTCGGCTTAGTTTAGAATTTAGACGCTACTATACAAATATTTAATTTATTTTTACATCTTAAATAAGCAATCAGTAATTAGTTCGTTTTTTTATATCAAAAAATGATTCATTTTAGTATTTACCTAACATTACAGAATAATCCGTGTTCAATCCGACTATAAAATGGTATTAAATATCGTATTTATCAGACATTTCCAACATATCTTTTCATAATACGCTTCATTCTTAATCTGAAGAATGTATTTCCTTAGATAATCCTTCATCACAAAGGAAACGTTCTTATATCGTGAGAATTTTAAGATTTACTTTACATAAGACGCATCCGCGCGTTTATTATAACGGTTGTTTATGGTTATCGTTGCCCAAAAGAAATTATTTTGTTTATAATCTCAAAAAAATCTTAATTCAAATAGTTCGGAAGGCAGTTATACTACCGAGAAGAACAGGCAAGAAACTCGATACTCACTGCTCTAATATAAACATTTCATACAAAATTATGTTACTTACATGAATAATTCAAAAACAAAACGATTTATCAAATGATTTCACTTATTTAATTTTACTTTGCTCTTCTGCGTTGCATACTAAATTTGACTTGTACAGAAACCGTCAGAATAACACTTGTAACAATCTTGTAAGGCCGTCAGAACAGTATGTAGGTTTTTCTTGGCCAATGGCTTTTAAAAGCTCGAGAGAGCTTTATATACGCACAATCAAAATGATGAAATGTATAGTGTTAGATATTAATTCGGAGGCGCAGCTGGTCGTCGTGATGGTCACCCTTTTTTATAGGAGGGGAACACTTTTTGAGCTAGCCTCGGACGCGTCGGATATATTTTCATGACTGCTAGTTTGATTATTGATAATTTAAATGACTCGCTTCTGATGTCCAAGAATAGCTTATTTATTTTATTATATCTGTCCCCAAACATCTTATGTGCTAAGTATAATAAAAACAATAAACTTATGATATAATAAAACTAGGTTTACACATAATACAATTAAATGGGAACTTGAGACAAAAAATAATAATATTATGAATGACATCCTAAGTGGGACTTGGCTAGCAAAAGCTATTGTAAGGATGAAACTTATGAAAATTAAATATCTGAGTTCGTAGTATCTTCTCATGTTTGATTTAGAACCCTCGTAGCTCTAAATATATAAATTATTAACGTACAATTGATCGCTGATACGATTCTATATGTCAAATATATTAAGTTCAGTTAAAGTTTAAAGGATGTATTGACTAATAAATACGTGTTCCGAATTCGAACTGGACTAAAACCGACTAATAACTAGGCAACAAATTAATATTTGAAACATATAATGAATATTGAATTATGATTGAAACGAACAAACGTTTGGCAGGAAAATGAATGCACAATCCAGAATATTTACATAAAACACACCATTGTTGTTGAAAATATTGAATTAATTTATTCATTGTTATAAAATATAAAATCATATTGAATACGGGTAAATAATATAACAATGCGTAAGATATACGTATACTAGATGAATAATAGACTATAGTATCTACGTAACTCAGATGCAGACAATCTTTCACAGCCGAGCGGTAACCTAAGTATGTTTAAAAATAATATAAGCTCTGTTGTATAAGTCTCAGTAAATTAGTTAGGATGTATACAGTCTCTTGTACACTATTCATTTATATAGTTTTTTTTGTTGTCTGCAATTTGTATGTGTCAACTAACTAATTGTGATTAAATTTAAAAAAATGTATTGGATTTTTACAAATTATTATGTATAATACTCTGACATTTAAGATGGTGATTGCAATATAGCTCCTTCAATACGTAAGCGTTGCATTGCATAATACCAAATGAACATAACATATATCTACTATTTAACGGAGTATTCGTATACATATTAAATACTTACTCCGTCTTGTATCACGTACGAACTTGAAGTAAGTTTTAAGGAGCACGCATTTGATTTTAAACTGTTCAAAAAGTATTTGGCCTTAAATTACTTTCGTAAGCAATCTCATGGTTTCCTTTTTTTGAAAATATAATCCTTATTCTACGAGACACTTTGGTGGTTATTAAGAAATTTTTGAAATATTGCCTTTGGGAAAGTGGTATTTTAAGGGCCGGCTACCCTTATCACAGTAAGTGAAGATGACAAGTGTTTCTATCGAAGCGTTCGAAATACATCGTAATTTTGTATTTCGGGCGGAATAACAGTTGAATTGATTTTTGTATATTATTTTATAAAAGTGTTACTCTCCGTTTTATGCATGTATTCCTTATATACCACGAATACAGGATGTTCTACAGCGTGTCACGTGCTTAAATCAGACATACTTTAGATTAGCTTGGTTTTTGAGGCTCACAACCAATCCTCCATTTAAAAATATTATTTAGTTATATGTAACGTTGCTTTGCCATACAAGTTATTTATATAACAATTTTAATGATGATTGATCAGTTATCCAGCGGGATGAAATATGATTAAATTTGTAAAATGACCATAAAAACTTAGGGTTGTATGTATTTTTTAATGCCACATTATAAAAAAGAACTAAAAATTTTGTCAAAAAATTAATTATTTTTTTAAGGGTGATCAACATCACTTAGTGATATGAAAAATAGATGTTAGCCGGTTCTTATACCTACTGAATACGCGTATAAAGTTTGGTAAGAATCGGTCAAGCCGTTTCGGAGGAGTACGGTTACTAACACTGTGATAGGGACATTTTATAGATAAGATAAAATGGGATAAGACAGTAAACTCTGAGATAACGAGTTTGAAACACAGCTGTGTACAGATGAATTTTCTTATGTGCGCAAATTACGCTATAATAATTACAAACATCGTTAACAAAGATATTGTAAACCCATAAATCGACTATATACAATGGGCGAGTAATAAGTAATAAGATATATTTACTTGTAAAAAATTGTTGTTAACAACTCTTTTCGTGTTGTACCATGTTGTCGAGAGTCAAGCCATAACAGAAGTTCACCTCATCACCAGCAAACAAGGAAGAGGACAAAAAAGCTGCCTTGGCTTTTAAATGGTCTCATGGCCCCAGCATTGACTAGGGATCTTGGTGTCTCCAATTTAAAAGCAAAACTTTAAAATTCAAAACATAAACTGAAGTCCTGTAATTATTTGTGTACAAGATCTATCTGTTCACCTTATTTAAATCAAAATCGTTAGTTTTTCATTATAATTTCCAACACTTTTCGCTGTATACTTAAAGCTTAAAATATTTATACGGTAATTACATCGTCTTTAGCAATATGTAAAGTAGATAAAATTAAGTTTATGAACACACTCGCGACGACAGGAACTTTTGATATTAACCGTAAAGAAGCTCGCATGAGGAAAAATATTTTAATATCTCGGTTCAGTTTAGTGTCCCCTTCAAAGTTCCAAATTAATATATGCTTCAATTCTGTGATATTTTATAGACATATTTAAACTTTTAAAGCTTACTTAAGAATTTAGCGAGTTACAGAAAGCTTTGTTAAGTGATCTGGAAATTTTCGCACAATTTATACGAGACATTTCAACAGGTTTTCACCAAATTCGGGATTTATTAAGTCTCAAAATTTGATTCGTCATTAACCGCAATGCGTTGTCTCAAAGTTCCCGTCAATAAAGGTACCCGTTAACAGGAATCCGCATAAAATCCTAGGTGAAGTACCTACCTTTGAGAGTATTCGCGCCCTCGTTAACGGCCGCGACTCGTTAGCGGTATTCCACTATGTCAGCAATAGGTTGTGAAGTGATTTTTACAGTCTTGCTTCAAGCTCGGTGTGTCGAGGTCAGTGTAAAATATATGAAATCTTTAAATATAAAGAATACGTATATGCAACTTTCTAACTAGTCTTGAAAAATATTGTAAAATTACATTTACCACTAAGATGAAGAAGAGCTGGCATGAATCTCACCGCCACTCCTTTTAGTCGCCTATGAACTAAAAGGTTGTAATATATATATATACTAGCTGATCCTGACAAACGTCGTTTTGCCAAAAAAAAATAAAAAAATGTCTTATGTTGGCCGATTTTCAGACCTACTCAATATGCTCAGAAAGTTTCAGGAGAATCGGTCAACCCGTTTCGGAGGAGTAAGGGAATAAAAACTGTGACACGAGAATTTTATATATTAGATATCTTGTATATAAAATTTCCCTGTCACAGTGTTAGTTACTGTACTCCTCTGAATCGGCTTGACCAAACTCAAACTCAAAATATCTTTATTCAAGTAGGTCTTTATAAAGACACTTTTGAATCGTCAATTTTTACTTTTTTTTTTTTTGGTAGTGACCAACGACCAATTATAATCAAATTTTATATGCGTATGTCAGTCTGTATGAGAATCCAAGTTTTCCATACCCCAAAGTGATAAGGGTTGTTCACCCTTAATTTGTTTTTAACTGTTTGACGTATTTTTTTATTTTTTAATAATGTGGCATTAAAAAATCCCTCAGCCATAATTTTTACCCTTTTATGGTCATGTTCAAGTAACTTAATCCTTTTTTTTTATCCCCAGTCGATAACTTCTCAATCGTCATTTAATTGGTTGGTGGTCTACACTAGAAATAATTTATATAGCTAAGCAACGTTTGCCGGTTCAGCTAGTATATATATGAAAAAATTAAAATGAAAAATTGTTTTTCGTCATCCCAGTACAAAATTTTACAGTGTAGGGTGTTTTTAACTAAATAAAATACCTTCCGCATACATGGTAACAAGAACAATTATAATTTTTACCTACTTATGATTTTATGTTTCTCAAATAACAAATAAAGAACGACGCTACGACGCACGGAAACTGTAATAATATTAAATACAACTTTATCATTTAATTTTCGCATGACTGTGTCAAGGTATAGATACTAAGCAAACGTAGTCAAGCATGTCTAACAAGAAAACTACGTATACATTATGTTTTAATGTTATTTAATGTCAAGATTCTACGCCTGTTCGTACGCGACCAAGCTGAATATTCTGACCGCAAAAAACTCGGGTTAGTTGATTTTTTTTTGGAAATGATCCCAGTACACTATTTGCAGCAAGGCTTATTCATTCCCAAACCTTTTTATCATCAAAATAATCAGATAATTTATTAAATGCTTTTTCTAAAAGATTCCGATTTACTATTTTCTTAAATTTCCTTACTGACAGAGTGAACACATTTTAATCATACTTAATTACATTTTCTCATATTACAAGAAGAAACTTCATCAAAGAGACATTCCATACCATTAGATGCGACGTCATAAGTTTAATGAAACTCTCTGGTCAGCTCTAATGAAATACAAAACTTGGCTTCGAGTAATTGTGTACCAAAGACATGATATGAAATGATATTTTAAATGAAAGCTAAAAACCTTTCGCTTATTTCTCAAGTATATAGTTCTTAGTAATGTTATTTGTTTCTTTTAATTCGTTATATTAATCGCACGTTGAGAGGAAACAATAAATTGTTCACGCTTCAAAAACCTAACTATAACTCTAATTCAGCAACAGTCTATATAATGTTTTTTTCTTATTATATTTTATAAACAATAAGTACATTTGGTACATCACGGTTAGAGCGACGTATATAAAAAAATAAAAACTTAGTGTGTGTTTGAGTGGGGGCCAACCTAATTACTTCTGCCAATAAACATTCAAGTTAAAGGATATAGGAGAAAGATAGAATCGTTGTTCGCCCCGAAGCCAGCTCATTAGGATGACTAGTTAGTCTCCTAAGACAAGACGAGTGTGCAAACAAGATACCCTTACTGTTTTCACATGTAGCTGGGTATGGATCTCAGAGTTTCATACAAACCACGGAACACAAGCTATAATTCAAAGTATACAGTTCTATACTCGTTGTACCCTTGCTTGAAAAATAGTACTGGGATCATTACTAAAATATCAACCAAGCAGAGTTTCTTGCCTGCTACTTAGCTTGGTCGTGTACAAACAGGCGTAGAATCACTTAGTTTTAAGCCGATTAAAAATGGTCCTATGTACCTTAATTAATATTTTGGCTTTGACTTTATACATACGTTAGATGGCACTACTCCACAGTTGGATATCATACAAACACACATATATAAATAAAAAATCGTTACTTGTTTCTGTTTATATTAGGTAAAATGCAATATAACAATGGTGTCTTTGATGTATGTCGACCGATGCTCATTGAAAGTTGTGTTAGCGTGAAATGCGTTGACAGGTCAGCGCACCGTGGCCCCGTTATGAAAAGCTCGTAATAAAATCCGCTCGAATTAGGCAAGCGTAATTTTAACTAAATTAAAAGATATTTGATCTATACAATTTGCGGGTAAGTTTAAATTAACTTGCGAATTGCGGATGGAGTCAACATCGTGTCGTTAGTAAGTTACGTGACCTTTATTTGGGTTAGGAATGATAGTGTAAGAATATGATCAGTTGTAAGAAACTGTATATGTTTTTTTGCCTGCGGCCGTAAATAAATATATATGTTGTCCCCTCTATTGGGCAGAGGATGTCTACAGCGATGCTCAATACCATTTTATTTCTAAATGTTTCATGAATCGATTAATACCTAAGTAGGAGTCCCTAGTCCGTGTTTTAAGTATGCTCGCTTTTGCCATGTGTAGAGTATACATATTATGCTCAGCTGTAAGTGGGCGCATGTGTATGCAGCAGGTCTCAACATTATAATATTGTATGCTGTCCTTGAATATTTTTTGTTCTTATAAGCAATCACAATATGGCGGTCAGGGTGAGTCGTATATTTCAATTTTAACATGAAAGTAAATTATTTATTTATATTGTAAATACATCTCGGGACGGGTTTATATGAAAGTAATATTATAATAACCTTGTTTTTTTATATTTAAATTTAATGATATTTCCAAATGTGTTCTTAAAGTGAGTTCATTACCAAATTCGTTACCATACTAATTATAGCACCGTTGCTATGGTAACGAGTAGGGTACTTAAATCCACATAATTAAATCCATTAAGTGAAAAGATGAAAAATTGGCGGAAAATTTTATACAAAACTACACTGGTTCTGCATCTGTGTTCTTTTATTCAAAGGCGCGTTTGTTCAGAGAGATGTTTTCAACTCACCGTTATCTGACCTTTTTCAACAATCACGAGATAAAACTTTTGTACGCTATTCATCTTTAGTTCATGTCATAAGCTTCCATTGGAGGCTTGAACAAAAACATTAATCACTCGAGTGTGGAGATATGTTGGGTTACATTTAGACAGATGTTGGTGATGTGAATAGAAGCGAATTTGTTTAGGCAAAGCTCAAAGCTTAAGTTGGACGAAAGCCTGAACAATTTTTAAGCAGCTAATTTATTTTATACTTAAATCGATAGTAATTATAACTTACAATTACTTAAAGAATATTTTTTTAAAAGAAATTTACCTTTTTTTTAATAAAAGTATCTTTATTTTAAAAGAAATATTGCTTAATCAAAATACGCAACGATGGCGGATGAATTGTATTTCATTTTGAATCGCTTAGTACAGAGTCTCATTATTTATAAAAGTGTCAAATCGCAAAAAAATACTGCCTTGTTTAGCCAGAAGCCATTGGATATTGTAACCATAATTATTTCCTTAAGGCATTTGAGAAATGAAACACCAAAATTCCTATTTCATAAATATGCTATTAATCTATTTATTTATTTTTTTCGCAAAGTGGTTGTTATCGGTAACATTAAAATACAGATAACTTTCCGCCTTAAAAATGTGAGAAAATCGCCATTCCATTGACACGTTATTTCTGGATTACGAAGGTAATCCGAGATTGGGTGCATTTAACGAAATAACTACACGGTTTGTTAAAAGTATATTATTTCATTGTCAAAATATATATCAATATTATATAATATCAATACATCTATTATATATATATATATATATATATATATTTACTGGGAATTGACTATATATTTCAAACGTGAATTATTTGTGTTTTATATTTATTTTTATATTTCTAGTACCAAGATATAAAAAAATAAAATAATTATAATGTCCATTGAATTTCTGTTCAACAACATCCACGGTATATAATCGCAAATTATTGTAGAAATTTTTTACCTGATAATGTTTCAATAATTAACTTTGAAATAAAACCTTGCTTGCAAAAGCTTGCTAAAAGTAATACATAAACCGCCCTCCGCCCCACCCAACATTTCGCTTTATAAAAATAAATTGAAAGTTCTACGAAACCTCAAGAGCAATAAATATTACCAGATTATACTGATTGATTTGACTTTTGGGAAATAGGCATTTTAAAAATACACTCAAACAAAATTGAAATAATTGCGAGGCGTAATTCACGAGAATACCGCTTGACATTAATTTTAATGTTCATTTTGTTCAGAAGCCCCGAATTTTCTTTTCACTTCACAATAATTTCTCATTTTCATTCATTTAGATATTTTTTAATTCTTACTCAAAGAATCTCGTGTGTTGTGTTAGATTATTTGTTAACTGTAGTCTTTTGTTCATTATACCATCATCTCATGAAGTCTGAATTAGGGACAGACGCCCTTTTGCAAGACATCCTTGAACTTCAGTATATTTGTTAAGTATTCAAATTGTTTTTCAATTGGATATAAACAATTGAACAAAGAATGGCGGAGAGTTTGTTGCCAGTTCTCGTTCCCTCTACGTCCGAATCCCTCTCTCTCTCTCTTCATAACAGTATATTTTATAACAATAAATCTGTCTTTTAATATCCGTATGAGCTAGGGTAACCATCTTATTCCCCAAACACTGAAGCTCAATTGGAAAGAAATAGATTCGTCTTTTAATGAATAGTGCAATGTTTATTTAAATTTTAAATGTTTGTAAATAAGCTCGCATTTAATTTTGCACATTCAGTCCCGCCTAGTGGTAGTATTTAAAACGTTTTGTATTTTCATTTTACTTCTGGCGTAAACTGGAAAGTTATATTAAAGAGCGAGACGACTTTAAATGATAAAATCTAGAAAGAACTCATATTTTTCACAAATCCCGTATACTTTGATAATTTCGTTTGGAAAGTTTGTATTTAATTTCACATCGGCGTTATGACATATAGTGTACTAATTGACATGTGATATAACTACTGTGACAATAATTGGATTGTACGTAGTAATTTCGTTTTTTCACTTCACACTTAAAGCCTAAATCGTTATATATTTTAATATTGGATGGAGCTATTGGAAGGCTTTCTTGAAAACATTGCAATTAATTCATCTGATCGATAATGCAAAAATTGGAGGTAGGAACAGCATTGATTTTGCCATTATCATCTATACGAGTATTAAAATAAATTTTTTATTCGTTATTTGGTGGTTAACAAAACTATATACTTATAGAATAAGCAAATGCAATCAATGTCTAGTGAAAGCAAATAAATCAAGGAGACAATCACTTTGTTAACATAACTCGCGGGAGCGTTTTGTAAGAAAACACCTGTGTTCTATTCAAAAATATTCCGACATTAAGAATATGAAAGACTATTTTTCTGCCAGAAAAAAGGATTACGACATGAACTGAGACCTGATCTTTAAATTCGTTTTTTACTTCTGAGCTACGTTTTTATACAATTAATATCCATCAAGCAGTGCTCTAGATGGGTTGTCTTTGAATTGCATCCGTTGTTTAGATCGTGTATCTTATATTCTACCTATTTCCATTAGTAGTTTCCGATAGAATCAAAATCAAACATAGTGGTTCTTTGATATATGTTCAGGTTAAAGCTGCATCCATTACATTACCCCAGTGAATTCTGAATATCCAGATAATAATTCCAGGAATTCCAGCTACCAGTATTCCAGGAATCTAGGTAAATAATAATCAGACGGTTTTCGCTTAGCATGTTGACTAACCGTGCAAATTGTGATAATTATTTGTTTCAGGCCATGCTTAGTCGGGGCAAAGCTTCGCGTTACCAAGCTTTTAATTGAGAATTATTTTATATCATTGGGTGACATTTGACATATTCTTCAGTCAATTAAACACACTCTGAAAAATTATACACGGTCGGTTAGCTGCAAAGTATGCGATTACAGCTCATGATTGCAAGCACTGATAAAGAGCACTGTCCTTTTATAAACACTTACCATCCGGATACCGGTTTTCAAACCCTCTGTTCGTCCGCAAAGTGACCTTTCATCTCGTTGTTAATCCTAATATGTTCTGTTGGTTTGTTTTGCAATATTTTTTTTAAACAGTATATTCTTTTTTAATGCAACGATTTAGTTAAGATTTTTTTTATAGTCCGATTAAATTATTATTATTACGGACTATAATATTTGCAGGCTTGATATATTTAAGTTTTTCTTCTAATTTGAATTGTATTTAACTGGCTAAAGCAAAAATAAATAATTGCGAAGTAAAAAGCAATTATCAATTTTTTTTTATAATGTTAAATAATTCTAGTAGAGATAATTAACTAAAATGTATACAAACGGCATAATTGATGGTTTCTTAATGATAACAGTATTAATGGAAATATTTCACCCGTAATTAACTTCAGAACAATGTTTGACTGCTTTGTATTGCAACGTAATCAATAATAATTAGAACGTTGGTAATATATAACATTTTATTGATATATTCTATATTTAAGCAATACAGGGTATTACCGTTTTCACTTAACGTTAATATTATATAAGGAGACCGTAAAAAGTTGACCCGCCCACGTCAACCGTCGACCGATTTACACACTCGATTGGGCAGAAGAAAGCTTGAAAAGCCTAGGATAAATATCGATGTATTGTCTTCACATTAAAATAAATCTTTAAGAAATTTTACATTATTTAATATGAAGGTATCATTTGTAAATTTGAAGTGGACCATAGTACTTTATAATAAGTGAGGCCTTAGAACTGAAAGGCATACATGGTATGAGCTTACATGGTTTTCCAATACGGGGACTATTGTAAACGTGGCTCCCACTAAGTGCACTTTCATTTATGTATACGTAAACATGCGGACAGGTGGAGAAAGGAAATATTGATAGGCTTCCAAGGGTTTTTGTCGACTGCCAATGACCGCGCTGAATGCTTTCAAAGGAAATGAACTTTGGTGTGTTTGATTTGTTTAGGAATATTGTATCGATAGATTTTGACTGTATACTACTGGTCAAAAACAAAATTAATGTATTAAGTATTGTTCTCAAAAACCAACAATTTTAGTTTGTAAAACTAAACTTAAAAAAAAATTGTTAATTAACAGAACCGCAAGGATTACCTGAGACTCCTCGTGTTCAATAAGATTTATGCTTCCAAAATCTGTTGAAATAAAATTTGACTTAGTCTTTGATTTTCTCTCTATACAATTTCCTTTTTAATGATTCATGCAAACATACGTAGACTCAATATTTGGAGAATATTCACACTATTTAAATCTTAACGAAAGCTCAACCCTCAACCCTGAGGTGATGCGATCAAATTGAGGTTATTCCATATTTTTTTCTTGATATGCAAACAACTTCTCTTCTAAAATAAAGCTTAAAGTCCAAATAACGTGGTGATAGGTTACAGAGAGCTAATCGCCAGCGTATTTGAAAATGATCGTCTTGATTTATAGATGGCAGATACAATCCGACAGACAAAGGGTTTAATGTTTTTATGAATTGTAAAACGAACAAATGAATTTAAATTCAAAAATTATTTATTCAATTAGGATTTTTAACAACCACTTTTGAACGTCGCTTAAACTGTTCATGGGTTCAGTAAGTGCCTTTAGCTGAGATGGACTCAGAAGAAAGCTAGTGGTTGTCATTTATTAGTAATGTATTAATAAAATTATATTTTTAATTTAGGTACACATTCATAGAAATAAAGCACAATTTTCCTCAATTCATATCAACTCTACACCTATATAATAACTTGTCTCAAAGTTAATAATTAGGTTAAGTATGCTTCATGGTACATACATAAAATTGAATAGTCCCTTCATATAAACGAAACAAACTAAGAAATATGACAACAACTAGAGTATAACAGCATAATCCCATATACCTTATTAGCTATTTTCATTAAAATACGACCTCCTGTCAATTGAAAACTAAAATTTCGCTCCAAATTCGAAGCAAACGCCAGCGATCTATATTTAATATTCTGCTAAGTGGCTTTCCGTGTTCAGTTCTAAATCTATTTCGACTTCGCCCGTTATGAATCAATAGAATTTTAACATTCATTTTAAAATTAAAACAAGATACTATTTTGCATTGTACCCGTGTTTATATTTCCAGAGAAATAATTGAATAACATTGGGAGTCTATTACTTCGCGAATATATTATATTTTATTCTAAATGTATCTAGATTTGGGAACTTGCAGTAAATGGAGTCGAATTGTTTTAAATGATTTTGTTTTGTGTACCATGTGAAGATTTATTTGATTTCATAGACCCGTTACGAGGTGAGATTTAGATGACATCATTATGAGAATAACCACTCAAATAGCGTATAAAATTATATCGAAGACTGAAAGTTCATTATTTCTTGAAACTCACGGTAAACGTAATTTGAGTCAATGTAACGGATATGATTGAATTGAGGCAATAACAAAAGCTCTTAAGACAAGGCACTCGTAATTCAATGTCCCTCATGTTTTCTAGCTCACATCTCGCGTTATTATAACCGTAAAAAGCTTCTCAAATATGTTAATACGAGAGAGTAATTTTTGTATTTAGTTACACTAAGTAAATTTTAGTTATTAGAGAAAAAAATCATAAAACAATAAACCACAGAGTGCTTTGAGACCCATTTCACAAATAGAAAAAAAACATCTACGTGATATTTGAAACTCTCGAACGTCATAGACAACGCTGCATCCATATTCTCGTTGCATCATTAAATTCTATTTTGTTTTATTTTATTACATCTGTCCCCAAACATATTATAGGCTAAATATATCAAAAAAAAACAATAAACTTATAAGATAATAAAACAAGGTATACACACAAAACAATTATATGGGAACTTGAAACAAATATTAATTATAAATATTATTCAGTGTTATGATGATGTTTCTTACTAAACATAGATTTTAAATATCTACTGTATTTACTCAGATTAATGTCGACATACTTATTGTAAGCAACTTTCCGATCCGTCAACACTGACATTGTAACCTACAAAGTTACAGAAACTTTAGATTTAATGGTAATATACCTAACTTAAATATTATTTCGCTGCTATAAATTGACACCAGGGTGTGGTTAAGTAATAAAGTGACGAGCTTGTCATTTACAAATTAGACGCACAATATTCAAGTTTACACCCCATTATGAGGTTACAACCTGTCTGTCGACACATTCCTTAACTTGACGGTTTAAATGTGTAACGCTATTCGCAGCAGTCTCAGCTTTCGCGTAATCATATGCGATAAGAAAATGAGTACTATTAATATGCATAATAATGCTGTAGGTTTAACATTAATGTTTCGCTGCGGCCACTTAAAAGTTAACGAATATTATGAGGGCAAAGATCCTTTTTATGCGTCAGCAATAGCTCAGCATCGGGACTGTTTAATTGAGTTAGTTATGTAAGTTACATAATTGTATATGTAACGACTATTTTAAAAGAGCAGCTTTCAAGAAACGTGCCGGTTTGGTAGAAGCCTGCCTTCCGAACCGGTACAATGCGTCAAAGTGATATTTAAATACATCTGTGGGATGTTATATTTTTCATACATTAATAGTTTACGATGATTCTATTAGAATTAAAGTCAAAAGTACAAGACCTGATGGACCCGGAGACTCCTGAGACACCCCAGCTGGATAGGAATGCCTGTGGGTTGCAGAAGGCCTAATGTTGGTTTGAAGAAAGATGGTGGCTTATGCTTGAACGGTTTTAAGGGCTACTCATGATGATGATTAAAATTATAGTATCGTTAAAATGATTAAATTCTCGGGTGAACTCAAGTTTGGGGACATTTTTAGTTATACCCCACATTTTTCTTCATCTATCACGAACCACAGTTTGTAAATTGTTATATTTAGTACTTCAATGATTTTCTACTTCTTCTTAATCGTACGTATATCATATCATTTTAACCCTAGAAATATTTTACATTGCAATTTTTGTCGGGTCGGCCAGTCTATTAGTAGTACGTAAGTGGCCGAAATGAAGGTAGAAACATGATATAATTCGTGACTCTTATCATTTCGGTCACGAACAAAAGGACTTGATGTAATTTTCCTAATGATTCCCGAATGTGATCAAAGCAGCCCATAATGTATTATTACATTTGTCTCATAACCTTGGATGAAGACCCCATTACATTGACCGCTTATAAAAGTTAGTTAGTTATTAATATACAGGTTATTATTTTCATAACTTAGACTTAAAAATAAAACACTAAAATAATGCTTATACGCTGTGCGAGAATAATACCAGCTATTGGGTCACCGGTACTGACTACCAGGCGCCTACTTAATTATTAATTAGGCGCCGGGCTCTTGTACTCCAAGGTCCAAAACCCTCCACACAAGTGGCATCTCAAACCAAAAGTCCGTCCTTGAAAGTATCAAAGTAAAATCATCCCATCTCGTCGCTACCAAACATAAAGTGGAAGTGTGTTCATTAAATTTCAACTCAGTTTTAAATTATAGATTTAAAAAATTTGATTAATTGATCATCATTAAACGAAAATGATCGTTTTTCAATATTGCAAGCTTGGCCACATTAAACGAGAAGTAGATTCCCCCATTTCCCTCTTCAAAAGCTTATATTTATTTTATCAAACCCACATTTATAATTTCTTTGAATGTTTATTATAATAAAGTATACAGAAGGAAGAACTACATTTTAACGATAACAAAATTCGGAATAATTTAGGCAGATACAAATTAATTAAAAGCTTTTGTTGTTTCAACTCGACTTTCATCTCACGGTGTGTAATGATAGTGTTCAATTGTAGCTTGCATTACCTCTCAAGCGCATCGAACGGTAGGTACTGGCCATTCAAAACACAGGGATAATCCTAGCGTGAGTTCCATCTATCAAGTATTTTTTGTGTTTTAAGGTGTATTAAATTAACAAAGCAAATTGATGACAATGTTGTGCGGAAAGCACCACTATATTCTTAATAAAAAATATCAATTTAATTTCAGTGAGTAATAAATAAGAGCCTTTGAATAAGCGCTGAATAAACTTTACCCGTTCGTATTGAAATGTCAATGTAAACATTTTGGTCCTTTGAAAACATCTGCGGGCGTTACTTGGAAGAGAATCGTTTAATTAACTTTATCTACTGATTTTTATATAAAAAAAACATTTCCCATTAGTTGCTATGTAACTAATTACATTTGTGGAGACAAATATTGACAAATTCATTATTGTTTATTTATTTATTAAAAACAGAATTAACTTAATTATCAAAAGACAAAATACAATACACAACACTAAAGCAAATTCAAAAAGTTTGGTCCTTGGTCCTCGCTGTATCGCGATGCTTATGCGCTGTGCGAGAAAAGAACCAGCTATCGGTCCAACGGTACTACCTACTCAACTCAATGAATTAATGTTTATTTAGTTAATACACTTCACAAAGCTAAGTATTATATGTGGATATTATAATACTTAGCTTTATACTAATATTCTTCTATAACTGACGTTTGATTTTTATGTTTTTTAAGAGATATTTAACCAAACAACCTAAAAAAAAATCAAAAGCAATCTTTTGTTTTTTCTGACGTCAATAGAGTTCAGCTGGAGATCCGAACAATGTAGAAAATGTGGAACCAAGAAACTATGTATAATCGGAATCATGTAAGTCAAAGGTATATCAAAGCGAGTTATTTATTCCCACTCCCCCAATAGACGCTCATCGTAATTAAAATTTAATTTATCTTACAAATCGTCTTCGTCATTTATCAAAATGTTTCGCGATCTCGTTCAAATTAGACAGGTTTTGACATCGTTTCACTAATCGCATTGGAATTAAAACGTACCTATTCATAATATTTCCGAAATGTGAGCGAGCTTCAATAAAACATTGCGTTTTACATTTAATTAAGCGAGATATATAAACGGTTCACTAAATGAGCATCCAGTCAAGTGTATAGAAAATTGACTGACGCCTCTTTGTATATGGCTAAGAATCTAAATGCTTCTTTCTCAGTGCTTGTCTGAGTAATCTTTCTAGTTGAAGACATGAACTAGATATAATATAAGAAACCTGGACATTCGGGAAATGATCAGGCAGACCATTTGTCAAGGAAAGTGACAACAAAAAGCCAATAAGACTAACTAACTTTTTAAACTAACTAAAAGTAGACAGGAAGCAAGCCGACTATGTTCGTAGGAAAAAAGACCCATCACCTTCCTACTAATGAGTTGGTGACAAAGAACAGACGACTGCTACTGGACTGCCCGATGTTTGGTTGACAGCATATAACAGACGGAGTGACTCATGAGAGACTATCCTTCAAGACATTACATGTATGTGTAAAGATGCAAAAAGTAGACATGATATAGCAAGTATCGACAGATACCTGGGAACTGATTATCCCATGAGATTCTTTATAAAAAAATCCAATCCAGTAGTAAGAAAATAAAAAAATTAAGTTCAAACATTGTTAAATTATACTTCTCTACAACTTCTGTAATAATAATACTAATAAGTCTAATTTTTACTTCACTACTTACCTTACGTTTAGTTAAAAGTTGTATGCATATTTATTATGTTTTTATGAATATGGTTTTATATACAATAATAGCAACTAGAACAGTCTAATAAATTTCTTTTCTTTAGTTTAAGAATTGGGATTGAGAGCGTAATTTAAAGTTTAAATTTCTCGGCTACATAAAACTAAAAAAATAGATCACTTTAGCTTTTTAACAACATGTTGTTCGCACAACATTTTTATTGTTAAACCTTGCCTTTGTAAAAAGTACATTGGTTAGGTTAGGTTACTTCAACTAGAGGTGGTTTTTTGTTATCTAGTTATTAATTTTATAATATTATCATTACATGTAGTACTAAAATGTACAAATGTAATTGAAATTAATTTAGTATATTTTGATTTCATGTTTAATTATGGTGGCGGATCACATAAAGAGAGCATGGATCACTGCCAAGCCGGGAAACATGAAGGGGTTTAAACTTTTTTAAGGCAGGGACAGAAAAGGAGAAAGTGTGGATAAACGGATTGCATCACTGTGAGATAGTGGTGTTTCCCCGGTCGTACCTATCAATTTGGCTAAAGCTTGAAGGCTACACGAATGATGCAAGTTATAAGAACTGACAATTCCGCTATTTGTCTTTGGGATTATTTAGTCACATGGTTGGTATTATAAAATTTTACTTAAAAAGAGATGTAAAACAAGATGAATTGAATAGCTCAAGCCTTTGTTAAAAAGTTTTGCGTAAGTTAAAAAACGGACGCTATTAAAAAAGTTTGAAGCCTCGAAATTCTTTTCTCGTAATGGGAAACGATTGGTCTACAACAGAAATTGGGATTTATTTTAATATAATAATAATTAATGTCCAGGTGGTAGTTGATAATAAGGAAAAGTATTTATATGTATATTTATATTGCGTTATTGCGCGGACGCATCATTAGAAAAGTGGGAAGAAATGAAGAATATTTCCCTAAACGGCAACCCATTACACAGATTATATCCAATTATATCTTTTGTTGATCGTTGAGCACAATATTCTTTAAGGTAAAAAAATACTGCATTATTTTTTCGATGGTTAAAGGGGAGACGAAGCTTGCAACTTACTGATACACTTTTTTGAAGGACCCTAAACCTTATTGGCTCGGAAATGCTGTGGCATAATGTTAAAGTCCTGTTTAACACAAAACCTGACCTCTGTATTAACTAATTAGTATCATATACTAAAGAAACTATATGTATATACAAAAAGAGAGAGGACAGGTAGGTAAATAGGAGAATGAGATAAAGCCACGTTGGCTTACAATTGATAAGATTCATAAGATTATGAACTGGGATTCATAAGTTTATGAAGACGAGAGGCGTCTGTAAATAAAGTTTCTTTAATTGAGCTTCAGACTATAATAATGCAGTTGATATAAACGCTGTGTACTATTATTAAGTTTTAAACAAATATTCATCAAGTGATAAACGCGAATCACAATTTAAAATTTGAATTAAGTTGTCAGCGAGATTGCCACAAGTATCCGCCAAATTACTTTGGAACACAAATTTATAGCGAATAGTTTTCAAGTGTTTTCTACTGAAACTGTAGCTGATACCTTGGAAATGGGTTGACTTAAGAGTACATCTGGTAGACACGCATCAATTAACCTATTCTAATGAAACTTGAGTTGAAGCTTTGAACTACAGCAAACAGTTTGAGTGGGTCTGAATTTACATTAGAATAGCGTGTACTATAGAATGACTATTACTTAAATAAGTGTTCAAATTATTAACATCTTCATAAATGCACTCTTACTCTTTTTTTTATAAAAGCTTCCTCCTGCTCGTCTGGGGGGCAAACGAGCACGAGGAACACCATGAAGGTAAAGTTGCCGCCCAAAGACGAGGTTCCAGCAACGTGAATGTCTATCTAATCTAATGTAGCTCAATTTGTTATATTATTTATGTCTGATAATTCTTATAAATTCAACTTAACAAGTAAAAAAGAAATAATTAAATATCTACTAGATGTGGTTAACCTCTATCCAAATTTTATGATGTATCTTTAGATTTCATGAGTTTTGAGGTTTTATTATTCAGTGAAATAATATTATTTCTGTAGGTTCATGAATTTTAAATGTGTATCAATCTTATAAGTCCTTAATGGTTTACAAAAAAAAATGGTTTCTTTCTCAAACAGGATATCCTTGTTTTATCAAAATTAATGAATATGTTTTCATATTTTATACATCACCCGTCAACATTCAAATTAAACAAAAGCTAAACATGCCAATCAATTGTTAAATTTGAATTTAGAACATTGTTTTATTTTGATTAGACTTACCTATAACAAAAATATGATAATCTCGATCCAAATAGTAGGATATTCCTATGTGTATTAATAAATCGCAATAAATTAAATGGAAATCAAGTGAAACGTTGAACATTTTTTCTTCATAACAAAAATTCCGTTCGAATACCAAACCGAGGGCTAATTAAATTCTGTCGAAATTGAACGATACCTAATAATGATTTTTTAGTGAACCCACGCCCTTTGATAGATGTTTAAGGGTCCATAAGTCGGAAACCTCGTAAATGTAATTTCCTGATCTTTCCTGATTGAATATTTTATTAAGTGAAGCCGATGAAGGCACTAGAAAATCTTTTTAAGTGGGTATTTGAGGTGAATGCGTTGAATAAATAATTATTCAATCAATGTGGGTATCATGGCTCCATTTAATGTTTTTTTTTATATAACAGGAGGCAAGTGACCAGGGTCACTTTGAGTGACTCACCGCCACCCATAGACACCTACCGCAACGAAATATTAACAGAATCTAAATTTCAAGCGAGTGGTCCAGTGGTTGGATGCACAGTATGCGATCGTTCATAAATTTGGCATTTGTAATTAGTACCCCCTAAATTGACGACAGGCAAGACGATTCAAGAGACCTTCAGAATAAGTTGATTAAACAGTTTCGTTATAACCCTTTGTGATTATATTTTGATAATATTGATCGCATAAGCGATCACTTATATGCAAGGCCAAATTACAATAGTAAAAAAAATACCAATTTTATACGTAACTTAACCTGAGCAGGCGCTCTTAAATGTGTATGTTACATAAACATCTCTCATATAGATTTCTCAATACCTATATTTACTTCAGAGCCTTTGAACTAATGTAAGCAATAACGCTTAATTTAGCTACGCAAGACAAACACATTTAAATTGGGGGGTGGGGGGGGGCGTAAGTCCCAAAAAACGTTATATAGTATTTATGCCAATAACTAAGTAATGATAAAATTGATATAGATCACAGAAATCAAAGAACAAAGGTGCGTACTTTGGTGCTTTGCATTTATATAATGGTCTCGGATTATATACATTTCTTTGATCGCGGTTTTAATACGAGTGATACGCCTCCAAGAGTTGTCCTCAATTTTTAGGTCAATATTCTCTCTACTTGGCATCTACGTAGCGGCAAATTAGAATTAAATACAATATGCCAGCCGTTAATATAGGTAAATTAGTATTAACGATACAATTTCATGTATCGTGATTATATAGCAAATGTATCTTTTGTAAATGATGATTAATTATTGTCCAAAGCCTTCGGTAGTATTACAATGACCTAATGTTTATGGTAAACTGTATTTCTTGTTCTGTGAATACTGAATTTACATTTCCTTGGCATTTTGATTATTGTTTATTTTGAGTAATTAACGTTCAATCCGGTCTAGGCATTTTAAAAGCCATCTATTGCGCGATTGGCTGTAGTCCATTCAAAGTATTTATCTTCATATATTAATTATTTTATAATACAATCATTTAAAAAGAGATTTATTTTATTAATTTAAACTAACTTAGAATCGATAGGTACTATCATAAATTGTTTTCGACCGTCGATAACTAACCGGTTTTTCACAATATTCCTAGGTAAAATGTACTAACAAACTCTTTGTGATATACGGACTGAAGTATCCATAATCTCATTTCTAATCTGGTATATGAGTATCCGACGAACTAATGTTCTTTAATAATCCTTTAATACATTAGAATATCATAAAAGGTAGGACTATGGAACAATAAACAGTAAAAAACGAAAGCTTCGCAAACATCCCGCTAATTGTGTGTATGTGGAACATTTTATTTTAATGTGGTATTAACAAAAGGAGAGAATTATTTAAGAGAAAGGTTTGTTGAGGTCATAATAAAATAACGAAGTCTACGCTTAGCTTTAAGCTACGCCTTTTTTCAGCGGATAAAGTGCGGGCCTTTCGTCTAGATTTTAATTTAACCTCAAAGACTATAGGTTAAATTATATTCGTTTCTAATTATACTCATTTCTGTAAACATAAAGTAATATCCGTTTGCTTCGCTTACAAGTTTATCGAGACACTTTGCAACTTCCTATGCCTCTGAAATATTTCATAGCTTCAGTATATTTATTTTAAAATGGGTAGGACACTTTCAATAATTTTAGACGCTGCATATATTTCTCTCAGAACTTCAAGCTTACAATATAACGTGCCATGCGCAAACAAATCGCACTCAGGGTTGTATCCAATAAAGCATTAAGCTCGGTCAGAACCCGGGTATGGGCGAGTGGTCTCTTGCGAGGGTTCGCGCCACCAGTTTATGTTGACTCCTACTAATCTTAAACAACGCTTTATGGGGTGTTGTAACTTTACATTTCAAAATAGGCATTCACTATAATACGAGCTTCATAATTATAAGTTGATTAATACCAAAGGTAGAAACAACATTGAACGACGAAATAACTGTCCAACAGAAGAATCTTTTCCTTATACCATTTTATCTTTAATCACCAATTACAAGAATATCCGATTATCCTTATCCAAATCCTATTTAAACATTAATAATTAATTGACTTTTTCCATTCTATTAAATACTAATAATTTACTACAATAATCCATATACTTACATTACAAAGTAAATAATTAAGCGAAATACCTTAATTATTCTATGATCATATTTTCAATTGGAGGTCTTAGAGGATCGGAGGTCACAAATTCGAATATTTAGATAGACCAATATAATATATAGTTGATTAATGTTTAATCCTTGAGTAGCCTTACAATGCTTTTGTTATTTGAATTAGTCATATATGTATCATTATTTTAAGGTGAACGTTTTATCATGCATGATTACTACGTAGCTTTAACCATTTAGGGTGCACACCCGACGGAAACCTAAAAATGGTGTAACTTCTCCCGTTTTCCCAACATATTCCTTCACTGCTCTACTCCTATTGGTTGTAGCATGATGAATTATTTTACAGTATTATGTAGAAAGTAAATTATATAGAAAGTATGTTATAACCAGCTCAGGAGTATGACAAATGGTTGTGTTAAGTTTCGCTAAAATCCGTCGGTTATTTTTTGTTTCTATAACGGTTACCCAGACAGACAGAGAGACAGACAAAAATTTTACTGAATGCATTTTTGGCATCAGTATCGATCCCTAATCAAATCCTGATAATTATTCTGGAAATATATTTCATGTACAGAATTTAATTTTCTACAGACTAATTATACGTATAGATATAGTAATTTCCCAGCATTTTCATTCACGGTTATTCTAAAGCTTTTATTTCATAAAGCGTCTTAAACAAATACAACTGTTGCTACAGGCAGAATATCAGATGACCCCTACAAATAAGCCTTTGCAAATACGGCCTAACCACTCTTTAAATACAAGGGCTCCTTTCTTAAATTAATGTAATATTCAGACTACTGAGACAGCTGAGAATCTGTGACTTATATAGGTTTAGAAAGTTTAGTACTGATTTTTAGCGAAAGTAGCAAAGAGCTTATAAGCAGTTTTAACAACCTTCAACACCCTTGGTTGTTATTGGCAATTGATATAAAACTCTTAATGTATATGAAAATATTTTAAAAAATCTAAAAAAGACATTGTCGGTCCAATACAAGGTAATACGCGATACACACAAACCTTGTTCGCTCATTGCATAACAAAGAAATGAAGAGATATATTACAAGACAATTACCAAGACAATGACCGAAGAATATTTCTATTTATGTTAACTATTGTTTACCCCTTCATTAATACTTATCTGTTACTTTGATTGGATTGTAGTTTTTACACAGTAGATTAGAGTAAATTTGTTCTATATACGTAATTAACACTTGCCTCTATGGTGAACGCAAATATCGTGGGCTAACCATTACCGAGGACAAGTCAGGCACAGAAGGCTGAGGAGCTCGTCAATAAACAAATATAAAAGATCAATGAAACAGAACTCCCAGAAGACCCATTGTATTGCTACTGGATTATTATTTATTTTCTACACATTTTTCTTGAACAATATTTATGAATACATAGGACTTTTAATATAATATCTCAGGGATAGCAAACAACTGGTGAAGTATGAATAAGTTGTATTGTATGAATAACTCTTTAGTGAAGCTAACGATCTTAATCTGTTCGAGGTTGGGGCTTAAAAATAATTATCGGATTATAGTTAATACGCCTAAAGGGAAATCACATACATAATCGATCAAACGATTCAGAAGCAAATCGGGTATAAGTTTCAGCCACAATTTATATCTTGTGTGAACGTTGAATGATTTATTACAGTTATAAGGTCATATGCCTATCATCTAATTCGATAAATTGACTAGGTACTAAACATAAGTTAAAGATTTTTCCAATACCACACTGCCGAATCAAAGAAAAAGAGATAATTCAAATGTAATTTTATCACAAAGTGATCTTCCTACCTCGAAAGCCTTTACAATGCATATTTAATTTCGCAACATTATATGCTCGAATACTTGACCCAATTTCAGGCTCACTTTTGTGGCAAATATGAATCAACGGTGCGCTAAAAAGGTGTTCTCATGTTAGGATTTTTTTTGCATTTAGAAAACGGTTTAGCCAAAAATAACTACAGTATTGATTTTGAGTCTGCGAACTGTTTTTTAAACATACGTTGCATGGTTATGTTACATAAACATGTCGTGTAATAAATATACTAAGATTGAAACTGTTAAATATCTGTTAATATTTATTGAACAGTTTCAGAGATTCAACAACACGTTTAACCAATTATAATTTCATATGAATACATAAACGAAAGTGACTTACCAAAATTCAAAGCAGTCACTGCATTCAGTTGAGCCTCTGCGACGATAATATCAAATATAGATTTAAAATAGAATATATTAAGAAATAGTCAACAGGTAACAGTGAATATATTTCAAAAGTACGACATGTCTACATCACGGTAACAAGAGTCCGTAACAAGGAGAGGAAGACCAAATCAAGCGTAATTAGGTACATAAATATATCTTTTAGAGTAGACATAGCAAATCACAGACATGGAAAGAAGCGAAGGCTAATTAAAACACTAGGAGTACGCGCGCGTATCTATAATTTTGTGCAAGGCGGATTCAACAAGTGGTTTTTTTGTTGGGCGGGCGCGGTGGGTCCTTGGGACAACCACACGGCGGGAACACTCGCCCGCCAATGTTGCCGAGCCGTTCCCGCCTGAGAGAGCCAACTGCGCCTGTGTGCACCCCGGCCTTACACAGCAACCCTTATTGTTATTTGCGTCACTGTAAATGTGCTTATGTGTGCTTAAATCTCTTTGTAAGCGACTGATGTTTCAGCATTGTCGCTGGTGTGTGCGTCTCCTTCGTGCTTGTGTGAAGCGCCAACAGGTCTAAAGCAGGTGAGCCCCGGCGGTCCCCAGCCATTAGCACAGTCAATAAACGTAACAGTACAATTTATATTCGCACTTATACAAAACACATGTTAATCATCGCACCTGTCTATCGTTAAAGGTTATATTTGCAATTTATAAGCTCATCTACCTATTAAATATAGAATTAAAAGCTTTGTGTTTAGTTCAGGGTTGTCTGTTAGTAATACTGTTTAAGTTTATCTGGATATATATCGTGTCCTATCTATAACGGTTTTACAATGAAATGCCAGGCTAAACATATCTACATGCGTCCTTTAAAGTATGGACGTATGCGTTCACAATACCTGACCCCTTTCTGTCACAGGCTGAATGAAAGTTTGCATTCCTGACCATATCCACACATAATGTTAGGAAAGAATGCGTTACATGATAGATGTCAGCATATTTTTTTAACGCTCTGCATTGTCATAAAATAGATATTTCAAAACGAGTTTTTCCTGAGCAACATATTAGGGATGTTAAATTATAAAGTTAACATGATAAAGTATGCACTTTGAAAATGTGGTGCCAAAAGAGCCATAATAGAACCTTAATATTTAAGGAAAGGCGCTTAAAATAGTTAGGCTACTTCCAAAGTTGGAAGTTCATATTTTATGTATGATTTTCAACCCATTAACCTAATGCAAAGCTCCAATATTGTTAAACGAGTTGGATGTAAGCTCGTAGAATCAGGCTCTACATTTCCTATGTAGAGTCTACATTGCCTACGTCGTAGCGATCACTTTCCAAAATTCATAAATAGAAGTTCTGACTTACAAAGACAATGCTGGATACTATTTTTTGTGTATTCAGTAAATTTCATTTTCTTCATTACTGTGGTGTAGATCTTGCAACTTACAAGCATATTTTGTTAGATTTGGCTCATGTTGTAGCAGTGAGGCCATTGTTTAAGTAATTATATGATATTGTGCAAGTACAGGGTCGAGGAGGATAAAATATAATAACTAACTAAGCGCGTTAATAGAATGAAAATAAACATCCGCAATTTTTGGCCAAATATAGACCGATCGAACGATACAGCCTTAATTCCTCGTTTAATATGATCAACAAGTGTCAGCGTAGATTAGTAACAATAGGAAGTATTGGACTAGTATTATTTTATTATCGATCTATATAGAATAAATTATAATCGTTTCTGCCAGAGTTATTTTAGAAAATTAGTTTTCAGGGTTCAGGGTTTTCATTTTACGCTTACTTCCGATATATTATCTACATTATCTTTTTGGTTGTAAAAAACGTGGTATAGAGCACATATCCAATAATTTGCAGTCTCTCTTGGTTCGCTGATATGTACTTACAATGGCTCAGTTTTGCATTAGTGGCTGTGCGTGTTGGTTATATGCTGTTATAAAATATATAGCAGGAAATCAACCAGATGGTTTTGGAAAACCTTGCGAAGTTCATTTTATATACGTATAGCAATTATGATTAAATCTGGATTATACTTAAAAATAATCTTAGCTATCCGAAGCGAGATTGCCGAGAGTTTTCACACGATCGGCTGAACCTCCGAACTAATATGTAACAAATAAATGTAATCCTTTTAATTAAAAAAACTAAATATATATCAAAGAATTGCAAGTCTGCATTGTGGTGTCTGTCTTATGACGTGGATTTTGACTTTGACTGTTGACAGTGGTCTTTGTCATGTGTTGACATTTGGCATTTTCTGACACTGTGCACGTCATGTTTACATAAAATTCTGTATTCTAAAATCTTAATTCACAAACATTTTAACATTCCGAATCCAAGTTGTGTATTTAATTTATATAACAAAAATATTAATTTAAAGTGTTAAAAAAATCTGTTGTAATAAATAATATCTAGACTAGAAACGCATTTTTTAAAGCATTGAAAGTTGGAAGTGTTCGTGAACAGCGCATCAGATAGAAAAATCCTATTGCAAATACATTTACTCAATATCCTAGGATTGTTATTGTCATCAATGAATATGCAGTGAAATGAAATCATAATGCGTTACATTTTATTTAAATTACTGTTAGTAGCTCATTAGACACGATAGCGGTGACTACTACTATATAATGCCTTTCGTTAACATAAAGAAACAATATATAGCTATCGGCATGTTAGTTTTTGTCGCTTTATTTTTCTTCAATACTCGACCCGCGTTTCAATGTCAGATAACTCAGGAAGTAAACACATACTTGCCTACAATTTATGGCATTACACCGACCTATTCCCGACTTGCACAGAAGGCTGATCTCACAAGGTAAATCACGATTGTTTTGGCCTTGATTCGAATTTGTTCTTGCTTATAGTATTTACCTTCTATAAAATTGAATAACTGAGACTAATATATAAAAGCCTTGAATGTTTTGCAATTTCATAATAAATATTCTTTTAGATTATCACAAACACTTATGTTAGTAAGGAATTTTCATTGGGTTGTAATCGAGGACTCTGAAACTAAAACTAAGCTAGTTGCAAACCTATTAAAAGAATCTACATTAAAGTACACCCACCTCAATGTGAAAACACAGAAGTCCAAACATTCCTCTGTAAGTAGATAATCTTAATAAATCTATTCTGCCTATTTGCATATTCCTTTTAAAATATTAAGACATTTTGGTTATGTTAAGTTATGATTTGTAAATATGCAAGTGTTTGTAATACTTATCAGAGATAAATCATTGTATATAAGCATTGATATACTTCTATCATCACTATTTACTTAATTTCAGGGATTGGATATAAATATTTGTCTTTTTAAGACATCCAAATACTACACATCGTGGTATTGTGTATGTTAATAGTTTTGTTGCATTCCAGTCTAATAATACATAACTCTGTATTAAATTGTTTGTGTTTGATTTTTATTAATTAACCGGTTTAATAATTTGTCAGTAATAACAATTTATTCCGCACGATTTTGCTATAGATAATTAATCCCGATATAACACTATTGATACACCACTAGAGTTTTAAGAGCAATGTTAAATTTTATAACTGTAATATTAATTGTATCAATTATATAATATTTATGTTGATTTTGTGTTTGTATGATAAAATGGTGTATTTAATTTTGAAAACGACACAATTTACAGGCAAGCGGTGTAGAGCAGAGGAATGCAGCTCTAAGCTGGCTTAGAGATCATTTACGACAAGCTGATGATAAGAAGGGTGTTGTGTATTTTATGGACGATGACAATACGTATGCATTAAAAGTTTTTGATGAGGTAAATAACAATAATATATTTGTGTTTATTCCAATTGCAACATGTTAGTTAAATGATTGACTGATGACACTAATCATGGTATACAGTGGTATTTGATAAAAAATACCATGTATAAACTGGTTTTATATTTAAATTACAAATATTTATAGTGCATTGTGAACATTTTATTCATCGTTGTTTATCTATTTGCAGTGACAGGTATGTGGTAATTTTATAAACAATTTACAATTGCATTGTTTATTTGAACAATCAATATTTTGATTAATCAATAAATGTGATGTAACAAGTTCTACTGATTAATCTCTCTTGTAATACTAGATTTTGATGACTGATTAGATGACTTTTGAAATTTTTTTTATTCGGAGATATTAAGATTTTCATAGAACACTTTCATATTTTGTGTTTGAGTACATTAAATCTAATTTATTGTATTTTCTTACATTACCACTGATTGGGTAGTGGTAATCTACCGAGAAGAGTAGTTTGTTAACGCATTTCAAATTCAATACTGATCATTTTGAGACAGAATCGGTTGAACTGTAATATCTCTGGTGAAATAATATTATGGCAGATTGATAGAATTGCTTATTCTGATTGCATAATACGTTGCAGTGTTGACCTCAACAGCCTTAATAATTGCGTAAACATCACAAACAACTTAAAGTTTCTTCAAGTAGTCTTTAGTTTTAAATTTTTAGTACATTTCCAGTTGACAATATCCTTAGATTGATAAAATAACTTCCACAAAAGCTATATGCTATTTGAATGCAATTCACAGATGCGTAAGATTAGGAAAGTGGGCGTTTGGCCCGTCGGCATCGTTGGTGGGATGAGAGTTGAGATGCCACTGGTCACGGATGGAAAGGTGACCGGCTTCAATGCGGTGTGGAAGTCCTTCAGACCGTTCCCGATCGACATGGCCGGTTTTGCGATCAATGCGACGCTGTTTCTGGAACATTCGGAGGCGAAATTCTCAAGGAAAGTCCAATCTGGCTTTCAGGTATGTTTTCAGATAATTTTTTTTATTAATTATTTTTACATAAACCTAAATTAATTTGTTTGTTATATGTTGATGTTTTGATTCGTTAACTGATTGTGTTAAACAAGACAACTTTTGATAGTGTTATCCTATATACATAACAAATCAATTTTAGTACAAATGGCGCGTTTTTTTTTTTTTGATTTTAAATGACATTTTATGTGTGTATAATATTTACTTACTTTAATTATTATTATATATAATTATATGATAATTTATACATATATATATAATAATTTATATATATATATATAATTTATATATAATTTAATCTTTACTTATTTATTTACTTTTATACATACAATTTGTTTTTATATCTGAATTTATTATTTTGAGGTATTTTTATCCAAATTGAATGCTTTTTAAGCTTAGTTAATTCGTAGTCGGCTTCAGTTAAAGCACTCTAGTTGTTTTGTAACATGAGATTAATTTGTGTGGTTCAGTTAGCATATGTAACGAGGTCAAAATAATTAAACGATAAAAGGGTCTAAGGTCAGTCGCGATAAAGAGGACTTTCACACGACCATTGTTTTATCGGATTTCCTGTTCACACTCACGTTACGGATTTATTTATATCTTTTCCACGTGGAATCGTACCAGGGATCCTATATAGAGGCTAACTAACTAAAATTAAGGGTTGAGAAGCTCGTTGACTATCAGGTTTTTAAGGTTTCTTATTATTACCGATTCATTCCCAAGCTTTATCGTTTTGAGTCCTTCACACTGTACTTTGCCTTGTTTAATAACATTTTTGGGAGTTTATTGAAAGTGCGTATACAATTTTCCGAGAATGTATTATTATATGTCTTTGTCTATATTGTATTGTCTTTTTTTATGTGTGTGGGGTCCAGCCTCCGCTTTGAAATATGTTTTTGTGGTTTAATTTAACGAAAATCGGTGAATTAATTTGAATCCTATAAAACTGGTACTGGTAACGACCATGATCTGCAATTCTGTACGTCGGTCTCATGACGTTCGGTTGGAGGTTCTTAAAAAACATTTTTTTTTATTAAATCGATTGGAGCGACATTTAGAATGAACAGCGAACTTGTATATTGCAGGAGAGTGAGATACTGAAGTACTTCACGACTCGCGAAGAGCTGGAGCCGCTGGCCGACAACTGCACGAAGGTGTTCGCCTGGCACACGCGAACCCAGAAGCCCTCAATCACGAACCCTAAGAAGTTGAAGACTCCGCCGATACCCGATGACCACATCGAAGTGTGAAGCCTTTTTGGAAGCCTTCGGGGAATGTTCAATCTAGGTCTAGGTCTGATGTGGACTCCGGACAAGACAATTGTGAGTATTAGGTATGAAAAACAATATTGCAATTTTAACTGAATTACTCTGTTGTCTATGTCAAATTCGAGACGCCATCCAATTGTCAAAAGAACGAAAATACTCATTTTTTTGTAATCTTGTATATTTTAAAATTATGAATTCAGACCTATACTAATGTAACGGATTGAAATTAATCAGATTTGTTTGACTATAAAAGTGACATTTAATTTTTTTTTTCGTCATATATTTATGAATTATTCAGGAAAAACGGTTTTGATCCAATTTTATCTCTGATAAAAAACAATATACATATGTACGTTCAGTATTTTATTTTATTAATCAGCATGTCTGATTATCAGTATTAATTGTTCTGTATTAAATTTTCGATTTTTACATATATTTCTTTTTGGTATGTCTCAGTGAGGCAGATTTTCTGACTTGTACGCGTGTTTTAATTATTGTTATTTAATTATATACATACAGTGTGGATTTATAAAATAAAAACAATAATACCGACTCGAAATGTCATTAAACCACAAATGTGTATAGAATATATATATATATATATAAATCTTGTAACCCGAATATTAAGCCAAAATCAGCGCGTGCGCAATTTTTTTTTTTGTAAAAGTCCATGCTGTATTCATGTATTAATTGTTCGTTTGTCCGTTTTGACCGTACACTTAAAACGGAAAAATGAATGTTATCTAATTAATTTAATGTCGTCTGCATTGTAATTGGTACTTTGAAGGTTCTAACGCACAACGTATTTAGGTAGTTCTAGCTCGTTCCTCTTAGGGTTAATGGTACGCGTAGGGAAACTTAACTTACTTGCAAATTGTATTACACAGTGGGAGCTTTAATAAGCTTTCCTTGGTCGGTTTCGGTGCTTGGGTTTTAGATTAGCGACATAATGTATTTATATTTATAGATATACAGGTAGCTCTTGCCCCGCGAATTTGTCAGCGTGGTAAATACAAAATGACATTGGAAAAACGGTTTATTAAATGTCAAGATAAAAGTATTGTCCTTACCAAATTTCATCTTAATCGGTTAAGTAGTTTATGCGTAACACACGGACAGAGCCACGTTCGCATATAATATTAGTATAGATATAACGGTCCTAATGGCGTTGAGGCGTGTCGATACAATCCAAGTTTTATATACAATAAATAAATAAAAAGCCTTTTATTTACTGTAAGTTTCAATTTCTCATAATCTTTAACTATAACTTAATTATATGTATTGTGTATAAGTATTTTATGAATTTACTGGATCCCCAAGTTGTGTGAAGGTCTCCTATCAGTGATGCCCATTTGTCTCTGTCTTCATCTACTTTTCTCCAGTTCTGACCAGCGATCGATGTAATATCGTCTTGCCATCTTATAATTGATCTTTCGCCTGTTAGGCCATTGCAGAAAGTTACTTTTTTTGGTCCATCTGTGGTCAGTTAGCCGGGCAACACGTCCTGCCCACTTCCATTTTAATTTTTTAGCGTAGCGTAAAGTGTTTTATTTTCATTTTAGTATTTTATGTAATTTTCTTATATTAACATATTTCTTTCGAGTCCTCCCTGACATACGATTATCTTATACAATATGTATTATTAACTAAATGTTTTTTTTTTAATTTTTCCCGCGTTAATTCCAGTGTGGTAGGGGCTAGTAATGAGGACAAATCTATGAGATTTTTACACTTAAACCAGGGTCATATATTCCCATTGTAATAGATTAATTTTATTGAATTATATTTAATGCATAATAGTTAGTTGACGCTCAAAGTCGGTGTAATGTGTAGAGTTTTATTTGTACTTATTTTATGTGTAATTTTGAATTCTGTGAATTCTTTTAAGAACAAATGCCCAGTCATTTAGCATTTCTTTCGTATAGTTCGTGTTTCTAAAGGCCTAATGTTTGTATAATGGTGTAATGTATTCCCAGGGATTGTTCTAAGGCTATATATCGCAATATGTAAGATTTTATAATAAAATGTGAATAAATTGTTCGAAATGGTTCGGTTTTTCATTCTATATCGTCAATGCAAATCTTATTTTCCTGTTCCCTTAATACGTATGCAGATGTATAGATGGCGTGCTTTGCAATTTAGACTTGGCGTTATATGTTTCATTTTGAGCATATAATAATGAATAGGTATATGTGTATTCTCTATTTTATAGATATTCTTTAAGATAATATATAGGTCTTGCTTCGCTTTTTCCCTAATGTTCGTTGAAAGGAATAGATGGTGTGCTTTTAAATTCACGAAGCGTATTGATTTTTAGGAATAAGAAAAGTTCGCTTTAGATTAATTTGTTAAAGATAATACTTGATAGTTACTTCGATATGGTGAGGAAGTAGAACTAATAGGATTTATATTATAAGTCATCATTGGCTCGTTAGCTCAGCGGTTAGAGCATCCATCTGAAATTCAATTAGAGAAGGTCGGGGGTTCAAATCCCTCACGAGCTGGTTTTTGGTGTTTTTTTTTAATCCTAAGAAATGATTTAGCTTGCGTCGTTAAATTTTCTTCTTAATTTCTTATAATAAGTTACATTTTATTATTGACGTGAGCGATTGAGTTTAGCTTAGCCTAATACATACGATACAACATAAATTCTATATTTTTAATTCAGTACCTACACCAGTCCTAATTTATTATAACCATATTTTATTTCGTGGGTTGCCTGGATGAGATCCTTTGTTAGCGATAAAGGCGCTCGTAGCTCTTATAAGTACTAACATCTATTAACATTATTCAAGTACACTTTTTGTGCAAAAAAGTGTTTCCCGGCAACTCACTTGTAAGCCTCCTGGCGTTGCAGGTGTCCATGGGCGGCGGTTGGGACATCACTCTAAGTGACCCGCCTGCTCGTTTGCCCACTCTTACATGAAACAAAGAATATAGTTTTCTCAACACGTCTGTAATAATTCCTGTCTATGCCTTTGAACAGGATACTTAGCTGCATTATAACGTCATAGATGTAAAATTTTATTAAATAAAACCTTTTGTATCGGTTCGCTGTGAAATACTCCTCATATTAAAAGCAAAACCTTTTTTTTATCCCATAAATGGAATATTTCAGTTATGGGATTAAAATTCATTTCAGTTCTTTCTTAATTTTCTCTGTTCCCGATAGGAGAACTAGCACCAAATTTATATTTTGTTAAGATTGAATATTATCTTTATTTCAACATCTAATGACGACCATTGAAATATACAAAGGGCTCTGATGAACGGCGCCCACAACAAGCGCATTGATTACGCCGATACATTATGGATGCTGTGTTTTACGTGACCCGTTTTAATGCAGCTGATACAAGGTATCTGTTAACTATTAGACTAAATAACTGACGAAAGTTGAAAAATACACATAATACATATTTGCATCAAACACATCGCAGATCTAAAAACCGTATACAGGACAAGGATTAAAGGCATCTGAAATCAATGTTTCTCGGGTTAAAACCAGATATATAAATTTAACGGAATATATTACCTCCAGTCCATTAGATTTCTTTGATTTTCTAATAAGTGGAGGTAGGTATTTTATATAAAATAACTGATAACCAAGCCAATAACCCTTCAACCGTTTTAAAAAAATTTCTTCTATACTACTTAAAAATATCATGTGTAAATAATAATACAGGATTACTCATAAAACATAAGTTACAGCAATTCATTTAAATTATCACCGATTTATTACAATTATCATTTTTTTTTTATAATTCTATAAAAAGTTTCCTATCAGCTCGTGAGGGAATTGAACCCCTGACCTGTTAGAAGTGTAAGTGGATGCTCTAACCGCTGAGCCTCGTTAGCTCAGTGACCATGTAATAATATATTTTGTTTGTAGTATTATATATAAATAATAGGTTAGGTTAGTTTTTATACATATATATTGGTTTGTTGTGATATTCTTTGTTTCTTTTTTCTTTTTGTCTTTAATTTTAACTATTTATTTGAAATTTTTATGTTCCTATGTAATTGGTGAGTATGTGTAAAGTCTTTTATTGTTTTCCTTTTGTCTGTGTATTTTCGTCATAAATTCTGTATTGAAACTAATAAAAGTAAATAAAACATTATACGCATATATATATATATATGCCAGACCTGATACTAACCATTACAAATTACAGTGTCTTTATTTATCAAGAACGACCTGGTGACCCTATAAATGAACTAATTTTAAAATTATTGACTAGACCTACATATATATACATATGTCCCCTCAAATAATTCTCCTCGTGTAAAATAGTTATATAAATAACAGTGTATTTACTAATACATCATCTGCATTCTGCATTAAAAGAAAAAAGCTTTTGTTAATACAATTTGTACTTTTAGTAATTAAGTGCTGTTTTAACGTAAAACAATTGTATAATCCAATATCATAAACGAAAACACCCATTCAATTTGGAACTGCTAAAAGCAAATAACGCAAAAGGCTGTCAGCGGTATAAAATATTTAGTTGGTAAGGGAGGTGCCTCAGGGGAGCGGTAATTTAAATAAATATGCAGCCACACATATTATGTATGAGCATCCCTTGATGAAGCGGAAAACGCTTTTCATAAGCTGTTGTTAATGTTTCCACGAATATTGTGTATGATAACATTTTCCATACAATGGAATTCCATACAAGGTTAACTTCACAAGTAGGTTTTATGTGTGTACGTGTGTTTGCGTAAACACACACTTAAAGTTTTATGATGGGGCAGAGGGCGTCTATAGTCCATCGAGGTCTGTCTGTTGGTTTGCGTTGTTAGCTCAGAGTCTATTTGATCTGCAATAGTACGTCACCAGGTCTGTTTGGGACGGCCCCGCTTCCGTTAACTTTGAAGGTTCTGATCTGCTTGAGGATATTATTGATAACTTTTCGAATCAAAAGAGTTCGGCTTGCGACGCTTTATTTGCTGGGCAGATGGAGTTTAGTGACGGAGCTCCAAATTTAAATCGTTGGAGATTTTATTTCGGTCGGTATTTTAGAATATACACACTGATCACAGTTGTGATAAATGTCAGGAAAAACTTTAAAATCAAACTCAAAAATATAGCAAAATCATACTATTAATTCAATAATCTAATATATAAAATTTTCGTGTCACAATGTTTGTTACCTTACTCCTCCGAAACGGGTTGACCGATTCTCTTGAAATTTTCTGGCCATATTGAGTAGGACTGAGAATCAGCCAACATCTATTTTTAGAGACGTTTTTGGGGATCAGATAAAGTATAAAATTGCACAAAAGAGGCTTCACGGGGCATAATCGACTCATTAACAGCTAAATTCCATATTGTGTTTTTTTATATATAAGATTCATAGCTTCATTTAAATATTTCACTGTTAAACATTTGGCATAATCGAATTCCTCTAGAATTTCCTATAGGTGTCGTAAGCCAAGCTGACATAGGCTAGATCACGTATTGAACATTAGTTCAACAGTTTCTCTGCCAACTCTCTAATGGGCGAATAGGACGTGCTTGCGAGTTTCAGAATTCAAATAATTATAATAAACGAATATCGATTCTTGAGAAAAACGAAGTTTTTATTGAAAACTAGTCTGCTACAGAGATGCATTATTATATCCCGTGCATATGTTTGAAGAAAACGAAAAAGTTACTACGCCAGGAAAGTTCATAGAAGAAATGTCGTTAATCAAAAACGTGTACAGTTCTCCGCAATAACTGTGTAATAATTGAGACATGAATTTTTAATTAATGTATGCCTTTCCATATTTCTACACGCTACCTTTCGTTTTACTGAAATAGTCTATTTGTATGATATACAATTGTAAAATAGTCGTATACACCATAATGTACTATTTATTCAATTACAGTAAAAAATACATTATGTAAAAGGATGTCGGTCACCGTTGCCGACACAAAGTGAAGCCTCAGTTCTTGACTAAGGATTTATTACACTTTTGTACAACTTCAATAGGACAAGTCCCAACCACCTTTTCCCAGTAAGGACGAAGGCAGGGGTTATAGTCCTCTGATACAGAGTCCCGTGAAGCTATTTCAAGTAGGACGTAGCCAACGAATGCACTGCTAGGTCAGTTCCTCCTATTTGTGACTTACTATTCTTTGTATCGCTTACTAATATGATTATTTCACAATTAGATATTACAGTTTTTTATACAAATCCTAATGTAATACTCATCATTACCAAACGAAAAAATAATAAAACATAAATGATACAATGTCAACATATGTCGTTTTAAAACTCATACTCAAAAAAACAATCCCTTTGAATGTGCAATATGACCATGGTGTATGGGAAGGTGATATACAGTTTAATTGCCGTGAGCTAGCAGTTTCATGTGACCAGCATCTCTCTTTATACAAGAATAAACATGTATCCTTGAATGACTCAAAAAAAATATGTACTCCTTATCCTAGTTACTGCCTCCAGAAAAGGCTTGGTGAGAATGCTAAGATTCTTGAAAAAATATCCCATTAAGCATTATTTCGGGTAATAAACATCTGAAAATATAACAAGATAAAGCAGGCACCGAGGGGCCATTATTGGCACCTGCCAGGCCGGCGCTTTAGAGCAAATAAATTGTGTAAATTGCTGTTCAAGTGTGAGAACAGTCAGATGCGAAAGAACATCTCATTCACTTTTATGCACTTTAATTAAATATAATGGCCATTTTCTACGAGAATGGTACTTATTCATACAAATGTGTTATTGTGATCGGGTGGGCTATATATTTAAGAGTACCGTCAGCATATTCCATCAACTATCACATGTAACCTGTATATAAGTATATCAAATATAAGAAAAAGCAACCGCATTCCCTGGTCCCAAAGGATAAGGGATATATGGGACTCAACCCACGCTGGTGGCTCTGCTTTTTCAGAGACGAGATGGGCAATACCCACTAAAACCACCTCGGGTAAACCTAAAAGAACACACTGAAAGGGCCCTGGGGTCGCTTTCGCACTCAACCAGGCACCTAGCGGCTGTAATGTAGTTGTCTACATCGGAAGAAGAAGGGTGGCATACCTTCTCCTAAGCTCTCCATGTCTCCCAACCCGCAGTGGATTTGTGGTGGAACTCTCCCGTTCAGCTGCCTCCTTCAATAAAATAACCGTCTTGCAGAAGGATGCCACTGCACTCCACTCCTCCTCACTACTGAGTATCTTTTGGACAACAACAGGCATGTTAAGGTTGTTGCCCACCACACAGCATAAATCACTCCGGAGAGGGAGAAAAAAAAGCAACGTGACAAATAGGCTTTAGTTTAGATTAGTTAGTTAGTTTAGATTAGACACTTAGATTTAACTTCATAATCTTAGTGCGTTTTACTTGTATTATTATTTACTGTAATGTGTTATACATATAATGATATTAATATTCTTTAACCGTTATTTTATGCCTGTGTGTGAATCACAGCTAATGTACTGAGCAAGGCCTAAGTAACACCGCACCTTGTCGATATGTTTTTTTCTAAAATAAAATACATTTAAACTTATTAAAAATCTTTATTATAATCTCAATCTTTGGTTTTTACAACACATTAAATTATACCTACACATAAATAAACGTCTATAAAATTAACTGTATGTACATAATATTTATTAAATGGAATATTGAATGAAGTAGTTTCCGTGGTTAACGTTAATTTTCAATTAACATACCACTCGACATACGCAAAATGTGTGTCTATTTCGCTAATAATATGTTTGTATGATTATAATCGAAATGTTGGCCCAACTCGAGCTTAAGCTAAATATTTACAATTACACAGAGTAATGCAAGTTCTGCCACTTTTGCATCGTCTCATACGGCAGAGTGTTTGCCCGTGACGATGCCCGTGTTTTTATTATACTCGAACTCCTTGTGGACATTACTCGACCGACCACTTTCCGCGTTGGCCTTTAGAAGGCCTTTTCTGTCCCTATATAAGGAAATATATTAAATATTACTGCTATGAATTAAGCTTCAAAGTTTTTTAGATTAATGAAAGCACAGGTCGGTGAACTTTGATGGTGAGCTGAGATATAAAGGATTACAAATAAAGATTAGTTAGTTGAGGTCATACCGCTCGTTGATTGTCTCCGTTTTCTTGTCCTTTTTGTGAACGCAGCTTGCAATAACACCTTTTTTCTTCAGCACCAGAAGCAGGAAGTCGAGGAGGATTAGACAGAGGAATACCCCAACCAGTACAACGCCTAGTGTTGATCCAGCAGAGAGCGATCCTGTCTCTCGCTCTGCAGAATAATATTGGGAAAAAATCGCTTTTATTGGAAAGTGGACAAATAGGCAGTCTTACTCAAAATGAGAAGTCGCGGACCATAGACAACCGACATCGTGAATACGACGCCGGCCTTTTAAGAAGTGCTTACGTTATTCGTACACAACTTGATGAATGTTTTACACCAGTTTTTTGTAAAGTGAATGACTTTTTTAAATGTATGTGTCATTTTTTTCTTGAAAATTTCGTACGCGTCCAACCGATATTCTCATTAACTATGTTTTTTTTTTAGTTACAAATAGTTACCTGGCAATGTGAGGTAAGTGGAAGCCACCGACGAGTTGCCAAGCACATTGTGGGCCACCAGTTCGAAGTAATAAGTGGTATTACCCTCCAGATGGTTCAGATAAAACTCGTTTGTCCGATCGATCGCTTCTTCCACACATTTATCGTTTTGTATAACTGAATTTAGTACCTGCAACAAACGCAAGCTTCCCTTCATCAATTCTGCTTCTATGTAACATTAATTTTATTTTATTTAATATTTAATGTATATGTTGACAGTGCCGAAGAAGCTGTACCGTATAAAATTGGATCTCATTTTGAAGGTAATGATTCCTAATTGCCAAAAATGACTGAATTTACCGGACAAACGCGAATGACGTAGAAGTCGATTTGTTCGCCATTGTCTTCGGCTCTCCATTTGAGGATCCCGTTCTGTATCGATTCCACATCCGTACTCCAGGTTGGCTCTTCTGGGCTCGATCTGTAAATGAAAATTATTACATTTTCCGTATAAATAATTTTCTTTTAGCTTTGATAGTTGGCTCATGGTGAAATTATTAACCGCGAAGTTGTGGGTTTGAATCACGGCTTTGGACGATTTTACTTTGAAAAAAGCTGTATGTCTTTAAAATTATCTATGATCAAACAGCTATAATTGGTATGATGATGTCATAATCTCCTTTCAGTTCGAGGATATTTTAAGGGGTTAAACGAACTGAAACTGACTAACTATTTAAAACTAATTAACTAACTAAAACTAACTGTTGACATTGTGAAAAGAACTTGTCACTCCATACTCACTTTTCGAGTGTAACAAACTCAATATAGTCGCTCCAAGATCCAGCTCCGACGTCGTTAACGGCCGCGAACCGGATCAGGTAAGTGGTGTTAGGCCTCAGCCGGTTGACCTTGAAAGGCCTGTCCATGGCCCACGTGCGGTTGTTGTGGATGTCCGTCACGTTGTAGCTGGTCAACAGGTCGTACTCCGAGGTGAAACCCACCACCGGCGGCCCATTTATTTGCTCCGGCCCTTCGATGTGGAACACCGCGGATGTGGAGGTGACGTTCACTAACCTCACCTTCAAAACAGGGAAGAAATACAAACTTAATAAGTTATACATTTCCGAAGTTTGGCACCACAACATTAACATCCTCATCCTCAAAAAAACAGAGTTTCTTGTCTGCGTCCTCTCAGCTTGATCGTAAACGAAGAGTCATTTAGATTTAAGACGACCCAAAATGATTTTGACTTTAGGACAAGAGAGACTTTTGAGTTTTTAATGGAAAATATCATATATTAATACAGTAAATGGTATTTAGTAAGCATTCATTTATGGGGACAAAACTATTGAAAAGTACCTGAAGTCTGTTAACTTTACAATTACGTCACACATACGTCTCAAAATGGCGAAAAGTTTTTTTTATAGAGGAGGGGGCCAACGAACAGGATACAGCCCATAGAAACGCACGTGGCTGGGAGCTCGCGAGTGCGTTGCCGACCTTTTACGGTACGCGTTTTTCTTGACCGGTAACTCACATTTTGAACAGGCGGCGGTGCGAAGCCTTGCAAGAACACAACGACCTTCTTCGCCTCGCCAAAATCGTTTTTGGCCAAACATTCGTACACCCCGTACAACGTGTCGTTCTCGAACACAACGGGGACATTGTTGTCGTTCAAAACAATCATCCTGTTGATTTCCAGTTGCTTTTCGGTTGATATATCGCGACTCTCGTATCTGTGTTCATAAGTTTGGTTCAAGAATAATTAAGCATCCTGTATATATATTTACAGGCCGATTTGATTATGAAGTTTAGTTCTGTAATTTTTTTTATGTTACTTGTGAACGACAATAACTTTGTTATATCTAAGAACAAGGGTTCCAAAATGCTCCAGTCTCAGATACGGACAATGAACTCAGCTGGGTACCAATAAGTGTTTTAAGCGTTTAAAGTGTCCTTATAGCATTGAGGGCGACTCATACCCAAGCTTTAAGCGTAGTATTTAAATAGTTTACAATAGGATTTGCTCAAAGGTTAAGCTTAAATTGTTGGATTTATCAAGAGACAAATTTTGTTATGCTAACAAAACAAATTGAATTAAAGTCTACTTTGCAGGTTAGAACCTACCTTTTTTTTTTTTTTTATAGAAGAGGGGGCAAACGAGCAGGCGGCCCACCATAAAGGTGGCGGCTGGTAGCTCGTGAGTGCGTTGCCGGCCTTTAAAGGAAAATTAGGAAATGGGGGGGGTAGGGGAAGAGGACGGGGGAGGGGAAAGGGATGGGCACCGGAAGATCTCACTCACCGAACGAAACGCGAGTACAAAATGAACAAAGTCCAATTGCATCACTTTACGCCGGTTTTCTGTGAGAGAGTGGTATTTTATTTTACCTCCAAGTAGTATTAGCTGAAGGGTTACTCTCCTGGTCGCAGGTTAAGTTAACCGAGTTCCCATTCCAACCCCAGACATTCTGAATGGGCTCTTTGAACACCGGTTTGTAAAACACAGTTAAATACATTTCAGCGATTGCCGAGTCCGCTGAAACATCAATAACACATTATTCAATTTCAATAATTTATAAGATCAATATTAAATAGCACATTATTTAATGAACATTATAATAACGGATGTATGAGATATATTTGGTAAAACTTCCATTCGTAGTTTTAGCGGGTTTCAATAAATACGGTCCGTAAGTATCAGCGGTTAAATCTTACCATCGTTTGTTGCATTACAAATATAGATTCCCTCGTGGCTCCTATTCACTCTTAAGAATGACAAATAGAGTTCCGTCTCCGTTTCGCTAATAACTTTGCTGTCCCAGACTATACTGAAATATACACACAAAGTACAGACTAATAAATGCAGAAGTTACATTCCACTTATTTGGATACATTTTGGTTAAATAACAATGGGTTTGAATAAAATAGGGTTTGGTTAACTTTCAAAATACTACTTTATTTATAATATATTCTTATTTATGTAATTGTGTCTTATTGTATGGTTTAATTTGCCGTGTGTGCGTCCAAATAAAGGTATTTACTATCTTTTATTACTATTTTGTATGGCGTATTTAAAATCAATAATGTCAAACGTTGTGTCTACAGAAGTAATTACCTTAAATCCTCGGAGTCACCGAAAAAGGCCACATTTAGTTTAGGTATGGGAATACCTTCGGCTCTGCAAACAACTTGAACGGTGCCATTTTGCACGGCCGTGACGTTATTAAACTGTGTTATTTTTGGTGGAACTAACACCTAAACATAATGTATACTTTATATAACTCTATATATCAAGATAAAGATAAAAAAATAGACTTTATGACAGTAGGGAAACGATAAAGATGAGACAACATGCATTTTTAAGATTACCCGGGATACGTTTTGCGTAAGGAAATTGCACTGGAAAAGTGGGAGTTTCATCAAAAAACACACTTTAATTAGTATAAATAATAGTTGCCTGATACTAATATAAAAGTAAATAAAAGTCTAACTATAATATAATCAAAACACTTACATTCAATCTTATTTGCTTCGAAACATTACCAGCAGTGTTTGAGGCTGTACATTCGTAGATGCCCGAATCGTTTTTATCAACTTTATCAAATTCGATTCTATTCAATGTTTGTTTGAATTTAGGTTTGGCTCCAACGACACCCTTAAAACAAACACAACTTCAACAAAAACAACTACAAATTACAGTTTCCTTGTGAAGAAAAAATGTAGTCTCATCCCACGTCCCTCGAAAAAGGGCAGAGACTACAGAGGAGGCGGAGAAACACAAAACGTCAAAGTACGGTCTTTTCTCCTACGTTCCCTTTGTGTAAAGACTTTTGGACCTTGGGGTACAAGTGTCACTGCTTAAAGAGCTAAGTAGGCGCCTGGTAGTCAGTGAACCAAGAGCTGGTGATTTGCAACGTATAAGTAACGATACACCGAGGAAATGCCAGTACTATGGTTACTTAGCCACGAGGAGCTTTTTAAATTAAGTCTCAGTTTTTTAGTTTGAATTTAACATAACATTTATTTAATCGTAAATGAAAAATGAGAGAGAGATTCATTTTAGAGAGAGATTCCAATAATCCAAGACCCAGCAAAATGACATACATTCTTGTTGATCTTTCTCCATGAGTACACTGGTGGTGGTGATCCACTTGCGACACACTCCATTGAAATCGACGCCCCGTCATACGCAGTCCCTTCAGGTACAGCTACTAGCTCCACAATTTCTGGCATTGTTACAACCTGGAATGTTCATGGATTTTTTTACTTTCTTTACACCCTTTAAGTATACAAGTAGGTAAAGGCGTCTCCGGGAGTCTCATCTCGTGAGATTCCGGCATTGTGGGCGCGTAAACGCAGGAAATTCACACAATTACAAAACGGGTCACTTTGATAACTTATTCATTTAGTGTATTTCTCACACAATATAACAAAATAATCACTGATCACACAGATCTCATCAGATTGAGTTTATGGGTGTGGACGTCTGCCTCATCATGGCGGCCATTCCACTTGCCACCACACCTGACAACTCCATACGGTGTTACCCGCTCAAAAAAATAACATTGCTTCTTGTTCGATTTACAATAATCAAAACCACAGACAATATAAAAATACGAATTGATACGACAGAATGATTTTTATAGTAACTGGCGCCGTTAAGTATATAATGCCTTATAAATTATTCCTCCTCCTTACACTAATTTTCAATTCAACTTAACTTAAATATGAAAAGATATTTTTTATTGACGAGCAGCAAGAGGCCCTTAGGGAAAATGTAGTCAGTGCCCATAGACACTTTGTTGCACAAAAACAGTAGATGTCGATAGTTAATAGATGTTAGTACATATAAGAGGAACGGGCTCATCGTTTATAAGCGATCTCTTCCAGGCAGTTTACAAAATATAATATATTTGGACTGGCTTTCGAAGAAGGGATTTTATAGATGATAACGAGGCTGATGGAATCGGGAAGTGAGTTCCCAAGCTTCTCAATTTCGATTATATGTCGATGCTCATGTGGCTTCCCCGTGGGTGCGAAACTTATTTATTTTTATTTCTTAAACCTATACAGCTTATCACAAAAAGCTTACACAACAAAAATAGATCAAAAACAAAGCCAAAACAAGGTCAAAACATACAATCGAAAATAGAATCCAAGATCAGAAAATAATAATACAACAAAAAAAAACACGAACAGAAAAAAAGAAATAAATATATATACATACATATGAACAAGTGTAGTATATTATGTAAAGAACGAGCATTTAAGTGTGTGTGCGTGTGTATTAGTGTGTGCAATGGTGTTTCTGTGTGAGTGAGTATGCTAGGTTGAGTCTTAGTTTTTATTTAAAAGAATTCCTACTTAGGCCTCAACTTAGTAAATATTTGTATTATCGCTTTGCGAATATAGAAAAATACCTCAACTTTGATGTCGATGGCAACTTCTTCCCCTGTCTCGTAGTCAGCGGCCACACACTTGTACACTCCGGTGTCTTCGATGCTGACATTTCGTATTAACAACCCCTCTGATGATATCACGTACTTGTTTTCATCTGTTATCTATTGATCAATTATCGATTTGTAAAAAAAAATTGAAGTGTAACTAAAAACATGGAGGTAGTAGTTTCATTGTACAATAAAAGAAAAAACAGACAAACATTCACATTCATACAGATTTAACGATTGTTTTTTTAGAAGAGGGGGAAAACGAGCTGGAGTCACACCATAAAGGTAAAGTTGCTGGCCATAGACACTCACATGGCTGGCTGCTCGTGAGTGCGTTGCCGGCCTTTTAGGGAATGGTACGCTTGTAATGTTATTGCGTTAAAAAAATACACAAAACAACTTATTTATTCAAATTCAATGTTTTAAGTACCTCGAGGCTATTCATTAGCAGTCTGTTTATTTATATTTAGCTCTGTAACGAATCTATATGGGTGTGAGTTTGTGTATATATGTGTATAGACAATGAAGGCGACTCAGCCTTCAGAACTACGTCATCGCATGGAGAATTGTTTCCGTTGTGGCGGAATCCACACCGGATGTTACTTCCAAAGCGATGACAGAGTAACACCTGTAGACAAGTGATGGCTCACCTCAATAGGCTCAAAGTTGTCTTTGTGCCAACTAATTAAGGGATTAATGTCGCCTTTGGCCTCGCACGTTATCAGGGCGTCGCTACCATTAATCACATACTGGGTCTCTTTGGTATTTATGAAATATGGTGGTTCTGAAATATTTATTGCTTTTTAGTTATGACAATATCAGGATACTACTTGTTTCTAGAGAACACGCTCTTTCTCTTATTACTCTTTAAAAATACACAAAATATACAAAGCAAAAAAAAGTAGATAAAATAAGGACAAATTGTGTATAATAAAATGTATTATCACTGTAAGGGGTTTTCGGTTACCATAGCAACAAGATATATTATGTATTATCACCACAACGTCTTATGTAGTAAACATGCCACGTTAATTATTATTATATTTCATGCAATAAATATTTATGTACGTACCATATGCTTGGACGTCGTATGTGTGAACATAATGTGTTTCGTTATATACAGTCTCACACTTGTATATACCGGACGTTGATTTACTCATGTTTGTTATATACAAACTATTCGTAAGTTCATCCCACCACTCTGTGTATACGTTTGATTTTATACCTGGTCTTGTGGAAATAATTATTTAAGATAAAACTAGTATAAATATAACATATGTTTATACAAAAGAGATTCTCTTAAGAGCCTCTGAGGAACTTGAAAAATTTAATATCTGTCGTTGCTCCTAAAGTGTTTCATACTTATATAATAAGGGAAAAACATTATTAAGATGGTATATGTAATAGTTGCATGTATATACTCAATCTATAAATATATTTATTCTTAAGACACTGAATCGCTTTTTTATAATACCAGCGTTAAGATAACTGGCTCTTATATGTAGATATAAGAGCCTACAAGAAACTCGATTGCTGATCTTACTATATATAATTTGCTCTTACATATAAATATAGAATCTGCCCTAGGCCATTTAACTCGTCGTAGCGAGGTATTAGGTTTATACATTCCTAGAAATATTACTTTCTCATACTACCTCCTACTAATATATAAAACATTATTTGCTAACGAATGTAGTTATTACCCCGGATGCATTATTTCCTTATCATTCGGACCAAACCACTTGAGAATGATAAGTGACGACGGCCGCTCATCACACCGGCACTCCATGTAAAAAGAGCTTCCTGTTTTTAACCTGTACTCATGCTTTTGATTACCAAAGAAACAGGTTCTGCATTCTGTAACAAAAAATAAATACATTCAAATATGAAGGCCTAGCGCCATCTATGTGCATAACGAAGCGTTGAATCAATCCTGAATCGAGGTCCTCTCGATAGCTAAGCATATAACTTCTCGGCCATAAGTTTTGACCTTGTCATAAACTATTTTGTATTTTATCATTACCAGTAAATAATATACCATAAATAATTAATAATAACACTGTAATATCGGATCCATTGTAATTATTGTGATAAATTTGTTGGTAATTTAAGAATCCAACTGAATGATGGTTGGAAATTTGTTTGGCGAGTCATATTTAAGTTGTGCTCAAGTTCGCAATATTTTCCCCCAGGCGTCACGAATACAAACTAATTTATTGTTCGTCTCGACTGATAGCATAAATCAAAACAGATTTCGTTACGCTTAAATTTAAGACGTCAAGTTACAGTACATAACTTTAAAGATTTCTGATCAAACTTACAAATTAAATTATATCTCACTAGCCTTTAGGGATTTTAGTTTTACTTAGGTTTACTTGAGTTTATTGATATGATAACTGAGAAAAATTAATGGTAAGTTGAATTTAACGCCTTCACACAGACGCGACCGGGGAATAAATATAATCTTAGCTAACATTTATTCTCAATTATCCTTATTACAGCATTACGAATTGGTTCTGATACTTATTTATTATAATGCTTGTCAGGTGAAACGAATTGTTACGATAATATAGAATTAAATAAATTTGTATTGAAAAAGCGATACAATTAAGGATTATAGAATCATAATTCGATTTCCAAATAAATTGTCAAAGTTGCTCTGGTCAATTTAACGCGTAATCAAGAAAGACGTACGTAATGTAATCAATCAAATTAGTGCTATCCACTACCCAAATTGAAGGGACGTCTCATGGACAGACCTACAAATAGGTACACATTTTGTTTTTATTATGTGCAAGTGCGACCTTCAATACACAGATTGGTGTATATATTCTAACTCTAAAATATTTTGCTAAGATAACTTATACTTTTCAGGTTATTTCAATTGTCAAATCGACGTGTGAATGTGAATCTATTTTTGAAGTTTCATATGTAAGCCATCTGTAGCATATAACATAATTTATGTTTCACTCTTTGCTATGACGAAATCAGGATGAAGACGCTTTGATCTTATGGAAGCCGCTGACGAAACTGAAACCACAAATCCGTATGAGCGAGTCTTTTAACATTTTAAATTTGCCATAAAAGATTTATGCTATTTGCCTCGATTGAAATCGTTGTGTATTTCTAGTATTTTTAAATTGACTAAACCTTGCAAATATTTTAACACAATATTAAAAAAAAAAAAAGTCAATGTTGGAACATAAAAAACATGTATCTTAGACGTTTACTTTTCACATAATTTGAATCACTTTCCTTCTTATATCTAAGGCTACGACGATGCCAAAATAAACAACAAACAACTCAATTAGCCTCTTTTTCTATTTCATTTTATAGTTACAGTACACTTAATTAAGTCCATAATTAACACAAAACTATGTCTGATAACGGGATACGAGTTAAAACATCCGTGAATAATATTGTCCCATTGAAAAGCATAAATTACTCAAACGTGTCCAAATTAACATAACTGGGTCAATGTTTTGGCTTTTTGACATAAATGGTATTCATACAAACATTGTGCTACTGATTTATTTTTTAGTTGCGTTGTATACATTTACCCAGCCACGAAAGCTACTGGTAACTATTGCCTGTGTGTATATTTTTAACTAGTGAATTGCAAAAAAACATAATTTATTTAATGAAATTAATTTTACATGCAAAATTACGAGTCAAATCTAAAAAACCCTTATTCATATAGTAACTTTCTACACTTATGAATAATGAAATAAATAAAATTTACTCTACAATAACATTTACGGCCAGTTCCCAAATATAGAGCGTTCAGCGGGCTACAAGAACTGGCAAGAAACCACTCCTTATAATCGACAAATCTGTTCTATATATACTCGTATATATATATAACAACAATATAACCTTAAACAATATAAGAGGACCTTATATATATATTAAACAATATAAAAGGACCTTTACTAGCGATAGGCTAAGTCTGACCAATCATCGAACATTGAACAGATTATTATTTTAATTGTGCTATGCTTAAATTGTTAACTTTTACCGCTCATTTCAATCTATGTAAAGTTTCATAGTAGAGCAAAACCCTGTTGTTGATTTTTTCGGGATTGGCAAATTTCAGCGAACACACTCAACAAGTAAGCTCGCAAAAGCGTGTATTAGATTATTTAAGCAGTGGGCTTATTATTATTGGTACTTATTATTATATTATTGGTACAAAACTATTGTGGTTCGTGTGGAGATTGTTGACGTGTGTCACACACACAGAATTTTTCGCTGTTTAAAAAAATAATAATAAAATATATATTTATTGTACTTAAACAGTAGAAGTAAATGACGTTAATAGATGTTAGTACATATAAGACCTCGGCGGCCTCATCGCTAATAAGCGATCTCTTCCAGCAACCCACAATTTGTTGTTAACTTAATATTTTTAAATAACTTATTAAATCAACATTTATATATATATATGAGCAATTCTTGCTTTTTTGTACAATGTTATATATGACAGTGACATCACTGTATGTAATCGTGGATGTATGAAGGACGTGTTTTTATAAGAATCGTAATGATATAACGCAAGGATTTTATGTTACGTACCGGACTTAATATCACAGACAAGGCCATATTGATTAAGGAACATTTGGTAGTGAATGAAAAAGTGCTTTCACAATGAACGTAATTTGTTAGATACTTAAAATAAATTAGTGTGGTGTGTCTTGACTGCTGACTCGTTTATTTCTTAACGAAAATTTTAATTTTATGAGAAAAGTTTTTGTCTCAACTCGCAACAAAAATAAACAATTATTGTTTAAGCAAACGTTACCGATAGAGGTACATTTAGTAGATTAAAAACAAATAACACTTAATTGTAAAAAAAAATGAAATTCTAAAATATTCAATATAATAACAAATAATAGGTATTTAAAAACTATATATATCTCTCTCCCAACAAACATTAAGACAAACAATGTCTCACAACGCTTTTCGCTTTATACCCGTAAAGTTAGGAAAGCAGGTCATATATTAAGACCAAGTCCAAGATCTCGCCAAAACAAGTTGAAGTAACTTCTAGTTTACACTTACACTATCAGGTTTTATGGGCAACAGGGTGTGGACTTGAATAGCGCATACAAAATATTACAAACATGATTATAATTCATATTTATACATAAATACATAAGTACATACAAAAGAAGGTGCACGGCCGGAGGAGAAGCCAAGTATTGTGTTTTTCCATCCGATATGTTTTCAATACAATTCTGCGTGTTTTTATTTTTTATTTCAACAAAAATCTATGAAATTTGAATTATTAAGAAATTCGATTTTAGTACTGATGATCGCTAATTTAAATGCTATTCAATTATAAGAAACGTCTACGTCACATAAATATATGTATTCGTTTCAAAATAATAACAACATTAAAATCCACTCTGTATAATGCCTTCACGATACATAAAGAGTTTTCGCGAATGGAAAACATTTCCCTCACCCTAAGTTATATCGGTTCGTTAGTAGAAAAGCATTGGGAACCGCATCGATGCGATTTAATGTTATTTCTCCCAAGTGAAAGAATTAGCACATCGGATAATAGGCTGGGGCGATTCCTTAATATATATATTTATAACAATATACACTTTATTCTATTTATTTTTCAATATATATCTTATTTTTCAGCATAGTATGTTAGCATATTTGAAAAAGTTACGTTATTTTTTGTTTAGAACGTTATGTTAAAAGTCAATTTCTTGTTATATTACGTATGTTAATTCATTGTAATAATCTAAAACTTGAACTAAAAATGTCAATTATACCCAGCAATGTAGCTCCTGTCAAACGGACCGCTTCATTTGGAACTGAAATTTATCTGTGGCTAAAATCAAACATATCTAGTCCAGGTCATAGGAAGTACATTTTCATTTGCAACACAAATATTACACGTTAACTGGCTCCGTCATCCGTTGATTACAGTCACTGATCACTGTCGTTATAAATGAAACTTATATATACGATAGATATATATTGTGGTTCAGTACAAAAATGGATTCTTTAATACTAGTTTTCGTAAGTAATCACTATTGTTATCATTAACCTTCGTTGTATAGTGGATTTGTTGGTGGGCTTAAGATATATATTAGATAAGTATTTTAAGATCTAGTAAAAAGCATTTATAAGGTAATACATAATCAATGAATATATTTTTCTTTTTAAAAACTGAGGTATGTTTGTGGTTTTTTTCACTTTGATTCTTACGTGTTTGACAATTACAATTTTTTATTTAATATTAGTTTGTCTAAATTTTAAGCCTTTTTAAATCTTTCTCTCTTTCTATCTAATATTGTAAAAAAGATATTCAGTAATATATCTACAAAGTGCATACATTTGGGTACTAAAGCAGAATTATAATTATTCAAAGTGCTATTCTAAATTTAAACGTCAGATGAAAATCTCAAATAGATATAGCCAGGTTTAGTCCTGGCGCACGAGTAATGCTGGATATTGTTGATTTTAGCTTACATAGGATTATTCGCAGTAGATACCAGGAGAACATTATAACAACGTGCTTTTCCTATATGTAGAATACCGAATTGTTTCAAATATGTGGGATTCATAGAAAATTATCCTGTATTACTTAATAACGCGAGTTGAAATTGCTCTCGCTTCGAAATAAAATCTTTTTATCGTAGGTATATTAAACATTATATACATAATTCAACAGGTTAGGACTGAGCAATCGAGGTCACTCAATACTCAATTATTGATATTAGTGAAATTGTAATTCTTATGGGAAATAAAATAAACGTATCTAATATGATTTCGAGTGTAAGTCGTAAAAAGCCAATACAAAGTATTACAAACATCATCCATTATGAATATTTGCTGAGAATATTGCTTTATAAATCCCAGAGAGAGTTTTATTATTGTATATTTAAAAGATCTAATTAGAATTATTACCACATTTGAACGTCACTAAAACTATGTATACATGGGTTCACTGCGCCCTGCTAACAAAGCCTCAGTTTGACGCAGTTTATAAGTTTCTTATGAAAAAGGAGATTGTATATAAATAAACTTTAATTAATTAGCTGTCTTAAACACGAGCGACGATAAACTTGCGTTACGAAGCTTATAACCGTAATTGACACATAAATAACTTTCAGCTTACACTATTATGAGAATTTAATATGGCTGTGGTATGCATACATGAAAGGGAAAATAGGTTTTGATTTCTGTTTTAAATTAGAGTACAAGTTATATTGCAACAACACCCAGCGAACAAGTAGTTTGCAGACTTGTACCTCATTAATACAGCGTTAACACAAATGCTTCCTTGGCGCAGCCAAGTTTGTAAATATCTAATAATTTATTAAATATTATGGGGACAGTTTTATAAAAAAATGTAGTGCAACAAGAACAGGGTATGACGAAGGGTAGTTAAAATAGTGTGATTAGGCTGTTTGAGTTTTATACAGAAGAGGGCGCTAATTGTAATTTACTTTGCATGTTTAAATGTAAATACGAAGTTATTGAAACAACTTGAGATATATATATATATATATATATATACATATATATATAATAAGTTTTAAATACATCTATTTATTTGTATGGAAAAGTTGTTGAACCATTCTCACTTTTGCCTCTGTGTGAATGCTAAATATGAATGCTGTATATTAAGATGATGTTATTTATAGCATTAATAGTTAATTTTGATTACGTTATGTATATGTTATTTTTGTTTGTTGCCTGGAAGGGATCGCTTATCGATAAGGCCTCTTTTATGCATTAACATCTTCTACTTCTACTGTTTAAGTGCAATAAAGTGTAAATAAATATATATATATAAATATTATAATTTCGTCAGCCAATATAAACTCTTTGCCGAACAATATATGTTGTTCGTGCATGAATGAATGTTTTTTTATACATTTATACATATTACATCTAAGAAACTAAAGATCTATATATAGTGAAAGACGATAGCTTCACTAACACGTTAACGTCATAAGTTAATAGCTCTCTAACAGTGATTAATGTTTCAAAATATAATTTAGTTATGTGGATAGAATTATTATTTGTATAGATTAATATACATCAACTTATAAGCAAACGCGACATGGAAGTCAGTCAAAAACAATGTGTGGAAAAAGCTTAATAAATATTACATATAGTGCCGAAATTATCAAATTAAGTTTTCAAAATTATTCAGAAACCGCTGCATCGTTGTTATAATAATGTGTTATCATATGTGTTAACAATTAATTAATAATTCACCTCATAAGGCTAGGAAATAATAAGATTTGTTAAAGAAGTTCAGAAAGTTATCAAGTCAGGTAGCTGTTTATTTGTGAACCAAAGTTGAACTTTCTGTTCACAAAGTAGCAACCTGGGAGTAAGCTGAGATTGCACGGAGATAAATATATTATTATCGTTACAATCTTGCAATAGTCTTGCACCTTTTGTGTTTTAAGCTCAAGTCTTTCTGTATCGTGGATTGCGGGGAATGGTGTTTTTAAGGCTTCTTTTTCTAGACTGGTCTTGGGTTTCGCATCTTGTATGTCTTAGCTGAAAAACTGTAGGTAACTTGTGCGGTAGATTATCTTTATATTTAGTTTCAATACAACATGTAAAAAAAGCTCATTTTTGTATTTAAATTTTTTTTTTTTTGTAAAAAAGCTCATTTTTCTTTTTCAGTCTATACGATAGCTTTTTAATTTTTTATTTAATCGATTTACCAGGTTAATAGACCCAAAAACGCCGAGCCCCCAACAGGTTAAAACATAGAAAAGAGAAACAATAAACGTAAGTGTTCGATGGAAATGTTTGAACAGAAATTGATTGTCGAATCAAAGTCATTCAATTTATTTTCATTTGAGACTCAACTGAGTCGGTACCCCGTTATTAGAATGACATAATGCGGCACATAATTTAAGGAATTGCTACAGTCACTCCCCACTTAGAGTAGATAAGTGTTTGAAATTACATTAATTTGTTGTAAGCATATAAATACTTTTTTTAAGATAAGACGGAAATGGAAATGAAAGAAAAATGCGGATTAAAGATTGAGAACCTTATCGTTTTTATGTTCTTTAAAGCTGTTAGTTATTAATAGTTAACTAATTTTTTTATATATTAAAAAATATCCGAATATACAGATACAGTTGTAAATTAGAGACCAAGGTTCTATAATTCTATACGTTTCTGTATATACAGAAGATTTCTTGCAAAGTTAAAATATATTATAAACCTTATTTTAATTTGAAAAACTCATTTTTTAACAGTGACCTGTATTCTGATTCATCATTCAGGGAATGGATATTTTATATAAATATAGCATATTGTCTACTAGAGAATAAGACTCCGTAAGAACAACAATGTAAAAGTGACGTCACAGAAAACTCTGTGTTTTGGTTTACCTCAATGAGAAATGATATTTTTACAATTTTTAAACTCTCACACATCAGGATATTGATATACCTATGTTTATTCTTCTCTTCCATATTATATTTTATTCTTTAAAATATTAAAAAGGCTGTAGTAAAAATAATATTAAATAGCCCTGTGAAATATTAACGTAGCTATTCACTGTGACATATTGCACAATTGGCATCCGGTGCATTTTAAAAAATGTCATATGAAATGAATAGGAATATGTTACACGTGATACATTTTCATACATATCGTATTATGTTACGACCTTCATGACCATTGATCTTGTCTGCATTCTAAATTATATACTTGTTTGAAATAAATGTTCACTTTTTTTTGGCTTAAATAGTGTGCAAACACTAGACATCAATATATGTATGTACCAAATTCTCGTTAGGACAGTTATGCCACAAAAATCGATAACATACACAGAACTTATCAGAGCTTTATTAATTACCTAAAGAAAAGAAAAATAATTTGATAAAGTATACTATTCTACTATAATATAATTCTACTAAAATAATAATAATAATCCATTAATAGTGTATATATTAAGTTCTTTAAGAAATTCAAGGTCAAAATTTTATTTTTCAAAAATACAAAAAAACTCTATATCAACCCACGCTTAGAATATTAATAAAAACCTACCAGTTTATATTTAAATACAACTTACCGGTAATAATAAGAAAAAGCACCAAACAAAAAATAAGAAATCTCCAAATCATTATAACAGCAAACATTTCAATAGACAAAAGAGTCCAACGGTTTCCCGCGCAACCACAGACTTCCAAATTGTCAGGACGCGATCGGATAGCTGCACTAATTGATTTGAGCGGTTGTCTCGCGTACGCGGCGTCAAACGACTGACGTTTCTCGTTTAAACGACACACGCTGGAAACGAGTATATTGTTATAAACATCACGCTTATTTTTAGACCTATTTCATTAGAAACGGTGGCGTAGAATGGAATGCTAGGTACTTTTCAGGAGTTGGGCTTGCAATACTAACGGCGACATTAATGGGCGTTCTAAATGCGGACATTAGTATGAAATATTTATGGGTACAAACTTAATATTAGGAATGCCACAACTAAATTGTTGAATCATTTTTAAATTTTTGTTTTGCAATCATAAAATCTTAGAAAACTATCATTGTATTCATAAATATGTATTTAGAACATTGTGGACAGTTTTTTTTATATATTATTTAAGTCTATAACAGGCTAATTTAGTAAAATGATAGCATACAAACCTATGTAATCAGCTTTTTGCTTGTATCTTCACAGACTGGTTAATTTTGGATTCACAGCTATATAAGAAAATTATTGACTTACATCGAAACAAAAATCTTTATTTACCTTGACTGTACCAGTAAAAGTTGGGAAAAAAGAAGATGAAAAAAAAGGTTTGCTTATGCGATTCTATGCGGGAGAAAATATTTTTTTATAAAATGCTTAGCGTTTTAAAAGTGGAAACATCCACCGTAACGATTAATCCAACTTTATTAGGACAATTAATAAAATGTGTAACAACGATAACCGCTCTTAGCCAAACTGTTATTCATTTATTACGGTTAAGCATTGTGAAAAATGCAGGCTAATTTCGGGTGAAACGAGTTTTCTTTTCATATTTTCCCTTATCTCCCTCAATCGTTTTTGTTCTGCTAATGCGATGATTTTTTTAACAATATCCACCCTTTCAAGGATCTTTTGAATGTTGGAGGGCAAAAGCAATGTGTTTTTACATAGTTGGATCGCTCGTGAAATTTATTCCGTGCCAGACAATTTTTCTCTTATTTTTTACTCTTACTGAACTAATTCCCTTATTATTAAAGAAAAAATACTTTTATCATATTTAGATATAATAGAACTTGTATTTAGGCCCTTTATTTATATTAGACGAACACAATAAAAATAAGTATTTTACGATGTTAGTTTGTAGAAAGCGCCATCTAGGGGCAAACAAAGTGTTTTATTCCATAAGTGGCTTTTCAAAGCGGACTTAACTTATCAATTAAATAATACTGTATCATTAAAACAATTACATTTATCTCGCCTATTCTTTTCAAACAACAACTAGCAATTAAAATGAACACACATCTATTAACTTGACCTACATGTCGCTAACAATGCTTACATGCAATTAAAAAGCTTATTACTGTTTAGTTAAAATCTAAAATTACATGCATTCAACAAAATGAAGTGAATTGTTGCGTAAACATCCATAATCTTCTTAAATCGTTGGTGTTCTAAATTGGATTCGCGATTCCCGAACTATTTAATTATTAGACACTTTTTTCGTTTTTTATCTTTAAGCTGTAAAAAATATAACATCTCAATGATTGGTTCGCAAAGGTGAGCGATTTATACATATATATATATAAATATATATACTTATATATTTACTTTCAAAAAATACATATAAAAGCACCTATATACCAGCAATATCCCATAATTCTTGAAAAATACCCAGGATCGAACCAGGATCCTTTCTTCGGATGGAATTGTAACCATTACACCAAACGAGTCGTTCGAATTTTAAATTTCTCTGGATAACAGAGTATGAACAATTTTACAGAAAGAGACAAAGAATACTCTAAGGTATTTTAACCGACTTTAAAAAAAAACTTTTCTTTACCGTATGTGATTTTTCTGTAGCGGTGGTAAACTTCTTCAGTTCGTAAACGTACGTGTTTTTAAATAATTTATGATGGAAAATCAATGAGTTAAATTACAAATGTATCTTTTTTTGTACAAAACGTATTTTTAACAAACTTCAATCATACCGAAAAAATTAACTAAACCAAAAAAGCTACATTAGCAACGCTGAAATAATAATATATATGGTTATAGCTAACTTTTAACTATATTAAATACAAACCAAAAGCATAAAACAATGCAGTGGGCCTGTCTCTTATGAGAGATAAATATAATTAAAGTGCATTACTAGGAGATGGAATAGTACTCAATAGATTTTAAGTGATCCAATATAAGCTTCGCTAAATTTGTCTAGTCTAGCGCAATAACAATAAACTGACAAGTGTGATTAGTGGATAGCATTCAATAAGTGAGTACACCGCACAGATGTTGTGATGTTGTGACTTATCTATCTAAACGCTATTTATTTTAGTGAAGAGCCTTGTATTTGCGTTTGTACATTTCAAAACATTCAATTACAAAATTGCCAAATAAAATATGTAATATCTCTTCAGTTTTTGAAGTAACTAAGTGTCATTCAAAATTATGATGCTTTTCTTATATAACAACTAAGTTACTTTGAAAAATATTCCATCCTCATCTTCTTCATCAGTAAAGTTCTCTTTTACACTTATTTCCTTATAACGCTGCCTCGACGCCACCTAGCGAGCATCAAGACAATATAACATTTATTAAGCTATAGCATAGGAGCTACACAAACTTGTGAAGAGCTTATTGCTGAGAGATAATTGCTTAGCATATGCTTATAAAAAGAAACACTTGGCCAGAGTGCTGGGTCTTAGTGCATAAACTAGGCATAGACGTAAATTATAAAAAAGTATGTCAGTTTCGTTAAAACTTTTATCATATTCTTCGTAACTTAAAGTAGTTTGTAAGGTTCATATCGACCACCTACATTTAAAGCTTAAAGGAATTTATGAAGCGCTTAAACTTTGTTCAACCGAGCTTCCGATGAGTTGCGATCTTTTGAACAATCTACTACCTAATTAAGTGAACTTTCACGATGTTATATACGTCATACACGCCTATTTCTTATATAACGTCTCTTAACATCATCTTTCGCTATTAGGTTATCCGCCCATAGTAAAGACTCAAGCGAGCCTTTGAATCACATGAGAGTTATTAGGTCAAAATGTTAATTTGTTATTCGAAGCTGACATTACAAACTAGGAAATTATGTATGCCATGTATACATAATTATATATGCACTTTGACCTGTGGCGAAGCATTAAAATTTTAATTGCTTATATTGATATAGATATTTCATTTCAAACACAGGAAATTCATATATAAGAATTAATCATGTAACGTTTATTGAAACAGACTTCTGGCCTTGAGATACGAGATTGTTACCTTCAGGTCATAAGTTTGGGAGAGACCTTCAGTAATGATCACAAACATATAGTATACACCCCCATTCTCTTATTTCTTAACATATATGACACCAGGTTCTATTCCCGTTTCGTAAGACACTATATTTCCGAACCAATATGAATTTATTGTGAGCGTAACAGATCTTAATAGGCAACGCAATCCTTCCGACATGTCTCTAGCCAGCGACTCCACCATTCTAGTTTTCCTCATCTTTCCCTCTTTAAAAATGTGTGTAAAAACTAACAATGATCTCTTACTTTTCCTTAATTAGAGTTATAATAATTATGTTTATCGGTTTTAAAAGTAAACGATCGGGCAAATTTGAACAAGTAACATAAAACAAAGTTAGCCCTCAACTTCCGTTAGTAGTAGAAATAATTTATGAAAACTTGTTCAATGTATTTTACTTGTAAATTTTAGTTCGTTCGAGGTTTGAGGTTAGTTATACATATTAGTTTGTTAAATGCATATTTCAAAGTAACTATTCGCATTCCTACTTTCTTACTTCCTTGATAACCCCACCACAGTCTAGATGACCTGCTATTTATATTTTATAATATTATATTTAGTATTTGGATGAATTAAATGAAATAATTTTGGTAGGCGTCTACGCCGTAGTCGAGTCCAGAGCTGGTGCTTTCCTCGCTTTGCCACAATGACCAAACATTTACATATATTTTTTTTGTTCTTTAATTGGTTTTCTATACAGCTTTGTTTTTTTTAAATGAATAAAATTTATTTTAGTGTGTTTATGCTGCAATTAAAATCAACAAAAAATGGATGGATGAAAACTATGAAGTTGTAAATATATGCATAATTCATTATCGTGTGAATATCAAAGGACACAAAATGGCTTTCAAATTAAAAGCCACAAGTGACGTTTTGAGCTTAGGGGATACTAAAAGGATTTTCGTTTTGATTGGAACTCTCATGAGACCTTTAAAAGTTCCATCCATTAGACAATCAATCATCTATATATTTCTCATTAAAATACAAGACAGTACGTATTCTAAAAGTACTTTTTTATTTTCATTCAAACGATACAACTTTATGTATGAAAATGATTTTAATTTAAATCGCATTTATGTGTTAAAATTTCATTAAATTGTTAAATACTTAGTCTGGCCATAAATACTGTTACTATTCAAAAAAAGAAAATATTACGTTTGAATTTGGAATCTGTCATTTTTATATGATTGCTTGATGTGTTTTCTTATTTTCGCGCCATTATATTGTTAAATATTTTGTTATATTAAAATGGAGTGGGGTGATAAAGAGAACCGAATCGCTGTGATTGCCTTACATAAAGTAGGTATGGAGAAAAGTGCAATTTTTAAAACCCTCCACCCGCTTGGTATTAGTCAAATGTTTGTTTACCGGGCTATTGATAGGTACAATGATACCTCCTCTGTTTGTGACAGAAAAAGATCTGGCCGTCCACGTACCGTTCGTGTGAAAAAGGTGATTAAAGCAGTTAGGGAAAGAATTCGAAGAAATCCTGTCCTGTAAGCAAAAGATTTTATCTCGGGAGATGAAGATAGCTCCTAGAACCATGTCGCGTATATTAAAAGATGACTTAGGACTTGCAGCCTATAAGAGACGTACTGGTCACTTCTTAACTGATAATTTAAAGAAGAATAGGGTGGTAAAATCCAAACAACTACTTAAGCGGTACGCAAAGGGAGGTCACAAAAAATTTTTGTTTACGGATGAGAAAATTTTTACAATTGAGCAGTATTTTAATAAACAAAATGACCGTATTTATGCTGGAAGCTCTAAAGAAGCTTCGCAATTAGTAAACAGAGTACAACGTGGGCATTATCCCACTTCAGTGATGGTTTGGTGGGGTGTTAGCTATGAAGGGGTGACTGAGCCATATTTTTGTGAAAAAGGTATTAAAACGTCGGCACAAGTTTATCAAAATACCATTCTTGAGACGGTAGTTAAGCCTTTAACTAACACCATGTTCAATAACAAAGAATGGTGCTTTCAACAAGACTCGGCACCGGGTCATAGAGCTCGATCCACCCAATCTTGGTTGAAAACTAACGTTCCGGACTTTATCAGCACTGAAAACTGGCCGTCGTCAAGTCCTGACCTAAATCCATTGGATTATGATTTATGGTCAGTTTTAGAGAGTAAGGCTTGCTCTAAACGCCATGATAATTTGGAGTCCCTAAAACGATCCATTCGGTTGGCAGTGAAGAATTTTCCTCTAGAAAGAGTTCGTGCTGCTATTGATAACTGGCCTCAACGTTTAAAAGACTGTATTGCAGCCAATGGAGACCACTTCGAATAAACATTGTATATTTTTAATAGTTATATATTGATGTATTAAACTAACTCACTATGAAAGGAATAAATGTTACGTATAAAAAAAAAATCTTGCTTTTCTTTATAACAATATTTATGGCAAGACTAAGTATATCATGGTTTAATTAGAAAACCCTATACGTTATGCTAAAATATACATTAAAATAATGTACCTTACAACACAAAGTGCTTTAAATAAATAATAACAACACTAAAAAAATATCATATTTGTATATATATATATATATATATATATATATATATATATATATATATATAGTAAACATTTAAATACCTCCATGTTTTATTAATTCATAGTTGAATTGCTTTCGCTAGACCCCGAAGGTAATATCTAGTGGCCATCTGTGCTTGTGGGTGCAACATGTGAACTCAGCCCAGTGTTAATAACACGATTAGGGAACTTCACTAAATTGATTTTAACTTGTTTATTAACTGGGATCGGCTATTATTGACATAAGCAAAAAGTTTTTTTAGATTAGTTATGTCTGCGTCAGCAAGACTCTACTATTAGGTACGAAATAACTTAAGCTTTGTAATCTAATATTTGAAAAAGTCATTCCGATCCATCAGAAAACATAGGGATCTTTACAAAAACAATTTCTTTCTAAGTTCAATTCTTTTCTAAGTTACGTATCGTTGCAATGTGATTGCTTCCATCTAGTCTAACTCGCGTTCTTGGCTCGACAACCAACCTACAGTACATTAACTTGACAGTGGTATAGATTTCTCAACACAAAGATCACGGAGCGCAGATGTTGCACGGTGTATCATTTTGCGTCACAGAGAAGTTGCACAGAAATTGCATATCTTTCAAAACTATACTTAGTCTTGCCATAAATATTGTTATAAAGAAAAGCACGATTTTTTTTTTTATACGTAACATTTATTCCTTTCATAGTGAGTTAGTTTAATACATCAATATATAACTATTAAAAATATACAATGTTTATTCGAAGTGGTCTCCATTGGCTGCAATACAGTCTTTTAAACGTTGAGGCCAGTTATCAATAGCAGCACGAACTCTTTCTAGAGGAAAATTCTTCACTGCCAACCGAATGGATCGTTTTAGGGACTCCAAATTATCATGGCGTTTAGAGCAAGCCTTACTCTCTAAAACTGACCATAAATCATAATCCAATGGATTTAGGTCAGGACTTGACGACGGCCAGTTTTCAGTGCTGATAAAGTCCGGAACGTTAGTTTTCAACCAAGATTGGGTGGATCGAGCTCTATGACCCGGTGCCGAGTCTTGTTGAAAGCACCATTCTTTGTTATTGAACATGGTGTTAGTTAAAGGCTTAACTACCGTCTCAAGAATGGTATTTTGATAAACTTGTGCCGACGTTTTAATACCTTTTTCACAAAAATATGGCTCAGTCACCCCTTCATAGCTAACACCCCACCAAACCATCACTGAAGTGGGATAATGCCCACGTTGTACTCTGTTTACTAATTGCGAAGCTTCTTTAGAGCTTCCAGCATAAATACGGTCATTTTGTTTATTAAAATACTGCTCAATTGTAAAAATTTTCTCATCCGTAAACAAAATTTTTTTGTAACCTCCCTTTGCGTACCGCTTAAGTAGTTGTTTGGATTTTACCACCCTATTCTTCTTTAAATTATCAGTTAAGAAGTGACCAGTACGTCTCTTATAGGCTGCAAGTCCTAAGTCATCTTTTAATATACGCGACATGGTTCTAGGAGCTATCTTCATCTCCCGAGATAAAATCTTTTGCTTACGGACAGGATTTCTTCGAATTCTTTCCCTAACTGCTTTAATCACCTTTTTCACACGAACGGTACGTGGACGGCCAGATCTTTTTCTGTCACAAACAGAGGAGGTATCATTGTACCTATCAATAGCCCGGTAAACAAACATTTGACTAATACCAAGCGGGTGGAGGGTTTTAAAAATTGCACTTTTCTCCATACCTACTTTATGTAAGGCAATCACAGCGATTCGGTTCTCTTTATCACCCCACTCCATTTTAATATAACAAAATATTTAACAATATAATGGCGCGAAAATAAGAAAACACATCAAGCAATCATATAAAAATGACAGATTCCAAATTCAAACGTAATATTTTCTTTTTTTGAATAGTAACAGTATTTATGGCCAGACTAAGTATATTTGTTGAGCGCCAAGAATATACTTTAAGAATAAAACTACGCAAAAGCAATTTGAACTATATTTAAATTTAATTTAACATACAACTGAATACTGAATAATTTGACACATTTACCATCTATTTATTCTTAAGCAGCGATAGCACGGAAATTAATTACTATCGTGTGTATATTATAATCGTAAAATAATTGATTTAAAAGCGCCTGTAGGCTAATGACAAACTTATTACGATCTAGATTGTTACCTGACAGTCTTTATGCAGCTCAACATAAAGCTCATTAGCTCGTATATAATAATAAATATTCGTATCAAAAATATAATTTCCTTCTGGAGAAGACAAAGACGGCTGCGTATATATAACATAATAAAAGTGCATCTGTACTTTAAAATCACTGAGATTCAGATCAATATATATTTTTATAGACCACTGTTTGGTGAAGAAAACTTGCGATATTTTTTTATATTTATTTACGCCCGAAACCCTAAAAGTATAATTGTGAAATATTGTAAGGAAAACAAATTGGTGAAAAAGCAAATTTTCAATTTCAATCGTAATTTAATTAGTTACACATGAAAACATAAGGGCCGTTTTGGTCTGAAGCGGCAGAGGATTAAACACATTTTCTCTGTTGTCTTTGCAGCGTAAAATATTGATTAAAAACTATCGCAGACGTGAAATATTGGAAAGTGTCCAATAGAAATTCTCAGTACCAAAGACATATTTGTACGTCTGGTCGATAAATTGAATAAACTTTATTAAATTTCACAAATTTATCAAGCGATATGTGATCTTCAGAGTATTTTGTTACATCCATATCCTATTTATTAAATTTACTATTCGTTCGTTACAATCCTTATTTCTGAGACCTATTCAGTATTAAACGAAAATGAACAAATTAAACTAGGCGTTTAATAAACGCTTACTCGATTAAATTCTAAACAAACATTTTAATTTTACACGCCTTTTTGATTGATTGACTCAAAAATATTATTTTTATACGTTTAGTATCATGTTAATTGCTGATACTCACTAAATATGATACATGTATCGAAACTATAACCTTAATACCACGGACAAAGGAAGACAATTAAATAAAAACCATTTAAAACCGGTAAGTAAGCTTGACGCAAGTTACTTTTCATATTCAGATTGTAATTTTTCCATGTCTGAGTCATATTATGTTAGGTTTAGCAGCAGTTACCGAGGATATAAGTGCGTTGTCATCCTTTTTCAAATTTGATATGTTCTTATAATCCGCCCGCTCACACTCGAATGCGTAGAGCTTCCGAAAATACAATTCCCACAAAACATTTTATACACCATTTTATATAATTCTTTTTTATTCGTTCATCGAAGTCTACTTGGTCGTTATAAACAGATTATTTTGCTTTGAACCCAAAAAGGGATCAAAGGCTCAATAAACGTATCGGGTTTATTTTCTTAAACGTATAAGTGATTTGTGCTTTAATAGAATAATTGTGTTGATTGTGTAAAGTAATATTGATGTTTCATGAAATGTAATAATGTTAATAGAGCCTTTATTTTATTTTATTAAATCTGTCCCCAAACATCTTATGTGCTATTTAAAAAAAACAATAAACATAATAAAACAAGGTATACACACAAAACAATTATATGGGAACTTGAAACATTTAAGAGATAAAACATAATACAATATATATATAATAATACAAACAAGATACAACATAAATGCGAATATTTTAGCTATCGAGTTTCTTGCCGGTTCTTCTCGGTAGATGACTGCCTTCCGAACCGGTGGTAGTGTAAAAATTACGGATCAAAAGTGTCTTTATAAAGACCTACTTGAATAAAGATATTTTGAGTTTGAGTTTGAATACAATCAGGATTTAAAGGTTTTTTTTAAGGTGTTTAAAATGGTGGCTTTAGTTAGGACGTACGAGTTATATTTTGCTACGGTCAATAATTTTGTGGATGTGGTCTGGATTTTATAATAATTAAGTACATAGCTGAAGTTATAAATTGATAAATGTACTCACCAACCGTGTGTACAATGTGACCCATATCATATAATAGCCCTACAAATGTTTGTTATATAATAAACTTAAAAGCATCGTATTGGAAACTTTTTTAATTATACCACTTAAAGGGGTCGGAACCGAAACAAATAACTAACGAGCAAGGGTTTATAACTTTTCTATATTCTCAACTATTTAATTGAACTTCCAATAAAAGCTTATGCTTTGTTCTTATTATAGATTTTATCCTGAAAGGTTGAAAACATGAGCAATTAATGCACGCGTTTCCTTTGTCATCACAGAAAAACCAACCATGCCCGTGAATTAAGTAGAGCTGATGACTAAATGCAAAACTCATAACAAACTTTAATAATATGCGGTATAGTCATTACATTTTTTTATATATTTTTTTAATTTTACGGTTAATACAACTCATTGTTAGATAAGGATCAAGTAGCGACGAGCATGTAGGTGTATAAAAGATATTGAGCGGCGTGGGAGTGGATTATATCATGTTTATTTTTTAAACTTATTGTCATACGATAGTTTCATCATAGTTATTAACATGCTTGTATACTCACAAGTGAAGTACCTAAAACATATTTATATACGCAAAAGTCAGTTTAATAAAAAGGTAGTCCATTAAAACTATAAGATCTAATTGACCTTTCAAGAAACCTCAGCAGGCGTTGAAATCATAATTTGTAGACAATTTAATAAACTATAGGGTATATAGTAAATAATAACAATAACTAAACTCGACCTTTATATTCTCGTTACCTAGTATATGAATTTGATAAATCACTAACCTATATCCTGCAATCTGTATTAATACAAGGCAAGAATGATCTTTAACACGCGGGGTTTATTAAAGGTAGCTTTACAAAACTGTACTCGAGGATTTACAACAAAAAAAAATTACAGCAAGCACAAAAAAACTTTATTCGTACACGTAACTTTCTACATTAATGGATTGTCGAATAATTAAATTAATATTGTTTACACTAAAATCACCTTTTCCGCCACTCCTATAAATTACCAGGTAGCATATTAATAAATGTGGTTTATATTGTAATTAGGAGAAAGGGCAAATGGTCGACAGACATTTTATAATATACCCAGGTATCTCCCAAAACCCAGTCCTTTACACCTTATAGAGAAAAATATTCCTGTCATCAAGGTTCTTTAAAGTTTCAAAAATGTTTTATCATATATTATCAATATTAAAAAAGATAATTATTAACTCTTTTAGGAAAGCGTTCCTTTATGTTTCTGGCTCACTTAATCACGTCTCACCCCGGTCAAACTTAAACGCTATATAAAATTAATTCGTATATAACCCATATGTAAACAAATTAAAAGCGTAACATGAAATTTCAATAATATTATAACTCCAATATACTGAAATAAAATATATCGCCACAAATGGGCAATAATAATTGAATTATACACGCATTATGCATAACTTATTTACTGGAATTGATTAAAATCATTGTGAAATATCACAAAATGCGGTCAAGTTTAAGTAGAAGTATTATTATTGCCATTGTAATTATTTATGTGGTCGGTTCTTCGGGAACTATACGGCGTCGTCCGGTTTATTCAAAGAACGCATCCATTTTGACACCGCGGCATACGACTCGTGTTTGGCACGAGAAAGACCATTTTAATGTCATAAGCAGTGAGGGTGGTATCTTAGTAGCAATTAAAGCGTAATAAGCTAGTGGTAATTACGATCAATGTAAGTTAAATAAAATATATTATGTAAATTTAAAAAATATATATATCTAATAATAATAAATTACTATTATTTATTATAATTAATCAACGAATTCAGTCTCTAAATTCTCTAGTATAACCTGTGCTAGTAGTTAGTTAGTAGATAAGTGTTTATTGTGGGTATCAAACCAGTTTTAAACCTTGTAACCGTATAGGAACAAAGTTTAACACTGTGCTCACTTTGATACCAAATTCCAGTATCCTGGGCGTCATTGATCCCTGATAAGATGTGGAATATATATAAATATGATTACAAAATATTTAAAAAATCTAATTTAAGCTTCTAAGTATATTTTCGCGATATTATGGCCATTGACCAAAATATCAATTGAGCTTATAATTATTGGTTGGCGTAATTAATAGGTCAACAATCAATCATTATTGTGAATAGCTATGGGGTGCAATGGAGAGGTCAGTCACACGGGGTGGTAGATGTGGGCGACGATGTGGCGCGACTTTTTGGCGCGACGAGTGGCGAGACTAACACCTCTTATGCTTCGGTCCCATGAATAGGAAATAATGATCTGTACTTACTTACATTTTTAAAGCTATGCGTGTACAGTGCTTATTCAATTAATAGTCCACAATTAATTCAAAAAGTATATAATTTTAATAAAACGCAATAAAACGAATGAAATATTAAAATCGATGAATTTTATAGTTCTAGTTCGCTTATTTTAAATGTATATAGTATCTATAAAAAAGGAATGAATAAATAAAAGTCACTTAAATCCCAATTGTTAGTATGACTCAGTATCGTTTTATAAGATGAATCAGACTGACACGTCTGGAAACGTGCCCACATCCACAAAATTACATTTCCTTCCGAATCATGTCATTGATAATGGAATTATTCCTTGAAAACAAATTTCAATACCATACTTTCGATCGCAAATTCCATGTATATGTTTTGTATATATACCATTTACATTATAATACAAATAATGTACTTAATAATTCATCCTATTGAATAAACAGTAATTGATCAATGATACAATTGTAATAAACTGAATGAAACACGCTTCATTATTATCATAATACCTGAGTTTATTATTTGTTAGAATCGTTTTGCAATATTAGTTTGTAAACAAACAATTTCATACAGACAATATTAATTATTTATTTTATGTAAGAGGAGGCAAACGAGCAGGCGGGTCACTTCGAGTGAAGTGCTAACCGCAGCCCATGACACCTGCAGCGACCGGAGTCTTACAAGTGAATTGTTGGCTTTTAAAAGAGAGCTACGCTCAATTAGCCAATGCTGGCTCTTCTAGCATTTATCATGTTTATCGGTCAATTTAATCCTAAATTAACATATTACAAATCCCAATACATTTCCAACTGTCATTAGTAACGAGAAGATAAATTATCCTTCTGTGCTATTTCTGTGGAGACAGGGGAAATGTCTCTTTAACGGGTTGTTAGACACAGCCTCCTATACTAACGGAACTTGGCTTATGTTGAGCTACAAGAAGCTCATTAAAAAAATAATAATCTTTATGTAGATTAAAAGCTACTTATTATCATAGAGAATTCAAAAATTATGTTTTATATATTAAGTCAGTGATTTTGTGAAGGTATTATTATTGGATTTTAATCATTATTCGGGTTAATAAAAGAATTATAATTGTGATAAGGTAACAATCATGCAATATATGCAAAACTTAAAAAACAAAACCTTCTTTATTTTATTGATATTTAATTTAACACATAATATAAAGCAGCATAAGGTAATCTTTATTGATATATAATACAACAAATTTCTTGTAAAGAATAAATATTTACAAAAATGTACAAAAGTATAATAATTGAATACAGATTTCTTTTAAAAACATCTATTTTATGTAGAACGTCGTAATGAGATGGGGTTAGGGCGTAGGTTAGAAAAGAGACGTTTTTTCTATCCTTTTTTCTTAGAAAACTAAGTGGCGTTGAAAAGGTCCAACCAGTGTATCTTGAATCAACAACAGAACAAAGTTGCTTATTTCTTACAGACTTGCTCTTTTTATTTGTAAACAAACTTGCAAAGGCACTATAACAGAGTTTTTTACATCTACAACTGTATAGGAGGTAGGTAATGGATTCCCACTGTGTTCTGTGCTAAGATTGAAACCAATGGACTAGAAACGGGGGTTCAATAGCTATGGACCTGTATTGGTTAAGGTCAGTGCACATGGGATTGGTTAGAGATCTATGAAAATCGTTACTCGTTTTAAATTCCCCATTTGTTAGTTAATTGTGAAAAGAAATGAATATATTTTTTAATTTGAATGTGTCTACTAATACAAATAGAATCAAAGAACCCTATGAATATATCCTTATTAAATGTATTTATAGAACGCCTAGTGCGCACTTATTAATGTTTATTACAATCAAAGGAACAAATAGACCGTGTTGCGTTTATATTGTGTGTTCAATGACTGTTATGCTATATATTTAAATTATACGTATGTATTATACGTATAATTTTACTTTGAATTTTATGTTAAAATATATTTAAATGGAATAAATGACGTAGAATGAACAAGACACGGTGAACTCTTTGCCACACATACAAGACGCTTAACCTCAACAAGAATATGTCGTATTAAGTAAATGTTGGCCCTTTTCTAAGATTTTAATTTTTGTGCGAAAATTTCTCTTGTCGCGTAGTATTAAGAATATATTGAGTAGGAAGTTATAAAATAAAAAAGTAAATAAACGTCTGTCCTTAAATAAAACATTCGTGACACAAAAAAGTATATACTAACTTCTTTATTTTCTAGATTAAATTCTATCAGCGAACACTTGAGTACGTTCAGAAAAGAGCCCGAAGAATTCGACATTAGGGATGAAAGTGTACTCCAGCATTTTACTTTCATCTTAAAGCTTAGGTTACAGGAAAGCTTTCACACACAACAAACTTTAAATAAACATTTGATTACTACACTGTAAACTGTCGTATTAAACTACTCCTATTATTTCTAGACTAATGAATTGATATGTCTACATTAGTGATCGATAAACCGGAAGCCAATGTGTTGGTTTTGTAATATCCACTTCCTGTATGTAGTAAACGTTCTTAATAGTGACACTAAATTTAGTGAAAATACCTTCTCATACAAACAATATATTTTCTGAAAACTCATTAAATCACTTTCCATTATAATTTTGATGTTGAGCAAGATTTTCTTTCATAGTTTATCATAATTTAAATATATAAGTAAGAATGACTTATAAATATTTACAAGACGTGGTCAAACTTGAGTTAAATGTGGCTACATACAATTAAAGAGCTTGCAAACTTTTAAAAGATGCGAACATTTTCTTATACCTGTTAACGAACGAGTGGGACTGCATTTCCTGAGCCATAACGGCCACTGATGAGGCAATAAAGGAAAGGAAAATAAAAGCATTTTGTGATTGTGACGCAGGGGACAGGGGTCGCACGTAGGGCCCTTTCATTTATGTTTGCTGGACACTGTTTTGTTTGGGTGACGTGTATTTGTAAATTGAAGTCAACGTAACACTAAAGTTTGTATCATTATTAGAAACTGTATTTATATATAATAATGCTAAAAATTAGGATTTTAAGTTGTCATCTAAATAAAAAATAATAGTACACCTTCAATTATTAGTTATTTTATGAGTTCATAAACAGAATGTATGTTTATTACACGAAAGAGTTCAAAATTTACATATCAATTAGAATAGAACATAAAATCTAAGAAAAGAGACAAAAACCCAAGAATATACAGAAATGAAAACAAATACAGAAATAGTTGTTCAACAGTTCAAAATTTTATTAAAAGTACTAGCATATAAGTATTAGCATAACTAACCTAACCTAAGCTCTACGCTAAGTATATGTCGAGAATCCTTTTCTATTGGACGGAATATAAATGATTATCCTTATGTTTTTGAGTGGGAGTGCCATGCTGTTACTTAGAGTTTCAGCCGTATGGGCAGGCACGGTCGGAGAAATACCACTCTCTCACAGAAAACCAGCGTAAAGTGATACAATTGGACTTTGTTCATTTTGTACTCGCGTTTCGTTCGGTGAGTGAGATCTTCCGGTGCCCATCCTTTCCCCTCCCCGTCCTCTTCCCCTACCCCTCCATTTCCCAATTTTCCTTTAAAGGCCGGCAACGCACTCACAAAGTCACAGCCGCGTGAGTGTCTGTGGGTGGCGGCTTCACCTTTATGGTGGGCCTCCTGCTCGTTTGCCCCCTCTTCTATAAAAAAAATGTAGCATACAATAAAATTAAATTCTCTGCCATAAATTACTTAATCAAAACATTTACAAAGCTCACGTTAATACATTTAACTTAGAATAAGGTTATTTCGTAACATGTTGTTTACGTTCTGTCTATAGTAAAATATGTGTTCATTACACTTATAATTATTGTATTAGGGATCCCAATTTGTCTCCTAAATTAGTATGCGAGTGAGGGCTTAACAAATCAACGAAATCATCCAAAATGCCGACCACGCACCAACCCTTTCTGTTCACTAAGAATCGATTTGATTTCTCTGCTATGTAAATATGAATCACTTATAATATTTCAGTTTTAGTTTATGATTATATAAGGTATATCAAATATAGTATTACTTCATATTACGTTGTTTTCACTATAATTTTAGTGAATGTTTTTTTAATTTTTTTTATAGATATTGACCCAATCGCTGAAGCATGATAAAATAGTTGTAGCTCTTTAAAACCGTACTGTAGAGCATGCTTGGTGATTTAAAGGATCGGCAAAGAGTTTCTTGCCAGTTCTTCTCGTTCGCTCTACGCCCATCATTTAGGAACTGGTAGTAAATGTAATGGTTGAGTAAATTTTTATTTTATTATTTTTATATGAATATAATATATATATATTTATTTTGATATAGTAGGTCGATTCCCGTGCTTTTTATGATCAAGTAATAAATGCATCGATGCAAGTAAACAATAGTTTTATAAATATAGATAATGAATCTTCAAAAAGGATCAGTTAACTAAGGAGTACATGATATGTTTGAATAGGGTTTTCGAATTTTACAAATAGAAGAAGCTAAAATACGACCAGACAGACTGAATGTATGGCTAAGTATGGGACCAGAGCAGACAGCAGTTTATCTACATACATAAGTAAACATACCATAAGCACAGATGTACCTCGTCACAGAGAATACTAAAGTTTATACTACAGTATTCTCTATATCGTATTATTATTAATATTGAATATTTGATAACATAAGCTATATGTAAAGAAGAAATATACACTGTATTGCTGAATTGCTTCACATGCATTAATTTTCACTGAAAATCATAAAAGTTCTAGTTACAAAAGTAAGACGTAAGATAAGTAAAAAATCAATACGTAAAAGTTAGATACAGAAAAGAGTTCCACTATTGAAAGACTTTATTTTTTTGCGAAATATTAAAACTTTTATACCAGTTGTTATTAGTAATAATAAAATATATTGAGTCATTAGAATCTTAATTACTAACTGTGAATAAGCTAACATATTTTTCATTATAATTAATACTAAACCATATGCATAAGTTTATCAATTGATTGGATAATAGATCATACTATAAATTCTAATCAGTTTTCCATCTTCATTTGTCTTAATGTTTATGATAAGGTCTTTTGTTTTGTGCTAGCAGTTGCCAAAGAAAGCCTTACGTACCAAACACATGTGTATTTGGATAATTTAGGTTTTATACAATACAAACATAAATAGACAATTTTAAATATCATGATTACTCTGTATCAATATCGTATTTTATCCCCTTTTCCACAACTGCCTGTCGAAAACAACGGCTTACGTTTGACTCGCATTAAAATACACAATGAAACATTTCATACACATTGTGTTGTTTCAATTAATTGTGAACATTCAAACTTATATTTCTTTAATATATAAATTAGCATACAATTAATAATCGACGCATTCAAATGTAAATCTTAAGTTTTCATACAAAAATAGTCATCAAAAATAACTGAAAATTAAAATTGTTGACGTATATACAAGCTCAGATTGATTGTAATATTTAATTATGATTTTAATGTTTAAATAATAATTATAATTTCTATTTTCAATGTTTTAGAAACGATAGTCTGAATTCGCATTTTCAAAGCATCACTTGTGATCCAGGTCAACAGTCTAAGTCGGATGAGTGTCTTAAAATTCTTGAATCATCGATGAGGCCCGTTGAAATTTCCTGAAAAATTTAACTTGATAACTTACTGCCTTTTTCTCGTAGCAATCTCGTAACATATTTTCCTTGTAGCAACACGTAGCATTGTGCTACGAAGTACAATAATTAGCAGGTGTCAAAAACTTCACTATCTCAATTACAAACTTAATTTGAAGAATAGAAATATGTTTTTATGCATTTCTTTTATTCATATTATATATACTGCCATAAATATTATAATATATTTAAATAACAAATATATTACTATATATCATTATGTAATTTGATCAGATAATTACAGAAACTATATCTTGTCGTATCTTCATTTCAGAGTATTCCTTCAGGGCTTATTTCGCAAGTATATAGAAGTTTTGAGATCTATGGCATTTATAAGTATTATTTGTAACTTTACCTTAATCTTAATATAAAGCTTCATAAATACGTTTAATAAGCTTTATTTGCATTTGTGATATTCACCTTAATAAAAACGATACCTTAAATGTTTTCCAATAAAAACATGTCTGATAACCGAGTCGGTTGTTCGTAGTGAACCTATTTGTTCGATATACAATAGACAATTTGTGAAATTCAAATGTTCCGTTACATTTTTCTATTCAATATTCGATTCTAAACATTAATCATTGCTCAGTTGTAGTATGGAATGGTTTAATTCGCTGACCACTAATAGTTTCAGGCTTAATTAGTGCGGTATAATGTTATGATTAACTGCTATTATTTGAACGAAGTATGCGGCAATCGTATTGGAAATTTTGCAACAAATTTAATGTTATTTTGTGGGATTTTGGTTGAAAATAAAACTTTAAATTCTAGTATTGACGATCGATGGCTTGGTCGTTCTAATTTTGTATATAATCCATATTTTATATAAAAATTATGTAAATAAGTAGACCCACATAACTTATATAGTGACTTCCACAATTTAATCATCACAAAAATGGGGCATGTTCCGTTTGGGCACGGCATGACATAAGTGTCTACAGATCAAATAAAGATGTAAAAATAATTTTAGACAGAATTGTATTCTGCTATATAATATTTGCCACGTGTGATCTGAAGTGATCTTGAAGCATTGGAGATCGCATCGTAAGAGGAAATACGTGACTGCCGAGCTTTCTATCTTTTAAATCTCTCACATTGAAAATCTTGCTGGATCAGCTGCGCAAAATCACAAAACACTTGTCTTTAATACCTAACTCCAGATTCATAAAAGTAGTATATTTGTGACTTACAGTCGTGTCTTTCTACCAAACTGCTTATATACTTGGATTAAAAGAGAACTAATACATATATATATTTTCCAGAAAGAGTCGTAATTGTGTACGTCAATTAAAAAAAACACATTTCCTTTTAAAAAGGCGTGGATACTTCGTACACTGTGATGATGTCATATAATTCAAATAGATCGATTTTAATTAAGAATTACCTTTTGGATTGGCTTAACGAGGGTCAAGAGTGAAATTAAACAGAAGAAAGTAAATTAAATAGGAAAAAGCCAGTATGATTCATTGCGAATCTCGATGTTTCAAAGGGGCCGTCCCCTAAACTAAGATTGGGTGAGATGACCAAATTTACTTAGACGCGAGACGGTTCTACACTTTGGTACACTCAAAAGCAAAACTGCATTGTATTTGTTAGGACTTACACTTATTAAACATTTGTCAATGTAATTTAATATAATTATTAGACTTAAAAAAAACTAAAATTTAAAAAAATTGTATCCATAATTCTGGGCATTTCCTCGCTGTATCGCGATGCTTATACCTTGAGCGAGAAAACTACCAGCTCTTGCGAAATCGTAAAATAATTGTTTTCGCCATAATCATTCCTGACATCCTTGTTTTACCAGACTGTAACGATACTTCACTTATCTCCACAAGTATACCCGCCCTGCAAGTATATAGGCAAACATAGAAGATGAATCATAAAATTCTCGATAGTTTACGAGAGTACATCGAATTTTATGGCCCCAAACATTGCCCTATTGCAATTTTTCCTTTTGTTTTATTCACTTATAAGCGTGGGTAAAATGTACACTTAAACTCTTGTATACCTATAATATATCTATTAAAACAATATATGATTAAGTACATTATCAATCGATTTTCACTTTCCACGGATCGGCAACAGCATCCAGCCTGGATCTATAAATAGGCTATATTTAATAAAGTCGACCTTTTTCATCGTAATATAAGAATTTCCTATTTATTGAATAATTCGTAAATTCAAATAGCCATTTACGATAATTTAATCTCTGTAGTGAATTTAATTAAGTGATTGGTCTTAGGTTCAAATTAAATTAAGTTAATTTGTATTTCTCTGTATTATTTTTACTTAGTTTCATTGTAAATATGTTATATACTTGTTATGTGAAGTTTTATTTAGCCATAAAGTAGACTATGTGTAAATGCATCGATAAATCGTCTAACCTCGTATCATTTTTACAATGCACTGAGATAACAATTTTAATAATTTGTTTAATAAAACGAAAATAATCATGACCTTTACACCTATCTTCAATCTTCATTCTATATTATCCCACCATTCTGACACACAGGCCATTTCACTATTAAACTTAAACGTACAAATAAACGTGTCCAATACAATATAAACCATATTGTTCAACATATATACTTTTTCATACAATTTCAAAGCTAAGCTAAGTTTACTAAAGCTCCGTATCGTTCGGTTAACTCTAAAATATCAGTGTAGCTGAACGAAACTTACATTTCTCTTTGAATCGAAGGTAGAGCCAACGTGTGAGATCTGAGATTGTAACGGTTCCCTGACCATTCCTTTGAATGGGTTTTAGTATGTTTAGTCATACTAGATTTTACTATATATAATTTTAACAATATTTATTTTCAACGTAGAAAATACTCGATAAATGTTAAATCAATCAATCGATTAAAGGCATCGAATTGACTACTCCAGTGTTTAACTATCTTATATTTAAGGCTACGAGTATTCTAATTAGACTGGTCTGAGAAGATACTTACAACAAACTCAGCTTAAATAATATTATTAGATTGGAAAAAAAACGAGGATGGTTAATCAGTTCAATGTTATATGACGGATATATTAAACATAAGAGCTTTTTCAATTCCATATATAGAAATAAAAAGGCATGGTAACGTCTCTAAAATAATAAAAGTAGCATTCATTTAATTAGATAGTCTTCAGAATATTATTTTGAACAATAAAGCTCAGTAAAAAAATTAATTAGGTTCTTTTTTTAAATCTCGTATTCCAATCGTTTGCAGTATTCAAATGGAGAGTTTTGAAAAGAACAAAGCCTTAGTATTGGAAAGTGCAAAAGCCTACCTTATTGAAATTCGGTACGCGGTGCGCTACGCACGCGGAATATAGATAAGCTTGAATTTTGGAAACGGTTCAGAGGGTGACAATGTGTTGACATCAATTCCTTATATTTCTTAAATTCAATATACTCTTTCATACTGAAAATACTGTAATTGTAATTAAAGAAATATATTTTAAGCTGTGTTAGACTTTTCTTATATAAATGAGTATTAGCGAGCCGTGCTGGTGTGATGTCGCCGCCCATAGACACTCCACACGTGGTGGGAGTTCGAGAGTGCGTTGCCAGCCTTTTAGAAAATGGTTAGCTCTCTTTTTGAAGGACCCTCAGTCGTATTTTTCATTTTTTGTACAATTTCACATTAGCTCCGAGGAATAAAAATAATCCCTGAAATGCTTTGATACTTCATATCAAATTGCTCATCAGGCGTAACAAGTGATCGCTGATACGATCCTGTATGAAAAATGTTTTTATTAAATGAACACAAACCGGCCTTCGAGCCTTAATAAAATACAAAAAGCACCTAATACAATTAACCATCCCAATTCAAAGTCCAGATAAAATAATTAGTCTTAAGGACGTGGTGATAAATTTAAATGTGATTGTTCAAATCGAGTTGGAATTTCGAACCCCTTATCTCTAATTAAACTTTGCAGCTGGCTTTTGTAAAATTAGCTTTTCTAAATTTTCAGCAAAGTAAGAGTTATTGGGTATTTAATCCCAACACGGTCACTATGGGAACGATTCGCAATTTTGGTATCATACGGTTAAATTGTAGATTTATTTATAATTTAATAAAGCTATCAATATTATGAAGTCAGCCTTAATCGTGCTAACGAAGTTCTCTCGACCGCTAAGTATAATTTCTTGACATTAGCCATTGGGTCAGTCTGTGGTGTCGCGTGGTCCAGATTCCCTTTACGGAGAAAATGTCTTCCAATCTTCATAATATGTAAAGAAATACACTTCAAGAACACACACATAGTTAACATTTTATAAATTTAGAATATGATGCATTGTGACTACATTTTTTGATTAATGAAACATGAATTTTGTTTTATTTATTTTTTATGATTTTTTAAAAATATAATCCGTTTCCTTAAAAGTGAACATGAGTGTTATTTATATTAAGGTTTTGTCAATTGTTGGCAAATGTTTTATCCATCACTGTATACAAATATTTCAGGAATAAATAAAATTTGATAGTAGATTATATTACTTGTAATACTCAAGTGGATGTAATATGTAAGAACCAAAACGACATAAATTTTTAGCAAGGCCGGATAATATGTATAACTTTCTTATATGATGATGTTCACGATCGATCTTAGCGTCTTCCAGTACGTAATCCCAAACATACCATATACATGCAATCGTCTGAACCGATTTATAACCGCGGTTGAATTTAAACACAATTTTATTATACCTTTCCCAACTACCTCATAAAACAAAGCGTACAAAATATTTATAGAGTATATTTATGATTACATAGAAACTTGACTTTTATTGTGTGATTTAGTGTCACGGCATGGGGGCGGTTTTGGGCACCCGATTTCCGATTTCACGCTACGACCTTTGATATAATACATACAGTGGGATGTCATTAAATAAACTATTACAATTTATTATATTAGTTATTGAACCAGTGTTAAAAGTATTTTTATAAAGACAAAAAAGTTTGATCGAAAATGTCTCGTGCATAAACTTTTTTACAAAAAAAATCTAAGACCCACTTAAAACATTCTAAATTCAATTTTACCATTTTATTTCCCCACTTATAGAGGCAATAACAAATACAAAGAACACAATATTTTCAAATCAACGGGAAATAAGCGACAAATAAGTTTTCTTCAAAAGTCTTGCCTATGAATAGTTTATGGTCCCAGCAACCCAAAAGTAAGTGCGTTGAGGTTATACTCCAATCCCTTTGGAATCGTTCCGGGATGACATTAAATTGAATAAAAGATAAGAATTGCAAAAGCTTTTTGAATTATCAGTAAGTTTTTTCCGGGATTCTACTTAATACCTAAAGTACCGGTACTCGACATCTACTCATGTCTTTGGCGCAAGAATGTTCTGATTTTAAATATTTTTCATTTGAACTTAATTGTGCAGTTATGTTTACACTGTGGTCCACAGATACAAATTTAAAAAAGCACATTGTCAAACTAGGCTGGATTGGCAATGTATATAAAATTTCAGTAAATTTTATGTATCTTACAAAAATATTGGGTTAAAACCTACAAATCTTAACTAATCGTATTAGAAATGTTCGTCACTGTAAGTTCAGCTGATCACCAATCAAATAACGATTGTAATGTTTGAAAACCTAGTTGTAATAGCAAAAAACACATCAGAATGTACTATAAACACACCTGTACTAGAAACTTTGTCTTCCCCTCTCGAGAGAATAAAAGAAACAACATGGTTGTCAATAACATCAGCTGGTCCCATGGGGCGGGGTCATTCACCTCGGTTACAGCTTTGTAAGCTTTATTGGATCCAACTTTGAATTAATATTGATTACCGAATGATAACATTTGAGTTTATTACAAAAGCTACGAAAAAAGAGCAAGACAGAGTTTATATTTTAAGTGAATAATTTTAGGTTAATATTGCGAGACATTTTACAAGAATTAAAAATGATTGAAAAGCCGGTTTTCCCAATGTCTGAATAAGTCTTAGTGCTGTCCTGTTAACCTATATGAGGCTTTAGTATATTTTTATCTAAATAGTATATTTTTTTAAATAATATAATAAATATATAAATAATCTAGTTAGTAAGTAGTATAATCGTTTTCCTTACATATAGCTTAATAGTGTTTTATTTGTATTAGCTGAAAGCCTTAAGGTTGCGAATGTCAACAAGAATGAAACATAGACGATACTAATCTTGATAGATCCTACTCACCTACTCCTACTCTTGAGAATAAATATGAAATGTGAGGCCAAGAGCTTCTGTTTTTGAAGTATTTAAATTTCAAAAAAAATCAGTTTCACAGTCAACCGGAAAAAAATCTTTGAATGTTAAAGGTTCTGTCAACAGTTATCAATCTGTATGAACGAAGTCCATCAATTTCAGTAATAACATTTGTCAGAAATCCGTTTTCGGTATATAATTAATTAATGGGCAACAAAAGCGCCCACACCTCGAAAGGAGACAGAGACGTACTTACAATTATTTTCTTATTGCTAAGACATAACATTAATTCTATATATATCATAATAAAACACATTCTACTTAATATTATGGGAAACTCTTTCGACTTTAGGGTGAACATACGATATTAAATGACATTTATAAATCTATGAATGTACATCCATTAGCAGAAATATTTTAATGGCGTATCTGTTATGCAACCGCAATACGCTGAATATTAAATAAAATCTTCATACTGAAGGATTTTCTGTGAAATATTTTAATAATAGCAGATTAATTTAATTTAATAGGTCTATCATAAAGTATGGTATTATAATAACAACATCACTCGTTCGAGTACATACCTGGATCCTAAGCGCGGGGGTCAGTTACATTAAATGAACTAGAGCGAGTGACATTTTCCCAGATAATATTTAATTATAATAATCGGAGTATCCTCTTTTCTAATAAAGCACATTTTCTATTTCATTTTATGTAAATTATTTCATTTCAATCGCAAAATCAAAGCAAAACTAACTTTACTCATCTAGGTTACTACACACACACTACACACACAACATTCTTACGCTTATGAATCGTGGAAAAAATGTTGAATTGACTCTACAATTACAATTACTGCCAGTTCCCAAACCAAGGGCGTAAAAAAAATATTAAAAAGAATAATACTTAAGTCAGCTTCCATCCACTTCTAATCCTGACTCAAATAGATGCTGTAGAAACATGCTACGGGCACAAAGACCTCGGTTTGATTCATTGGTTTCTTAAAGCTCCCTTGATTACAATATTTGTAAAACAATGGTTTAAAATTAACTTTATTAAGCACAGAACTCAATTTAGTCCCGCAAATAAAGCCGATAAAGAACCCCTGAACAATGTAACGAACAAAAAAAAAACAAATGAATATTTTCTTAGTGACATGATGGAGATTTTTCTTAGATATTATCTCTGTCACCGTAACAAATCATGGCATTGTCCCATCCCACCCTCTCGTTTTCCACTCCATAAAATTAAATATTGCGCTTCGAAATATAATTTTATTACGAGCGTTTCATATGAATTACCTAAGCAGTTTCAGTTTAATGGGAAATTTTATTGTCTCTCTGCTAATATACAAAAAAACTGACAAGAATATTCATTACGTATACATAAAAATGTGTAAAGAACCTTAAAGAAATTATTATATTGTCCAATATTACAAAGGAAAATAATTTAATATAGGTCCTTCAATTAACATTAAAATGTCTGTACCCGTTACATGGTTAAAAAAAATACATAAAGAAATAATTTAGGTATTCAATGCTTATATCAATTTGAGTAATCTCTCTGATCCAGACGCCATTGATGGAGGATAAACCAAATTATAAAAAAAAACCGTTTCCAAAAATCCTTTTAAACCTTTTAATCTAACTTAAATTTATTATGTTGTAATAAATAAAGAAAGAAATAAATTATTTAAAATATCAATACTTATTATTCCTGTTCAATTATTACAGGCAATCCAGCTATGTCGGGATGTCTATGGATTCCATTAGGCGTCCTAAAGTCAATTTCCTGCGTACGATATCATCTTTTAATGCATATTAAGTGTTCAAAGTTACGCTAACAGACGATGTTAAATTTAGTTTGCCAGGGTTTACCTAAGTAAGATCCAGACATGTATTGTGTAATAGTGTGCATGTGAGCTTTCCCCAATTCATACTATGTAAAACATAATATTATAAGTATATTATGAAGGGGTCATTGGAGAAGGCATTGCGTAAAGATTTTGAAACCAGGCTTCGGTATTACAAAAGTGTATGAATAACCATGGAGTTGTCATACAAAACAAAATCAAAATTATCTTTATTCACAATGGTACTTATGAATCGTTAAAATAAAAATAAAAGTTATAAAAAATTTGACCCTACATGTACTCCCAAATCAAGTTCGTAGAGCGGAGAAGAGCTAACAAGAAACTCTCCGCCACACCTTTAAGCAATATAATAACAAATTCTGAATAAGGTGATCAGTAGGTACACCAGGTAATGAGGAAATCCTTCAACGACTCAAGCTCTTGCTGATCGTTCATCCGAAGCAATTCAGAAGTATTTGTTTTAAATATATATTAACTGATATAAATAGTTGTCCATTCGACTGCCTTTATCGCATTGTAACAATAGTAACCTAATTTATTTCAAATAAACGATTCGCTAGTTATTACACGAGAATTACATCAAGTAGATGAATTCTTAAGACCATAATGGAGATCCAATCAAATAATTTAATCTCAACCAGCCTAACTTAATTATTCTTGTGGACATAACAACTATGCAGCTAAACTAATATTGATTTCGCAAATAAGTTTAACTGGAATTGATAAATTAAGTTTGAGTTTTAGTTCAGTTTAAATTACTAACTTCGATTTGTGAGTTTCTTATTTGCCCATATGGATTTGACTTAGACAATATAATACTTAAAAATAGATCTGAATAAGTGAGTGACAAGTGACAAGTTCATGTACGTTGTGGGTTTCCTGGAAGAGATCGCTTATTAGCGATAAGTCCGCCCGTTGCTCTTATATGTATTACCATCTTCTACTTCTACTGTTTAAGTGCAATAAAGTGTAAATAAATAAATGAATAATTGAATTTATAAATAGAAATTATAAATATACGTTTTTATCACTTCTACTTTGCAGGCTTTTGACTAAGTTTCACAGAAAAATACAGTGAAATGAAACATTAGGGTAATTTATTACCTAAATTTAACCGTTCGCAGGGTTATCATTTATGGTCTACAGAATCCTGCCCCCTCTTAGTTACCTAAGTTTGGGTCTCAGCTGCGAAGCCTTACGGAAAGTGCATTCAACCATTAGCGGAAGACAGACCAATAATTTGTCCTTCTAATTATTTCCAACGGACTTTGCTGTGTTTTTAGAAACTTTTGTGATCCATAAAATATTCACATACGGAATGTAATTAAAAATGAATGTAAATAAACTTATAACGACTATAAATAATTGGTCATAAGTATATCAAGCACTGCTACAAGTCAATAATTTATATTAATATAAATACTTGTTTAAAGCATTGGTTGAAGTTTGTATTCATAAAACTTTTGCTACGTTTGTGGCGGCAAACTTGTCCCAAGTTAAGTAATTAGGGCCACGTCGCCTATTCTCGTGTTATCTTAATTATTCGTAACAAAACTAAGTGCAAAACAATACGATGTCGAATAACGCATTGGGGGCAATAAAATAAAATTGTTGTTTACTTTTAGATAAATTCAGCCGTTGATCGATTAATAGTTTAATTAAAAAATATCTTCATTCATCTAAGTAACTATGGTACACTTATTAATCGTCAAATATATATATAAATACACACTACTGATATAGGGTGCTTCAAGAAAAAAGCGTACCAATTCCTTAAAGGCCGGCAACACACTCACGAGCTCGTGAGTGTAAAGTTAAGCGCAGCTGGAAGCTTCCAGCTGCGCTTAACTTTACAATTATTTCAAAAGGGTATTTGAATAGCGCTAAAAATAATTTGTCCTAACCTTCATCGCTAATGAAGTTTATACAAAATCTAAGGTAGTTAAAATCCGTCTTCGGCAAATTGTCTTTTTGAATCTCGAGGCAAAATTAAATTTAAAACAGCGCTTAAAGCTGTGAGCGCTGGCAAACAAACGGACCGCGAACTAAACTAACTAGTTTACTTAGAATTAGAGAATTTACTCAGAATAAGAGAATTTCTTAACATTTTCAAGATTCAATTTGAACAAAACTCGTGACTTTTATTACGAAATCGACGGAGGGTATTACGGTGAAATTGTACCTACATTTCATATTTGTAAGTCTCTTTTTATGGTCAGGTAAAGCTAATGTAATAGGTTATTTCTATCTGTAGTGTATTGAGTTTGAATCACAGTTTTCTGGATTAGATTCTAAAGTGACACCCAAGTGTTTGTCAAAAATACTTCAAGAAAAGAGCGTACCAAACCCTAAAAGGCCGACAACGCACTCACGAGCTTCCAACTCCAATTCGTTAGCCCTCTCTTCTTTAAAAAAACGAGTAATTTGGTCAAAAGAGTCCTGTATTTACATACAGAACAGATACAAAATGATAGTGTTCACACACACTTTGCCTTGTGCACTCAGTACGTGGGTAAAATACGGGTCGCGGGCACAAACCTAACGACACCTCAGGGTGTTATAATTAAATTATAAAGTTTTACGTCGGGTTACGGTGGGTCAACTTGGTGATAGCCCGTTATAACTGCTCTTAGTGTATCATAAAAGTTTACAGTGCCTAATAAAGGGGTGAGTTATACTTATTTGTAAGATTGCAAGTACAACATTAATTGTTTCCATTTGAATACTGAAATTCGTTTTGAATATTAATTGGAAAACGTAACACGTTCGTTTGTTTTTCCACAATCTCGTGGAGAATTTAATGCATTTTTCCTTGACAGAAGTTCGACTTCACCCATTACCATGACCCCTATTTCCTTTAACACATACTTTCATTAAGTTTAGGAAGAGTATAAATTATTCTTAATGTCATATATTAGTCGCAACCATAATTCTCCACGGTGAGCATCATGACATGGGTCATACACAAAAATATGCGTAATAGTAATCAAGTACACAATTATCAAGAGATATTCAGTGCACCGATTTCACTGTCGCCAGACGTGTCACCAGGTACGACCCTACTCGGTCAAATATACTCTTCAAAACAATGATTTCTTAGACTGGCACTGCCAACTGCCGAGCACACACATTGCCACTACAAGATGGCGTCTAGACCCCACTCGATGCGCTCTGATTGGTCAATCCAATAAACTTTCAAATTCATAACAAATGTTTTAAACGATAAGAGTAAATTTACTAAAGCAGTTGATGTACCATCAAAAAGTAATTTGAACACATTACTTTATATACAAAAATATTTCACAAGAAAGCATCTAACCATAAAGAAATTTGGTTATGAGAAAATGTAGCTTCGGAAAAGGACGGCATTTTATCATCATTTGGAAACGGGAAATTTTCAGTAATCCTTGTAAACAGACACGCTATTTGTGAATAAAAAAGGTTATTTTCTACCTTCTAAGTTTTTTATCAATACGTTGAGAGGTTGATACTTTAATATTTAAAATACCTAATAATTAACAAAGTCATAAATTTTCGCATTTTATAGAAGAAGACCTACCTAATAGAAGAATACCTTTTAACTTTTTGGTTAAAATTTATTGATATTTCATAATCTGAGCTTGCATACAACATTACACCTAATATCCTTTCAAAGTGTCGACAATCAGCTCAGCATCGGGACAGTTTCATTCTTGAGAAGCCTTATGCTTTAGTTCTTTGAATTGGTCGTGTAAGCGACAAAGTTTTATATGAAATGTGTATTTTAAAAGAGATGCCATCGCGTTTTTTGACAGTTCCTTTCAACTTCTTGTGTAAAAATTGACGATTTATAAAAGTAGTATTTATAAAAACCTATTTGAATAAAAGTATTTTGAGTTTAAAATTGAAAAAAAGCATGGGAATGTCATATTTTGACGTTTTCTACATAATCAGAGCCTTACAAGCCTAAGTTTACTAAAGTTCACGTCCACTGTCAAGTTTCAACAATTCAATTTCAGTTCCTTACAAAGCTCCCTGGTTAAATAGTAAAAGTCCGTACGTGACCACATCACAGCGTCCCAAAGGCGGGCGGGCCTCGATTCCATAGAGATGGCCCAGTTTTATTACCAGCTTTGAGATTACACTTTTATAAGATGAAAATGCTTTAGGAAATAGCTGTAATATTACGGGTTTATGATGAAGATTACCTTTAGTTTTCATAAATATATATGTATGGAGTAGGTTATTTATTAATCGTCTTTTTTCACAAATGATGCTATAATATAAACTAACCTAACCTAACTAATCGAAGGCCTGATCTAAGTTAATACTTAAGTAATGATATAATTGACCATTGAGCTAGCAGAACCTAATAGATGCATACCAAACTACATAAAACAAGAAGACAAAAATATGTTTTAAATCTTATAATAACAATTAAATATTTATCAACAATTTAAGCTTTACAAAAACATATACCTGCTACATTTAAACCCTAAATAAATCAGAATAACACCTAAATTGTAATAGCCACAGGACATCTGTTACTATACGGGTATTAGTTGAGTTTGGTAAAAGTATCAATAACTTTTGTCGCTTGACCATCTGCTCTGTATCCGAATGGTATTTGGAGCAATAAAATAAACAAAGGCTTAAACCCTAAATAGGTGACGAAATTTAAATTAAAACGATTTACACCCACCGTACACTAGACGGGTAATGTTACAATAAGAACATAGACAAACACACTAATCATAAATGTATTGGTTTTCCTGCATAATTGATTAACAAAGAGTTATTGAATATTTGTGTTTTGTTTACTATTGGCACTTGTGTTCATAATATTTAAAGATGCTCTTTTAAACTTTGAAGTTGGCGTTGAAGCTTCGCTTTTTCATCTATCAATATACTTATTTGGCACACCAAGCTTAACATTAAACTGAAAAAAGCGCACACGGCATGTATGTGCATACATTAGAAACATTTTTGAAGTTTTAAGAAATAAATATAATTTAAGAATATGTGGGCTTAACATTCTATTTTTATAGTCGCTGTGTAATTACTATTAAACATTATAATGTATTATTGAGGATAAAATGAAGACCTGATTAGCCTTAGTCGATTTTGTATTTACAGTGCATGTTTTTTTAAGATTATATATAAAAAAGTGTGGATGATTTATATTTGAACAAAGGTTCTGAAAAACAAAAGGTATAGAGATAAACACAATGAGGATGCTAACCTTTTAGCTAATACCATTATCCACGATCGGCAAAGTACTAAATAAATAACACTGTAATGGTATTACTGTAGATACTTCTAAAGATACTCCTTGCGAGAGCTCTATTTACGAATATAACTGATATTAGTTTTATATGAAAAGCCTTAATAACAAAATAGAAAATGTATACAATGTTTTTTGAAAAATTCCCATTTACTAATAATTTTAGAGCCAAATAATCATTAGGCAGACGAATTGCTGAATAGCAATTCCCGAAAACTTGCGTATAGCAAGTTTTCGGGAATAAAATTCCTATACACTAGTAGTACACTGCTTAAATAATAAATTGAAGCCATGAATTGTGGAACCAACTGCCAGCGCAGGTATTCCCGCTACGACTTGAGGACCTTCAAAAAAAGAGCGTTCCTCTTCCATAAAGGTCGGCAACTCACTTGTAAGCCTCCTGGCGTTGCAGGTGTCCATGGGCGGTGGTTGGCACATCACTCGAAGTGATCCGCCTACTTGTTTGCCTCCTCTTACATAAAAAAAATCAAAACTAAGTTCATTTGGACCGAATTCGGGAGACCCACGTCGACCATTTATATATAGGACTTATTTAGGTCTTATTGTTTTATTCGGATTATCTGTTTTACTTGTAGATGCACACGGCATCAAAGGTTTTTCACAAATGATGTCCTTTGCACATAAATCACTTAAATCATTTGCAAACAGAGATTTCCTAAACAAGAATGGAGTTAAATGTCTCAACTGCTACTGTAAAAACAATAGCCAAGAAGCCTCATTAAATAATTGTAACCATCTGTTTCATGAAGCAATTGAATTTTGTATTGTGCTTACATAAAGCACAATACAAAATTCGAATGCTTTTAGCTAAACCTAAGCGTTAACATCGCTGGCAGAGTCCGACAACCATCAAATCCAAATGCAGTAAAATTTTGTATTCAACGTACGCAAGGCTTTACGCTTTACGCTACGGATTAAGAACCCTTAATATGCATCAACATGAAACAAGGGTTTGCAATATATATGTCAATTATGACAATGTTATAATCCTCTACCCTTTGTTAGTATAAGCTTAGGTATGAATATAAATAGTTGTGGTATCAGAAAAGCTATATATAATATATATACCTCCAACTGGACAGACAGAGGTGACGGGCTATCGTGTAGGCAGCTGTTCCAAGACTGGCAGCTGTTCCAGAACACCGACCACGACTACTTAGTTAACATTGTACGACTAGGAGGACCTCTAGTTAGCAGTAATGAAAAGAGACATTGGTTAAAAGGGTGCAATTAATTATAATTTATAACCTCTCTCGCGGACAATCTCTGAAAGAAGTAAAAACATTTTCAAGTGATTTTTAATTTGAGTAATTGTTTTATTATACTGAAATGAGTCCGTTGTAAAAAGGGAATTATGAAAGCGAGATTTTCTTTCATTCCTTTAATTGAGAACCCAATTGTTTGATTTAATAACGTACGGAAGAGAATCCTTACCAGAAATCAAACATTAAATCTCAAATTCAACATGAATATGTGGTATTATGTCCGAGTTTGACTAAGTTGATTTAATAATAAACGTACTTTTAGATGTATTATCTATCATCCGTGAAATTTACAATACTTTACGCCATTACTCAAACGGGTGCAATATTTATTATATTTTGCATCTTTTGTAACACCCCCAAATGGGATTTTGACACATTGATGGATAACACTACGCTTTTAGTCAATAACTGAAGAATACTGATATACTGTAGGGCTTTTTTCAATCGTTATGCAAGTGCATATTAAAATTCCGCCATACTTATATTCAACTTGAGGGATTAGCTTCAATATTTTTGCATCACAATCTCATACCACATCTGTAGTTTTTGGTAATGAATCTGTGCTCTCTTAAACTTAGTATTATTAACTTATATACCTACTAAACGAAACTGCATGCGCTTTTTATTTTAATTCTTGTATTGTCTTTATGTACGTTTCTGTATTTTATCGTATATCAAATAATTCGTCCAACTAATTTCGGCTTAGGAAATTTCAATAAGGCCCTACATTTCACTTTTATAAATAATCCGTATCATCTGCTACCGAGGTAATTATTTGAGGGTAGTAAGCTCCTGCGCGTGGCTTGCCCTAATTGTTGCGCTCGATAACCAATAACAACTTAATGTGGGGTTGCCATAAGTTGCGAAAGTTCACAAAGTATTATTTGACTGGGTTTTATAAAGCCCAATTCTACTGACAGATGCTAGAAAGTAACTTATAAGACTTCTCCTGTAGTTATAGATTTGTTTATTAACTCTTGTTACTAAGTTTTTGTAAGTCGCCTGCACGTAAAATTGTTTTGGCAAATTGTCTAAGCAAGTCCATTTATCCTGAGATATCACAGGACCCCTATAGTTAAGGACAATACATAAATTATCTTCAGCGGGGTGTGTCATTGTGTGAACCTCAAATGCATTAAACCGCAGCGATTGACTATAGCCGTGTTTAGCGTGACGCATGCTAGTGTTGACTTTGTTATCGATACTCATTTTAAAAAAAAATATATTTTGTGTTTTTGATATCAATTTCTAAAAAGTTATTCACATTATAATAAATAAAATAATATACTGTTATATCCGGAGATAGTAATTGTCACTTTCTCTTTGAGACAACAGAATTGCACTAAATACGATGATCGGTAAAGTAGTGAAAGTAGAAAAATATAAATGAAAAGTTCGAGATAATTTCAACGATAAATTACATTTTAATACGTTTCGAAGAACTAGAAAGATACGACACGGCGACAAATGATAATGATTATATAGATAGATAATTTAGTACATCATATAAATTTAAAGTTACCGACTTTTATTACACGAGAACTGATGCGTTATGTATAACTTTTATACTAAGAGTGCCTCTCCAAAAGTGAAGCTGTAAAGTGACATTCAGCTGCTCGGCAGTCTCACTTCTATCCTTAGTTTTGCGGATTAGCTCCGCAGCGACACGACGAAATTATCGAAAACTGTTACACACCCGAATATGTGTAGCAGTTATCGATAATTTCGTACATCACTAAAATTTAAAGTCGGTAAGTGTTGTGTAACATTTAGGATATTGCTACAAATACGGGCCCCGTCTGCTCACGCGCAGCCCTTAGTGCAGATTACAATGTAATAGGAGCCGCGATTAAAAAGCACGCATTGTGTTGTCACGCTTTGTATCACTAACAAGGATAAATTAAGCTTTCGCCCTACCCTCCTATTTAATAAAAATAAACCAATTCAGAAACTATATCGCCGTAAAGTTACCTGAGACCAACAAAATATGGTAGCGTTACAAGCTTTTAGATTTCTGAATGATTTATTTTTTCGGTTGTAAATAGGTATTTTGCCTGCGATAGCTTCAAGTCTCCATCGGGTGTTTTCTCTTTCCGGTGGTAGCGTCATTATAGAGAACATACTATTAGGTTAAGTATGAAAATTACTCAACCAAAACCGAAAGAGATAATTTAAGGCCTGGTACTGATTGTCGATGGCCTTCTGAATCGAAACGTACTGAATAATCTTGCCTAAATGATAGTCGCTGATGGTAGTCCCAAGAACTAACACAAAAAAATTATTAAGCGGTAAGTGATCGTGTGCATTTTATCACAACAAAAGGATTCGTACTTATTGTTTATTGTAAATAAAACCATAAAGCACTTTGAAATACATTTATTTTATAAAAATGCTTCACGTATAACGTCTAACAAAAGCCGCTTAGACAAAACTTAGATACTACGAAGCCTTAAACTCATAAAGCCTAACGGCCACCCCATTACATTCGTTTTGTGTTAAAAAGTTTTGTGATGTCAAAAATACAAGTATATTAAAAAAACTCTACGATTGAATATCATTAAATCAATTGGAATGGGTCGAACTTTGATAGCAATATATATAGTCAACGAAAATTCATCAATTTCTTTATAATGTTTTTTTAATGGCTTCGTAATTGGATATTTCGTTATATTTCATAATGCAAGTTTACACAATTACTGGGCCTTTTAAATAAAACAAACCAAAGTTTGTTAATCTAGTATACTTAGTAGTAAATATAATTAAGAATTGCAACGGCGCCTGCTATTACAAATAATTAGTCGTAGCTGCCAATAAATAGTTTATTGAAACATAACGACTTAAATATGACCAGCAATCATTATTGAAGCAAGCAAAAGACTATTTAAATTTTACGACTACTAAAAAATGAATTATGGTGAAATGTGATTTTTCCTAAAAGAAGAAGAAATAACAGACGAAGTGTTAGAAATATCTGTCTGCTCGTGCAATGAGTCGTGCTTATTGAAAGATCAGAGAGCAATATTAAAACTTAATGATTGTAATTAAAACCTACTAGAATAAATCGACTTAAGGGTACCTACAAATAAACACATTTAAGAAAATACCCGCTTAAAGAGAATTAAAAGTTTAACAGTTTAATCGAAAATTGTATAATATTTACATACTATGTCTAATTATTTACACATTAAAGTACATTAAATGCATGACTTAATATATTTTGTGTTAAGAAATAAATTAGCAAAAGATCACTGGGATGTGGATTACACAGCAAAGCCAATTCAATATATAAAAAGGCTTTGCATATTTAAACAAAAAAAAATTGTACTTAACATTAAGACAACTATTTACATCAAAACATGAGAAAGGCACATTTTGTACCTTCAAAGAGATTATTTAATATGTGTACGACGAATCAGTTATATTTCTAAATGTGCAAAAGTATTAAAAGTAGAAAAATATTCACCAATTAGCCAGTGCTTAATCTCATTGTAAATTCAATTAGTATTCGGAAACATGAATTCCACTTTTGGCAGTTAAATACTGGTCGCTCATCACAAATACACAAGCATCTCGCTTACAACAATATCTATGTCAACATTCGAAGCGATTTATTATGTTGTACAATGATCCTTCACTTAAAATATGTTTATAAGGGTGCTGTTATATATTGTAGGCAAGTTAAGCTATCGCTGGCAATAACTGTACAACATAATAACTAATTAATAGATCTCTTCTTAAACGGCAGAGTTCTTCCCGATAATCGGTCCGCCGCTGGTGGCGTAAACTCTGCGACCATCGAACTCTACCGATGAATTCCTTTTGATAGCTTCGTCGCCGGTTTCCTTCAGAGGCTCCTTCTCATCCCTTTGAGTAAAATCACTATTAGTATATTAGCTTTATACTAAAATATCTATTTACAATGTTTTATTTATTTAAACCAGCAAAATATATACACTATGTACAAGCTTAGAGTAACTCAAAACCACACGATTAAAAACAATCTAAACAATTGTTGTATTTACGAGAAAAGCATAAATATGCAAGTTAGCTTTGCAATACAAATCCAAAAACGTCTAAGGTTAATACAAAATAAATAATATCTTACACTGGTGTTGTTGGAATATAACTACGAGTGACCAAATAGCAGCGTGAAGGACATGAAAATATATTAGAATCAAAGATTCGTCCCTTATTAAATGTCTAAAAACCTTGATAGGTATGAGAATGGTGAGGTACAAACAAAACGATTGATGAACAAAAAGCGATTGCTTGTCGTAAGAGATGTTCCAAGCGAACTCCAGCTAGAGACTATATAAGTTATTTGGTCCGTTGAACAATTTTGTAATAACAATCTACATGTCTACCAAAACTAGCAATAATGTACAACGCTAAGCTGGCGCTGAGGGTTAACAATCGCCCAGCAATCGCACAGAGAAAGCATGCAATCGTGAGCGCCTTACGTTGGTGTCGGCACGAGCTTGACCGGCGGCGGCAGCGGCGCGGGGGAGGGCGGGGCGCGCGGCTTCGTGCTGCAATAAGGGAGCGGGAAGCGCCAACCGTACAGACTAGCGGGCAGAAACATCTCTCATCGACACTAACACTCATGAAGACGGGTGGCGAAAGACAATTCATGGTACAGTCAGGTAAGGGAGGTAGGGGAACATAAAAGGAATGTCGATGATACTCATAAAATGATCAAAAGAACATGAATTATAAAATGTAATTATTACCTTCCTAATTTTGTTTCGTCGTCTTTATGTGTCTTAACGCGTTTACCACAGATTGTTGCAATGACACCTTGTCTCCGGATGCAGAAGAGGAGGAGGTCCACTATGAGTAGGCAGATCAGGACGCCGGCCAGCGCTATTCCAATTATCGCTCCGCTTGAAAGCAGTTGAGGTGGTGCAAATCCAGAGCGCTCGACACCTGTTAAAACAACAGTATGTTAGACTAACAAATCTAAAAAATGGGATGGGCCACAGAAAAGTCTATTTAAATCGTTTGAAAGACTCAATATTATTTAAACCGAAGACTTTCCTGTGCTCAATGTGATGTTAGTTTTATGCATCATATCAAATAAGCTGATGATGTTATGTGATGTAGAGGTGACTGTAACAAATGTGGATTTTAAATGACATTGGTCACAGTCAAGGCTAAACAGAGTGCTTTCAGAATAGACAACGTGCACCCAATCACCGAACTGACCAAAAGTCTGTATTTTTGAAAAAGAAAGCTCTCCGTATGATGAGATGGGGTTTGAATTAACCTAATATACGACAGCAGAAGATTATGATGCAAAAACTGGAGCCCTATTTAACAACGAGAAAGAAAAGTTGTCAAGATGCAAACATTCCAATTGACGCAAAATAAAGTTTCAAACCCCATGACAGATCTGTCGTGTCTAGAAGCGAATATACTACTTATCTCATAAAATAAATACTCTATTCCATCACCACAATAAGTTTAATTTTACTAAATAAATACGTATAGAACATTCAATACTTGTAGCTTTCACATAAACATTACGGATCAATATTAGTTTTTAAACTACAAACATCAAACGAATAATAAACTTAAATATCAAGTTAAATTCCGAAAAACTTTTGTAATATAAAAAACTTCCACGCATGCCAACCCATATCTGGTCAGTCATAAAATACTAAAATCATCTCTAGAGGAACACAGTCTAAACGACTAATCTAAAAAAAAACGAGTAAATTCAAATAAATATCTATGTATCCTAGAAGATAAACCTTTTCTGCCGGTTAGGAAGGTACAAGCTATGCCGTTTCGGTATCAAGAGAGTGAATTTAATAGCACGTTCATGCAATACACATATGAAGGGTAATTAGTACATTCCAAAATAAATCGTATAGCAAATATTAACTAGATTAAAATGAATACAAAATATATTTACCCATTCATCAGTCAGGGCCACAAACACACTTTGCAATCGAATAATTATTATCTTGAGCATCTTGACAGCTTTTAGCTGACAACTCGCATTGGGATGTCGCAAACGCAACAAAAATGAACGAACACACGTGAAACGATTCATTCATTTTCATTTCAAATAAAATATATGTAACGTTTATTTCGGAAACATTTAATCTTTGCACATTGGTCTTATTCTGTTTGCATTATAACCACGTCTTCGCCGAAGAATTCAACATCACATCTCAACCTCTCCACAGATGGCGTCTTATTTATTCAATTATCTAAGTCTTAATAAAAAGGAATACAATAGTCATCAAAAATTCGTACATTATGCTTACCCTACATACGCAAAAACTTTAAGTAGGTTTTATAAACGTAAATACTGTTAGCAATCGGCAGTGCATTATTCATTAACCATTCAACTATCTACTCTACACAAATTTAGAATTAATTTGATAACTTTAATATAATTGTAATATCTCAAACGGAAACACTCACACCCCATAGTTGTGTTAAAGCATACATTTTAGTAAACACATCGCATCATTAAATGACGAAATCGTTCAAAAACATTAGACAATAGATCTATTTATACACTTAGTAAATCATTTTATCACAAAAATCTAAATAACAGTCATCATTGGACTCATTCTTAAAATTTTACTAGTCTTAAATCTCTGTACTGAGACTTATTACTAATATTGCAAAAAGAGCGTCCATTAAACTGTGAGCCAATAGGAAATTGCGTGGACTTCCATTGGGATTACCTAAAAAATATTCATACGATGAATACATTAGAACAGCGAGATGCAAATTGGAAACAGTTCGATCAAATGACAAACATCTAAGTGTGAAAACGAAACTTACCAATACATATGACAACTAGGTGTTGCTTCGTTTTGTACAAGCTCAATGGAAATGGGATGGTTAAATTCAAAGAAAACCCCATGCGTTAAAGAAAATTAAAACAAGCACCTAATCGTTATTACAATAACATAGTTTAAATGATAAGAAATTAAAATACGACTCGTAAATCAATTAAAAACATTTGCATTCGGTTGCGGCAAGGTGGACACGTCAAACAATAGATAACTTAAAACTAAAATATACAAAAAATATGAACCAGACATAACAATACTTAGTCAAACTTATACCAATATGAACAAAGCCGTTACAGTCGACTAACTAGACGAAAGCGAAACTGAAATTGTTCACAACTCACAGAACGCTAACAACGTGACAAACAAAACGGAACATGTGAAGGTGGAGGCCGCTGAAGAGGTCGGCTCGGGGGCGGTGTACACGTCGTAGAAACCGGCTCGACGGGGGATTTCGTTATCTTGGTACTCACCGAGGGCGGTCTGCACGTAGAGCTGGGCGGGCAGCGAGTAGCCCAGGATGTTGTGGGCTCTCACGTGCATCCTATATCGCGTGTCCGCCTGAAGGCCGCGCACTTCGTAATTAATAGCTTCGTATGACTTCAACTCTTCCGTCAAACAATCCGATTCCGCCGATATGCGCCATTCACCGCTGACTTTCATCACCTAAAATTGATACATTCACTTATAGATACTAGCTGGGTATTATGCAGGACGAAACATCAGGCAGGAGACTAACCGGGCAATAGCTGATCTCATACATATCGATGGGTTCACCATTGTGGGCCGGCACTTTCCATTGCAGTTCATACCGATCGGCGAACTTTCCATGAATTAGGGACTCGGAACTGACCGTCTCCCTCCACTTGGGTTGTTCTGGTGGAGATCTGTAATTACACAATGTTGAAATACGGGTCTGCATTAAAAGATGAATTTGTTCTCGGCACACAAACCTCCTGGGCATAATGACGGTGGTTGGGGCTCCCCAGCTTCCGACGCCGACCTGGTTCACGGCGGCAAATCTGAAGTCGTAGGTGAACATCGGTCGCAGGTTCTCAATGATGTAGGGGGAGTTGGTGGACCACGTTCTGTTCATGGATAAATTCCAATCGTAGTTGCCGTTCTCTTTGTATTGCGTCGTGTATGCGAGGATCGGAGGACCCATCTCTTCGGGAGGCCCGACGATGCTGAATGACACCGATGTAGCTGTAATGGTCTCTTGCTTTGCCTGACGATTAATTAACAATTGTAATGCAATTCACAAAGAAATAAATTATTTCCCAATAAATATATAAAAGCTCACTTGAATAACAGTGCCTGGGGGGAAAGCTTCTCTTAATTGGTTGATATGTTCGGCTTCTCCCAAAGTGTTGGTGGCAATGCATTTGTAGACGCCGTAGAGGCTTCTGTCTGTGGGCGTGACTGTGACGTAGCTGATGGGTCCTGAACCATATATCCTCACTTGCGGAGACTCAACTAGATCGACGTCGTGAAACCTTTAAATATTGATTAGAACTTTAAGGTGAACAGCTATTCCGATAAGACTCGTTGTAAACAAAACAACAATAAAAATTTATTACTCACTTCCATTTTATCGTAGCGTTGGGAATACTCTCAGCGATGCAACTGATGTTCACAGGTTGGGAATTCCAACTCCAAATCGGTACGTTGGTCATATGTTCAAAGGTTGGTTTAAATTGAACAGCTAAGTGTCCATTTTTTCTTGCCTCACCACCTACAAAACATTAGGTTATATTTCGTATAAACTTCAAAAATGTACCTTCCGATCATATGCAGGGGTGAGGGGTAAGCAAACACATCATCTAAATATAATAGAGCCAACATAAAAAATAGCTCGAGCTATAACTAATTAAGCAACCTGTAAACAATTTTAGTTTATTTTATTAATAATTATTTACCTTCATTCTCCGCCACACATTCGTATAACCCATCGTCAGTTCTGTTCAACGAAATAATAGTAATAACTGCACTTGACTGCATCTGGTCACCTGTCTGGCGATTACTGGTTTCAATGATGACTCTAAAAATAAATAGAACGTAAAAAAAAATAATAAAAATTAACGGTGAACAGCATTGCCTATTATGAATCAAAAAAGTATATAAAGCATAAGAATTTAAAATGTGTCTATATCAGTAGTTCAAAAGGTTCTAAATAAACGAAGTAAGTTTGTTACCTCCCATCGTCGTTAGGACCGTTTAAGAACCGATCGGAGCTGCTCAATTTCCTGAAGCTAATTACTGGTGCGGGTCTTCCAGTTGCTTTACATTCCAGTCTTCCTTCAGTTTTCTCAGCAGCGGTCGTGTTGTATAGTTCGAATATTTTTGGTGGAACTAACACCTCTACTTCAATTTCTGTCTCGTTGTGACCCGCCTGGTTGACTGCGCTGCAAATGTATTTGCCGTAATCACCGGCCTCCACGCGGTCAAATGTGAGGAGACCTTTAATTTCGTTCACGCTAAACCTAGAGGCAGTTCCCAAGTTCTGAAAAAAATAGGTTTTATGTTACCCAAGTTGTTTCGATTATGATTCTTGCCTCCGTTCATATTTAGCCGCTTAACACTTTAGCCATGATTAGGGCCTTCCCACAGTACCGAGTTATTACGAAAAATTAAACGCCTTATGAAATAAAAAATATCCTTATTAATAAATATTATGAGGATTAAACAACTAGCAATAACGTAACAGTAGTATATTAGTCTTTTTACCTCCCGTGTTGAAGCTTTAATCCAAGAATAAGTTGGCGGTGGCTTTCCTCTCGCTTTGCAAGTTATCGATGCGGACTCTCCCTCTTTGATAACCACTCTAGTTTCTCTTTCTTCCATTTCTGGTGCTGTGTATACCTTAAAATATAGAAAACAATATATAACAGGGTGAAAGAGATTGAAATATTGCTTTTATATGATAAACCATATTTACCTCAAGTTTAATATTCCGTTCTGCTAGTTCACCAGTTTGTATGACAACAGCTCGGCATGTATATGTACCATCGTCACTCTCCTCCACATTTTTAATCAACAGCCCGTTCACGTCAATGACGTATCGGTCACCGGTCAAAATCTAAAAACACCCTTTCATTAAACTTCGAACTCTCCATATGTTATTAAGTCTCCGTTAAGATGTTGCTAGCAAGCTAAATTATTTATTTATTTAACACTTTATCGCACTTAAACACTAGAAGCAAATGACATTAACAGATGTTAGAACATATAAGAGCAACGGGCGGCCTTATCGCTAATAAGCGATCTCTTCCAGACAACCCACACGATAAAAGAATACTTAAAATATAATAAGACAGGTGCAAAGGGTGCGAAGTATACAAAAAAAACACATAAACAGAACACAACATTCATTAAAATAAGAAAAACCGAAAAATAGGCTAATTTAAATCTAGAATTGTAAATAATTATATTGAAGACAAGAAATGCTTACGAAGAAGTGATTTGAAAGATGATAGTGACGAAGCTGATCGAATAGGATCGGGAAGTGAGTTATTAAAGCAAGTAACATTAGGAGATTATACAAACCAAATTGAACAAAGTCATTGTTAGTAGCAAAAATCGATTAAACACTACCAATGTTATTTATAACATGTATGGCATCCCGTTACGTCTAAATTGGATTATTAGTCCTGAGGCTTCCACATGTTTGACCTGCGTAAGCCTACTAAATCCTTCAAAGGATCGTTACGTCTATGTTAATGTGGCATACAATATGGCCAAGTAATTGAGAATGTGATTTGAAAAAGAAGTGGAGGGTTTCTTGCCAGCTCTCGTCCGCCCAACAACCTAGATATGAGAACTGGTAGTTTATTATAGAAACAATACATACGGGAGTGCCTTCCTTAAACCAATCCACTGAAGGAGCCGGCTCAGCTGTCACCTCGCACATAACTTTAAAATCTTTCCCTTTCGTAGCGTACTGATTTTCATTAGCATTAGTCCAAGTTATTGCCACTAAAACGAAAGCACTCGAAATAAGTTGTATTTATAAGAACAATATGAAATTATTTAATTTTAATTAATCTAAATGTAATTTATATTGTTAAATTTGCTTACCAAACGTGTCTAGAACAACGCTAGCACTGAGCGGCATGTTGGTAAAGGTTGCCTCGCAAGTGTAATTGCCTGCCATCGCCGGCGTGATTGACGATATGTATAATAGCTGGAGTTGTTTTGCGGGCATTGGCTCGGTGTAGATTTCGGGTCTCGTGCCAGGTCTGTATTAATGTTTTGTATGTTGTAAAACCTCTGTTTGTGGGTTAGTGGATTTTATAAAATGCAAATACATGAAGTGCACAAATGTGCCGTCTGGTGTAAGCTTACTAAATTATGTCAAAATATATTATTGACTACAGCACCACTGGACCAAGAGTATATAACAGAATTAAATTTACACTACTTGGCTTTACGAAAGGATATGTAAAAGAAAATTGTCCACTTCTTGTTAATTGTTGCATTCTAAAGAGAAGACGTATGGTATAATCAATATCAAGCTTCTAGAGATTTACTTACGCAGCGTCATTGATAATTTGACCCTTGGGGTCCCTCCACTGCGGTTGTGACACCAGTGCGGGATCAGAAGCATCAGCCTGGCACGTCAACACCACCGACTTTCCAACAGCCACCGTTTGCTGTTTCTGCATCGGGAATATTCTCAGGTTCTGAGCTGAACATCCTGTAAAAAGATTGTCATTTAAAATAACTATCAAAATCGTTTAATTATTGTTGGCATCTGACATATAGGATGTCCTTCTTAGCATACCATACGGAATATTTGCGGCGTATAAAATGCCGGAGGGTGGATAGAACTCTTTAATTAAGTTGGGAGCAATTTATATCAAGGCACGTGACACAGTTACTTGAACAACGCAAGTGGCAAGCCAAAGTTTCGGGCTCACATGACGAGGATGCTGCTAATTTATGCCGTTTTTGTTGCTAAGATATTTTAATAAGTATATAAGTATTTAGTACATAGAGCAAGAAATATTAAGTATTCGTTTTCATAAAATATGTAGCTTTTAAGAATATAGCAGCGTCTAAGCGATTTTTGCACTAAAACTTGATTGTAAGAATGACTATCCTCTACAAATATTTATTTATTCACACTTTATTGCACTTAAACAATAGAAGTAAATGACGTTAATAGATGTCAGTACATATAAAAGCAACGGGCGGCATTATCGCTAATAAGCGATCTCTTCCAGACAATCCACACAATAAAAGAATACTGAATGGTGCAAAGGGTGCGAAGTATATAAAAAAATACAAAACACAACATACATTTAATTAAGTAAAACAGGAAAAATATGCTAATTATAAATAATTACATTGTAGACAAGAAATATAAGAATAAAATATATATACTACTTGGAAATAAAGTCCATTCTTTTAACTAATTGATGGAAACCACTGCAGAAGGTAAGAAAATTGTAAAAAAGACCACTAAGAAAGCGCAGTGAACCCATTTTAACTTCATTTTAGTAACGTTCAAAAGTTGTTGTCAACAATCCTAATTGAATAAAGAATTTGGCACAGAGCTTCAATATAATTTTCAATCTTAGATAATAACAATTTCCGCAATATTTCGTAAATATCATCAGAAACGAGGCATCTGTTCCAACATAGATATAGGTACGTAATGAATGGGGGAGAGAAGAATTTTTTACAACGTTTTATGTATGCAGACCACGTCCAGCCGACGTCCCTTCGCTACAAGCGATTTTTTTACGTAACATTCATCTTGACTAACCAAGCAATTTCTCTTGATTCTCACAACAACTATCAATATTAAATTATTCTTCACTATAAGCCGAAAGTTTGTTTATTTTTTTTACAAAAAAATATACAATTGTGTTTTTAAAGAATTAAAAACGAATTAAACCTTTTCTTACTTCAACCGTATTAGTACTATATAGAATAGTGTACTTATAATACATTGAATATAGTATATATTTTACTAATAGAAAACCAAAATTTTGCTTTTTCAAAACTAGCTTTTCAAAGCTTAATCTAAAATAAAGTATTCCGATTGAAATCGTCAAAATAAATTAGCTTATAAATAAACAGGAATTTCTGCAATATTCGTTTGAAACGACATCAATGAGGTTTAGGGTTGTGGACAAATTCTCAAATGAGGGGACAAGTGAATTAAGCGAGCTATGGATTAAAGGGTTTGTGTCGTCGCCCTATAACGTAGTCATTGTAACTCAACGTGGTTTCCCATTACCAATTAAGTTCTAACAAGGATTTGTTTACACATTATGACACAAATGAGGTGCCCGTTCTTTCCTCTGATAATTTGTTAGGTATCAGAAATCCTAGTCCATTTATTATATTTTTAATATTTTTTTCAATTCATTCGTTTGTACGTATATACACTAAATATATGTGATATACCAAAAGCTTGCAGCTGAAATAAAGTCTAAGAAAAATTCATTATAAAAATCCCAAAAAAAACTTTGATTTCAATTAATCCTCTCGTGCGGTGAGGACCCCGCCCGTCTTCAAGTCACCTCCGAGGTTCCAACAATAGGCCAATCGCACGTGAAGTGAAACGAACCGAGACAGTTTCAGGTCTACTGCAGTCCCTGGTCCCATTGGAAATCAGTGAAACCTCGACAAACGTATGTCTATGTATGCACGAAATGCGGGGCACTTTTTACTGTAATTTCTCATATTTGTATATATGTAGTTTGAGATAGTGCGGAGTATATATATATTTTCTTTGTCTGTTTTGTTTCCCCCAAATGATTTTCACGTATGAATGATACGTGGAAAAACAAATTAACAGTCTACTCAGTGCGTTAAAACGTAGAAAGTGATATATTATAAAAGATACGAGACATATTGCCAAAAATACTTGTTATTCCATTTGGCAAACGCGATTAAATGTATTCAATTTGTGTTAATCTCCCAAGAATAGCGTACAATAGCTGCGTAGATGAAATTAACAAATGTTTTTAAGATTAACTTCAAAGTGTTCTCTTGTAGAAACAGGCTCGAATTAAACATGGGGTATTGTGATTAATCGTTTCGGCATTATTTCCAAATTAAGCCCACCTTACCCCAGCGTAGACATGCCGGAGGGAATAACTCCCCCCAGGATGAAAACCTGCAGAACCTTTCACGCGAAGGGCTGTTCATTGGACATTTTTCGTAGATATCTACGAGATTCTATATCGTATATTATTTACAGAATAAAAGCTTTTAGTTTTTTGATTGAAATTAATATCTTTTTAAAATGGAAACAGTGTTATAGGTAAATTGATTTTTGATGAGTGACATTACTTATAATTTAATAAGATCACTATTGAATAAACTTGTTCATGTAACGTGCTTAATCCGCGATTTGATGAAAATACCACCCATGACATAGTAAGCCAGCTTTGTGAATTTGCGTTGCTTACAAGCTGAGATAATTCAATGCAAACAGAACACCATCGTTAGAATAGAGATAATAAATACATACAGATGTATTTCGATATAAAAAATAACGCTTTTAATCATATGTTTTAGTATGTATAAGTATTATACACTGTAGCTTCTGAACGCGACTTCGTTACTGTGGTTTAAGTTGAAAAGCAATTCGGAAAATCGATTTAGAAATTGCAAAGTTATAATGAAATTGATATACAAATTTTCATCCCCCATAACAACCCTTTCAACCTACTCTAAAGTTACCAAATTTTATTGAAATCAGTTCAGTGGTTTAAACGTGAAAGCGTAACGTATAACATATGTATGTAACGTACGGAATTACTTTCGCACTTATAATATAAGTATGGATGTTTGATGCTAATATTTAATATAAATATTAAATATTGGCCATAGAAGTTGCGTTGCGTTTTGCCGATTTTCATCTTTGAAATTACCTAAGTTCGGATTGGCAATTATTAAAACCAGAGGCAAAAATTGAGTGACATTTCCAAGATTGATAAACTAAATGTATAGTTTATGTTTTTATTAATCAATGTTCAAGCAAATTCCACCCGGTTTTGGTGAAACCATAGAACTGTCTCAGGTGTACGACACGTCGGGCGTTACAATTAGTCCTCTGAAGATGTTTGGGGAAGCCACTCTCTGCGGTTTCCTTTGATAAGGTCGGCTCTTGGATCAGGTGTTCAAGACAGTTACGATAAATGTAAGTGAATTAGTGACGTTTGGCAAAGTAAATAATGTGTTTTAATTCTACTTGAGAAACTGACGAAATACTCAAACTGCATTTTCAATTTAGTCTATCGAATTGTTGAATTTAAAACTACGTACGAATGGAATGTGTTCAGTAAACTTAAAACACGTAACGTAAGCCTGAATATTGATTATTAGACAGTTACGATAAATGTAAGTGAATTAGTGACGTTTGGCAAAGTAAATAATGTGTTTTAATTCTACTTGAGAAACTGACGAAATACTCAAACTGCATTTTCAATTTAGTCTATCGAATTGTTGAATTTAAAACTACGTACGAATGGAATGTGTTCAGTAAACTTAAAACACGTAACGTAAGCCTGAATATTGATTATTAGACAGTTACGATAAATGTAAGTGAATTAGTGACGTTTGGCAAAGTAAATAATGTGTTTTAATTCTACTTGAGAAACTGACGAAATACTCAAATTGCATTTTCAATTTAGTCTATCGAATTGTTGAATTTAAAACTACGTACGAATGGAATGTGTTCAGTAAACTTAAAACACGTAACGTAAGCCTGAATATTGATTATTAGACAGTTACGATAAATGTAAGTGAATTAGTGACGTTTGGCAAAGTAAATAATGTGTTTTAATTCTACTTGAGAAACTGACGAAATACTCAAATTGCATTTTCAATTTAGTCTATCGAATTGTTGAATTTAAAACTACGTACGAATGGAATGTGTTCAGTAAACTTAAAACACGTAACGTAAGCCTGAATATTGATTATTAGACAGTTACGATAAATGTAAGTGAATTAGTGACGTTTGGCAAAGTAAATAATGTGTTTTAATTCTACTTGAGAAACTGACGAAATACTCAAATTGCATTTTCAATTTAGTCTATCGAATTGTTGAATTTAAAACTACGTACGAATGGAATGTGTTCAGTAAACTTAAAACACGTAACGTAAGCCTGAATATTGATTATTAGACAGTTACGATAAATGTAAGTGAATTAGTGACGTTTGGCAAAGTAAATAATGTGTTTTAATTCTACTTGAGAAACTGACGAAATACTCAAATTGCATTTTCAATTTAGTCTATCGAATTGTTGAATTTAAAACTACGTACGAATGGAATGTGTTCAGTAAACTTAAAACACGTAACGTAAGCCTGAATATTGATTATTAGACAGTTACGATAAATGTAAGTGAATTAGTGACGTTTGGCAAAGTAAATAATGTGTTTTAATTCTACTTGAGAAACTGACGAAATACTCAAACTGCATTTTCAATTTAGTCTATCGAATTGTTGAATTTAAAACTACGTACGAATGGAATGTGTTCAGTAAACTTAAAACACGTAACGTAAGCCTGAATATTGATTATTAGACAGTTACGATAAATGTAAGTGAATTAGTGACGTTTGGCAAAGTAAATAATGTGTTTTAATTCTACTTGAGAAACTGACGAAATACTCAAATTGCATTTTCAATTTAATCTATCGAATAGTTGAATTTAAAACTACGTACGAATGGAATGTGTTCAGTAAACTTAAAACACGTAACGTAAGCCTGAATATTGATTATTAGACAGTTACGATAAATGTAAGTGAATTAGTGACGTTTGGCAAAGTAAATAATGTGTTTTAATTCTACTTGAGAAACTGACGAAATACTCAAATTGCATTTTCAATTTAGTCTATCGAATTGTTGAATTTAAAACTACGTACGAATGGAATGTGTTCAGTAAACTTAAAACACGTAACGTAAGCCTGAATATTGATTATTAGACAGTTACGATAAATGTAAGTGAATTAGTGACGTTTGGCAAAGTAAATAATGTGTTTTAATTCTACTTGAGAAACTGACGAAATACTCAAATTGCATTTTCAATTTAGTCTATCGAATTGTTGAATTTAAAACTACGTACGAATGGAATGTGTTCAGTAAACTTAAAACACGTAACGTAAGCCTGAATATTGATTATTAGACAGTTACGATAAATGTAAGTGAATTAGTGACGTTTGGCAAAGTAAATAATGTGTTTTAATTCTACTTGAGAAACTGACGAAATACTCAAATTGCATTTTCAATTTAGTCTATCGAATTGTTGAATTTAAAACTACGTACGAATGGAATGTGTTCAGTAAACTTAAAACACGTAACGTAAGCCTGAATATTGATTATTAGACAGTTACGATAAATGTAAGTGAATTAGTGACGTTTGGCAAAGTAAATAATGTGTTTTAATTCTACTTGAGAAACTGACGAAATACTCAAACTGCATTTTCAATTTAGTCTATCGAATTGTTGAATTTAAAACTACGTACGAATGGAATGTGTTCAGTAAACTTAAAACACGTAACGTAAGCCTGAATATTGATTATTAGACAGTTACGATAAATGTAAGTGAATTAGTGACGTTTGGCAAAGTAAATAATGTGTTTTAATTCTACTTGAGAAACTGACGAAATACTCAAATTGCATTTTCAATTTAATCTATCGAATAGTTGAATTTAAAACTACGTACGAATGGAATGTGTTCAGTAAACTTAAAACACGTAACGTAAGCCTGAATATTGATTATTAGACAGTTACGATAAATGTAAGTGAATTAGTGACGTTTGGCAAAGTAAATAATGTGTTTTAATTCTACTTGAGAAACTGACGAAATACTCAAACTGCATTTTCAATTTAGTCTATCGAATTGTTGAATTTAAAACTACGTCGAATGGAATGTGTTCAGTAAACTTAAAACACGTAACGTAAGCCTGAATATTGATTATTAGACAGTTACGATAAATGTAAGTGAATTAGTGACGTTTGGCAAAGTAAATAATGTGTTTTAATTCTACTTGAGAAACTGACGAAATACTCAAACTGCATTTTCAATTTAGTCTATCGAATTGTTGAATTTAAAACTACGTACGAATGGAATGTGTTCAGTAAACTTAAAACACGTAACGTAAGCCTGAATATTGATTATTAGACAGTTACGATAAATGTAAGTGAATTAGTGACGTTTGGCAAAGTAAATAATGTGTTTTAATTCTACTTGAGAAACTGACGAAATACTCAAACTGCATTTTCAATTTAGTCTATCGAATTGTTGAATTTAAAACTACGTCGAATGGAATGTGTTCAGTAAACTTAAAACACGTAACGTAAGCCTGAATATAGATCATTATACTAGATCCCGTTGATTCTATATTGACTTAAACTCTAACCTATAATAAAACAATTTCCTTTTCGATGTATCCCTAAATGGTAACCTAATAACAGAAAAGAAAATGAACAATGATTTACTTTTTGACCACATAACACCTACACTTTACGTTCTGGAGAGGGTTGCCAATACAAAAATTAGTTTTATAAACCAAAACAGGTAACAACGACAATCGACTTTAAACAGACAATAAATGACTTGGAACGGTTTGACTTAAATGACTTAATAGTAAAATAGAATATACACAAATAACTGCAAGGCAAGCTATTTATTATCAATATATTGTACGAGGCAACCCTAATCTGCACTGAAAGGGCCGTAATTGAGGGAAATGAGAGGAATTGCGTTGTGTGTCCTGTTTAGGGGAATATACGAAAATGAAATCAAGAAAGTCGACTCAAAGGGAAAGTCGTGTTTTTAACATTATCTATATGCAGACATGACGTATAATCTTTCAGACATTACTACAGTAAGTAAGAATCTCCATACTAAATTGTATTCACTTTTGTAATTTACTTTTCACTAAAAATTTATAAGAATATGTACTTTTTAGGGGGTTATTTATTTATGAATATTCAAATTCAAAGAACAATTCAATGAATCTGAATTGCTATATCTCAAAGAAAGAGTGTAGAGTGAGAAGAATTGGTAATGATCTCCCCGCAGAAGTTTTTAGATGAAAAAGTGCCTAACCTACAACTATTACCAAACTGTGTACATCTTAAAAAGTCCCATAATTGTCTATGTAACCACTAAATATTTTATAAATTTGCCTTATTGACATGATCGTAGGACGCCATAAAAACAGCCTAATCGTGTTCTATACAAGTGTTAGTATATTTTCTAGTACCATTACATTCAATTACTTAAACGGTAGAGGAAAAATAAAAAAGAGAAACCCAAACACAGCATTCCGATTACACTGTAAAGATGCAATTACGCCAACGAGAACCTTTGCAGTAATAAATTCCTCGTAGCCCCACCTTCATTATCAGTTTAGCACAAGGGTCCTCCATAAAGAAAACAAAAAAGACCTTAAAATTCAGTTGAGCAGAGGGGCGTAACGAAGTGTAGGACACTTAAAACAATAGCTAAATACGTGGGGGCAGGACATCGCACTTAGCACGAGGACCTGAGGGTCCTTTATATGTGCTGAACCGAGTTTTAACACAGGTTAATTCTAAAATTCTGAAGCCTTATCTGAGTGCTTATAAAGCTGACTTGGGGTTTGTGGACAAGTGTTTTCTTAAGCACGCTTATGTGATATACTTAAATTTAAAATACGAATAATGGTTCAGGTAGGGCTTGTAAGCTTAAAATAATATTTGAATAGAAATAGAGATAGCTAAATAATTCTTATTTTAATAGTTACCTAATATTGACAGACAAGATAAATTTAACCAATTTCAACGAAATTGAATATTTCCGATCAACAATCGGTGTTAATTAGTTTTGTTTACATGTGTCCTTTTAAAATTGGGGCTTTAAATTGATCCAATTTCACCCCCGTCTTGCCCGTCCATTAATTACGGCGTGATGCCGGCTTTGCCCCTGTGCCTCTGACTTGGTTTATAGCCCGCAAACAAACCGACATCATTGCATTGTAAATTGCTTCGCACCAAGCCGAAACTGGTGTTGCAATAACGTATGCAGCGTCAGAAAATTGTGAAATAAAAATATCTCACGACTAACACATTTTAAGTGCAAGGTAGAAAAAGATAATAAAAGCTGAACTCTGTTTTGTTTTTTACTATCAAACTCTAAGTAGATAGTCATTTTTATGACTTATCTCACTACAGCGTAAATGTAATGTCACGATGCATTCGCTGGAGACTGGTTGTAGCGATTGGCGATTTAAAAAGAGAGCCTGAGAGTTTGTTTCAGTTCATCTCGTCCGCTCTACGCCTTTGATTTAGGAACAGGCAGAAAATATTGTTCTTAAAGATTCATAACTGAAAGAGAGTTTCATATGAATATAGTTATTTTTTTTTCCTTTGATTTAACGAAGAGAGACAGCCGAAATCAATATAATTATTATATGCAAAGTGTTTAAATGAATGACAAATAAAGACGCCAGAGAACATGTGTTTCAATTCACGTAAATCGAAGCCAAGGTCGTCTCTATAAAATATCGTACGCACATTGGATCGTTGGGTGCATTTCAATAGATCACATGAATCCAATAGAATCATTTGATGAGGCGCCAGACATCAGTTTTAAACATTAATTAAAATGAAACCTAAAACTTCGCTACGTACTTTAAGCCAATTTATCACATGACTAAACACAGTATTTTAAATGGGTCTTATTGCTCTAGCGAATAGATAATAATTCAATAATAGTTAGGTAGTTAGTTTTTGATTGGTAATTTTTATGTGTTTTAAAACATCACATATTATTTTCAACGATTTCTTGGTAGTTAACAAACTTTAGTGTTTTAATGAAACACTATCGTAAACCTCAATACGAAACTTTTATACACAAAATTTCAAAATCCTATGTAAAAGTTTACGTGTAAGCAAACCGTGATTTAAAGGCTTACGAAATTTTCACAATCGTTGAAAAAAGTTTACCTCTCACTATGAAATGTTATGTTAAAGTATAATAGTTGATGACTTACTTTAATACAATTAGTAGTTATAATTGAATTACATAAAAACTATTTGCGAGGGTCCCCTGTTGGAATGTAGAGTTTAAATTATCCTCCGCCAGTAATCAGCCTGTGTTAGTTAGTAAAAATCTTCTCAAATCCCCAAAGTGAGATAAATGTGCAGGTAACTAAGTGTGTAAAGATTTCAGTTTACAGTTTAGTTTATGGTTACACTAAATATATGTCATATATATCAGTCATAAAATCAATGAAATGATTTGTATTCGGAGCATGACGTTAGATTCGTCTGTGCAGATTAATTTTCAGCCAGCAACCCCTATGTTTGCCAATAAGGCGCTGAGTTTACAGTATAAATCTCGGAGCTTTGGAAATACTCGGCCTAATTATGTTAGATACCCTTATATACTCTTCATTTTAAGCAAGGTAACGAAACTCAACGTAAATAATTAAGTATTTTAAATGACTTTTATTACATTAACATTTATTAAAATACATGTATATAAATACATGTCTCCGTAGGGTTTTTATAAGGCGTGGCGTCTGCATTGCCGACTTCACGATTATTAAAACAACACTTCTCCCAGCTGTCGTGCAGTTACAATGCATCCATCTTTTTTTAATAATGACATATCCGCAATTGTTATTCTTTCACAGACTACGTATTAAAATAAGGTTGACATTTCATAGCGTAATTAACTTGAAAGTATTCAACTAATGTTTTTGAACTTTAGGACAATTAAATGATGCCTGAACTTAATTATTCTAGTTATTTTAATACTAATTGTTGTAGTTGCGCCAATATATATATAATAAAATACATAGTTAGTATTCTATTACATTATAGCATTTAAACTAACACTTGCAGTCACGCGTTTAAACGTCAAAAAGGGTAACTTTGTTTTGTGTGCTGTAGGTTAGTTTCGCACAAATAAAACAAGAAATTAAACTCTCAAACAAGTACGTGATTTATAAAAAAATTCAACCGTTTTCCTAAGCAAAGCAAACTGCTGTGCAAAAGCCTACGCTATCACCGCCAGTCACGCGCCGTTTGCAGTGTTAGGGTGATGAACGTGACACGAGGGACTTTAATGCGTTACTTTGCTAATGAATTAAAGTTATCTATCTCAACTGTCAATATTGACGTGTACTTTGATAATCTACCAATCGCCGAATATCAAGTTTATCTTGTAGGAGATCGATCCATCTTTCAAATAGTTATAATTGTATATATATAAATTTCCTGTCACGATGTTTGTCTTCGATAGAATCGTAAGCTTCATAACCGATTTTAATTAAATTGGCCCACCGAGAGCAGTCTGGTCCAACTTGAGATATAGGATAGGATCTTTAATTATAGTCGCAATATTATTTTATTTGTAAATTGTTTGTCTATATAATTAAGTGACAGTCACAATTATCTGTTAAGTCCAAAAGATTCTAACAGATGTCGATACTTTTCGACTGGATTGAGTAAGTAATCAATAGATGGCACTGCTATGGTAAACCGACAAACGCGTCATATAAGCTACAATTCAAGAGCATGACTACCACGTGTTATTGAGGTATATAAATAATTTGTATGGCAAAGCAACGTTTTCCGGTTCAGCTTGTTGTACTATAAGATAGTATGTAAATGGTTAACAGGTAATATAGGCGTACGACCATACTAAAGTCGTGCATTCATAACTGGATCGCGCAGTTAATTCTTGGTCGGTTAATACAAACAATAGTGAAGCATAAATATCTGATTGCATATTAGCCTATAAAAAATAAAATAATAAATTTCACTTAAACAACTATATCATTTATAATATATAACATGAAATTGTACTATTTTAGTACAATTGTATTTCTAATACCCAAAGGCATTCCTACGCCAACTGGAAAGAATTAATCCTTGACAAGATGAGACGAGACATATAAGTATTTCGAGATGAAACCATAATAATGTGATATTAATTTTTCAAAGATACAATGAGTAAGATTTCGGTCATTTATAATTTGTTACGTATAAGGACATTAATCTTATTAAAGTTCCGTAATTCTTTGGTTATTTCAATTTGAAAATGCAACGATATTACTTGAGGCAGTTCATCTAATGCCCTAATGCGTGGGGTAACTGAAAAGTGGCGAAGCCGAATAATTTTCCAATTATATTTCCCTTCCAATTTTCCAAGGTGTCGCTTGCGGCACTCGTCAAACGCAGCCCGCCTTATAATAACACGATTGGTTCACACCGGAAATCAGAATCGAATTTAATTTGCAATACGTATTCATTTCAGGTTTTCAAATTTCGGATCACTAATGACTTTATTATAGTTTGTAAAATAGAATTTAATGGATTCGTCACGCATAAAATATAATTAAAAAATGAGAGCAATTTTTAATGTTCCAGTGCCTCAGCAAAAATGTGATTCTAAACCAAAAGCCAGTTAAAAATGAGTGCACTGTACCTAAACAACTATACAAATTTTAAAAACAGATAGATAGTATTTATAGAGGAAGTAGACGTACAAAAAAATAACTTTTATAATATAGGTTAATTCTATTAATATTTTTCAAAACGACTATAATATTTTCATAATATATTTCTTTACAATTTTCATTTTTCAGCGTATTCAAAGCGAACACAAAGGAATACAGAAATATGTGCCGATAAGAATTCGAGTCATCTCAAACTCGTATTTTGTGTGAATGGATGTGATTCACGCCAAGATTGTATTGTGAATAATCGAATACGGAATAAATTTCACGAATAATACTGTTTTAAATCATAAAGAAGTTTGTACTGCCCGAATAGCTCGAGTGCTTGTGACTTGCGTCTTTAATCCGAAATGAAGACAAATTATAATAAGTTTTCATACAACATAAATAATGTTTGATTAGACAAATATGGTATGGTGATATATAGGTATTAAATGAGCTCTTTATCAGTCCGGGAAATTATGTCCAAGTACCGGATTGTTAAAGCAAAAGATGCCTTCGCATATCTCCGTGCAATATTTAACTACAATGTTAAAAGCGTATATATATATTAGAGACACGAAAAGTTACTAAGCTGATCACCAACCAACTCCAAGTATACATTAACGACAAATCCTGAAGATCTTCTGGCCAAACATTATCACCGATATTCAACTCAATCTGCCCTCTGCCCCGATGTGGGGCCATTGGAGACTAGTAAGTAAGCACATCAAATAAGAACAAATTTTAAATAAATTTGGATTTTCGATTAAAAAAAAGGTTATATAGCTCATTAGTAAGCCCCCGCGTTCTTTCAAATGAATTCTAATAAAGTTAATCGCTAATGGAAGTACTGGGGCCCTTTTTTAATTTATTTGCGAAGCCTTTATTACTTTCAGAAGTGGGTCACCGTCTTTATTGTTTACTAATTCAATTAAACAAAAAAATCCTTTGATATATATCTTTTTGTAACGCTTCAAGGAACCAAGCAACTTGAGACGAGAGACAAGTGGGGATAATCGTTTGAAACGATGAGTGACTTGTAATTAAAAAGTTTATTTTTTATTAAGGCCATTAAGAATCTTTACTGGCACTGTATGTCTTGAAATCTGCACGGGACATATTCTGTTTTCTACAAAACAGTAATATAGTTCACAATTTAATATAAGATTAGTTCCTGTTGGAGAGACGTTTGCATGTTAGGATGCACCGACTAAAGCAATTACGTTTATACCCAAATGTCACATGTAATTTATTAATTAAACCAGAATTTCGGAACCCACCTCAGGTGGGCACATCTCATGTAATTTGTCACCTAAAACCTCTGGGGGTGCACCCTTCACAACGTATTAGTAACCTGTGGTAACTGTTTTACCAAGCGTAAGCAAAATGACATTATTCTATATTAGGAATGGCCGTTCGCTTTTACCATTCTTTTAAATTACTATATCTTATACTTTTACATTCGTAAAGAGGTCATTGAGTTTAATGAAAAAAATTAAATTGCATATGGATTACGTGTATGTAATATAATGAAGAATACATATTTTCATATATTGTTTTATTTACACTTCTTTGCGATACATTAAAATTAGGTGAGCAACGGTCTTAGCGCTGTCAGCGATCTCGTCCAGGAAACTATAATATTGAGAAATAGCCGTTTTTATATTGGTGACTCAAAAAGTACGAGAAGACGGCATCGAAGGAGGAGCTGAACAAGATAAAAAAAATGATTTTTTGAAGCGCTTCGAAGATTGGAAAAACCGATGGCACAAGTGTATAATATCTCATGGGGATTACTTTCTTTGAAGGGAACAAAATAGATATTTATGAATAAAAAAATCATTTTTGAAAAAAACACAAAATTCGCGATACTTTTTGAACACACCTCGTATACCTTACCTATGTAGCAGGTTTTACTGATGCCAGGTAACATGCATAGTTTTCGATATTTGTCTATGGTAAATTCTACAATTGAATGCACTAAGACAATTTCGAAAGTATTTTCATATTGTCACAAATATCTGTGTGGAAAGTTAGCGTGTCTGAGCCATCTTAACCGTACCGGCTATTTCCAATTTGTCACGTGAGCCCTCGAGGATCCCACACAAGTGCGAAACAAACTACTTAATTTATTGCTAGTATTAAGGTAAACGTATTTTAATTATTTCCAATTTCTAAACACAGAACAAAAATAGCAAAATATGAATGTAACACTAATAACAATTCGATAAAAAACAGCAGTATACCATTTTAATAATATGATTGCCCACAACGGAAACCCTACAATTCCCACGGATACCGTCTGTTACATACTTTTTGCCCCACTTCCTACCAAAATATCATATCGCACTTTGAAATCGAACGAATAGAAAGGTGAAACTTTTTTCAATTACTCGGAAAGTGCCGAGATTTAATTGTACATTCTAAATTCTACCAGCGATAATAAGTTACGATATTGCATGAAATGTAAACCAAGTCAGCTAAAACTAGATATAATAACTTACTAGACTAATCAAAAATCGTAGTAAAATTTTCGTTACCAGACACGTTCAGTCTTGAGATATATCCAATCAAAGTCAAAGTCAAAATATCTTTAATTACAAAGGTACGTAGGACTTTTTTGTACGCCTGTTCGTTCGCGACCAAGCTGAAAAGCAGGCAAGAAACTCGGCTCGGTTGATTTTTTTGGTGCCATGAGAATTCAAAGTGCAGTAGAATACGATGCTCTTTAGTGTTTTAGATCTACCAACGTAATATTATACGCGTCGAGTAAGCTACTCCCGTTTTTAGTTAGTTACATTACACTAATAATCAGTTTTTGAAGACAGATGTTGTTATAGAAGTTAAATAAAAGTGTGATTTTGTGCGAAGCATTTACCGTTAACGAAAGATATACGCCAGGCTGCTCTGAAAATTTCTATATAAAGTTACAAGAGCCACGGCGGGTTTAAGTTCATCAATATTTGATTGTCTGGAGCTAGAAAGACAGACTGGCTAGACAAGGTTGTTTATTATATAAAACAAATAGTTTGCAATAAACATTATGTAATGAATAAGAAAAATTAAAAAAACTATACACTCATTAATTATATTAGAAACTACACATTGTATTTGTATGGTGATAAAAGTTTTATTTGATTTTACGACTACAATTTTACGACTTTCGTTTGATTTTGATTGGTCAAAATCTCTAGCCCAACATGCCACAAGACAGGTCATTACATCCATCCGTCCGATCACAATCGATGCGACCTTTCTCAGTACTTAATACTTCAAACCAATGTGACACTTTTAACATACAACTCGCATTTAAACTCTAGTTTACCTTTACATCAATCAATAAAGGCAGATTCGACAGATCTAATTAAGTGATAATGAACAAATCAATAATCGAATTCTAACGCGGGCCCATCACCATTGCGAGGTGATTATCGGGGCCCATAATCCTGATTAACACGAGGTTCGTTTGAATAATCCCTATACGATAGTTTATAACTGAACGTATGCACGAAATTAATTGGTCTTGTTTACGATCGAGTTTTTAATTGTTATATCGGGTGCTGAGTAATATTATATCAAACAATTATAATAAATAATTATATCAAATGTACGCAACATTTGATTTTATTCAGCGTTCTATTTATGAATGCGTTATTGTCAATAGTTGATTTCATAAATTGAATTAATAAAAATAGGCTTTACAGATTATAAATGATTTCGTGGCTTAATTTGTAGGGCCAAAGGCAAGAAACAATATTATTTAAAGGTGGAGATCATCAGCGAAAATATCTGTGAAACAATAGTGTAATATTCATTTAGGTTAATATGTGTTTAAGTTTATTTAGATTAAGTTGTTAAAGTTACTCGATGTGACTAAAATTCGCGAAGGTACTGTTAACTAACCTAGATATGTACATCTAAAAATCATCTAGGCCAAGCGTAAATAATCCACACAAACTTAAAATAAATTTTATTACATTTGACAATACGTTTGTGCGCATTTTTAATTATGAAAATCTTGATTTGGTTAAATTATGTTAAACAAGGTTATTTGTCAAGAGTTCAAAGTAATATTTTAAAAAATATCTAGATTTATATTAATTTAAGATTTTTTGACGTGACCTAGTTAATACATACCTATTATATAGACAAGATCTTAAATATACAGCTATGTATATGCTGACAAGGTGAAGTGGGAAAAGACGTCCCCTACTTTTCGGTCTAAGACTTGCATCAGGTCTGACTGATCTTATCAGACATTTATGTAATCCGAAACCTAAGACGACAGCCATAGGGCTACACGTAGTACCACTAGTTTATTATTATTTAAAGAGTTTTTATTAAAAAAAATATGCGATACCAGTATTAAAAGTCAGACATAACTACTAGTTTACCTCAGTTTAGCCGCTTAAAAAATTCAAAAGGGCACACGTAGAGACTGACTTAATATAAGCTTCTCAAGGCTTCTCAAATATCCACGGCCTTCAAACATTTTTCCAAAGACCCTAAAGTGTCCTCTGTCAAGGCTTTGGGATCATTTAGGAGCACATTATAAATAATGTCACGAGAACCATAGGACTATGTTTGAAGATTCTGTTTCATGTCGGCTTTATTTTTTCTTTACTTATTTTACAAAGCTTTCAAAATTGTACTTTTTTTTATTTGCTTTACGTATAGAAAAAGTGCCAAAATAAAAAAGTGTTATTAATTAATAAAAAAATCTGTTAATAAAGCTGTAATGTATATGTATTTGTAAAAACCGTTTTAATTTAACCCAAAATTGTGGATTACGACTTCAAATAAGATTTATTTTACTGTTAACATATGAGTAAGCTCTGCGTTGTTAACATAATTATGTTTCATTAATAATACAAAATAAATAATTGAGTTTAAAAATGCAAACACGTATTAATTAAAAGAGCCTATTAAAAAAATTAACAGTATGTGAGCTTCATTGACGTGAGGTCAGCGTTTGGTCATGTGGCTGCACTGGAATCATTAACTTTTAGCTTGATTTTTGCTTTAATAATTAACTATAGAGTACATTACTATCTATGGCTGACTATTATATCAGTTATGATTTTAACTATATTTTATTTATTATTATTATATTACGTAGTAATGATACTAAGAAGATTTGCAAATAAAATTGCAGAAAGTTGAACAAATGTCAGGTTATGCGTGACGAATTCAAAATGGCGGCCAAATAACACGGCTGTCAAGTGACAAGTGACTAACTGCGGCTCAGGGCATGAGCGATGGCTCGGCGTAAACATCATACTAGACCATATTAAATCATAGGCTTTGTCCAACCCTTTGGACGCATCCATCTTGTTTTGCCATCATATAAATTAGAAGTCTACTTTCTATAAACATGTGTTATTAGAATATTATGCTTTATAACAGTTCATCATCTCGTCATTTTATACTATTAATAAGTATAGTAAGCTAATTATAACTGCAGATAAGAAGTTATAATTAGCTTACCTCCTGCCCCTTTAAGCTTATTTGTATCAAAAACCGTTGATAAGTATAAAAATAATTCGTTGAATTAATGTTTAATTAACCGCGCATCACTGATGTTTAGCACCATTCGGTTAAACGATGTAATATTGAACAATCAAAAGGCATCAAAAGGAATACAAATAATATTACCCTTTTGTATATAATCCCTTGTTATTTGTTTTAGCACAATTTCTATTGAGGTAAGCTTTTCAATTTTCCTTATCAAATCATGTTACAGTCCGCTTAATTATTACGCGTTAATTTTCGGCTAGATCACAGGTATAGGATGTTTATATTTAAAAAAAAAAACAAAAACCTCGTAAACACATTATTTCATCAGATTATGTTTTGAATATTTGACAAAACACCGTTGTCCGTTGTGCAATTAAAAAAGATTAACGGAAATACATTTTCAAAATTTAATATTAACGAGACAACGGATTTTCGTAGATTAAAAACCCCTAAACGTTAACTTTCGTAAAATAAATTCTAATAAAGTTAATTAAGCCGTCCGGCGACATTATCTCTGGCTGGTGTAAATTAACAGAGTTACCCTACTTGAAAAAAAGTAATATAAACGCTACGTGACTGGAAACTGGGTATCTGGGTGCTAAACGTTGGCAGTGAGTTTTGTTTTTTTTTCTTTACAGCGAATTATTTACACATTCGTATAGTGTTTACATTTTTTCAATTGCTATTTTAGGCACTCTTGTTTTTGTCTATTATAATTCTATGTACTCTTCTTGGGAGTGCATACAGTTTTGATGATTTATTTTGACATAAATTAAAATGGTGTTTAAGTTTACTACTGGTCCTACGGATAAGATTAAGGGGGAACAGAACTTGTAAAGTATTCCCTCAACGCAAAAAGTAAATTACATGTAACTGGTATGAATCTTAAAAGCATCTGTTCACGGAAAGAGCTGGAGATATATATCTTGTGGGAGGTGTAAGCGAGATGGAGATAGAGGGTGATCTACCATTAATGATAGACCTTTACACCTGCGTGTTACAAAATATAGCCCTTATAAGCTATAAAGAATACATTTTTATATTTAATGGTTCATCGTGCTTCTTAAGATTTGCTTATTAAAACACATTATGTAGTATTTGGCGACCCATATACCCCATAATATATAGGATAAGTTATAATTCTCAATGTAGACAACAATTATTATCAGTATATATGAACCTAATTCAAATAACAAATTGAATGCTAGTGTAGCGGTGGAAGAAGGACGTCGGAAGGTTGTGCAAATCGTTAGGAGACTCAAAAATTGGCGTGTCTGACAGAATCACTTGCTTGTCAGATCCAGGACACTTCACAGAAATTTGTTACCGTTTCGATGTTATATAAATAATGAACACTTAAAAGCAAAGTAAATTTGTAAATATTGTTTTAAATAGAGGCGTCGAGAAAAGCACTAGAAAACAGTTTCAAGAAACGCAGTCATTTGACTCGAGTTGGAAGGCTATTGTTATTTCATTATAAAAGCTGTTTTCTTCGCGAGATACTTTAAAAACTGATTTTCATTATAATTGCAAGGACTGAAAATATCTACCATTTATTTCAAATGTACAATTTTGAATTTATTAACGTTATTAATTATCTTAATAAAACATATTTAGGAGGTTGATAATCGCTATAAATGTTATTAGCGGAGTGAGAGTAAAGTTTTCAATTTTAGAGTAAGATTTGTATTATGTATGTTGTGTAGATAGCTTAATATTTATACTCTGTAAATACTGCCTTAAAGACGTTTAAAGTCGAACAATAGTTGCAAGTGGTTATGAGATTTTTTTTAGATTAGTACATTGTGTGTGTTACGAATAGTTAAACTGTTCTTAAGTAACTAAGCTATAACAAGAGTGTAATTTAAAATTACAAATAAACAAGTTAAGGGCATAATCTCCGAGTATAAAGTTGTCTCATCCGAGTTCGTCTCATCTAATCAAATGTAATCCAGTTAAAACTTTTCCAATAAGCCTCCCCCATGCATTCCTTGGAAAAACGAAATGGAAAATGAACAGCTGAATTATCTAAGACTTGTTTGATTGGCAATGACGGGATAGGTACAGGCGTAAGTGTAAACGCGTTTTCATTACTTTTTTACGAGTGTTATATTACAAAATAAGTTCCCTGATACAAAACAAAATTTTAAGTTTACTATGGGAACAAATTAAATGTACTTAGTAGACAAGACATAGTCACGTAGCTAAACATCATGTATACAAGCGTTATTAATGGATTATATGATGCTCGGAAAAAAAGGATTTATGTGTTGTGAAAGTTAAATAAAAAATTTCTTCTCTGTTTGCAGACTCAATATTTTCAATATGTTTCAGCATATTATTACTGAATTGATATTACACTCATATAATATAAAATAATTTTCTTATGCAATCAGTGTTAATAAGATTTGGATTTTTATCTTTATTTATATTACCCATATACAAATTTTATAACATGCTTGATATGATTAAAATTTTATTACTAATACTAAAGAATTCTTAAGCTCTTCTCGCTCAGCGGACAAGTATCGCAATTAAGCGAAGCGAAAATGTATTAATGAGTTTTAGTTAACAAATATAAAATGAACTGGGGCTATATTATTTCAAAATAGATTAACGAAATAATATAAAACTCCGGATTATCAGAATGTGTATTCTTCATTCCGGATTCAAGACGCACCATTAAACTAACAATATAAATCTAATTCTCAATTTTTAACCCCGAAATAGGGAACAAGTAATCTCTTAATCTCTTAATGGTAGTCCGCGCTTCAGTACAATTATCACCGCAATTCAACAAGGGGACTTTTCAAATGGTTCGGATTATAGGGTCAAGATTTTTATTATTTGATCACTAATTGTAAATAATCGATTACATATTTAAAGCATCATATTTATATACTTGAGTTTTTTAACAGCCTAAAGTTTATTTTTTAATTACCTTACTACAGGTAAATGAGATATATGTAGTTATATATATATGTGGTAAACATTAAAGTTAGAGGATAAAGAATAAATGATACGAAAAGGAAAAATCTAATCCATTTCCGCGCACATACATCACGAGATAATAAATGCCAAGAAATATTCCTCGAGAGACATTCGGTTTTATTATTTCTGTAAATTTTTTATGGTTCACATCTTCTGTATACAGTAACTTCAAATGTATTATAAATAAGTATAGTTATATTTAAGTAGTTGAAAAATCAGTGGAAAGCTGCCATAAGGAAGCTGTGTAATAATGAAAATTGTGTATAGTATGTTGTGTGTATTATACTTCTACTTAATTTTGATTGATGAGTCGAGAGCTGGTTAGCTGACTAGAGCTTTTTACTTATTCATTTTAATAACATCAATAATTATATATCGCGTAGAGGTTTTATGTTATATGATGGTTTATTTATAAATCTGATATTAGGAATAGCGTTTATAGGCAGTGCGATCAGCAGCCGATCTAGCGGTACTAAGTAGGTATATACAACTTTTTTCTTCTTTATATAGATCCCATACATTTAATCTAAGTAATTTCAACCGTGACGAATTCGAAGACTATTTGCTCCCAATACAGGGGTTTGTTTTGACAAAGAGACCCCACGGACTTGAAAAGTTAAAGCACAATTTGTGTAAGTCATTCGAAGGGTGAAACAGACATTTTCTTAAAGTTGACGAGCGTCTTAAATGGCGCGTAACACTGAAATAGATTGCTGATTTTTTGATAAAGGAATTAAAGCTCTCGTAATTACCAGAAACACTTTTTAAACTATAGAGACAATTTTTTTTTAATTCATCCATATTCAGTTGTTTTTAGTAATTGTTAAAAATATGCGATCGACATAAGTCATAGCCCAGGTAACCCCTTACACATAGCACAAAATAAAATCGACTAAATATGCAAACTAGTATGAGTCTTGCTTAGATTTCGTATACTATATTACGACACAACAGCGTAAGAAATGCTAATTTAAGACAAGAAACATCAAAGTTGTTTGAATTTTTTATAAGATATACCCAGACGTATGTATACTTGTTAAAACTATATAAGTACCAATATATCGCACCAATATTAACCTACAACAAAACTATTAGGAACTCCATTAGGCATACATTGTTCGTTCAATAATTCACTCCGCAACAGTTTTGGATTGGCGCATATTTAAATAAGCTCCACAAACATCTACTTTTTGTTCCCGATCGCTATTTAATAAATAGCACTTACTGGTTGACAGTTGACTAGTGACAATGTACAATAAATCCTAATTAGGCGTACGATGTCATCTTCAATCAAACGAGTGTGTGAGGATTTACCATCAAGTCCAGGAAGATGTATTATTGATTTTTGTTTTACATAATAGATTTAAATAAAATTATACATATACAAAGACCTATTAACTCATATGCTATGCTCCTGTGAACAGGAACAATGGCGTTATAGCATAAGCATTACTATAAACCAGCAAAACCTTTCACTCCAATGTAAGAAGATTACTACGCTTAAATGATTACTTGGATTTCAAACCTCAAAATATCAACTAAGATTCCAACTAGCTAAAACTTTACGATTGTGTCGTATTGTCCTTTGAAAAACCAGAACGAACAGCGATTTAAGTGTCATCTGTTATTTTCAAAACGACAGTTAAAAGTCGTCGCTATGATATGATACGATTGTGTGTCATCTTTGCGTGTTGTGCTTCCCAATGAATATATCATATCTAAACTACACATCCCGATGTAAGCAATGTTACGGAATGTTGACATTAATAACATTGTAAGTCAAACCGAATTGCCGGTACGCTTGCAATTTCCGACATCCGAATAACTTTATTAACGGTCTCAAGAGATCACAGAGATTAATCGACTCATATTCACCAGACCTATACACGATTAACCATCCTATCCCCTTCGTGACATACGTAGCGGTAATTAGGCCACTATTGAAATTTATAATTGAGTCTGTAATGACACGATATGCCATTTTATAAATTCGTTTCATATTAAGGCTTATAAATATGAAGGATACAGATACACAACACCAAAGCTTTGTTTTGAATACTATTCAAATTGTACCAAGTATTAACCATCCAACTAACACTAACTAACTACATCTATGGTTATAGTTACAAAGTTGTGCTGTTTGTATATATGTTCACACCTGCGGGCCTGAGACGCCTAACTAAATTATAATATGCATGTCCCGTCACTAATGTATTATAGATGAGAGTATTACTGTTGTGTGAAGACCACACAAAATGTCTTCTCAGGTAATAAACATTCTCACTTCTTCAATAGTTTAACTATGTGGTTGGAAACACATAAAATTATAAAATATTCTATATCTAAATGATAAACAAGTCACAAGGGTAAACGTTGACGAACAGTGTGTCAAAATTATTTAATTTAATCTAATAATAATGAATATAATATCTGCAACAGGTGTAATTAAGAATTAATTTATGTTTAGAATTCAGACTATAATAGATTTACTAGCCACAATAGAATTATCAAGAGACTTCAATAAGTATGTTATTAGAGAAACATTGGGCCAGGACGAAACTGGATTACCAATACATAAGTTTATAGTTGCTTTCAAATTGTAAAACATGAAAAAAAATAGTAAGTTCACTCGATAACCAAAAAAAATACATAGAATTTTGAAGCGCATGTTTTAATGGAAATATTTTAACATGACATGACGGTGGCGTATATTTTTATACACAATTTTCGTTGAGCGAGAACATAAAATACGTGTCGAAAGTTTTTGACAAGCTTTTTCGCGCACCGTCAACATTTTATGTTTTTCCACCTGGAAATTGGGAATACTTAAATTATATGAACCTGACTTTGACAGCCTTTTTAGGGTAGTGCGTTTTTATGTTTGGTTCAATCCTAATTATATTTTGACTCGGATGTCAATTAGTATAGCATTATAATTTATAATGTGTACCCCTTTGACACGTTGTGGGTGCTGCTTCGTACCCAGGACAAGATAGCAGGCAAGTTAAGGATCTCCAGCCTTGCAGGGTTCATTGATAAAGACAAAGTTAAAAACTCTGCGGACAAGAAACTCAGTGTGGTTGTCAATTTGTAGAGAAAGAGATGCCATTCCTCTTGTGACTGTGAGGTTGTGCAATTAATTGTAAGGTCGTAAAATGTAATTTTAGTTTTTAATTTGGCACATAGATGGCAAAAGCGAAAGAAATAAGCTGTGAACGTAAACACATCAACTTTCTCTAAACACATTTTAATTCGCACCCATAACAGATGTTTGTAGTCTTTAGAGATTAAATGTTTTCAGTTGCCCGTAGTTTAAAGGGTGTTAAGCTTTCAACTAAAGTTTAAATTATATATGACATTGTCTGATATCTTCCCTAAAACGAATATTATAATTGTTCAACTATGTTTAATTTCGAAAATTGTTTATACAAACCGCTATGAATGAATCATTAACATCATTTACATGTAAAATCAAATTGTATAATTGATTTTCAATTTCTAACTGAAACATTACAAGCAATATTAGTCTACATGGGCGTAATAATAAAACGACGAATGGATTTTAACCAGTTTATGCTTAAACTCGAGCCCCACGCTAAAAAATAAATACGCACTTAAAATTTCAATAGCCGAACGACATCCCACACAAAAGCCAATACAAAATCACAATGCCCTGAATGGCCACTCGATATCGTGTGCTAATAAAACCCGGATACACACCGGATGCCACCGCAAGCCCTTAAAAATCCCACAACAAAGGGACCCATAAAATTTAAAGCTTCGTCACCTTTTCCTGATCGATGCTTTATATCTATTATCTAAAGCTTTGGATTTGTATGGTTTATAAATCCATAATTCAACTACTGCAACAAATAGTTGAAAACAATTAGTGTTTAGAAATGCCCATTTGAACCTGTTTGGACAAGCATACTGGTGCCTATTATAGTATAGAGAAAAGAAGGATTTTAAAGGTACGGAGAGGATAGGAAAGCATGGGTAAAGGATGGGCTCCGGAATTCTCACCGCGCAAAACACAAGTACAACAGGATAAACCTGTTGCATTACTTGCTGTCAGAGTTGTCGTATCTGTCCATTTGACTGAACCCTGGCACTCTTATTACAGAAAGTCCATACCTACAGTAGTTTTACATAAGTTCAAATCGATAAAATATAAGAAACAATTCCTAACTTTTTAACTGTAAAAGTTGCAAATGATTAATAAAAATACATGATAGGAAGTTCGTTGTTACACCTTGACGCAGACATGTCTAGCTATTAGTTATTAAGTAATAAAAATTCAACAAGAATCCAGTTACATGGGGCAAAAAACAGTCGTCTTACTTGGCGCCGGCAAAGCGTGAAGTGCAAAACTCTATGTTCCGGTGGTAATCGTGAGCATCTGATCGTGACGTGCTTTTAAATGTAAGTTTATTTTAAAACTAGTTCATACTCGTGGAGTCGCCTGCTTAAAAATCAAATGGTTTGGTACGAGTTTTATCGTTACAGTATTGATAGACGAAAACTAGTTTGACTAATTACTGAAATAAGAATAAATAAATAAGATATTTATTTATTTCAATTATGTGTTTATATCAGACGTTGTTTAAATTAATAATAAAGAATTAATAGAAACTACAGTCACCAGACCATCAATTACAGAGATTTAATAGAGCTAATATATTGCTCGTGAAAGTATCACGAAATTCGTGGAGCCATTATTATCTTTGGGAAAGTCTTCACTTGTTATATTTCAATTCAAGATGCTTTGAACTACATAATTTTAAACAATAGGCCAGATTTGGTATCTACAAATGGAATTTTAAAAGTAAAACTTCACAAGTCCGCAACGCTTTCACGTTGATGGGCTTTTGATAAACACTGAAGACAATTATTAAACGAACAAATAGACGAACACAACTGATCATTAGATAACTCGGCGCAATTAAAAGTTACATAATAAAAGTTCCCTCAAAATAATTGCCCCACCCAAGTCCTATCAGCAAAAACAAACCACAACTAAACAAACAGGAAGCCCCGTAGAAAACAAATTGTCATTTGAATGGCCTCCGACCACAATTTGCAATTCAAAGCTCTAGTCAATATCATGGGTAGTGTGGAGATAAGTGCGTTTTGAAAAGGATCCGATTTCTCAATAGATACGAGACATGAATTTCAATATCAATAAGCTATTATGTACAAGATTCAGGGCATAATATTCAGTCATTTTGTTTATATTTCAATACATTTGTGTACGGGTTTACACAATAAGACAACCGTCCGGTGTTTATCAGTTTGCAGTTCTTTCGTTATAATAAGAGTGCTGTTTGTAGACTTACTAACTGGATGACTGTCTATAATTGTATATTTATTTACGACTATAGTTCTTTTATAGTATTGTCTTTGTATGACGTCATTCTGGATTAGTTAATAAGAGTCACCCAACATCGAATTAATGATTTTGCTTGCTAGTCTATGGAAAGAATGGAAAACGTTATTTTGCAGTCGTATTTTGCGCACTTTTAAGTCAAATACGCAAATCAAAACTTAAACCTACGAAGACTATTTACTAAGCAAAACATTTTTATTTCAAAACAGTTAAATGTTTTGTCAAGCTTAAAATATATGAAAGTCCCCGTCGAGTCTTCCTTCAATATGCAAAACTTCAGAGCAAAGTTATTTTTAAGAGCATAAATTTTCCAATAAATTAAAAACGTCTCATCTTTAAACATATCGAACGCAAAGTTTCAGATGAAATGATAACATAAAAGGAATTAAATGAATTATTTTCGTACGAGTAAAATGCATTAGTTGGACCCCCGTATGTGGCTACACCCTGCGGCGCTCTGAACTTTGCGACGCGTAAATTGTTATTTATTTGCAAAAGTTAACCATTTCCTATACATAGAAGAAATACTTTATACCTAACTGAATTTAACATGGAATTGTTTAAAGTATTTACCTGACTGGAAGCCCATGTAAAAAATACAAAACTCGACTTAAATACGATTTTAACTATAGAGTTATATGTTAGTTAGTTCCGTTTCTATAAACCGAACTGACCGGAAAGATTTAAAGGATGCATAGGGACCGCATCCTTTAAAAAAAAGTATTAATTCATCCAAGAATCATTGGCAATCCTGAAGTATTAAATACCAATGTATAATCATAATCTTATAGCCCAAGAGTTAGCACATTCTATACATTCTGAAAGTTATTTACGAACTTTTCTTGCGAAGTCTTATTACCCATTTGCACTTAGTACGATAATGACACTGCAGCAATTCTACGTCTCTTTATATACGACTCTCGTATATTCGGACATTGTCATCATTCGTCTCGTCGTGTTTCAAAAGCTATTCACAAACCCTGTATTATGCGTATCCAAAGTGTTAGTGTTACTTTTATTAATAAAACAGCTTAGCAGTATCATGTTTTAATAATACTAACTCCTAGTCCTTTTATTCGATTAAATTAACAGATTCAGACCTCGAATATCATTTATTTCAACAGCTTTTCTGTTTATTACGCCTACATAACAAGACGTCAAATAAAAAGTAATAAACAATATTCATGACATCGAAAAATAGTCCCATATAAATCCAATGGCGGAAGCGAAAATGCTTTTGTGACGAAAGCTAAATTGTTCTCATATGGCGAGATTTTTCGAGCCAGATTTCATGCATTATACACTCTGACGTCACAAGGAGTTGAGAATAGAAAGCTTTAAATGTGCTTAAATGGCCTTCTACTTAATGTGCTTTAAGGAATGGGAACGATAACTTAGGTAATAAATAAATAGAGAGATACGTTTTTAAAACTTAACGGAACAACACATTTATTAAAACAATATTTTTGAAACTATTTGTTTATTAAACCATTGTTTTGTTTATTATGATAAATTATTTACATTACTAGACGTTTTGCGGTTTGCAACGCTATAATTATATTTAAGATAGCCCTTCAAGTGAGTCTCACCCATAAAGGTAAAGTCACTGCCCATACACACGCGGGAGATCTTGAGTGATACCGTACTATTTTTCAAATAAGCAAAATATTAAAAAGAATGCAACCATCGAGTTTGCTGTTTGTATCTTCTCAGACCGGTTTACTTTGGACCCCTCGTATAAGAAGAAAGTTAAACACTGACTCACTTTGATACGTCTCATCGATTTGGGCACTTCAGGCACTTTCTTGACACGTTCGCTGATATAATTCTATATGAAAATGATATAAATATTATTAATCTATTGTTATATTAATAATAAATACCCTTTTTTATTACATTATCAGTTATACCCGTGAACCAATAACTATGACGACAAAGCCGATATCTACATCCGAATGAGTATATTTTACGTTGAAGAACGTCAAAAAACTTTTGACAATTAATTAACTTTTAACACGGTCAGTGAAACTCAACATTTGTTACATTACGTAATCGCGCAGATGTATAAAAAAAACACAGAAACACATGTAGGACTTATTTGTTTTCAATGACCTCAATTCATTGACATATATCCCTTTGTTGGGTTGTCTTTGAAATAGAAAAAAACGTAGTTCATTTAAAAGTAATAAAATTGTGTATTCCATATGCGAGTTTTTATTTCATGAGAACGTGTAAATATCGAAGATACGACTGTATATGCTTCGCAGATTGTTTTGCGTCTTATATTTACGCGTTTAAAAAAAATAAACTCGCGTTGTTTTTAGATACAAAAATTTCATATTTGAAGTATTATTTATTATTAACGCTTTGTTGCACCAACATTAGGAGTAAATAATTGTTAGTCAATAGTTAGTATACATGAGAGCAACGGGCTTATTCTTAATGCGATCTCTTTCAGGCAACACATATATTTAATACTACTAGTACATCATAGCACTATTTTAGATTTGCCATTTACAGAAACGTAAAAAAATTAAAATAATACAAAAAAATACGGTTCGTATTATTTTCAATATAGACATGGATATATTTAAATATGTATATTAATAATTTTATTTCGTTAAATGAGATCTTTTTTTACTTCACATAAATTAAACGAACAAACAAAAGGCTGTTTACGCAGGAACGTCCGAAAATTCGCTCGTTCATACGCCGTGTTTTTGTTTATTATGCGTATACTGCAGTCAGCGATCCGATCCGATTATGTTAATTAAGTTCCACAATGAAGACATTGTTTAAGCTCCGTCTCATTTTCATAAAAAAATATCGGTTCAAGCCTTTTTGATTGCTATAAAATATAACATACATTCCGTTGTTAGTCTCACTTAATTAAGACTAACAACGGAATTCTTTGTACGTCACATGACGCAACCGAATCGACTCGAATGTCAAAAATAGAATCGCTGTTCCACGTCAAACCTCCTTTGTTTGGATTTTTTAATACACAGCTATTGACACTCGAAAGCTTTTACGACCGATAATTTCCACACTTATTGGACATAACTTTTTATTGTTTCTTAGTAAATAGGCCTTCCACGGCTATTGTGCTTGACATTCCGCAAAGATCGTTTACGAGTTGTCAAACGTCTCACTGAACCTTATATTGGCACGTTATAAAAGTACTTCTGTACAAGGAGAATATCACTTTATGATAGTATAGGCATCCGTAGCTGACCACGTCTGATCACCCTAATTAATCCCTAATCGTTTTCTTAACTCTGCACCAGAATGTAACATTTTTATGACAGGGTTAGATCTAAATAAATAAATATTGTACTGGCCTCTCACCTTATGTTAGCTAAACAAATGGGGTTATAAATAATTCAAAATGGGAACACTTCAAATGTATCCGTTTCCTACTCATCTGTTTAAAAACGTATCGATCAGTTTGTTTATATTGCGCTGGCAATCAAGCTAGTTATTGCTTCGCTGTGATGAGATCTTTATGAGGGAAGGATATCTGTCGGAACAGTTTTGTTCTGTTTCTACTTTAAATTAACCAATAGAATTCTAAATATCATTACCTTATTACTTATGTGACCTTGGCAAGTAGAACGTACCTGTAATTAAAAGGTTACATTAGTTAAAGTAGGTTTGTTACTAATAAAATATTTAGTTGCACAATTGTATAAGTTTGAAAAGCTATGTCACAATTTCATGCCAATAGACCCATGCTTTGTGATATGTATAGATTGTATTGAGGCGAGCATGATAATAAAGTTTTATGTAGATGGACTGTCAGATAGGGACCCCATCCCCAGCAATTACTCGCAGTCAATGCATATGACTTATCTTAATTTCATCTAAACTCAAAGAAATCCTCTAAAAGATATCAGAATTGATGCAATTGCACTTTAGTAGTTCTTTATTCCTTTTTGCGGACTTATTTACTCTACACAAAGAAAGCATATATCTAGATTTGTGTACCCATAACCTAAGCTAGTAATAGCTTTCCTTGCTAAACCATTCCGTCATTAAAAATGTTACCAATATTTATATAAACAGACTACCGAAACCATAGTAAGTTTTTGTACGGAATTTGTTTTTATCAAATTGTTCGTGTTTTTTTTTAAAGTCATTCCGTCTCTCCACTCTTCCCTCGTCTTCCCCTCGAGTTTTAAGCATACGCGATATTGTATGAATCTTGAAATATACATTTTTATATATAATTATGACTTATAAACCGACTCTGAATATCACTGAGGTAAAACTATATTTCTAAATGCCCCACACCCTACATAATATTGTAATAAGAGCCAGGCATCAAGGCATGGATTTCAATTTTCCAGCTGATTTATTCGGGGATAATTTAGATAACAGCGGAGGGTCGAATACTGGCCGTGATAAATTAATTCGCCAAGTTTATCATATTTTTCTACGGTTCAGACGCCTTAAGTTATATTAGAAATGATTGGAATGAATAAAGTTAAAAGATATCAAAATAACCTACAAATTTTTGTTATAATAATGCGATTATTACGTATTAAGTTTATAAATGTTTGTTTAAGAATTTGTAAATTCCAATTTCCTTTTGAGTAATATTTTTGTGCAATAACTGGCAAAACAATTATATTATTAATTTTCATGATGAATGTGCCTCTAAATGTCTAGAAAACAATTCATAAGTAAAAAACGAAGATGTTTGTGAAAAGTGATATCATTCCGCGAAAATAACCTACTCTTTGTCAATTTGGAATAAAATCCCCTTGAATTTAATGTCAATAAATGATTAATAGATAATATATTAATAGATTTTACGATATGTAAGGCGTTAATTAATCCCAAGGAAATCACGGGGAATGTCCAATAGATAATAGAATAAAACAATAATACAAATTATTGAAGAATCGCTGATTGCTTTTGATTGCGTTGAGTTATATTCGCTTTCCTCTTTAATGAAAGCGCTCCGTCGAATATTTGATGAAACAAGTCTCATTTATTAAATTTCGATATCGAACTCATCAATACATGGATCGGCATGTTTTTGTTATTCTCAAATACTGTAATTTTGTCAATACTAATTGAATATTGAAGCCCAATCTCTAATGTCGGTCGGGTAAGGGCGAGGGTAGGCATATTTCCAAAGGTTTAAGGCTGATGTTTGATTAACATCGGCCTTATACCTTTTTCAATCAATTATTTTTTGTAGTAAACATCAGATTTAACTTGTTGCAAATACTTGTTGATTTTACATAATGATGAAAACAACTATTAATCTTAAATACTGATTACGCGGTCAACTCAAGTATATTTAGTAATTACCACTCATGTACATTATAATGGGCTACCAAATTGTTATTAAGTACACAAAAAAAACATTAAAACAGCCGATCTTTCACATTTAACGTAAAAGCTGAGCCCCTAAGTATGACTGAAATTTTCCACGAACATTCTATTTTAATAATATTTTTCTCATTTATCTCATTTGTAGGACCGTAAATTCTTAGAGCACATTTCATTTAAATACGTCAGTGTTATTATTTCTGAGGAATTTTACTTAAAGACTTTTCTTTTAATGAGATCTGCATACCTAACCTCTAAGATTGAAGATTGGACCGTTTAACTGGGTAATGTATAAAAATTGAAATAAATACTAAAAGTCAATTTAATCACAAAAATAAGCCTTAGACCTTACGGTTTGGGCGGACGGGCCTTAACCTATGCATGTACTTTATATGGTTTATTTTCAATCATAGGAGTATGCTACTTAATTTATTATTAAAAGAAAAGACAAATTGAGTCTGAGAGTAAGTCAACTAAAAGAATTTCTTGCTTGAATAAGTGTACTGGAATCATTACGAAAAAAAACAACCAAGCCGAGTTTCTAACCTTCTTTTGAGATTGGTCGCGAGGCGTAGGATAGATAAGATTTAAAATGGTTTCAAAATAGTCCTATACACCTTATTGAATAAAGAGATTTTGATTTTCTCTTACCGAGCTAAAATATATTCCGGTATCTTCAAGTCCGTAGTCCAAAATCATCCAATAAAACTTCACATCAAATGTATTAGACACGTTTCCTTTGAATCTCCTCGCCTAATATACCACAAATGAAGTCGGTATTCCCTGTGGGATACAGCCGACTTCCAGGAAATGACTTGGAGTGAATTAACGAAATCGTCTCCACTAATTTGTCACTCACATTCACACCAACTTGTATATGATATAAATGATAGGATTTAGGACATATTTAATGAAAAAACGTCTCCTCTTACTTATTTATTATAGTATGAATTGGCCTAGACACAACATGAAAGCTAAAGAGAAATATAGTTAGTTAGGTGGCGTAAGTTTAATAAAAATGTGAATACATAAGAAAATATTACAATAAAATTAAGTAATTAATACTTGTTTAAGGTTTTATGTTCTTTTTCTTACACTTCTTGTCCCAAACCCTAAAACACGATGATTTTTGTGTTTACTCGTAGTTCTAATTATATTTTTTGTTCGTTTAAAATTTGATTTGATCCGAATATCGTTTGTTGTGTTACTTATTGACATGCGAATATTTAGAGGACAAAGATCCCTTTAATGTGTCGGCAATTGGCTCAGCATCGGGACAGTTCAATTATTGAGTAGACTTACAATGCTTTGTTATTTTAATTATGAGTAGCACAATTTTGTATTAATTGTTTATTTTAAAAGAGCAGCTATCGAGTTTCTTGCCTGTTTTTCTCGGTAGATGGCTGCCTTCCGAACCGGTGGTAGTGTAAAAATTGACGATTCAAAAGTGTCTTTATAAAGACCTACATGAAGAAAGATATTTTGAGTTTGACATTAAACTACAAAAGTCATGCAGGATTTTTTGTACAATGTATTATTGAATTATACATTCACTGATGTTTATATTTTTTTTTTAAAAGAATGTTATACACACAATTTAACAAATCGGTGCACTGTGATTCTAACATTTTCATCCCACTACTGAAATTCCATCATATTTTTCATCTTTTACCATCTTGGAGCGTTATGAAAAGCTTGCTAAAATATCGAGGCCAATAAATTTGGATGTAGTGTCTACTACTTCTCTAACACTTCCTCGGGATGCAATAAGCTGGTTATAAAATTTACATATAGATCACTGTGTCCCGTCTGTCTGGCCCCTATTTGTTGTAAATAAGTCGACGACGTCAAATTTTCCTGTCTTTTGAATATATATACGTCCAGTTGGGATGAATATTAATTTTTCGTTTTTTTAATTTGAAAATTTCTATTTTTTCTTTATCCATACAGCACAATACGACATATTAGATTTTAATGAGAAAGTAAGCAACAAATACATATTAAAACAATAATAAAAAGAACATGACAAAATATTGTTTTTCTCATAGCTATATTTTCTAAAAACCATTACTATTATATATATACTATTTATTTACACTTTATTGCACTTAAACACTAGAAGAAAATGACGTTAATAGATGTTAGTACATACACCTAATAGCAACGGGCGGCCTTATCGCTAATAAGCGCTCTCTTCCAGACAACCCACACAATAAAAGGATATTGTGTTATTTAAATACAATTAGACTGGTGCAACGGGTGCGAAGTATACAAAAAAAAATAAAAAAACAAAACACAACATACATTAAAATAAGTAAAACCGGAATGATATGCCAATTTAAATCTTTAATTATAAATAATTATATTGTAGAAATGCTTACGAAGAACTGATTTAAAAGATTAGTTATTCTTATAAGGGTCTATGTATTTATTTTTTTGGATCGTTATTGTATTAAATAAATTATGGTCAGCGAGATATTCAAAACATAATTCAACATGATTTAAGCCATTTAAATAATTGTCGTCGTAAATTAAACGTTCAGTTACTGATTAAACATGTATAGGGATCAGGTACTAGTGAAACTAATTATCATACAAGTGGGAAGCTGCAATCTCAGTACCGAGAGCACCTCAGCCGACATTTGTCCTTGTGTATAACGAAGTATGTAATTAGACGAACATTGAATGTAACTCACTCTTTAACGAATCATTCGTCCGAATTGTGTCTACTTTCGTCTTAAAGTATTTACAGTTATTTTCTTGACATAGACATATTTTTGTGCCCCTCTACTGCATACAGTGTTATTTGGAAAAACTAATATCACCCTTATCTGTTTGTATCAATGTACATAACTTCTATGTATAGTTGAATTTTCGTTTTGCTTCTTTATTTCCCGTGGACTGTTTGTATGCAATGTTGCTGATCGACACACGTCATATTCACATTAGTGTTTTACAGAATAAATGGGATACTTGAGCGAGCTTCAGTCCTACATACACCTCTTACCAAGTCGCTCATACAATATCGCTAGAGAATTATTATCGTAAGATAAGTTTAGGTTAATCTATTATCTATTATTAATCATGTTAGGATGCATCTATATTTTTAACTTTAACCTCTTTTATTATGTTTTGTTTTCTTCAAACAAATAGCAGTTCTATATCGAATTCTTTAAATTGTAAAGTATCCCTAGTTCGTTCATCTTTCCCTTATAGCAATCAAAATTCTGCAAGTGTCACCCGAGGGTTAGGGGACGGGAGACTGTGGAAGATGGTTTGCATTCACTACACATGACATAACCACCCACGACGCGGAATTTTATAATAACGCTTCATGTTTTTAAATTGTTGCGAAATACGTTATATACATATGACATGATCCAATAATACCTCACGTAAAGGTTCTTCTTTCTAAAATAACATTATGTATTACAGTAATGGCTTATGTAATCAGCAGTGTGGCTGTTCGCGGCGCATTGACGAGTTGTACTTCTTGATTCATAGGCATAGACTGAGATGTTATTTATGTTTGTATATATTTCAAAAGAACTCTTAACACCTGAACCTAGCCAAATAATTAATTATCCAAAAGTTCTACTATCAAAGCATTATTAGCTTAGGGAAGAGGAAGGAACACTACTCATTTACAAAGCAAGCGCTATGAATCGCATACGATACAAACATTTAATAGCCATAACATTTGGAAAGTTTCTATAGTATTTTATAGCCTGTCTGCACAATAAACGGTGGCCAGAACTCCAGTGCACATTTATTCGCTTTCCATAGTTTTTCGTTGGTTTTAGATTTATACACCGACGTATTTCAAGCACGTAAAGCAATAGAATTCCCAAATATTCAAGCCAAATGAACTGCGGAAGGCGATCGCGCGTAAACTCGGCGATGTTCTGTTGAAATAGGATTTGAGAGATGCAATTTCCTCAATCCCAACAAAGGCTGGCCTTTGTGACGTGTGTAACTCGAATCACGTACCGTTTTCACTGAATATACGAACTAAAAGATTTCCCGGAACCGAACCAATAAAAGCGTTAATTTCAATTGCAAAACATACCGGGCCAAAATTAAACGGTTGATTTGTCACATGTCACTGTCACAGACAATAAAACTCTACAGAATATAAGTTCGAAAATCGAATACAGATTATATTTGGTTAAATACTATTTGACAATTAACAGATAATATTTCAGGAGCATTCGGATGGTTTGTTATGATGGAAATTTTCTAGGCCCCAAGTTTAATCTAATCCTACGATTTCTTCAATTATCTACTTAAAATTCATGACGACAATTTATTTAAGTGAATAATAATACCAATTACGTAGCCTAGTTTCGACTAAGATTAGTTACAACGTCTCGTCATTGGCAACAAAATATCAAATCAAATAATAATAAAATATTTTTTGTAATTTCCTATTACAGAATACTAAAGGTGCATAAAGTCTATATTTAACACCTAAGTTAATATCGTTTTCAGCCAGTGTAAAGCGCATACACTTCAGGTATTCCAAAGTACAATCTTTATTATACCTGGTGTGGCTTTCACAAAACGTAAAAGACAATAGATTTACAAATGTTTGCCAAATTAAATATTATTTCTTATATTTAGATTGTTTTAAAGCTTGTTGGCCTCAAATCTGTATTATAACGGCTAAATCAAAATATAAATGGCTAAAAAATTCTTCTTTTCACATCACGAATATCTAGAAAGTGTATTAATTTTACGATCGTTGCGAGTTAAATGCAACTAATTGATTTTGCAAGGAGAAATGGATTTAGGAGAAGGTTAATGTTTACAATGTATGGTACGTACATTGGACGTTTCAAAATTCTATATACTTTGTTAAAATAATTATTCCTTCTCATTTCTTACCCTTAAAATAACTATTTCCAGCCTTAACAAAGCCTTAGCAGTGTCGTTTTATGAAACCAATTATAAAGTTAAAATGTTCAAAACATTTCCTAATTTAATAATGAAAATAAAGCTTGTCCGTTCTATAGGAAACCTTAGAGCAGGCTCTGGGACGACTTGTTAGGGCTTCCAACCACAATTCCCGAATGCATACCGTACTTTTCCGCCCCAACAGAAAAGTCGATGAAATAAAAAAAAACAACATTTCTACCAGGCTTTGTTAAGCTTCGTATTCATAGAAAATCAAACAGGGAACTAAAATTGTGCAATTTCTTAATAACTGCTACTATCACCTATGCCTAAAAATAACGAGGGTTCATACATATTTATACAATAACTAGCTGACCCGGCAAACGTTGTTTTTAGAATATTACATATTTAAAAAAAAAATAAAAAATAGGTTGTAATAGGATAAATATTTATGTATTTTTTTAATGTGACATAATAAAAAAATGGCTGTAAAAATAGATGTTGCCCGATCCTCAGACCTTCTCAAATGCTCACAAAATTTGATGAGAATCGATCTAGCCGTTTCGGAGGAGTACAGGAACGAACATTGTGACACGAGAATTGTATATATTAGATATTATTGACTATAGTCGAGTACCATATAAACAAAAGCCTCATAAACCATGTAAATACATTAGCTACGAATTGATTACGACTTATTACAGACCCTAACAAAGCATTGTTCTGAAATTAAATAAGAAACACGAATATCAAATAACAGCATTTTATAAATTCAATAGAAAAACTTTTCGCTAAGTAAAGCCTCTTTTATATCCGTCAATAATACGAGTAGTGTTGAATTACATTACGTGACAAGCGCTATACATATTATAATAGGATTTCTATTTGTAAAAATCTAAAGCAAAAAAAATATCACTGCGTACATTAGCTTACTGGTATACACACATGTAATTAGTAGGTTATAGATATTAGATCAATATGAGACACATAATGTCCGCGTATTATGCAACATAATTATTATAAGTACTTACACAACACATACTTACACATCATATACTTATTTACATAAAACAGAAAAGGCCTTTTATAAAATATCGGATTATTTTGATGAAAAAAGTTCGGCAATGAATTTGCTCCAGCTTGGCCTTGCTCCAGAAACATTGTGATTAGGATGATTACCAAAGGCAACCAAGGTGAGTTTCTTGCCATTCTTCTCAGTTTGGTCGATTCATGCCCGAGCTTTTTTATCGCTTAATAGGCCATTACACTTTAATTGGACTTTCTCAACAATTTTTGCTTAAAAAAGTTTTTGATTTAATTAAAAGACAAATTTGGAACATTATTTGGCATTTTATTGAGAATTTCCCTAGAATGAATTCCTATTTATTTAGCATTATACATTAAACTTATGCGTATATCGAGATTATATTTACTCCTAGTATGATGAAAATCATTTTGATAAATTAATAATTAAAATACATACACCACTCAGTCCACAATCAACTACTATACTCATTACATAAGTCATTACAGACTCATATACAAATGTCTCGACCAATAAATCGATAATAGTTTTATTTCTAACATTCCCACTCACGAGCACAAGACGTATGATAAACAAAATACTCACCGTAAGAGTATGTGAAAAAACTCTTTGTTCTTTCAAGACAAAACAACGATGTTTGGCTATGTGTAACAATAACAAAGTTTTATGTGCCCCAATAAGAACGTGCCCATAGAGGCCTTGTTCAGGTCTCACACCGACGTGCCGACCCAGCGCTGTAATGGATTAGCATTGGTCACAAACGATTCATTCAATATTTGCAAAAATGCTCAGCCCGTACACGAAGGAATTTGTAACATCCATTTACCTCGAAATAAAGAAAAAAAAAGTTCTTTAGTCACGGCTGCAGTTTAACTACGCATATTTAGAAAAAACGTTATATATACGATTTCCTCTTGAGGTTAACATCATATAATAAAAGGCAACGACGAGAAGTGTTGAGTGAATCGAGTTCAATAATCGCTCGTAAACTTTTAACCGACCGAACAAACATCACATAACTTTACATTTGGAATGGGGCAAATGTCAAAAGTTTGAAATACGAACTTGAGGAGAATTTAATTTCGTTGAATTGATTGACATGAAACCGCTTGAGTGGTCGCTCGCTTTACATACAATATTGAGGTTTTATTTATATATTTTATTTTTATTCGAGTTTTTCCCCAATAAGAGAAACTCAGGTTATTTTTTAACCCCAATGGTTGTAGCGAATTTGTATATACTTCCATGAAAATAGGTGTTGTGGAATTGCGATAAAGCTGCCAACTGAGCTTTTGATGGTGTTATCAAACGCTTTTTTTAAATATTAGATTTGAAAAAATCCTATTTCTCTCTATCGCCAGACGAATATCTTTTTAGCTTTTTAAGTTTTGAGTTTAAATCTAAAAATACAATATAAAATATATCACAATTAATTAAGAATTAAGGAAATTGGTTAATTTTATATTTGTTGAAGTAAAAGTGATATATTTTCCAATTATCATAAAAATATAAACAAAAGACAAAAAAAAATAGCTCAGGCTTCATAATAAGGCCGACATATAATTTATTGTAAGTAGAAGTAAGTATCCCCTTTTGTAACAGAATTGTATGTGAAATATTTTGTTAGAAGTTAGTAGTTAGAATAAATTCAAAATGTACAAATTAAAGTAATAATATTATTAAATAATTGAACGTCCAATAATTCCAGAATCGAGTAAAGCGTAAACATTTTAATTGGATTTGTGGATCTAAGATAAATTAATATTCCAACATCTCTTATGAAAAATGATATTATTAAATAAGTCCATTTACAGCTAAGAAATTTCTAAAGTTCTCTTGTGAATTTCAAATGTAGATAGTGTTTTTGTATTGCATTAAAACTCTACTTACTATTAAAAATGATGCGAATATTTCTGTATTAGTTATTCCATTTTTTATTTAAGAAAATATATACATAAAATGTATGCTTAATACTATGGACAAAAGAGACATTCAACTTTACATACACACCAATTACATTAGAACATAATATTTATGAAAAGTGACCAAAAAAAACAAAGAATATATACAAAGGTAACATCTGAAAGTATCACAAAACCTTTACACAAGGCTATATGCTATCGCTATATGCTGGAGATGGACAGAACAGTCGTCTTCACAAACAAACCAGTTATATTATGAAAAGTAAACATTAGAGAATATATGATAAAATCATATAGCCATTCAATTAAGTATGTCCAACTTTAGAGCATAAATCGCGTTTGATTTACGCTGCGCCACACAGCGCCATCTGTTACGAGTTTCATTGTTGCGCTGACCACTTTGAACTGCCGACTCAAATACACTTGTAGAACAATTTCAATTGATTTATAGTCAAATTGTGAAGCGGTCTAGTATTGTACTCAATTCATTTAAAGCGCAATTTTAATTACAATTAATATAACATTCTAGTTTTGTATTGTAAGCAATAACTCGCCAATCAGCGAACCGAAGGAGTACATTTTTTAAGCTTACCTGAGTGTAAGAAAACCAACTTTAAAATACCGGCCTGAGAAAGTAACATTTTAAATAACATGTTTAGCATTTTGAAATATTATTTCTCAATATATCTAATAATTGACATATTTTCAAGTAACAAGTATACAATTTTGTGCTAGATGCAATATATAGAGTTAATTTACGTAGCGGGATAACAGGTAGAATTCAGAAATATAGTCAAAATTGCGTCGTACACGCCTCGTAATCTTTGAACGATGACAAAGCGCACATGTTGTCAAGTACCACGCAAACTGGCCGAAAAATCGGTATGCAGGGCCACATGGCGTACGTTGATATTCACAAAAAAACTACCTGAACAAGTGTTCTGTACGACTTCAAGTGTTTAGGACTTTTTTTCAAAAAACAGATTCACAAGCGATTTTGAACGTGATTTGTTCTAAAACTAAGTATGAACAACTAATTTTTTATGTTTTAATAATTAAATTACAAATTGTATTGGTTATACCAAATCACTCTATAAAAAGCTCAAAAGAGTTTTAATTGCGACGTTATTGAATCGACAATAAATCGTTTGCTAGAATGGCGTTTACGTCAAACGGTTCAATTGAGCAATTTGAATTTCGAACAGAATAAACGTCTTGCTTTGTGATATAATGAGGACAATATTTCCCATTCTCGTGATTTGGAAAAGTACAATTTCCGTGATTTACGGTGACATTGTAAGCAACGCTTTGTAGGATCGTAAATAGTAAATGAGGAATGTCAGACGTAATATTGGATAGCAGCAGGCCAGGTGGGTGGTCGGTTTCTGCATGCCACTTGATTTGCTAAATGTGAGAATTGACATAGGACAATGTGTACATGTGCCATAGATAATATTTGCATTGTAAAAAGTGCGGGCGCCAGACGAATCCGGCAAATAAACAAAACGGTTGTCACTGACTGCATAAAGTTCAAATCAAGAGCTTCTATAGACAATATATAAATTATGTATTCTTGGCGAGCTTTGAATTACAGCACAACGGATCATTTGATATTGTCTTTTTTACGAATTTAAAATAAAATTTAAACCTATTTTTTGAAATATAGTACTTCACACAAATACCAATATTAAACAGACATTACCAAAATGAATTTCACTTTACTTGAACGTCGACAAAGTCCAAGAGAAAATACCTCCTTTATATAGTCAGTTAGAGTTACAAAACAGTTGTATTAACTCCAGTTAAAATATGCATTAATGATAGCTTACAAAGTGTTCTTTGAACGGACGTAATAAGGTATTTAATATGAAATTATAAACGGTGTCTTTTCTTTGAAATTACTTTTATAATTTATTCATAGAAGACATCGCGTCAGGTTGGAACTCTCATAGTCATTCACTTAACTGTTTTATATTTAAGTACTTAATATAAAAGTGGTAATATCGACAAGTCATATATATTAATATATTAGAATAATTAAGTTCAGGCATCATTAAATTGTCCTACAATAAGTTTAAAAACATAAGCTGTAACATAATATGTTTAAGTTTATTACGCTATAACATGTCATCCTTATTATTTCCTTTGTGAAAGAAAAACAAGTGCGGACATTATTAAAAAAAGATGGATGCATTGTAACTGCACGACAGCTAATAGTGAATATAAAACCTGACAAATATCAGAGTAGTGTTTTTTAATAATGAGTGGTAATCGTGAAGTCGGCAATGTAGATGCCACGCCTTACAAAAACCCTACGGAGACACATCTTTCGTTATATACAATATCAGAAATTCATAGCTGTGAGATGTAAGGATTTCCTAATAGGCAAATTAAATAATAAATTTGACACACATATGTTCTCAAAAATAATTAAAACGAGAATGGTAACCGCGGCTGTGTGAAATAACAGAGCTTTCTTACGTAAATGAACTTGACGCTTACGTATAATTACGGTAAGGTTTCTGTGTCTGACATATAACGTTATGTATATATATTGATAATTTAATTTATAATTACTTTGACTACTCGGTTGGATCAATGGTTAGCATGTCTGTTTCCCAAACACAGGGTCTCGGATTCGATCCCCGATACGGTTAACGATAATGTGATGAGTTGCATGTATGTATCTAAAAGAAAATTATCTTTTATTTTTTTCGGACTAACCGATTGGGTCACAACAAATCAAGCTAATTAGTATAATTTTTTTCACATTCGCACTTTTGTATGGAAAGAGGTGTTAAAATTACACTATCAATTCAGTGTTACACTAATAACTAACGTAATATAGTACAATGTCGAATTAAGTATTAATAGCAAATGTTTAATTAAATAGACACGTTGAAAAGTGAGGTAGTAACAAATTTTCATTAACCCGCAACAAATATATCCCTGAAGGAAAATTCGAGGCTTTGAGTAATTACAAAGCCTTATTTCATCGTCTTATCCCCAGATTTAAGCCGTTTATAATGCTCTCTAAGTTGAACGAGCTTATTTAAACAAATTTACCCAAGGTTTTAGCTGGTTGTTATTAAAAACAATGTTTCCATTAATACTCTAATTAATATTTCCATTAATATATACTGTACAGATGATGAGAGCCTTTTTAAAACCTTTATGATACAACAAACTCACTTACTTTAATTCAAGACAATTATGAAATGAAATTCGTCACAAAAAAATCAGTGTAACCAACAGTTAAAGTCATTTAACAGTAAACGATCCGTAAACTGTATTAAACGGTTCAGTGATATCAAAAAATTAATTGAAACTCGATACGTGTAATCGATGTGAAAACTGCAACATTTTTATTTAAAGATTGACTATTTTTGTACCCTTAGATTTAAGTAGGTCAAACTCACTTACGATTATTTACTTTGAGCGAAAAGGAAAGATCAAAGCATTCATTTTAATTCTTTTTTATGTAAAAGGTTCTACTTCTACATTTGTAACAAATATTGGGCATTTGTGTTTTTTTTTTACTACTCCAATCGTTAATTTTACACAAGTATTATATCGACATGTAATATGTATTTGGCTCAAAGTCTGATTACATTATGTGTTGATAACATATGTTAAAAACACAAAGAGCCATCAAGAAAATTAACAGGCCTTTAACAACGTATTAAATTAAATATAGACATCTTAATGAGCCAAGTTGTTTTCATAAATACACTATAAGTTATACGATTCACTGCGGCCGATGCTGCGATCTACAAACTTTATAGTTAATGTTTGTTTCGAAGCCTTTAAACTCAAAGATAGACCGAACTCATTTCATTATTGTATTAAACTTAATTAGCATTAATATTTATCCTAAATTAAAGTATACTGTGACATTTATAATGAGCAATCGATGCAGGTTAGGCAAATTTGTCAAGCTAACACTTTTTGAACTATAAATAATTTGTCTAATCTCAGAAACACTCAAAACACTTGTTCTAATTTTTGAAATATTATCTTTATGGTAAGTGTTTCTGTTTTATGAAACCTTCGAGTAGCTACTGGTTGATAAAGAAACATTTCAAGGAAGCTGCAGATGACAGGATGCAAGTCTGTGGAGCCTTTTATAAGATTATAATTAAATAGTTAAAACCAGGTGACGCGTGTATTTATTAAAATGAGGTATACAAAAGAGACAACTAACTGAATTAAATTAATATTATGACAGTAGGTATGACATATGCAAGTCAATTTGGGCACGGTAGTAGCACTGTTAGTAGTGCAACATATTTATTGATATTACTAACTACTAATATAATTTTTATGGCAATAACACTTGCTAAGATGTGAAAATATTAAAGAAACTCAGATTCAAAGTTAGATCACAATGAATGAAGTGTTAACGTTCTAAATTCAAAACGCCTGTATTTCGTGAATATGCAAATCAAGCTAACATACGAATATCTAACAGACTCACAGTGGCATGAGGCTTGGAGTAAATTGCACTTAAATTAGTTGTGTCGAGTCTCAAGATGTAGATTGTAGACAATTTGCTAGACACGGAGATATAGGCTAGACTACTCTGAGCATTATCGTTATCAATAATAATGTAGTTAAAAAGATTTACGCATATTTTTTCCAAAAAAATGTAACATTCAATTGAATTCGTTATGTAGGCCATATCGTATCAATGTATGTATATTTATGAATATTTACAACTGTAAAATTAAAATCGATTAAGGACAATCACGGTGCAAACGATCAATTGTTTACGTCAATTCGTCTCGGAGAAGTAAGTCTTTTGAGAAATATTTTCTGTTGTGAAATGCTGAAACGAACCGAGAAATGTATTCAAATTGTCTCCAAAGTAACGTAATCAGTTTGAAGGTTTCCAGCACAAAGTAACTTCAAGTGCCTTTTTATATTTCGATTTTTCATTTGAGATTGTACTTAATAAATAAGGTGTTACAAAAACTACAATATTTTACTTACATAGTTTTCTTTTTTAATTTGTTTTTGGCGCTGCGTTAACTAAGGGGCTTTAGTATATCCTTACGCTTAAAAATCTAACAGATACCTAACCGAGTCTGTTGTAGGTAACTTGTCTAAGCATCTAAGAATTAATAAATAATAAATACTAATATAACTCAATATCATCAACAATGCTAAGTCTAACGAACGTGATTTGGTAAAACACACCTTAAGCGAAGCATCAATTACAATTAAAGCACTTAGGCTGATACAATGAATGTATCTGACAACTCGCAAGACAGGTAATGATATAGGAATGCAAGACCGCATCAAAATAAGGGGCCGTATCAAAGGCAGCAAGGCATCCCCCGGGACTGGGCCTTTATAACCTTTGTTGGAGGGAAATATAAATAGTTCGCGCTTTTTGAGGGTGAGATATTGTAGAGAATTAATGATGTGGTCAGCACTCAGATTGGATTAGGGTTGCTCAATGCTGAAAGGCTTTGCAAAACACTAACGTAAATTGGGAAAAGAGTGGGTCTTTAATTAACGTATTCACTATTCACTGGTGCCCGACATGAACTCAACAAGTTGAAGCTTTATTTGTTTAAACTACAATTTAGATTAAAGACAAAATAAAAAATACACTTTGCAATTGCACAATATTTAATATCAGTTCAAAAATATCCCGGTAATAAAGTTTTAGTGCCGTATGAGGGTCATAAATATCGAAACATTGGATGGAATCTTAAGTAAACAAACCGCATTAGTAGAATTATCGATTCTTATAATATCGTATTGGTACGTGGATTTCATATTCAATGCGGTATCGGTTTAACGAGAAATAAATATTAACGATGTCCGGTGCACGGTTGCGATTTTTATCCTTAAAATAGTATATACCAATTTTAAATAGTTTGGTTTGGACCTCACGATAAACTCTTTAACAATTTGATCAATACTACAACATTTCCTTATAGAATTATCATAAAGCTTTTGTCATTGTTGTTCCAAGTTAAAAACAAGTATGTGTTAGCTATGATGTGTAAAAGTGAGTCGTAGTGAATATACAACGTGAAATGCAACAGAATAAAGTGCAATCAACGGTAAAAAGGAGGTGATCGACCTATCTCCAGCCAGACAATAGCTTTTAATGCTTCACGTGCATAATTCATGCGGGACCCGTCTTCCATCAAGCCACTTGTGATAAAAATCCTACATCAAGAACACTTATATGCGCTATACGCTGGATTAACTAGAAAATTAAATTATGACTTCGAAATAGCTAAAATACGGTTACAAATCGATATACATTGCAAACTATATATTTATACTATATTTAACGACACTGAAGGGACTACATTTTATGGCGTTATAGAGAGTGACCGTTAACTTGAAACATGAAAAAATATTGTATGGCAAACAAACTAAACCAACCAAAGCTCATTGATTTCGACGTTACTGAGAGTTGCGTAACTCGATTTAATGAAATTAAATTAAGTAATAAATATTTAGAACACTTACTGATTATTTTAAATGTTGTATTTAGGCAGTGATCATGGTTTTATCAAAACGATTAACATTAAAAATCGCTCATAATGAAATTAATGTTTAATCAGCTTTTTGCAAGACTATACGTAACATCAACTTGCACAAGAAAATAATTAGCGTAAGAAATCACGTGGGAAATGATGGCCTTTTTGTGTAATTAAGCATAGATTAAAAAATAACATTTACTATATGAATTGCCAAGTGTTATTAGAATTCTATTCAGCACTTAAAGAATAAACACGTATGCTTGGAAAATATTATGAATAGAGGATACAAAAAGAAATTAATTTTACTCTTAGCAGGAAAGCGTTCATCAAAGAACCTATTTATAAAGTGACTTATAAAATCCGAAGCACTCAAGTAAAACTCACAATTTCCTTTAGCGAGAAAATGGAATTGTGATTATAACGTTTTTAATACCTTCATGAACTAACAATTCATATTACTAAAAGGAAAAAAACATTTTAAACTTTAGCGTTTAGTTGCTTTTTTACATTTAAACACATATAACTAGATTTGATTCAGACCTGCTAATGACAATAAATAACAGGTCTCGGCCACTAATTATATAAACAGAATGAAGAGCCACCTTCCTGGCTATATCAAAAGCTGAGCTTCGGCGTTAGTTCCGTTTATAATTAAAGTGTCAAGCACAGTAACAATGCAATAGCTGTGAGCCAATCCATCGGAGGCAGGATGTTATTATATTCATCTTTGACTTAAAGCTTCCATAGCTTTTGCGAACATATAAACACTGTCCGATATAACTCTTGAATACTAAACATGGCTCATAAAATGATAACGATTAACTAATATACTGGTCATAAAATTAATATAAGGATGTATTATTATTTCACTCTTCTAGCCGTTTATTAGATTAATTTATGAGCGCTGTGGGTGGTTAAGACAATTGATACTTCGGAGTACGTGTAATTAAGCCGTGCTAGAGTTACTGTATGACATTTTTAATTAAGGGATATTTCTTTTAATATTACATTTTGGTGCTTATGGTCAATTATGGTCTGCTCGGGATTTCAATTACTGCAAAGCGTAGTTATATACATCGTAGTTATGTATATAATGAAAAAAAAAGAATTTTTATGCTCTAATGGAGTTTTACTCAAAGTTGTGACACACGCGTTAATTAAAGACTTAGACAGGCAGACGGACAATAGACATACTTTAGTTATCATCTACTAGTACTACGGGGCTTCAATCCTAAATAAATACTGTTACATTATTATAACAGCTACTTCTGGTAAAATACTGGTAAACAATAATGAAAACTTTAGATATTGTAAATTCATAATTATTTTCAATTATATAATGACAAAACACCTGCAAAGTATTTTTGAGGTCAGTTGGCGCTTGACTGCTGGAGAGGCACTTGGGTGAGCTTCCGTGCTGAGATCGTTATGGCGTTGAGAAATGCAAGCTGGCTGGAAAATATTTTTACGCGGACTATGGAAATTTCAACTGGGGTATTGGCAGCTGGCAGTTTTGTGTGGGCTATTGCTGTACACATCTCGAATAAATATTTGAAATGTCTTATACAAAATTCTACCAGTTTGAAATAGGTGATTCTGAAGGGGATTTCAAGTTATATATTAACTTGTACCTTCAACTGCACTGTTCATTATCTAGGGTTAAATAAACTATCTGACGAGCGTTTATAGATTTTTTAACATTTGTGAGGAACCGAGAAACGTTTAAATTAATAATTAATTCGTTTTTATAAAAAGTGCATAGATAAAAAAAACAGTTTTTTTAAGTTAAAATAAAAACAAAACTGTACTCAATATTGCTCGGCAAACATTGGCCATAAAAAAAAACATTCTGGAGTAAAGCCAGCCAACTTCCACAACTTCACATTGAAAGAAACATTTCAAACTTACACCGTCCGAATACTTAGTCAGATGTAACTCGCGAAATTTTAAAACTGCAAAATTAAAATCCTTTAGAATTTTAACGCTCGCCTTGAACAATTGTTAGCAAAAATGCCGGAGATAAAAAAAAAGCTCCATAACACAGGCCGTAAACAGATTTAAAGCGAGATGTGGTATTTCAACAACAGAAAACAACTCAGCTCTGTATTCGAGTCTAGTCTATTTTTATCTGCCCACATTCTTTCTGAAATTAAAGAGGTATAAGAAAAGTGGATTATACGTTGGATACCGTACAAAGGTGAAGCATTCTTCTACATTCGTCATTTATCGCGTTCCGCATAGCGTTCGGATTATTGGATAGTTTTTGAGGTCAACGGGGACAGAAATGGCAATGAACGACCGGAAATTCTTAACAGTTCGGACAAAGCTTTCTTTGGAAAGTTTTTCAATGAGCTTTGAACTATTTGATTTTTATATTTGAGGTGTACTTACGTATGAAAATTCTACAAAAAAATAAGAACTACTAATTCAATAGTTTTCATATAATTTGCTTACTAGACTTAGATAAACATCATTTTCCTGAGCAACCACGAGGATCAAACAATGGTTTCATTTTCTTTATAGAAATAAAAATCATACCAATATGTGTTCATACAAAATGCACCATGTACACTTGATCGTCCATGTAAGTACTTCGATACAAACAATGATTGTCGGTTGTTTATAATGAGATGCTGCATCTTATTAAGATCAAGTTACGAGCGGTCAAGTCTCAAGTATGAAAACTGATATCAAACACAATCTACTATTTTAAGATTGACCCTGCAGGCGTGCAAGCTTAACTGTGGCATTAAGCGGGGGCATTGACTCGTTGTGTAATAACCAAGTCTGTTAAGTAAGCTTTTAAAAACTAAAGTGAAAACAAAATAAGATACATGATAAGGAAATCTTTACTATTTCAAACAAACAAAAAACCGCCTGTGTCTAATTTGCAGACTCTTCTCAAATTTTTACGATTAGAAAAAGAATGAACGATAGGCGTACATGAATCCACAAGTGTTTTCGGAATAGCTGCGCCATAAATCAAGATTCACGTTGCAATAAAAACTGACCTCTGAATACGTATCGAAGCTCTCACAAAACGAAAGGCAAAAGTTGATGTACATAATTCATGGCGAGCGGCTAAAGACAATGGTAACACGAAGGGAATAAAAACGGTGAATTAAAGGAGCGTACGAAATTCCCCTTGGCTAAGCCAAAGCCTTATGGGGACGACGGTGAATACAATACATCAATGGAGGTTTCTTAAGGGGACCGCCTTTGTGATAGTCCTTTTGTTTTCTTTGCTGTCTTCGACGCGTGATTAGGCGTGATAATATTAGGTATAGCAATTACAGTGTTTTGGGGGCCTCGTTGTTACAGGAAAACTTGTTTGTTTGAAGCTTTTAGAGATCCGTATTTTGACCAACTTCTTAAACAATTTATACCTTCTCCAAATCTTTGCTTTTAAAGTACTGAAGTACTGAATTCTAGGTTTTTCTTTACACCTCAACATAAAATTAGCGAACTCCGAACGCTTTCTGGGTTATTTCCCGTTATTAAGTTGTTCAACGCAAAAGCTACAGTAGCAATTAGTTCTATTAGAAGCGCCGGACAGTATATAGAACAATAAAATGCCTCATTTACAGCTTAGCTGGAGTATGCACCATGTGTAATAGTTGCAATTAGGGAAACATCTGCTTCTCCTATACTTCTAAAGCTCTAAGTCTTAATTGCACTTAATTAGATGAAATCGTAAGAAGGTAATTGAAATCCGGGAAAATGGCCAGGCGAATGATAAAATATATAATTTCAATTTATGTCGTTTCCAAATATCCCATTAACATGGAATCATACATTAATCATATAAAATATGAACAAGAACCTCTGATTATTTGGCATGGAAGCAGTGACAACAAGACACATTATTAGTAAATAATGAATATTTTAATGTGATAACAGATAATAAAATCACAAAAATTACAACAAGTTTTTCTAGTCGTTAAAAATGACTACCTAGTGTATAGTAAGTTTGGTCATGTGCGCTAAAGATGCGGTCTGTGGCCAGCCGACCGCATTAAGGACATTCCACAACCGCATGGCGCTTAGTACTAACCGCATGGAATTAAAATCTGGGTACTATTCTTCGCTAACGATTATAATAAAGTAACATAGCATTCACATTTCTTTCGTCAGTTTCTTAATCAATGCTTCCTCGGCCCCATTGTCCCCTATATTTATTTAGAAGTAACTCGATACGTCATCCACACCGTTTCCCGCCGGATGGTTCCCTCGTTAATGTCAATAATACCCACTTATTAGCTGACTCACTGTTAATATTTGGTTGGTCCCATTGTTTTAATAAACATTTTAATGTTGTTACGCTGTGTACATTCTCACGCGGTGTTAGGTGTTTAGCTCTTTACAACCATACTGTGTACTTAAACTAGACGGTGTAAACTTACGGAGATCTTTAAGCTTTGATTAATTTCTTTAGATTATATTAAAGATTGTAGAATTAATTCGTGCCTCGTGTTTATCGTGTAAACATGGTAGGAATATATTATTTAATTTAGATTTTTTTTGGATATGAGTGACATTCCCGTAACCGAACATAGGCCCCACCAAACAATGCTGGTGCAAACTCACCAGCAGTCCTCTCTCAAAACATAGAAATAAATAATAAAAGGATGCAACGCATTTCGTTAACGAGGCCTAATTAAGCAGAGCGTAACTCGACGTCCTCATAAGTTCATAAGCTTTAAGCACATTTCATACATTTATTATATTTTGCTGACATTATAATGAACAATATTTTACAAAGAATATCTATTTGTACCTTCAGCCAACGGATTTTAAGCCATCCGGTTGAGATATTTGACCACTAGATTATTAGACTTAAGCTTGATATTTAGACATTGTAAGATTGCCTTTAAACTGATCCTCTTTCCAAAATCCATCATTGGTCTACTTAAATATAATACTGAAAAGTACCACAATACGTCGTAACTTATGCGAAGAATGGACTCATCAATTTAAGTAACCCTTAACGCCAGAAGCTTATTAAAATTTATGTAATTTTTATGAGTCATTTGAGCTTTTAATAAACCTGAAACTTATATAGGTTTCTTTATTGTATGTAGTTGAATTCCATCTGCCGTTTACATCTTATGACGCTTAAATGATTAAATATAGATTTATATATCTAGTTCATTCCACCAAAACAAATGGACGATCACAAACACTACGAGATATTCTAGTGAGTTATATTCGTGTAAGTTTATTGATCAAATATTATCGTTACAGTATTGTAAATTGCAGATCGGTGAAGAGGTCTTTAACCTCGTTCAGGGTGAGTTAGGTCGAGCTTATCATCTGGCAAGAGTCCAGAATGGCCTTTATTTGATGACGTCAAAGAAGCTGTAAGGTTTGCAACTGAATTGAGTCTGGAAACACTTTCTGATTAAAGTACTTATAGAACACTCCACTTTCATATAATATGATTGATGTTATAATAACATTATAATGATATAATATATAAACAGATTTCTTCTTAGACATATAGTAAGTTGTACAGTATTTTATATACGGAATATTTCGATCGTTACACACTAAACAAAATAAGTAGTGTACATAGTATTTGGCGTGTTAAAATATAGACAAAAAAATTTAAGTCATCAAAAGTGTCATCCAACTAAGGTTTGCCAATTCATCAATCCACTGGATTTTCAAACGTGCCTAGTTTCAGCTAGCACCATTTCAAATCTAACAGCCTTTTAACGACCCAATATTTAGTGAGTTTATCGCCACAGTAAATTTATAAAACCGCTATTTCATTCTGTGCATATAAAAAACGAGTTCAAACAATAATCTAGACTAGTACTAATTAAATTTGATTCATTAAAATTAAAATTTAGCCTACCAGGATCGAATCCTATAGCACAAAACTTGCCAAACACTGTCATAAATAATCCTTTTAATTACCTCATCAAAAATCATAATTATCTTTACTCACTTAGGTAACTTTGGTACAATTACGAATCATCTAAAACACACAAAAACTTATAAAAAAATTTACTCTACTGTCAGTACATCTTCTTAAATTATTTTTTTATTAAATCTAATATAATTTTGCTTAAAATATAGATCAATGTAACACGAAACAACAAACGCGAAGTTAGTTAATTAATACTATCTTGCGGCTTGTAATGAACGTTTCGAACATAACACGGTTTAGTTGAAGCAGTTTCTATCAAAACAAGCTGAGTGAAGCCACTTCTGATATTATGTTTAACAGTTAAAACAGGTTTCAATTAAACATTGTTCTAAAATATTACAAAAACTCACTTAATCGAGACGATTCTTACGAATTCAATATTCAAATTCACCAACCAAACGTACCTATGTTATTTTGTTAAAACCACGCAGCATAACATTTGGAGGTGTTACATACCCACATTAGATATAAGCCCAATTATAATTAGATATAAGTCTTTATTGTTTATTCCCGTCAGACAACCCCTACCCTAAATCTATCCTTTAAATACGTCATCCTTTTCCACTCAACAAGCATTAATCCAACTTCCAAACACATACGATGTAACATACTTTTAAGTACAAACAAAAAAAAATTTTTTTCTAAAAGCTCTCAAGTGTTGTCACTGCCCGTAACAAATTTGTAACTCAATAAATAACAAATTTCTCAATGAACATCGATTCGCATTTACACAACAAAACATAAAGTTTGAATGACTTCAGTATATTTTACATAAGCGCCGCATTGCAGTTATCTAAACAATGAACGCTCGTGATTACAATTCAATTTGCACGCTTTTTATTTGAAAGCTCTAAAAGCCATTAAGCATAGCGATCGATTGAATTATTTAACCGTTTTAAAAATTCATTTAAATGCTGACTATCCCCATTATTTACTCTACATTAGAAAACGCATTTTCTCTTACTTAAGAGTGTATCTCTAAATTTAACTTTATATCTTTGACGTTTGCCAAAATTTCTATTCTATCATATTATATCTAATATATTATATCATGACATAAGAATGTGTGGAGCAAAGAGATATAAAAACCTCAACAAGTGTGGAACAATTGTAATATAACTAAATTTCATTTATAAAGTACATAATATACTTATGTACTTATTCAATAAGTACGAGTCTTTGATGCTTTGACTAAAGGAAGCAATAGCCTTTCGAAAACACCTTTAATCTTTCGTATCTGGTCGATAAGTGTATTCAAAAAGCTATTTAAAGCATGTTGTTCGGTAAAGCTCAGACCGCAAACTTTAGCCATGATAGAAGCGATAGCGTTTAGAGGTTATATCAACTAACGTACCATACCAATTTTGCGGAAAACATAACCTTAATGTGCTAGCGTTACATTAAAAAAAATTAAATAGATTTCATTCAACTTGTAATGTGATAAATATCTTTATCTAAATATATAAAATTCTCGTGTCACAATGTTCGTTCCCGTACTCCTCCCGTACTCTTTTTTGTTGGCAAAACGACGTTTGTCGGAATCAGCTAGTTTTATAGAAGTGTAGAACTACTTTGCGTTCTGCGAATAAGACTGATGAATGACCATCATAACTATAATATATAATATTTACTAACAGATCGATAGTATCTTGAAGCTAAATTACTAGAAGAGCAAAGGCGACAATAAAATTTGAATAATTCACTTATTGATTTTATATGTTACTAAAAACTCTAACCGCTCATGACTTAAGTCATGTCCAATGTTAAAACTCAATTATACGATCCTTCACTTGAAATCGGTGGTCGGTTTCCTTTATCGCTCCACTTATGGACCAAAATAGCTCACGCGCCAAGCTAATGAATCGTTAATGTTATTAATTGTGCATATTGTAATGACAGAATCGATTACTTTTAAATACGTACAGATTTAATTGATTTAATCAAGTGCATTGAGTACCATATTTGTTTTAAAACGCTTTCAAATAATTTCGGTTCTTATGATTTCGTTAATTAGTTTTCTTTGTGTTTACAATTATAGAAATTGTGAGGGCAAACAAATCTCATACATTTTAAAAACAAAACAGATGACAGCTACTTAAACAAGTGAAGTACGTGTTAAAGGTAGGTAAGTACGCTTATCTCTGTATATTCACGTCACATAGAGGTCAGGCCAGCTTATCTAACTTATCAAAAGATAAGCTTAAGCCGTACTTTCTACAAATGCAGCCTGAGAAATGCTACTTTATGAACATCATAAATATGTTAAGTGCTTACTCGCGTCAAACTACTGCTCTATAAGTTAACAAGCTTTGTCTATGAGGAAAAAAACGTTGTGTAATATAAATTATTAGCAACACAACCTGTTCTTATACGTGATAAGTTCACAGTATGAGGAGTAGAGTAAAAAAATATAAGTAAATAAACGAACAATCTGAATTTGTTAAGTCGCGGAGCCTAGCAAGTTAATATGGCTAACTAAAGGACTGACTTTTATAAATCTATTTATATTAAAAATTTAAGATAAATTAAAAGCACAATGACCGTAAGCAGTACATCTAGTGCAACCATCGCATAAAATCATTAGCGAACTACAATTACATTAAGAACAATAGTGAGAAAGTGCTTCCACAATGAAATTCATCGCCCCTGGGAAAAACAATGTTACATTTCTAGTCTTTTTGCCAAGTGTCTGTATTGCGGAGTAAAATTGTTTTTAAGAATAGAAATAATATATATTTGCGTAAATATAAATAGTTGTTTTTTTTTTAATTGTATTTCTTCTTCAATGGCTTATTACTTGCTGCTGCTTACTATAGAATATATTTGGCTATTTTAAAGAGTGTTAGTTTTAGTGGTCAAGAATTGTCAGTTCTCGTCCGCCCTTCGCCCTAGATTTGGGAACGGCAGTGAATGTAATCGAAGATTCAAATTTTTTTTATAAGTTTTCGATTCATAACGAAGTTACCTATATGAATAGAGATATATTTGAGTTTTGCAATTCAACATGTCGTCTGAGAGAGAATAAAATGCGATATATTTGCTGTGATGATCTTATCGTTCTCATACATCATTTAACCTGAAAATATCGATACAGTATTTGAAAAGTACACAGAAGTGTATAAATGTGTTGCCGTCAGTGGGTTTTACGGGTGACAAATGACGCTTGAAAAATTGCACCAACTTTTGGTATTAACTTTTTAGTGAATGGCTAGATTACAGTTTTCGAATTTGTTAAATTACGATCCACGCGAACATTAATGTTACCATTTATTTTGGAGTAGACAGAGCTATTTTTGATTTAAAATGGTCTATAAATATTTGATACCAATATAGGTATTTAGCTGAAGCTGAAAATGTATATTTATTGAGTTTCTTGCCGATTCTTCTCGATAGAGAACTGCCTTACGAACCTGTGGTAATGTAAAAATAGACCATTGAATAGAGTCTTCATAAAACCTACTTGAATAAAGATAGTTTGAGTTTATATGAGAATTTAGGCATAAGATCAGATCTAAAATTACAATGATGATAATACTTTGAAAGTCATTACAGGTACCTCAAATCAAGAGAACGATTCAGAGATCTCCTGCAGAGAAGAAATATAAGGAACATGCTTTCGGTCAAGAAGTACGAAACTACGAGACTACTATACAAAAGATAAGAACGAAATATAACTTAACATAACATGGAATTAAATTATTAAAATATTTGTTGGATGCGAAGTTATTCCTACGATAATGATCCATTGTTAATGAGGAAATTTAATTTATTCGTTGTTTTCAGTTATTGAAAACTGGTATTGTGTGGTAATTGGAGAAGCGAGAGTTACAATTATTTATGTTAAACTAGTTGATGTCTATGACATTCGTTGTATAACGTTCTTAAATAAAAATACTAATAATAAATATATGTTTATAAAATACGTGAACATTCATATCGTTATTATAAACGATCGGTTGGCACAACGGTTGCCATGCCTGACGGCCGAACAGATGATGCCGGGTTCGAACTGTGTTCAGTGTTACAAATTTGTTTAAAATACCCTTTTTAATTTAGTTTATATATAGCTGTTTAATATTTTCAGAACATGTTCAATAGGTGTGCTGAAATGTCTGATACTAAGACTGTTAATATAAACGATTGATTGATTTGTTTGACTCTCGATTCCAATGTAAAAACCGCGTTCTTTCGCTACGTTTTATTGCAGTATCGTCAAGGTCCACGGCGCGGGCGTCACTCCACTTTACATAGAGGACACACTCTGTTTGCCACACCGCACTGGACTCACCGCAATACCGTTAAATACTATAAACTTAACAGAATATCATTGTTTTGTTAGTAGTTTTAACAAAGTATGAACCAACCAATTGTATAAATCTAATACATAATAGCTTAAAAGTTCTGCGAATTCGTCAATTGGCCAGCTCAATCATATTATTCGAACAGCACAATGCGGAGCACTTGAATCTTCTATTGAGACAATAAAACGCGCTATGAATATTAAATTTAGCTCGTGCATTCAAGTTTTCCGCTTCCAAAGCCACTTGACGGGTAAAAATAAAGCATAGTCCAGGCATAATCGAAATCAACCATGACTGACATAAGTGCATGGTCATTACATTGTAAGGGCTCGGGCATCTATTCAATGAGCACGTGGCGACCACTTGATTACTTCTTAAAATGTTATTACAGTGTATGAATTATATGTTTTGTGAATTATAAATGTATGTACTTATTATATGTCGTTTAACACAGTTTATTGAAACGCAACTTTAATAAGAACAAACTTTATTTAAACTTTAGTAGTACTAAGCTGTTTCTATATTGTCATTCCATAGAGTTATACCCAAAGTAGAACATAGACACATAGCACATAGAATGTACACGATAATTTACACAAGTTTCATAAATGTTGTGGGTTTCAGACAAATGTTCATTCAATTTGAACAACTGCAACAGCTACTTTAAAATTTAAACACGAAATAATTTCGCATTTATGCAACGGAACGCTTTCAAAACCGTGTTCATACTTCAATTCATTGTTATGGACCTTTTTTAAATGTTCCTCCGTGGGACTCGAAAAGTTCCCAATAATTTATTGGCAGACGCAAACCAGTATCTTGACAGTGATATGGCGGAGAAAATTCGCAACAGAGGACTTCCTGTCAACCAGTCCACGCCCGTCTCGTCCGACAGCAAAAATAACGAATAAAAACCGTTTATAGAAATGCAATATCCTACGGAAATGATTAGACTCGAGAGTATGTCAAGACATAACTATTTCGCGTCTTATATTCATAGTTAAGTTAATTGCAAAACAATTTGTTTGGGAACTGCTCGCTGATAACATTTATCAATGACGGTATCTAGCAAATAGTGACCCAGTAGACTTATCTATATAACAAAATGGGTGTAAAAATGTGAAACAGACAAAACTCTACCAACTCAAAAAATATCATACGAATAAATCTCAAGGAAAAAAGAACATTGAATAGCCTGGTAATATGGTCACGTAAGAACTGGTCTACGTGTTAAGATGATGCATGGAACGTGATTCATCCGGCCTACACATCTCTCACAAACTATATGACCTTTGATAAGACGTGAGTTCTTAATTAACGACCACAATTTCTCCCCAGTTAAATATTACAAAAATAATCACATTCAGAATTCCTTTATACCGCTTTTAGCATTAGTTATTACGCGATCAAAGCGATTATACCCATTATCAACAGCAACTTCCTGGACATAAATAACCAGTTGGATAAATCCACTTCGATTGCACTTGAGTGAAAGCTGTTATAATTTGAATCACACTCGAATGGATCTATAGATCACAAGGTCGTTGACCTGTGATAATGGATCGGCGTTACCTTTATTCCTGTATCATCCAATGGATCAAAAGAATAAATTAAATAACCGCAATAGTTATTTTCAAAAAATCATATATTTTTATAGTCTAGTATATTTCATTATCATCATTAAATTAGACATTTTGTTTAAAGAAGGAAATAAGCATATTTTGTTGTATTCATGATTTTAGTACTTCTATATATATACTATTAATATATTTACATAACACTTCGTTACGGTTATAATAAAAGTTGTAAGTGTAATTTAGGTAATGAAAAGAACCTCAATGAGAATCAATGAGTTAATTAATAATAAACAAAAACCTATGCGTTTTTTATAGATAAAACATTTTAGAGAGAGTCGGAGACTTACTTGCCAGTTCTCGCCGGCTCTACTCACTTTTGGAAACTGGCAAGAAATGTAAACAGTAATGCGAAAGTTACATGCACAAAGCTTGTGAATTTTTAATTGTTAAAAATGCTTTGTTTTAAAACACGTATTATTTGTATATCCCGTTAAAATAACTTTAACACTAACATATGAATCAGATTGAACTCTTTTAACTCATGAGAGTTACTACACTACCCGTAAAACCCAAAAAGGTCGGATTTTCTCAAATTACAATTCATCCTAAGCGTACATACGAAGTCCTAATGCCTTGCTGAGTAACAGCTAAACTCGGTTAAACGTTTAAAGACTCTCAAGTGCCAACATCATGAGGCTACTAATCTTGAGGTCATAATCAGAAATGGTCATGACTTTGTAAAGAGCCGTCAGCATCGCATTACGCCAATCTCGCAGTTAATACTTCTGTAATGCGGCTCAATGGGGCTAATGACACGACAGATGTGTTAAATTCTACTAAATTGTTTGGAATGTATGTAGATGTAGGATGTGGCACATTCGCATATAAACTGTGGCAATTTACAGTATATACAGCCTATTTACGCTTACTAAATGGCTAAGCATTGGGTAATTGAATACATTACAAATCCGAGTATCTTTTTCATTATTATTGCTATAATGAAATAAAGTATTGACTGTATTGTTTAAGACCCTAACTGACATTAACTGACATTTACTGATTTATTAGTGATAATAATGTGCTGAAAATTATAATTTGAAAAATCTGATCCAGGCTGACTACACTTGTGATCTTCATTTGATTTAATTTGCCCAAAAAGCGTAATGTAACTAAAGCAGTGACTTTGTTTCTATGTTAATAAAATACATGTGTATCTCAAATCACAAGTCTCAAGAACACGGGAACTCACTTAGGCAAACATCAAATAAATGTATCATAATCTAAAAATGTCATGACTGTTTTTCTCTTATATAGGACTTCAATTAACATACTTATATGTATTGCTAAGAAAAGGTACTTGGACCAAATCAAATAAGATATATACAAAACGGAAATTTAATGTAAGTTAAAGGACTAATATAGAAAAAGACGTAACAATTATTTTATCACTCGACATTGGTTTCATTTAATAAATAAAGAATTATTTTAATTATTTAATTCTTTACTGATTAATTTAACACTGCGGTTCCTATTGAAAATCTCTTTTGATATTGTACTCAAAATTACTTTATGCAAGCTATAGCAAGAATAATAGTATGGACTTAGAAACATTTGTTTAAAGACTCCAACTATTTTTTACGATCGATCTCTGTATACCGTGAACAAGTTAAGCATTATTTTGTTGTCTCTAATTAGTAGAAAAAGGTAAAATAGCATATATAGCATAAATAGCATATATATTTAAGTTAAAAATTGTATATGTTTATTTGCTTCGGTCGTAAATAAATAAATAGATATAAGTATATCATTGAACAGTACTTGCAACAGCGCGAACGTGATTCACGATAATATTTCACGGCGATAACCGTTTGCAATTTTTAATGAGAAATCTAAGACTGACGAACTGTTTCGTGCACGCTTCACGGTACTTTAGCCCAGATTGACAAAACATCGATCTACAGTTGATCAACCTCACTGCCAATCATAAACCACGGCCTAAATAACTCGTTTAATTATAAGAAATTAGAAGTAGAATATTCAATGGGCTATAAGTGTTTGGGGCCAGCGTCCTGATGCAACAAAGAGCCTGGGTGGTTTCAAATGTGTTTAAGGGAATCAAAATAATATTGTCACTTTCACTGAAGCCGCTCGTTCTGAGGTCGTGTGTCATATATCCGCTTTTACGACCCCCTTTTCTCACTATTGTTAATTAGAACGAAACGTTCCAGAACAAAAACCGTTAATAACCAAGAAGGCTTTACAAATAAAATAACTAACGCATTCATAAGAATTTGTTGATAAAATAGCGCGCACAGGCTAATTGTTTAATATCGTTAAAGAAACGTGTTACATACACATGTGTGTACATAATTATAATGTACTACCAACATATAAATCGCTATCGTGTTATCAGATATGACGCATCAGTGAAGGTAACCTATGAAATGTGTCTTATAAGAATAATAGGCCCTTCACAACGTTTAAATTCGAGTAAGATTTTTTAAACTTATTTCCTGTGTTACCTGTTAGTGCTGCCAACATAAGCGCGAGCGCCGCCACACCTGTCGTCCTTCCACGAGAGGACCTCATCTTGTCTCTTTTACACACGTTACAAGCCTCAAACGAAAATAAAAGAGAGTCAATTTTAAAATACTGACTTCTCAACAGTAAATGTCTCTGGCCAAACAATGCACAATGTTTTTGTTACACCTGCGTAACGTTCGCAAAGATAAAACTCACTATTTCACTTCAAAAGTTTTCAACATTATGAAATTATTAGTGTATGACGTGAACTAAATGCAATATGTACGTCCATAGCGATAATTTATTACAAAATATTTATTTCTTATAAGATCGTATGAAATTAAACTTGTTTCGAAAAATGTGATCCGACGCGACAGAGGAGTTACATACAACCAACCTCGGCGAGCGCAAAGGCAAACTGACGCGAACAATGACTAGGAGCACGACGCCGGTGGCGCTCGTCATTCAAGCAGGAGGCGGCGGAATGAGAAACTAAAGCGACGTTGGCGGTTGGAGCCTGCGTAACGCAAGGATCAAGACTAAAATATTAAAAGTGAATAATGTTTTTTAATTATTATTTCTAAAAAAAAGTGATGATAATAATTGGACTTAAAGTAAATGTAAAATCAAAGAATTATCTCCGGTAAATAGTGATTATAATGAGTTATATACATTGTTATATTACGATTTTTAATTATTATAACGGTTTTTTTTTATAACGGACATTTCACATCTTCGAATTGAAAAATTTAATGCAAAAAGGGCGAGTGGATTTGTGACTAATCCAGTTCAATATCGTATGACTCATGAGCGCCGAGCAATATCCTAATTGAGTTCATTCATGAAGAAGGGCAATACATATAAGTATATAGTATTATATAGTGTATAGATGTCTATCCTGGTATACACAAATTAGACTAAATAAGCTTAATATTAAAAAATATATCTTAATGTAGGCTAATAAACTAGAACATTTCAGATAAAAGCATGCAACAAATGAAAAATCTGTTTATTAGTCGCATTGAACGTTATAGTTCGTAAAGTATTTGAGTAAAATGGTCAGCTTATTTCCGAGTTAATTAAAAATTTAAAAAAATTATACCCATAAAATGGAATCCTAAGCAATAAAGGTTATCATGGTTATTAACTCTATAGAATGTAAACTTACAAAGCTACTCTGTGGTATCGGTATCACAAATAATCTGTGCAAGCAGCGTTCATCAGTCTGCAGTCATAACAATCGTTAAATTAAAAAAAAAATGTTAATAACAAAGATACTGTTAAAAAATTAACCTGTCCACAATTTATTATTTTAGTATTTCTTTATGGGAAAGGCTAATAAATAACTTGTTCGTTAGAAAAAAATATTACAGAACACTAGTTTTGTTACTTAAATTCTATTTAAAATACATTCATTTCAATAATACAAAAAAAGTTGTGTTAATTTGAGTAATGGTCACAAATCACAATTAATTGATAATTATGAGCATTCCTCAAATAAATACGCAAACCGTTATCTGTTAATTTGCTCACTATAAACAAATAATTATTTTCAAAAGCATTAACTTATTTAATGCATTGTTCTATTTGTTTTACGTTATTTATTATGCATTAATAATATTACGAGTCTCTTTAACTAATTTGTAACTGAATCAAATGTAGTTTTACCACAGACTGCGGCTTCCATATTGTGTATAAAACTGAGTATCGTAGAATGGTTATAATATTGTGAATATTCTCTCGTTAAAGACTAATCGCGGCTAGCGTCCAAAAAAATCAAAGTCATAAATTTTAAACTTGTTAAAAGAAACGTCTGTGGCTCCTAGCATGTCACAAAGTTTAGTCTGAAAATTTAATACTCCAGGGACAAAGGAGATATTTGGTTCAATATAAAATAATAAAAGCCTTACTATAGCTTGTTATTAATTTACAATGCTATAACGTAAATTAAATCAAAATATATTATTCAAAATGTTTTTTTTATGGAAACAATTAAATTTTGTTAATATTTTGTATACCCTGGACTTATAGATTTCATGTCGTGTTATAATGTAACCGGTTAGCAACTTTGAATCTCATAGTAAATGGATTAAAATAATAGCATTGAATTATATGCCCACCGTTAATATGAAAACCTAAAAAAACTCCCAAACTGCTATCGTAAATTGGACAAAAACTATTCCCCGGTAGAATTTAATGAAAGGGGCTCGGCCCTTGTTTTGAACGCTCAAATAGAATTAAAAAAAACAACCCCTTGTTGATAATCGCTCTATTTAGCAATTGGAAAGATTACTACTTGACTGTGCCATTTATTAAAATGTCAATCAAATAACGGACAATTGACATAAATCAGAGCATTGATTCATTCGAGTATCGGAAAATTATTATTTTATTCTTTAGAAACTTATGTACGCTGGGTACTTATATAAAGGACTGTTTGACGTGAATAAGTCTTCAAATTTACTACTTTATGGAGTCAATTCAGAAATCTAATCATAATCGGGGCATACAGTTTGGTGATTCAAATCTATCCTGGACATCCAAGATAAAATATCAAAGAATTCGTACCGATATGCGAAGATATTTACCAGTTTATATATATAGATAGTTTACCAGAAATCTCAATCTAGTATGACTTTTGTGTCTTTCGTATCACAATTTTATAATTAATAAAGTATCTATACAATATTTTGTTTCCTTGCTTTTATACACAAATAAAAATATTTTATTACGACACACGACCGTCCACGACACAGCTATTGCACATCCACTATTTAAATGTTGAAATACAACGAAATTCTGAAATATTGACGTAATATACAAAAGAAATTAGTTTGGAAAATACTTCATTAGCAATAAACCGTCTCATCTCAGCTTGTTTGGTTTCCATGGCATTAGGAGGGATGAATTTTTGCCCCCATCTGTCCCGGCGGATTACTCACAGACTGGCGACTTCTCAAATCACCAATATCGTAAAGGTAGACGGCATTATAATCCTAAATAAAGTAATATACCTCATCGTTCGTGCATGAAATGAGGATACCTTGCTTAATAAATGGCTTCTAAATTAAATAGGACAGGTGTATTTTACGTGTTTTTTATTTTAAATTCTATTAAGCATTAATAGCTAGAAGTTGGCTATAGCGGGATATATATACTTCATTACTGGTTAGGTAAATTTATTGTCAATTTAGAGATATTTTACAGTATAAATTCCAATAAAACATGTTTTTGATTCATATAAAGGTTATTGATGATATTTTACAAGTGACTGCAATAATATCTCAAGAAATTACACCTTGACCGACTATCAATAGATCAGTTACAAGGTACATATGTAATATGAACTCTATTTCTAACTCTTTGAACTCTAAGAACGGATTAAATAAACTAAATGCGTTCATACCCTCAAGTGTTATAATGGGAATTTTCGGCAAACCTTTTTATGTTTCATAACGACATATAACATGAAGTCTTCTCAAATCAACAAGAGAAAAATACTTTATAGCGTTTAGATCCTAATATAAAAAACCCCTTGGACAAAAATTTTCACCCTTTGTACAAGAAACAAATATAATAAAATGGCTTTCCATTATTAAAATATACGACTTCCAAATAAATTGAGTGCGTAGAACTCAGGGCTGCCGCAAGCGAGCTTCCCTAAGACTGAGAGTGCATTAGAGCCTAACGTTATGACTTGGAAAATGCGACACTTCTTGGGGTGCGCTGTATTTATGACGTGTGCTTGATTTATTGCCTACCACCCCTAACAGTTTTGTTATTTCTTAGTGATAAGGGCGTTGAACTTGAGAAGTGGAGATGTCTGACAGGTTGACTGGTTTGACGATACGCTGACGGGATTTTCCTTATTATGTTAGGTTATATTTGTGTCTGTGAAATTTATTCATGACGTATAATAAACTATACACTGTTTTCAATTAGGAAGACCATTATAAAATACCAATCGATTGAGTACATGTGCCATGGATCTTGGGCCATTGTGGAGTAACATTACGAGCAACTGTAGACTGTTGACCTCCTATTTCGTAATAACAAATGTTCAAAGTAAGTAATGCATGATTCAAAGTGAGTAATGCAATAAATCCTGACCAAAAGTTACTTCAAGCCAAAACCTCACCTGTTTATTCCGATTTGAAAAAATCGATTCTTTAGTACCTAGTCTAGGTAAAAGAACATTGGAATTCATGTGACGTTTGACTATCACTGGGTTCAAATTTACAATTCGGATTGTGTTCAGCGCATTATTCACATTTCATTTCACCGCGACTACATTTACTACAGAACACTTCGTATAAAACATTGAAATCACTGTGCTAGTTGGTTGTTTTTGGAAATTCATATTTCACACGAAGTAGGAATAACTCGAGAGACTTTGTACTCGCATATAAACAGTTACATACAGTTTATTCAGTATGGTACATAGGACTATTGTCAGCGTCTTAAAACTAAATGACCTACGAATGTTCGTATGCGACCAAGCCGACCAAGATATAGAGAAGAAATTCAGCTTTGTTGTTTTCTTGGTTATGATCCTTATACAATGTTTTTTGGGCAAATCCCAGCTGGAGGAAATCCATTAAATTACCAAAATAATAAAATATTTTATAAAACGCACACATTTAACGATTTTTGGTCGTTTATATCTTACTAATATTTGAGACAATCGTGCGTTTATTAACATTTGCTAACTAATAAATAGAAGGCTTTAACTTTTCAAACCGTTCACCCCAACACACAAACCCACTTCTAATTTGGGTTATTCATAAATTATACCTTCAGTCACGCGACGTACTCGTTATTACTGACCTACCCTAAATTCCTAATATGTCAGGGTCATGACTTTAAAGTGAACTAATATTACATACGAGCATTGTCGGTCAAGTGGTTCAAACATTCAACTTATCCGTAAGGTTAATTATCAATTCCGACTGCAAAACAAAGAGTGTTCCAAAAACCTATTTTGTAGCGACATCTATGATCTGCAGTTACAATCATAATATATATAATAGAAAGTTCACGCCGACTAGTCAGAGGTTTCGACTGCAGGGAATGCGTACCATCCTTCCTCCACATAAGTCACCTATTAGAGATAACAAATAGCTTGCTCACAGTAGGAACTTTCCCGGTTTTAATACCTTAAATGAATCTGAGAGAATATTTCCTATTATGTCATGTTAAATAGAGAGACATATTATATTTCCTGACAATATAACCGCGATTCTAATAAAAACAGAGAACCACAAGTCGATTTAATTCGTACAAAAGCCAACTCATTCATCTGTTAGTGGACGCTCGTTGGTCTTTATAAGACAGTATAGAACAGCTCACATGGTTGCACCAGGCAGCTTTGTAATTAAATGGCTCCACTGGCTAACGTATAATGGGATGTTGTACATATTTCATATGTCTAATATTATGTAATATTGTGTTTGCATTAAGGTTTTATACCTTCGTGTTACCATGGTAACCAATGGGACCATCTTTTATACTTTTTAAATACAATAGAGTGACATTTGTGTCTGATTCGTTTCAATCATTCTATCGAATTATTTGCTAGAAGTTTTAATACAAAATATAATTAATTCACTTAATATTTGGCTGACAGTTTGGGTCCAGTAAGCATACTTCTTAACATATTTTTAAAATAGATGATATAAAAACGAAAATTTTAACGCTTGTAAAGTTAATTACAATAACATACTAGACGCAAATAATGCGACATTTTATCAGCTGTCAGCCAAACGTGTCCTGTTAGTGCCATGTCACGAAGTGACAATAGATGACAGCTAGCACGTGGCGGAGAAGTCAAGTATTTATTGTATAACTCTTCTAGTTGCGATTCGTATTCTCTTGTACCAAAAATTATGCATGAAAAGTAGTAAAAACAGCTTTAAATAGGATGTTGACAGAGTAACTAAGAATTACTGAGCCTATTTTGCTAAGTACAAGCTACCAGTCGCTGCATTTGACTTAACGTAAAAATTCCCTTTCAAGTTCATCCGTTTTTAATGATAACAAATTTATTGTTAATCACAACAGACATTTCGCGTTTCCCCAAATCGATTTATAACAATGGCGTTTAAATCGTGCTAAACACGTGTCAAATGTCGTGACGTCGCTTATAATAATCATACAAGACAGCTTTGCGCTTCTCGTAATTAGTTTAAGAGTTGACGAACTTTTTAAAACGTACACGTCATACTGAGTTTGTATAACTTGTTATCCTATTTCTATCAACAAACCTGTCAACCGTGAACACATATTTAATAAACTTCATTGGCTAAATTATATCGCTCTTGAATGGACGTATAACATTGTATTGGCTGATTTGATTAAAGATTGATTAAATGTTAAAAATTGCTTTATTTTGTTTAGTAGAATTAATTCTTCTGTAACAACAAATTTCCACAAACTGCATATCAATGATGGCAAAATGTCTAAACTTTTTTTTATTATTATACTAGCTCTTGTACTTATAAAAGCATTTCATACGATTCTCATAGGGGGATACAATAAGCAGTGCAATACGCGTGACAAATACGTGTCATTTCAAAAGGCCCGGACCGTTCATGTAAAAAAGGGAATTATGTGCATCCAAACTCAGTAGAGCGTGAAATCTTTGACTATCGCGCTATAGATACGAACCCAGTTATGCCCTTTTGAGTTATTTCGTTTACAATTACTGGTGCTAACACTACTAGCGTGTCTGAAAGTTTCATTTGTTCATATTCTATATCAATTTACAGCTTTTATGAACAAAACATTGAGAGGACATTCGGTATTCATTAGTATCGTTCGTGTTTTAACGATCGTCTTCGTTTGTGGCGGTTGAGAGGTCCAGTACTTTACCAAACGAAATTTACAGTGTGAACAGAACAAATGTTGTAATTTGCATTTATTTTTAGTATTATCAAAATAGCTTTTTTGTATAGGTTAACAAGTATGCAAAACTTAAGAATGAATGGTTCAACTATACCCAAAAGTATTAGACAACTTTGGTACGTCCCAGTTGAATTTTGTGGCAACTTTAAACAATGGAGCATCGTCACATTTCGTATTTCTGATTACTACTTACAAACTCGAAGTTATTTCGCGGGAAATACACAAATGAATTCGTTCCATGACTCATTATTCAGCTTTCGTGCTAAACTATCGTTCAACTTGTCCTAAGCTTCCTAAATTCAAAAGTATTTGAGTCAATTATAGCCCTTGTAAATTATTTCTCTAATCTGTGGTCCTCTCCATATAAAATGTTTCTGAACAAAAATTATACGCTGTCTTAACGCGCGTAACAACATTTGCATCAATACACGTAAATAGCTCAGTAAATCTATTAAGTGCAGAATATTCAATGCGGTTGGATGTGTGCAGGAATTAGAATTCTGAATAGATTAATATAAGTTGTGCTTGCGAGTCCGACGTCGGTTCTCGCATATTCATGAGGGATGTCCAAGTTGTCGGAAAGATCTCGAACTATTACTAATTAAGTTTTTAAGCTCCACTGTATTTTGACCACAAGTTTTGATATATTTTCATATTGGCGTTGATTACTTAAACCACTGCCCTAAACTCCTAGCATTGCTATTGTCTATGGCCTGCTCGTTTGCCTCCTCTTATATAAAAAAAAAACGAAACGCTTCAACACTCTGAAGCTTCGAATGAAAATGTGATAAGACACTTTTGAAAGTACGTACACAACTTACCAACGTTGTGTTCAGGGGCTCAATTAATTGGATTAACCATCAACTTCGTTCGACAAACTTTGTCTTAATCCGAACTTCATTAGTTGAATGTGCAAAAAATAAAACCGACCTTTACGATCGCACTTTTCTCACTTCAGTTAAGTGTTGAGAGAAGTTGTTTCGTGATATTATTTTTAATTGAAAATATTTTTTTTATTATATCAGACACATGATATATTGTTTCTTAATGTTACCTTCGCTGTCCTTAGCAGAATACATAAACACACAAATAATTGTGTCATTTGTGTGTTTATTTTGTAAGTTTTTATAAGCTTTGTTGGCTATTTGTATTGTTTTAACACACATGTAATGTTTAGGCACCTATACATTAAAGTAAAATATAGGTTTTGTCACAATCCGGATACCGTTACCATGTTACCAAGCAAATACAACTAAGTTAAACCTAAATAACCTCCTTGGTGTTTTATACAAAACAAATCATAAATATACATAAATTATAATTTTAACGCTTAGGCGGCATAAATTCTAATAAAAGCTGACAACACCCTTCCTAGAAGAAAATTTGCAATTCCAATACTCGTATCACATTCACAATGCTTTCTATTTACATAAAACCAGATTAATTGACTCATCATTTCATTCCAATCGAAATGGAAAAACACTTAAATTAATAAATCGTTAACGAGCATCAATTTGAAAATAATTAACCGCTTAGTAAAATGTCTCATATCGGATCCACATGCGAAAATGTATTAATGCAAATCTTAAGCATTTATATGCACCTCTACTTCTTAAAGTGTAATTTGGATAGTCTTTAATATTACTTGCTTAATAAATATTAAAATAAAACCTCCGTGTTTTCAACTCTTCCGTTAGGCTCTTCATTAAATCAATTTTTGAAATGACAAAACACTTCCATGATAATCACATAAATATTTGATATCTAAGCATTCGGGCCCTTGTTAGACCTTTGCATATTTCATGAGTAGCACTTATGAGGACTTAACGCTTCGACTTATCACGTGAGAGTATTACCTCACAACAGAATTCTACTTTGGTAAACTTTGAGCTTTTCCGTATGTAAATATATACAAAACTTGAATTGCTTGTGATTTTTTGAGAGGCGTCGCACAACCATCGAACAATAATGTTCAATTTGTATGGAACTTGAAAAATGAATAAATTGTTCAAAGTGTCTTGCCTTGGCCCTCCCTAGTAAATCTTTATAGACGAAACTTTCACATTCAAGAATAATCTAAGTACATTTAATTAATACCTAAGATATCTCAAAGTTTAACACTTTAAACAAAGACAAAATATCGTTAATTACTTAAGTACTTGAATCGTCTTAAAAGTTATTCTAAGCCTGTTCGTACCCGACCAAGCTGAGTAGAAGGAAAGAAACTCGGCTTATTATTATTTTGGTAATGATCCCAGAACACTCTTTGATTTGGAGCTAATTAACTCTCAAACCTTTTCATCATCAAAATACTCAGAAAATTTATAAAAATCTGTTGAACTACTTTTTAAATTTCCTCACTGACAGAGTCAACAAATTGCTTGGAATTTTGTTATAGAGGCATAAAGATTTCCCTTTAAATGAACTACCAACTTTATGGAGCTTTATTTAACTTATGTTATACGCTTGACACTAAATTTGAAGTCATATTTTTAGTATATCTTGTGCGTAGTAAGTCCACAAAATAACAATACATTCCGGAGGGGAGTAAAGTGGTACATTTATATTCATTTGTCCAGGAATTAAATCTGCCCGTGAGCCAACTACTCAATTCATTTGCTAATGGATTGCCATGTCATATAAATTACAATTTTACACATGCATTGAAAAGTCAATAAGCCGAATTGGCTAGTGTTTCTTTTTAAATTATTCAGCTTAATCACGTTTATGTTTAAATCAAACAAGTGTATCATTCTCTCACAGAAGACACGGAAGGAAACAAACAAATACATAAAAAATATTGCTTTGAATTTTCTTAAAATACGTCATTTTATTTATGTTAGGAAAAACATAGTATTTACTTGTTAATTATATATAGAATACGATATATTTAAGTCGGTTGAATAATGTATAATTATACTGATAGAAGTAGTAGTAAAGGTAACTGTTAAATAATCTATGTTAATCTCCAACCTTTTGTAAAAGGGGTTTGGAATTTTTCTGAAAATATTCAAATCCAGATTACCTTTAATATTTAATCGAACCAAAACTCACATAAGGACGCCGATTTGCATTTATTAAAGGGTTTAAAAGTTTCCATGCTGTTGAATAACAATTACATATTTTCTACATTCGTTTTGTAGCCTTTAAACTATCTCACTTTTTATCGACATTCCTTAAATAATTCCATTCATGAAGTAACAAAGCTATTGGTCGCCCACATACTTAAATTATACATAATAAATATCGACTTTACGGTAACTTATAAGAAACATAAATATAAAAACAATAATTATAATCATTAATATTGATAGCCTACTGTAGCTTCATCGTATGATATTCGCAAATGGCGGGAAAACTGGAAACGCCAGTGGCGCCTAGAGCTAATCCACAGACTAAATAGAATCACGCAACAAGTTAATTCACAGATAATGAACAGAACATTCCAAATACATTGTGATGTCTTTTCAATACAGTTCATTAAAACAATATGTGAAAAAATAAATAAAAACAATTATCATAAAGGAGCGTCCAAACGTCTAAGTTCCTATAGACAAAAAAAGTTCAACCTAATCAACCTTTTCGGCATCTGTTACACGTAGCTTCGGGTGACATTTATCACGTTTTTCATAACATGCAATAAAGTTGTCGCTTTCATGGAGGTATGGAATCTCATATCGTCCCAGATTTCACCGATAACACCAGAATCAATTTATACGAAGGAAGGTTGTGTGGGAATTTTCTATTAGAGGAAAAGAAGCGTAAGTTTAGCCGTTTATAAGCCAATTCAATATAGAAAGAATACTTATTATTCAACAAACCCGAAGTTGGTCGGTTCGACTTATCTATATGAAAATAGATTATATAAAAGAGGAATTTAACTGCTTTTTGCTATTGATATTCTTATTTTAAATGTAATAATGAACTTTGGATTTTTAAAGTTTTACAGAATCTGTTAGAATTTTAGATATTCAATATTCAAGAAGATTTAACAGATATCTGAAAATGTTAGCACCTACAACCGCAATATTCTCAAACTTATTGAGACGTCGTCAAATCCACTTAGTTTTATGACTCGGAAAATGTGATATGGCGCTGTGGGGCGCTTCTGATTATATTTCCTTCTCGCTCCTCGTACTGGGTACGCAAGACAACTTTTTTCAGTCTACTATTTTATATTACAATCATTTTAAACAACATTTATCTCGTAAACTTTATATATAGTGTGTTAAGGAATAAAGTGGTAACTATTTTGAACCTTCTTTGTCCGGTGTTATTTTTATATAGAAGTATGAGATGAAGGCACACCATAAAGTCACCGCCCATAGACACTCACGTGGCTGGCTCGTTATATTAAAAAGTTTATTAAATCTTTTGCACCAAAAGCAAAGAAGGAGAAAAGTCTTAAATTTCTATATCTGTTTTCTTAGTCCCACGACACATTTTTAATCTTTTGACGCAGCCAAGTATCACACGTCCTCCAATTTAATGGATGTTTAGTCTATCACACAGCACATTAGAGAATACATTAGAAAAATAACAAATGAATATTTGATTCCAAGTATTCCTTTCAAAATAGAGTCGGCGGGAAAAAAGAGAATGTATAAATTGGGAGTGCGGTCCGGTGACTGCTGCCCAACGGTGATAATTCCAATTGGACTGTCTGTCATCGGCCTCTTTAGGTTTGCCGTAAAAGCTCGATATACAAAAGTGCAGATATTGTTTCAAGGTAAAGTTTAAGGATGAATAACTTGCATTAACTTAACTAAATCTTCCTCTGACCTAAACGTATCTTTGACCACAAACTGACCGACCTAAAGTACCTAGTTTCTGATGTAAATATCAGCGTACTTCCTTAGCCTCTCGTAACTCGTAGGTACCTGCAGTTTTGTCCCAATTAATCATATTTATCGCCATGTCATAATTTTTAATGTTGTACTAAGAAATTTACATCTTTTCCACATAGAATGATCATTTGTGTAGGTGTTAATTTTCTTGCTCTACGTGGGTTCCAAAATAAACCGGTCTGAGAAGGTACCCACAAAAAACTCAACTCTTTTACTTATCAATTTTTTTAAGCGTAATCGCTGTAATAGTTAATGGAAGGTAAATTTAAAAAAGCATCTTACGAATAAGATACAATCTGTTGTGATAAGCTACTTGCCTTGGTAAAGTAAGGGCGTCTCAAATTGTAACAAATGTCGTTATACATCAACTGTGTCGGGAAAACTGAGGCAGGTGCAATGTTACTACGAAAATGGGGCCACAAAACTGCTGTGACTACAATAACACGGAGTTGAGTATTTTAAATAAAGTAATAAAAGCTTAAGGTGTTCAAGAAGAAATTAGCATCAAATGAGATGGAACTTGAAATTTATTTATTTACGACCGAAGCCAAAAACCACAAAAAAATTAACTTAAATGTAACAACCTCTTATATTCGTTCACTATCATTCCTAACCCTGTCATAAAAATGTCACATTCTGGTGCAATGTATATCTTCTCTAATAACAATTAGTAAGCATGCGTGTTTTTATTTATTAAATCTCTGTTTTAATGGCTTCACAAGGCATAACTACTACCGTAATTTCATTTCACCCCTTTTATCACGTGAAAGTGATGTTGGCCGCCGGCTCCTGATTATTTATTGCTTCACAGATAACAGCTTAACGCGCGCTATTAAGCTGACCGATCTGATTTCTTAGATTTTTTTGTATTTTTGTTACAAAATATTCACGTACAAGAAAATTTATTATGACAATCTTGTTTGAAAATCCTCATCATCAAACGCTACACAGCTTATTGAGAGTCTAGCCCATTCTATAATTAAAGATTATGCAGGGAATAAAAGCTCAGAAGTTTCAGTGTTTATCATTCGCCGTGCGAAATACATATTTAATGGAAATAAAGATTAACGTTTTTCCATTTATTGAAAACTTTGCGGCAACTTAATACTTTTATATTGAAATCATTTATTTCATTCAATTTAATTTATTTCTACTTCTGCGATACAATTTTTTTAATACATTCATTATAAGTGAAAGAAAAATGCAGTATTATTATTTGTTCTTAAATCTGACAAATTCATTAAGATAGGTGTTTTTTGGGTAGGGTTTCACTTTTATATACAAGACATTAACTATATACAAATGTTATGTACGACTAGGGCACAAACTAACGCTCATAAGGACGAAAATCGTATTTGTGATGTATATGAAATTATGAATAATTGCTATACTTAAAATTAAGCAGTAAAAGTAGCCAATCTATAACAATGTCTTAAACAAAAAGGCATCTCGATATTGTCAGTTTTCCACACAATTTAACCGGGATCCTCGGTTTTTGTTGGAGGAAACTTGTTCAAATGTGACTTCTGTTACATTAGTCCCAAATCTTGTGTTCAGAGGTGGCAAAAAGTGGAATCCCTTTTATTTCACGCTTCTAACAATGTTCTTATGAATGTATACTTACTATGACGATGAATTTCTTCAATGTTGTATTAAGATAACTACAAAAAACAATCTTATACGTATCACATTACTAAATTGTCGTCATGGTATATTAACGTGTATTTCGACTCCTGGGTGGGTTCAATCACTGCTTCTTAGTTAATACAAGAACAAGTTACGCATCACATGTATATAAAGTTTTGTCTTTAAAAAAAAAAGTAACAGATCCCTTTTTTGTTTCAACCATAATTGACATAGATGGATCGGGGTTCAGATAAAGAGAGATTTCAGATGTATTTTAATATCTTGATATTCAAAGAATAATAAAAGGTGATTATTATACAAATATGCGAAAGAAAAATCTGACGTAAAAGTGCGAAGCTTTAAAGCACTTTGAATAAAATCACGTTCACTCAGTTTGCATTATATTCGCGTAAAGAAAGTAATCTTCGTTTATTGACACAACGTGTTCTTTGCTTCGGGAAAATATTAAAAATAATCTTTCGCCGATCCCCTCCACGCAAATTGTAAAGGATTCCAAATGTACACAGACATCAAATATTAAACACCGAAGTTCCCTTCGTGTTTGACAAACACAGTATGCGGATATCTTTTGACATTAACCTGAAAAACCTTCAGATTCGAACGTACGCATACGTACCGACATACGGAAAATAAGAAAACGATATTCAAAATAGTATCAGAACTTTACAAAAACTAGTTTAAAAATATACCAGCTCCTTCCACTTCATCGCATCCAACGCAGAGCGGCTCGTATCGTCCACGACCCCCATCCTTTCCTATCGGCATGATTCCTTTGGCTCTGCGTAAAGATTTAGGCTCCCTCTTCATCTTCTAATTGATCGGACTAATGCCTGCAGCGAAATTCCATCACCGGACGTCAAGGCAGAATACGAAATTCCATCCGTACCACCTTGACGTCTGGCGCTCCACTACTGTGCGATTTTTAAGGCAGTTTCTGCCGCGCACCACCTCTTTGTGGAACCAACTGCCAGCGCAGGTATTCCCGATCCACTACGACTTGGGGACCTTCAAAAAAAGAGCGTTCCTTTTCCCTAAAGGCCGGCAACTCACTTGTAAGCCTCCTGGCGTTGCAGGTGTTTATGGGCGGCGGTTGGCACATCACTCGAAGTAACCCCCCTGCTCGTTTGCCACCTCTTACATAAAAGATAAAAAAAACATACTTATTAAGCATCTCCCAAAATATATGTAATAACAGAAATAAAATTCATGTTTAATAATTATCAGCATAAGTTTTCTTTTATATATACACAATCAGTCAAACATTATTTTAAGTTATACATAGGATATCAGGACTATTTTACTATTTCATAAACATACAAATTACATTGAACTAAATATATTCAAGTCATAATTCTCATATCACGATGTCAAGTCGAGTAGGATGCGTTATAGCATTCTGCACGCTTCCGTTGAGTGCGGTTCATACGAAGTCATGTGCAATACGATATCTATATCTATACTAATAATAAGACAGTAAAAATCGAAAAACTGTACATTAAATATTTTTCCAAAAAACTGAAAGGAGGCAATTAAAGAAGAGTCATAGAAACCAAAAAACCAATTTTTGGAATTCTTGTCTGTCTGTCTGTCTGTCTGTCTGTCTGTCTGTCTGTCTGTCTGGTACTTCATAACTTGAAAACTACTGAACGGATTTGAACGCGGTTTTCACAGTTGGATTATATATAATTAGGAGCGTTGTCAAAAGTTTATTTTGTCAAAATCGGTTAAGAGAAAAAGAAGTTATGGTCAATTGAAAATTTACTTCAACCACTGCTTCAAAATTTTTAAACACTTATATTGATTGATTAGTTATATATTGTTAAATATGTTCTAATATAAGTTAATCTTAATATTAAAACTTATGAGAGGTAACAAAAATAACAAATAACGCAGTGCGCGCGGGCGCGGTTGAAGTGTTGAACAATGTGCTCGATAGATGGCGTTGATAAAATTCGTCAACCTAGATTTATTTTATTTTTTTATTTCTTATACCTATACAGCTTATCAAAAACAGTTTACACAATAAAAATAGATTAAAAATAAAGCCAAAATAAGGTTTAAATATAGAACCGGGAATAGAATCTAAGATCAGAAAAAAGAATAACAAAAAAAAACACGAACAGAACAAGTGGAACTATGTGAAGTACGAACATTTTAGTGTGTGTGTGTATCAGTGTGTGCAATGGTGTTGCTGTGTGAGTGAGTGTGCGAGGTTGAGTCTTAGTTTTTTTAAAAGAACTTCTACTTAGGCCAAATATATCCATCGCGGTATTAAGATGCTCCATTGTGTAATGACTACCATGCAGTTCAAACTTTCATTAACGTTTTACCCTATGATTATTTTGAGTGAACACCACCTATACAAACAAGTAAAAGGAAACGAGTGAAGAGACGTTTATCGTTTGTCCGCATCCATTTTGCCACCTACATCCTTAACGTTAATGAGGTTTACCTTTTATTATTTGGTCAAGCTAATAAGTAATTACCTCACAAGTACGTATTTCGTACTCATAACTTCGTAAGAATTTTCTTTCAACTCTTAACCGCTGAGGAGTTTTACCTTCCATCATCAGCTCATCCACTTAAGAAGATCACTATCAGAATATAAAATTGTCAGAATATTAATTGCCTGTACGTTAATTTGAAAGTTGCCCTCGATTTCCCCGAATCATCCGATCCTGTAAAGCTACATCATCCCTGAGTAACACAGGCTATATATAATTCCAATTGTAACAAGATTTTAGCCCGTGAAAGAAAGCCCTGTCGAGATCATTAAAAAACGCTATATACTTAACCAAATTACACGTGGGCGAAGCCGCGGGCGGAAAGCTAGTCATTAATAAATGTATATTTGTGGGACTAATGTAACAGAAGTCACATTTGAACAAGTTTCCTCCAACAAAAACCGAGGATCCCGGTTAAATTGTGTGGAAAACTGACAATATCGAGATGCCTTTTTGTTTAAGACATTGTTATAGATTGGCTACTTTTACTGCTTAATTTTAAGTATAGCAATTATTCATAATTTCATATCCATCACAAATGGGATTTTCGTCCTTATGAGCGTTTGTGCCCTAGTCGGATATAACATCTGTTTTGTATCTTATTATTAATAAACAATTTGCCAGGATCAAATTTGGAACTTTAATCGTGATAGTGCCAACAGTAAAACCAAGAAAATCTTATAACAGCCTTTTGGCCGCGACTTTCCTCCGCGAGGTTTAAATACAATTTGGAAAATCGGTTTATAAATAGCTAAATTCTGGTGAAAAGTTTTATACAAATTATCGTCCAATATTTCACCATCTTCAACTATTCATTCGCGATAAAAGTTTTTCCCTATAGTTCAGTCTATCTCCATACCAAATTTCATCGAAATCCGTTCCGTAGTTCAAGTGTGAAAGCGTAACATAATTTTGCATTTATAATATTATATAAGAAATATTTCTTCCATGGCTAATTAGCGTATTAAGGCGAAAGTAGGGCACAGTTTGCGTTAGTCTTATTTCTATTAGCATCGCGATCGTTAAACCCGACTTAACCTGATTGTAAGCGTCAGTGGATGTAATTGGGACGCCCTTCTGCACCCTTGATGAACTCCTGCTGAAACAATTACGGATACCCGATGCTGTCTATAGCACTTTGTTCCTTACAGTGCGACATACTGTGTAATATTTAAACATTAAAACTTAGAATTAAGCTTAGAACTCTGACAATGTGATTAAACACAGTGAGGCAATTAAAATACTTTTGAAATATCAAAAGATTTTTCTTATTATAGCTTATTTGACGGTAGTGTATTTTTAGGAAAAACGACAACCGAATTAAATATGAAGGCTTTAAATTATTTATATAAAACATTATTGTACATATAAGTGTCTATAGTTGCGTATAAACACATCTCATGCACTCTCACACATCTTTAGGGAATTATTTTTGTTATTTTACTTTTTTTTTATATATTTTATATCTTAAACCTATACAATAGATATAGCTTATCACAAAAAGTTTACACAATAAAAATAGATTAAAAACAAAGCCAAAATAAGGCTAAAACATACAATCGAAAATATAATCCAAGATCAGAAAAAAATAATACAACAAAAAAAACACGAACAGAAAAAAATAAATAAAAATATATATATACATATGAACAAGTGCAGTATATTATGTAAAGAACGAGCATTTAAATGTGTGTGTGTGTGTATTTGTGTGTGCAATGGTGTTTCTGTGTGAATGAGTGTGCGAGGTTGAGTCTTAGTTTTATTTGTTATATACAAAAAACATAACCTGTGAAAAAATAAATATGATACGAGAACTTTATTAGTCACATAAGAATTAAGTTTGAAGAGAGATAATATCTAAATAAACGATTACGCGAAAGCCTTTTACTGTAATATTAAGCATAAAATATCCACTTGCCGCAGAGGGCGCGCTTAAAATATGGCTGTTCATAACTTCAGAGGGTGGTGTAATGGATCTCGAACGTGACCACGAAGTGACGACGCGACCACGGATAATAATCTTGTATTCCCCGATTACTCAAGTAAAACTGCAGACTACATATCAATTTAAGCTATGATATAACACAAATATTCAATGTTATGGCCCAAGTGATAAATATGTTATATAATATATATATTGCCCAGGCATAACAAATTGGCCAATATGTCGATTATTAAAATCTCTTATCACCTATCGAAGTAATAAAAACATTAATTATTATTTTCATTATTTTTGATATTACACCTTGCTTGCAAAAGCAAATAAGAAACACTTAACTTTATCAAATTGCCCAATATTGCGTAGCAATAGCCAATAATAATAAACAATGCCCAGACGTGAAAATAAGAAGAGTCAACACTTGGTATAGCTCGCCATATTTAATAATGCCCATTACAAAGTCAAACAATAGCATTAATAATATCACTGTTGGATTACTTTATGCAAGTTATCGACTGAACAAAACTCATTTATAACAATGTCAATTAACATCAGACAATTCGCTGAAAAACTGCCAACGTAACACTCAGCAATTCAACTTTATATGAATATCGTAAATAGTTAAATTTCCTGTTCCATTTTTGTATAGCCTTTGCATATTATTAATGTATGTAATATATTGTATCGTGTATGTAAATTTTTGACGCTTATGACGATTTTTTTTTTGCTTATAGTTAAAGATAAACTGAGTTATTGTAAAAAGCGTTTTACCAAAAGCCACCACGAGTCGAGAAAGATAGCCCCAACTTTTTAATTTATTACGTCATTACGTGAAAATGAAAAAAACTCCGGGCCAGCAGAACTCACTAATGTTAGTCGTAAAATTATGCGTGATATATTCATATCGTGATTTGCATAGATATATTTGGAAAATGGATTTACATGCTTCCCCGGGAGTGTTCACAATTTTCCATGCTGCACCGTTACAAAACCTAGCTTTTAGATAAACATGAGTTGGGAATTTAGACTAACACACATGAACTGATTTCTGAATAGAATCTCAAACAGAAATGCATTTTATTATAGGTTTCTATTAAGTCATCTAGAATAGAAGACAACTTGTTTCTGTGTGATCTTTCGCCGTGTTTGCTAAGGCTTCGTTTGACAAATTAGTTATTTACAGATAAAAGTTACTTAATTAGATAAACAAAACTTACACAAATCAGGCAGATTTTATGTTCACTATAAGTACATATAAACGTCGGAATAGATTTGCATTGGTTTTGATAATAAAATTGTAGTATCAAGTAACAACACTACAAAATGTACGTCGTATTTCACAATTAGCAACAAAACCTTAAATAAAATTACAACAGCGTCCACTAAAGTTGAGCGTAAGTAGGAAATTGCGCTCAAACTCTTAATCTGGGCTTAAACCTATTTCAGGCTGAGGCGAAATCCTTTCACAGCAGGTTTGAGGACGAAATGACGTCATAAAACAAGAGTTCTCACGACTCAAGATGTTTGCCGAGATACTTTAGATTTAAGACCGCTGATGGTTCCAAATCTTTTTATGAATTTCCATCCTATGTAACGAAAACATTCATTGGAATACATCTTGATTTATTGAGTTTAAAAAGCTGTTAACTATAATAAGAAAATATATAAAAACACCTGAAAAAACATCAAATTAATCTCACATCAAAGGGCTGTTTGAAGCAGCTATTTCAATAAAACATTTAAAATATAACCTTCATACAATATCCCAATGAAAATCGTTATGCAAGCGGTCACATAGTGTTTCTCGACAAAACAAACGAACACTTTAACTATGAATAGAATTAAATATATTGCCATCATTGATATGTGTGATGTGTACCATAGAGAAAATAAATAGACGACTCCTTGTCCCTGAAATTATAATTATCTTTATATCATATTAATTAATTATAGATAAGCAGATAATTTCGTTATTTAATCTGTTCTGTATTATACATTGAAATTCATTTATTTATTTTCAGTCAGGTTGGATATTTTTTGAAACAAAAAGAAAAGAGATTATCGATCCCTTAAAGGTCGTCGACTCACTAACGATTCCTACAGCATTATGACGTAATAGCAATAAAACGCCAGTTCATTGGCGACGCGGTTTCACTTATCATCAGATGAGCCTTTTGTATATTTGCACACATTTATAAATTGATGAAGGCTTTCATTGCCAGCAATACGCAAAAACGTTAGTTACGTCAAACTCATCAATCATATTTACGTGCTAAATTGATATAAAAAATTATCAATTTTAATAATAATATACTTGCACAGTAAAAATGCATATTGATTTGAAATATATTTAAAATAACGCTGATAACAAAGCCAGAAAAAACAAAGATTAGATTAGACCTAAGTATATCAGTAGTAATACATTTAACAATAAATAGTTAATATTGTACAAGCTTATACATCAAAAGCCCGCCCGTAAAACCTCGCCAAGAAATAACAGAAAGCAATGTCCGCTTCGCATTATTCACTTAATTTATAGGTAATCGAAAAACGATTTAAACGTGTGCCAAAAACATACCACAGCCTGCCAGAGCATTATGGCTGATATGACGATCTGATACGTGGAGAAAGTCGACGATACAAGTGTGAAAATAAGGTTCAGCGCTTCCACCGGATACGCGTTTAACGACTTATCCGACTTCATCGTAAGAGTCGCGCATACCAGAGATAACAGCAAAACTATTGATGAAATAACCTGAAAAAAAACACAAAAACTTTGTGTCTGTCTGTCTTGTATATAACATTATCCAGGTACCGCATGATCAAGTTGTTTCTTAAATGGAAGAAGTTTACACTATTTATGATAAATGGTGCATTTGAAAAGTGCATATCTGCCGATTCTCTCCGGCTCTCAACAGCCGAGAAAATGTCTAGCGTCGCAGTATAACTGGAGTGTAACGTCAAATGTATGAGTATCATTTATCCGCTCTGCCTCTACACAGAGTTAGACAAAGCTTCCGATCACACGTCTAAGTGCTATATAGGCTGCATGTAACGTGAAAAGATTGCCTTTGTGATATGTATACCCTTGCAAGTGATACATCATTTGCTTTTGGCCATTTGTTTCCACTCGGAATTGAGTTTTACATGTATTATAGTGTTACAGAGATTGTCTGTTTTGACTATGTTTTTTTTAATTCATTTTTGTTCATGTTCTGTGTGGAATTTATATGCGATTCAGTTATGTTGTTTAAGGTTAGTGATTACACTTTGATAGAAACAAAACATGACCCAAATATGAGTTATTGATGCAAATTTGCTTTGATAGTGAAATTAGGTTAAGGATACTTGTGGTCTTTGATACTATTATAGTCACATATGCCAACTTGTTATTTTAATATTCTATTTTAACTTTAACTTGGTAAAATTTCTGTTACACCCTTCAGGACGGACCAAACTCACCATCGTCGCTATACACACAAACATAACACCATGTCGTAAACTTCGACCGCATATTGTCTTTACATAACAACATCTCAGTTTGTTTTCCAACTTTGATATCATTATTTAAAAACATTTATTCTTATATTTTCTCTTAAAATTTATTCCGTCACAGTGACATTGCCAGAAATTGACACTGACAATCATAAGATAAGGAAACTTTGGTCTACGAAAATTGGATATTAAAAAAATTGTAAATGTCAACTTTACCAAAACAACCGCGCTAAAGAAAATCTATTACGAAGATAAGTTATTTCTATGTTCTATGTTTTAACTATATTTTGGCTTAATTTTTAATCTATTTTTATTGTGTAAACTTTTTTTGATAAGCTGTATAGGTTTAAGAAATAAAAAAATAAATAAATCGTCCGTAGTTTAAGGAGTGCGGACATCATAATCTAACAACCATATCTTTATTTACAGGTCAGATTTATAGCCTCAAGCAATATGAGTGTGTTACAGGCGAATGTTATGTAATTTTATGTAACTTTTAATTATTTGTAATGTGTAAGCATAATAAAAAGCTTTTTATTTGAATTGTAAATAAATAAAATATACTTCTTGTTACATCACATGTTTCTTACCCGCGTGACAAAGGCCACTTAAACTCACTGGTGGTAACTGGTAATATAACATTACCAAATATTTGTTTCTGTTTGCCTTTTAATCGTGAAAATTAAATTAAATATCACCATTTAGAATAACATTTTGGTAGAATAATTAATAGTTGTGGAACTGCCATAACATTAACGTTAGACTAATATTTGTTCGGGACCGTCACACATTAGTTTATTTTGCTAAATTAATCGAGCAGTTCAATTTACTACTGATTAAATGTTACAATTCCTATATGTAATATTAAAAATATATATTCAGTTATAACTTTTCCACATAGAATCGTATCAGCGATCATCTGTGTACGTCAATTATTTTCCTATAGATCTAGACAACCATTTAATGAAATAAAATATTGTATTTTAATCCAGTTTATAAAACGACTAATAATATACAATAAATATCCCAGCTTCTTATGTCTTCTTCTCATTCAAACAGGGCTACCAAACATTTAACCAAGCCCTTATAAATAATAATTTATTATATAAGACATACTTGACTAAACTTAAGTGCAGAGTTTCGCCCGTGATTTGGGAACTGGCGGTAAATGAGAGTCACTTATTTAACTCTTTGAGGATTTTTAACGTAAATTACTATAACTTTATTATTTTGTTTTTATAGAGGGAATTTTGAACCAAGAAGAAGTACTGCAACTATCCATGGTATAGGTATACTAAAATTGTCATCGAATTCACTTGTTGTGTTTAGAATTTAAAATAAAGTTTAATTACGTGAACAACATGTAGATGAACTAGTTAACGACAAACGTTAGCGTGTATATTTAACTTGTATACCTAATTTAACGGGGTTAAAAGCTAAATTATGTTTACTAATTAAACTTCAACGAGCTCTCTAGTAATATTTAAATAAGTAGAGTCATTAAGAAAACCCGGCAGCGCAACGATTAAAACTTAGATTGCTTTAAGCCTCTATTGCATGTATTTGTTTTTTAGTCTTCAAAAGCTCGCAGCGTTTACTTTCAAAGTCGTAGTACGGTCGATGCTCAATAGGGCAAAATTAAGAAGGTAGTGAGTGCAGAAGGTATTAACTAACCTACTTTTATTGTCTGTTTCTTAATATTCGATTATTATTATTGTATAATTTAAGTGTAGTTTGTTTTCTTTTTTAATTTTAGCTGCGTTTAGTAAAGAACAAAGTACGTATTTTATAATCTTGTTTTGAGCCTACTCTCTTTTCAAATATAAGCTAATTTATTGGCGAAACAAATTTATGGACCATATATGATTAAAATATGCCGAGAAACCCTTATTTAGCATAACGTACGGTATTCGGATATTTCCATTTTACAACAACATTAAATTATTCACAAAACAAGAACATTTTATAGTACACAACAACGCGATATAAAACCGATTCATTCATATCACCCTAAAGGTGTATGATTTAAAATCCACTTATCAAAAAATAAATACGGAAGAAAAATCGTTGTGTGTAAATAATTTTTGGTAGGTATATTAAACACTTAATTACTTAAGATATAACTGAAAATTAAATGAAAAGTTTCACGAGCAAGTTGTTAGTTGTTCACTACAGTACTTGGTCTGGTCGTTGTTAACATCAAGTAGCTGTAACAGTGGGCCATTCAACTCGTCCACAAAGAAATATGGCGACCCCATTTTATTTGTTTGAAAGTGCATGTAAATGAGAAAACAAATGAATAATTATTAAACATGTATTCTTCTCTGATGCAGTTGCCTTCAGGCGATCACTGTTATGAACGTTATAAATATACACACGTGAAGAGTGTTTTTTTTTCTACTTTTAGCAATTCAAAATTAAGTTTTGGACATCTCACACCGATTGTTATCGTGTTTTCAAAGCAAACATCGTATATCGTTTTTCATAAAGAGTAAATACAGCCATATATCAGTTAAAAATAAACAAATACATTACTTTAAGGTTACATTTTTATCAGTTAAACATTGTTGCGGTGTAGTGTTATTATGTTATCGCCATGTAGACCCGCGAGATTGGTTCGTAATAAGATCACATATTATGCAGGTCAAAGTGTTTTACGCTCGTCTTGGCCAAACTTTACATGAAAACTGTGTAGCAATTTTGATTAATTCAATTGTGATACAAAATTAAACAGAGTAGTATTTTATCTGTGGGCTTTTCATATATCACATTGTCGGCCTTCCCTGTACATTACTGGCCCGTGGGACAAGGGACCGCAGAATCACATTGCCTTTTATACACTTTTATGGTACCCCTAAAGTAATATTGTTGTCTGGGTTCATTATTATAGTGACGTAAAAGTAACTTTATTGTCATTCAGGCGAAAATATCAGGCTCAAAACGAATGTTAAGTGTACGTTAAAATTATGAGCATCTACTTAATCGTGTATCTTCAACAACCTTAAACAGATGGTATAAGAAAAAGCGTTTTATAAAGTATCGGATTTTTTTGATCCCAAAATCCCAAAAATTAGGGAATGCATTGGCTCCAGCTTGGCCTTGCTATTTCCATTGACAAAACATTGTATTAGCATCATCATCACCACAAAAACCCACCAAATGAGTTCCTTGCCTATTTCTTCTCAGATTCGTGTATAAACAAGCGTAATCAAAAGATTAAACACCATTCAAAAAAGTCCTAAATAAGTACCAACGTAAAAAGATTTGACTTGTAATCAAACGTCAAACGTAGCTTGCAACAGTCTTTATTTATTAGTAACAACATAGATACAGAGTTTTAATATATTTTAACACTTTTGTGATGTCATGTTCTTTTAAAATGGAACGCCACACTCCATGTGTAATTTCAAGTAATCAATATATAGTTAGTTCTAATCAAAGGTATATAATATAAAGAAAGACGGGATCTTTAAAACTAAAAGTCGTATGTTCTCTCACCTTCTTCCACCTTTTACACATAAAGTTCTTTAAAGCAGTGAACCCAAAAGTTGACAAAAATGATGTCATAACAATAATATAAAAACTTATTTCCACAGAGTTATCGCGAGAGGCAGGCGTTGAATACGTTTTAATGGAATCCTCTGCTTGAGATATGAAATAAATCAAATGAGGATTTCTAATGCATCCCTTATATGCGATTCGGTGAACTACGCCTTTCATATTTCTCTTTTTGAATTTATAGAGCGTGAATATCGCCCTCAAATGTTATACGTCAAATGAGACTATAAAGATATTCAAATACACTTCCTTTCGTTAACGAAACATAATTCTCGTAGTTATTCGCGTATATAATTTAGTCAGGTCTTACTTATCCATATGTTTAAGCGCTTACTAAAATAACGTTCGATCCAAGACTATGCTATTATAACTATCTGACATAACGAGTAAAAACACAGACGTCAGCAAATCGACATGTCCAGTTGGAATTACTGTTAAAATAAAATCTACTTTTGAACAATAAAGCCACTCTAAAAATATTTTGAAGAAAACAATGCAAAATTTTGCAGTGAAATTCTCCAGTCAATATTCGGTGTGGCGGAGGTTGATAAACAAAACTATGCACTAAAGAGTCGCTAACTGTCACAACAGAGCCCGTTTACATAATCCTGTTGTGTCCGTTATTTTTACACTTTGCAGTTAACTATTAGATTCAAGAGAGCTCTTGTTGAGTTTGCCAAGTAGCATTTTGTGAAAATATTTTATTTCCAGAAATTCAAGAGTACATGAAGCTGGTAGATGAAGCTGAAAGCACCCAAAACAATTAAGTAGAATTTTGTACATTTAAATTTTCCACGATTTTATTAGGATTAATTGCGACCCAACGTCTGAAAACCTTTTTTTCAATTAATCAGTTTCTAAATCCATTATCCCGTCCATAAAAACTCGATATTTTCTTTTAGTAAATTACAAGCTTTTCATTAATTTTTCATTGATTAATTACTAACCCTCATTAAATGCTTTGTTATCGTAATATTGTGATACATACAATATAGTATTAGTAGGTAGTAGTAACTTACTACTACTTAAAGAATGATGGGTTAAGCTTACTACATCTTTTTTCCGGATGTCGAATTTATAGATTTTTCCGTTAAATTGGATTTGATTTCTGTTTTCAACATCAAAGTCGATTCTCATAATCATTTTCCATACCAAAAGTCAACTTGAAAATTTCGTTTTATATTCATAAAAGTCGACTTGGAGACGACTTTTAATTAATACTTAATTATACCACGTTTAATTCACTTTTTTTATATAAGAGGGAGCAAACGAGCAGGAGGCCCACCATAAAGGTGAAGTCGCCGCCCATGGACACTCACGTGGCTGGTAACTCCTGAGTGCGATGCCGGCCTTTTAGGGATTCGTACGTTTTTTTCTTAAAGGACCTTAAGTCGTAGTGGTTCGAAAATAACGTGGCGGTATATGAACCCTGCTTCTCCAACTCATAAGTAGCAAAAGATCTGTAACAGAACTATTTTGTCATTTAATTTATTTCATCTGAAAAAACAAAAGGTTGTTTAGGAGTCTTTCCTTGATTTTGTTCCCTTTGGAATAGTCTATTGGTGCTTGGGGAACAAGAACACAAGTGCGTATTAAAGAATTGAGTCAGTACCGGTGAACTTAGAGTTGGTGATTTTCTCGCTTGAGGTATTAGCATATACTTGAACGAGTGAAAGTCCTATATTCGCCTCTAACCAACTCGCTTATCCTTTTAAATATCGCTAGAAACGTTTATTATTAATTAAGTACAAGAAATAAAGTTGACTCCTAAAAGTCATTTTCCAATTCTCAGTATATGGATAGTGATGTACACATTCAAAACGCGAACATATTTGACGCCACCAGGTTATGACGATGTTCATATCGAAGCTGGGCGTATTTCTCGTTTACACACACACAAAGTAATATTACATATAACTGAATAGTTTTCAATGTTCTTGTCTAGATATTTCAAAGTTTAATAATTAAACTACGTTTACAACAGGAGTTACTTGGAAGGCAATTACTATAAGACATAAATATCAGTTACTTATAGTATAATTAAGGGAAGTTGGGTAGTTATATTTTAGTCGAAATAGACCCCAGAGGGCCGTAGTCATAGTTAGTGTGGTCCAGATGCGCTCAACCGTTAACTCCGTATTTGGGTAGAATACGGTTGTGTAATAAGATTTTGTTAACAATAGGAAAAGATTAAACTGTCATTTAATTGCCTTACTAAAATACTATTTAAACGATAGAAAAGCTTTGGAATTAATCGACTTAAATGCTGAGATAAGGTAATGTGTAAAAAAGTGAACACGTTTAAAAAAATATTATTAACCAGCTGAGTTTGTTGTGAGTTTTTTTTTGAACCCTCGTAGCTTTAGATATCAGAAAAAGATATTGACGTACACAAGGGATCGCTAATAAATAAGTTTTATATTGTGAAAAAAGTGTGATCAACATTTTGCCAAGAATAACGTTATATATCCTTTTTTCGTCTTCTTTGTTAAAGGACTAGTCAATACAGCATAACATGTTCACATTCAGGGTATAAAAACATCATGAACATTCATATTCCGCACTCGAATTAAATAAAACTATACGAGCGATATCTCTTGCATATTTCACAAATGGATTTGAATTCACTGCAGGCGCAATACAAACCCGAAACAGACATAAAAATATGCTTATGCATCGTTTAGATTTGACCGAACATCGGCGTGGGTGTAATATGAAATAGCACTTATGTTAACGTGATAAGGTTTATTTCGTATTGTGAGGCAAATGTTAACATTTTAGCAAATCTCTTTAGCTGAAAAGCGTGTAGGTGCTGTGCGGTTTCCCGCCAACATACTCTGCTTAACATTCAGTGAAGCTTACTACGGAGAATGTAAATTTTTAATGGAGGTCCGACAAACAGGGTTGAGCATGTCGGAAAGTACCGAGAATCGCGATAAACATTTCGTTAACTTTTACAACTAACGTCGCGAATGCATTTTGCCGGATGCAGTTAACACAATCTTTAAAGGAAACTTTTTACTTTTGAACTTTGATTTTGATTTGTATAAGCTGCTACGAAATTTTGTTGTAAACTATAATTGAGGATTATTCTTTTCTTAAACTTAATCTCTGATATAGGATTAATTAAGTTGTGTATGACGCCCCTAGACCTATATGGCGCGCCTTCCCCAGGAAGGCCGGTTATCAGTTTGAAATACAAAGCTGGACATTCGAATTCACACTCTCTAATTATAGTATTAAGATTATCCCACACATATCCCCTACATATTAAGAGGATTTTTCCGGGGAAATTCATCCAAAAATCATAATCTAGAAAAGTCGTAACAGGTAGCTATTGACACGAACGCAGTCGCGGGAACAGCTAGTTTGCATAGTCAATAGTTAAATTTATGTTAAGAAATCGTTGATACATTTTCGTAAAACAAACGTAAAGTAAGATAAAATTATTCAGTTCCAGAATATTCTAAATTACCAACATACATGCGGTTGAACTCTACAAGCTTATAGCATAGATCTAGGTTTAGTCTTTCGGGAGATAAAGCTGCCTCAAAGGTGATTTGTTTCTTAAATAAAATATTCTCTTTTGCCAACTTTTCCCAGCTTTTCCGTTGAACGAGGGATCAAACCAACAAATCTTCGGTCGACCGGAACGGATTTTCCGAACATAAACTAACAAAATTTAATTTAATACTTATTTATTTATCCGTTTATAGCATTGTTAGTATTATTCAATTATCGATCTAATATTGTATCTGGCCTATCTCAGTGTCAAAATATTGAAAACATTCTATTAATTATTAAAATTGTTGTTTTTACATTTTTAATCGACATTATAAAACATATGTATATATGAATTATAATTCTATATGAATTAGAATTTTAATTCTAATTGTATAATTAGAATTAAAATTCTAAATTCTCGTGTCACAGTTTTCGTTCCCTTACTCTTCCGAAACAGGTTGACCAATTCTCCTGAAATTTTCTAAGCATATTGAGTAGGTCTGAGAATCGGCCAACATCTATTTTTAGAGACATCTTTCTTATTTGTTTTTGACAAAACGACGTTTGTCGGGATCAGCTAGTTTTTCTATAAGTCTCTAATTCTAGATTCATAATACATATGCATCTAAACTTATTAAGAATATTAATATTGTAGATAACAACTGTGGGCACTTCGTAGAAAATTCCATTTGTTTTAATAACAATTAATCATAAATAACGTGAAGTAATGAATCATAATAGAGTTCGTAAATAATTTCGCCATGAGTACATAAAGAAAACGACACAAACGAGTACATAACAATAAAAATCCCAATAATTGTAAAACATTATGCAACTCATTTGTTGGACGAGAATGTAGGTCATGTTTATCTCGGTGTTTGAACTTTATAATTAATATGAATTCGTCAATAATAACTTAACATCGCAGTACAATCGTGTACAAAAAGACTTACAATAATATATTGTGTAAATATATATTCCAAAGACCGAAGGGTTTCACGCGTGCACTCATCTTCTTGGTCGTATACGCGGCATTCTGTGGTCAACAAGAGATGTATGTTAAATAAAGTCACTTTTACATCTGTTAGTTTATTTAAATGTTGAAATGTGTAACAAAAATACCGCTGTAACACATTAACTACAACATTATTAAGCTTTGCAACTGTAGGTACATTAGTCACGAGCTAATATAGTTTATTACTTGAACGCAAATTATCCGCAAGCTGCGCTTGATGTGCACGCATTAATCATAATTGTCGCGTATGAATCGAATCGACTTAACAATTGAAAATCACCCGATAATAGATGCGCACACGCAACATCCGCCACTTTTAATTTCCAACGCTCTGCACCAGCCCATATTCCCATTAGAAGCCGCGGCAGACACAATGTTCACACAATTATTTATGTCACTATTGTATTGCCACATGGCTGCGTCACAAATAAATGGTGAATTCTGGTGGTTGCATGAAAAGGTGGCTCAGCTCCATAACCTTGCACCGCCACAACCACAGTTTGAAGATTTAGATGAATCTGAAACGGATGAGAGTGTTAAAATTGTTTTTAGAGAAGATATCGATACAACCAATAATACAAGTGATGGAAATTTTAAGAACAGTGATGTTGAAAACACAACTTCAATTTATTTTAAAGATAAATCTGCCCTCGGCTTACCAAATCTTATGAATAGTTTAAATAAGGATAAATTAATAAGTGTAGAAAGTGGCAATCCCAAAAACTTCACATCTATTACACCGTTCGCTGATACTACTACACCAAAAAGTGAAGATGTATTGAATTTTGTTTTTCCGGATGATAATGATTTAGATTTAATAGAAGACAAGGTAAATGAAATTAAATTTGAAGACAGTGTGAATGAAACTATAACCAGACCAAAGTCCATTATCTCCAGGGTGGGAAACAAAATTCAGGACAGTGAGAGTATTTGTACTTTTATTAAATCAATCAATTGTGTGAAAAATCGCGGTTTTCCATACTCATTTAATGGACGGTAAGTATTTCGTTAGAAAAACTAATTTATGCAAATTGCCAATTTTTCAATATGTTCTTGTTCACAGTCCACTCGCGGGTCTAAATATCCATAATGATATAATAGTTTGTTGTATAATGCCATTAAAAACTTACGATACATCCGAAATCTATTTTCCTGAGTCCACCAACTATCGAAGGCGCATCCGAAGTTCTGATGACAGTGAAAGCCCTGTTATGAGACAGAGAAATGCTTTATTAAAGCGTAAATTCCAATTACAACCGACGCAATCAAAAATGTCATCAACTACCTTCCGACCGTTAGTAACACAGAGGGTAGTCACTCCAGAAGATTATTTGGATCCGTATTGGAATGTGAAAAATCCAAAATTCAGACAACCGTCGTCGCCTGAAAGCACCAGCTCTCAAAATAGTGACTCAGATTACAAACAAGAGTACGCAGAAGAAGTACCACAACCTGGTGGGTTGGTGGGCTTATACTCTGATCACAATACGGGATGGACAATTGTCAAACCTACTTCTGGCTACTTTTTTAGTGCCTCAGGTGAAATTAGCGAGGAAAGCGAAGAATCCTTCGGCTATTCTGCAATAGACCCGAGGCTTGGTAAGCATCTAGTTTTAATAAAAAGGTTTGTATAAACTTTCAAATATACAAAGTCAGCTACATTTAAAATAGAACACATTTTGAAGGGAATATAAAAAAACAGTTAAATTTCTTACAATTTATTTACAGGACGTCCAATGGCGGTATCTGCAAGTAGATTAAAGCCTTTCAAAATTACTCCGGCACGAGTGGAGACGGTCCAGCCAACGAGTAGTGTCATCAGTTTTACAGCCAAGCCAGACTTTCAAGTTTTACATGGTTTTAAATTATTAAATTTATTACCGAATAAAAATAGTTTTGTGCGAAAAACGTCCCATGGGGTCTTTCAGGACGACAAGACTATAGAAATATTACCTTACGAGTATAAAGCTGCACCCAGTTCTATGATAGAGTATGAAGAATATGTTGACTTAGATGAACAAGTTTATAGGAACTGTGGAAAAAGTTCGAGCGCTGTTTATGAGAGCGGTACGGACTCTTTTTTAATCTGCCACAATAATATAGAAAATTAACTTCTCCATGTGTGTTTTAAAACGAATTTGTGTTTAACCGACATCATCTGAATGTCGAGTGAACGGAGAGCTTATCCGTCCCATTGTTATACCTACAGTAGGTACGCTTATATATAAATATATAATATAATAGATGAATTCGTGTTTCGTAGAAAAAGAAATGGATGAAGTAAGGAAAGGGTCAACACCTTGGGTGGCTTTGGTCGTGCTGACCAGGAGCCGCCAAAGTATCCTCTGCTATGCGACCTTGGTGCACCCGCGCGCTGCTGTCACGGCCGCAGATTGTGTCTATGGGTAAATTATTTTTCCATTTACATCAATTATCAGTTAAAGCACGATCCGTAACGGCTAATTTATATTTTTTTCTTGAAAAAGGGTTTGTTTTAAGACTAATAAATTTACAAGTGTCAAAGAAATCTGTTAAAGAGGTTTGTCACTGTAATAAGCTTGTATGTATGAATAACAATATTTTTATGTTGATATAATATATCGTTTCATTGAGCTCATTATATTTTCACAGTACATCCGAAGGTGAAATAAGTATTATAGCTGGTATTTTTGAGCTGTCTGACGAAAATGCACCAACACAACATCGGGTAACGAATGTAATAACTCACCCGCAGTACAGACCAGGCCAACTTAACTATAATTTAGCTGTTTTAGTACGTAACATTTTTTTAACACTTTTTATACAACATAAGTATACAAGTTAAGTAACAATCAAATGTTATGCATTGCAGATATTTGATTGGAAATTACAGGTGAATGATTATTGTTGTTTCAAATTGTGGCGATAAATCTTTTTTAGCATTGGACCCGTTCGTTGATCTTGGGAAGTCTCGTACAGCCAGCTTGCATGTCAGATCCTCACCTTGGTGATGAGTGTTACTTCGTGGGTTGGGGCGGATATGACGAAGGTTCAAAAAGTTTAACTTAATCTAAACCTATACTTCAGAATATGTCATTACGTAAGCATATTACAGAGTTGAATATAAAGTTTACGTTTTGAACGAGCCATTTCGTTTAGGATAAAAGAAAGAAATATAAATTTATAGACCAACAAAAATTATATTTTACGAAATAAAAATATTTTTCTTTTCTTGTAGCTATTCGTACAAAGCCGCGTTGGCAGCGAGTTTCGATTTTGTCTCCAAAAGTGTGTAACGTACGTCTGAGCAAGCTAGACGTAAAGCTACCAAGTGACGCCTTTTGTGCATCTGTGAAAACACCGGGATCTGTGGTAATGCAATAGACCTATTGTTTCATTAAGTCCCGTAACTTAACGCACTTTTAAGTATCTGTATCACCCCTAATCCTAAGGCCACAAATCTTTGTATAGCCTCAAAGTTTAGCCCTTAACCCATTGCTATTTTATAATTACAGACTGGCGTCGGAGGTCCTTTGCTGTGTACGAACGGTGACCGGCAAAGTGTAGTCGGAGTGGCTGTTTGGAGAGATAGAGTCGTGTTTACGTTGCCTGTTTTGGACTGGACAGCTAGAGTCATTCGAGACATGCTCCAATAATTTACAAATTTAGAAATTTGAGATTTTGAGTGTCTGAATGAGTGTATAAATCCACTAAGCATTTGTCAAAACTAATTCTCAACGTACAAAGTAATCTATGTCGGTAGAAAACTAATTATAACATATTATTATATACTAATGATTTCATTAAAAAATAAAATACTATTTTATAAGTCTACTTAGTTATTAAAGATTTTAAAACATTTTTAATAATATAAAAGTACGTTTATTGAATTAACCAATCACAGCAAAGCTAGCGCTTCGAGAGGGGGCCATCTTGTTAAGTTAGTGTGTTTAGGTTTAAAAGCCAGTCTTTGGGAAACTATTGTACCTGGATCTACCGTTCTTACGGCACATAACTCATGCAATGGCCACAAGACCCCAAAAATAAAACAAATAGATTGATTTAGATGGTTTATTCATTGAGACATGTCCGTGAGCATCTACTTTACATATAAATTTACAAAACGAATGAATGCGCAAAAGGCGAACTAAACTAACGAATAGGAATGTCGAGATCTGAGCTTCCGGAGACGAACCGGGCTAAACTAAGAGAACAAGTCTTTGGTGCCGAGCTCGAGTCGCGAAGTCCCCTCCTTCCAAGTAACCCTAACTCACTAATTGTACTAAATTCTTCTACAAGTCATAATACTCTCCTCCGCAGCTGGGTGCTTCTCTCCACCCAGGACACTATTTACATTCAGAATCAAAACAACATTAAAAAAGAAAACAACTTGTCAATTCGACACAAATAAAAATCATTCCTCAAAAGTCCGTCCGCGAGGGAGATGAGCCGCCGCCGCTCACGCGATCACCAGGGGCTCATCGTCGGAGAAGCCGTGGATCGGAGGAACGTCGTCGTCTTCTGCAAAACACCAATTAGATTGAGACCGATCGAGAAGTCGTGTGGTGGGTGTGGAGAAGAGAAGAGCGCACCGTGGTCGATGGTGGCCTGTCCCCGGCGGCTGTCGTAGCGGGGCGTCGCGGCCAAGCGCAGGAAGGACCGGTTGAGGCGGCGGTTGCGCAGCAGCACGTGCAGCAGGGCGCCCGTCAGCGCCACGCCCACCACGACCGCCGCGCCCACGCCCCACCACACGCCCACGCCGCTCGACAGCTCGGAGGCGTCTGCGCCTGCCGTGCACGGTTGATGCATCAGAAACGATCCGGGGGAAACGAGCCGTTACCCCTGAGTTAGAGATGACTCACTCAGCATCTCGATGGTCTGCACTTCGCTGAGGTCGCTGAAGTAGCCGTCGACGAGGGTCCGCACGCCCGCGTACAGGGGGCCCGTGGTTCCGCTCGGGATGCTCATCAGGAAGGGGGAGAACTCCGTCTCGGCCGTCAACATGTCCGCGGTGGGCTGGATCAGGTCCTCGGGGATTTCTCTGCTCGACACGATGACTTGGTACTTCAGCCTGGAATATCGCATTTCAGTTTCATTCGAAGAGAGGCCAAAAGAGACGGAAGTCATTTCAAGCATTGTCGAATCGTACTTGAGCGCGTCCGCGTGCTCCGGGTGGTCCCAGGACAGCATGACGTGCCCGTTGGGCGAGAGCCAGGCCAGCACGCGCTGCGGCGGCGCCAGCTCGCTCCTGGTCTCCCCGCACGCGTCTCGTGAGCCCTTGACTGCCGTCTGCAGCAGAAATGGGGCTCAGAATGGCCAGAAATAAACCACCATATTGGGTCATTCTCTAGTCCAAAGCCTCACCCGAATACACACGTAGTACCGTCCTCCCCGAGGCACTTGCACCATGCTGTGAGAGAGAGACACGTTGTTGCTGGGTTCCAACTCGTAACGGCTCGTCAGGGCGTGAGTCTTCTCCGTTATCTCCAGCTGGAAATTGGTTTAGTCCAACGTTAATAAATTGGAGTGCAATATTTTGTCTCTTTCCGCCCAACTTGAGCTCACAAAACCACTCACTCTATACGCAACGGGATCCCTGATGACGTCACAGTTGGCCTTCCACGTGATCTTCAGCTCCGACTTCTTCTCGTCGTACGCAAACCGCAGCTCTTTAACTGGTGCCCTGAAACATGACATCGCGAAGGTCACGCCAAGTCACGCGGCCGTGGACGTGCCGTAGCGTATGGGTCACCTGTCGTTCTCCCTGGTGACGATGCCCTTGACTGGTGCCAAAGGCCCTCCGCGGAGCCCCGCCGTGAACAAGTAGCTTTCGCACGCGTTTAGGCCGTCTATGACCACGCCGGTGGCCTTCGTGGTCAGCTTCGTGTCTGTTTGGACATTTGAGAGAGTTCACTGTGTGAGCATCAACCAATCCGCGTAACGAGAAGAGTGTCAACTTACCGTTGGCCATCTCTCCCAGGGCTATCTTGAAGTTGGCGATGTTCGTGTAGTGGACCTCGTACTCCAGCTCCCGACCCTTGTACCTGTCCTGGATGGGCGGATTCCAGGACAACTGTACAGAGGTGCCCTTTTCCTTGAGAAGGATCGCCGTGACGTTCAGCACTTCGTCTGGAACCCCCCTCTTCGGGATGGGGATGGTGAAGGGCCTTCCGACGATGTCGTCCTTGTAGGCCTTTATGTCCACGTAAATCTGCACTCCGGTGGGAAGATCGGTAACTGAAACATATTCCGCTTAACCATGATGATGACCCGCTCTCAATTGAGTTGCAATGAATGAATGCAAGTAAACTCACGCGTGATGTTGTTGGAGGTCGTCCTGAGGGGCTCCGGGTCGGCGTAGTCCCTGGGCAGCCTCGTGTCCACGACGTAGCCCTCAACGCCCCTCAGCTTGTGCCACTGCAGGCTCACGGCGGTGTCGTTGATGCGAGCCATGCTCACGTTGGCGATCTCGTCCACGTCGCCCACGTCGTCGAAGGTGAGGTACGCGATGTCCGTGGAGTTGGACGTGAAGGCGCGGTTGGAGGCCGTCACCTATCAATTAATGTCATGCAGATCATGCAGCACGAGGAAGCTCCTCGCCAGCTCCGAAGGACGTTTAAAGCTCACCCAGAATGAGTAGTTGGTGTCGGGCTTGAAGTAGGCGTTGAGCGTGTAGGTGACCGTGGCGTTCTGGTCGCCGGCCGGGACGGTCTTCTCCGATGGCGGCAGGGGGGGCACGAAGTACACCGTGTAGTGCGTGACGAGGCCCCGGGCCGTGAGGGGCGGGTCCCACACCAGACTCACCCGGCTGCCCACCATCTGCCGCACGGTGAGGCGGCGGGGCGGGGACGGCTCTAGACCACACATCGGGTTACTTCTGCGAGTTATCAGGCTACTGGAGGAGGGAGAGGAAGTTACCTCCTTCGCCGGTGGTGGTGTTCACGTATTTGTACGACGCGTAGATTTTGTTCAGTTTGCTGTCTTGTATGTAGAACGTCACGTTGTAGTTGGTGTAGGGCTCCAGGTTCGTAAACCTGCGATCGTCAATCCAGCATTAGCATTACGGGCACGTGACGTCACGCATGTGTTCATTGTCGGGACGCACTCACCTGTACACGCTGTCGTTGATCCACGTCATGTTGGTCCAAACGCCGTCCGAGGCCTTGGCGATGGAAGGCAGGAAGTTGTACATCACCAGCTTCTGCTGCGCCATCCAACAGGAGATGAGGAAGCTCGTCGAGTTGATGGTCGACTGATCGACGCCGATACTCAACAACTACAACAATTCAAGTCACTCAAACACTCCCAAGCCTCGGGTTTTGAAAAGCAAACTCGACTCACCGGAGACAGGTGGGAGTCGGTGCTGGAGCAATTGCTCTCGTCGCTCCCGTCGTAGCAGTCTCGTCGTCCGTTGCACAGCACCGAGGGCCACAGGCATTTGGTTCCGTCGTCGCACTCGAAGAACTTGTCCGAGCAGTTGCCGGGGTGTGGCAGACCCTAACGTACATTGTTCAGTGTAAGTATTTTTACAACTCTGTTCCTCTTCTCTCCAACTCTCCCCTTACCTGTACGCAATAGCTCTCGTCGCTCTTATCGGCGCAGTCGACGACTCCGTCGCACATCTTGACGACTTTGACGCATCCGTTGCCGTCCCTGCACGGCGTGCTGTCCTTGTCGCACTGCTTGGGCGCGAGCGGGACGGAGGAGTGCGCGCAGCCGCGCTCGTCGGCGCCGTCTTCGCAGTCCACGGCGGAGTCGCACACCCAGGCCAGTGGGATGCACACGCCTGCCATTTCACAGGTACTTGAGAGACTTCACCCATTTCACTGATGGTACCTCTACTCGACGCTTACAACTTACCCGGGGAGCACGTGAACTGGTCCTTGCTGCATTTCTGCCTGTGCTCGTGTTCTGGTGCCGGGCTGCTCGGCTCCACGAGCCCACACGCCACCTCGTCGGAGTTGTCTCCGCAGTCGTCGATGGTGTCGCAGCGCCACCTGCGCCCCCGGACAAAGTGAGTCACGATTTCCTAAGATTCCCCCTTAAGGGCCCGAAAGGACGAGACGTACCAGTAAGGCAGACAATTTCCGTTGTCGCACTTGAACATCCAGTCCAGGCACGAACCGTTCGTGTGGAAGTCGGGTTTCTCGTTGATGCGCGGGATCAGCTTGGAGTGGCCGGTCGACGAGCAGTTCTTCTCGTCCGATGACTCGTGATCCCCGCAATCGTTTTCGCCATCGCAAACCTGAATCGTATCGGGTGGCATTAGCGGGGGCTTCGCCACGCGGGACTCGCGACGGACGGGCCACTCACCCACGAGTTGTAGATGCACTTCCCGCTGGGGCAGCGGAACATGTAAGGCGCGCAGGTGGAGTTGAGGCACTTGTCGAGGGTCTCGTCTTCGCCCCCGGGACAGTCCCTTTCGCCGTCGCACACCCACGAGTTGGGGATACAGAGGGCGTCGGAACCGTTCCCGCAGGCGAAGACCCTGGAGCTGCAGCTCAGGCTGTCCGGCCGTTTTGGTGTTTGATGCTGAAATGTTAAATTGCAAGATAACCCGACATTTTCCTTTAGACTTTCTCGTAACATTGCAGAAACCACGAATGTCCAGGGCGAGAGGCTTACCGTACAGTTTCGTTCGTCGGAGCCATCCCTGCAGTCGTTGTCTCCGTCACAAACCCACCGCTTCTCTATGCACTGGCCGTTCTGACACTGGAACTGGGTGTCTGTGCAATTTTGCTTGCCGCAGTCTGAAAAGGGTTAGATTATTCGCTAAATGAATAGGAAGTGGAAGGAGCAAGACGGTTGCTGACGCCGCGCACCCTTTTCGTCGCTCATGTCGGGGCAGTCGATGTCTCCGTCGCACCTCCACTGCGGCATGTAGCAGCTGGAGTCGGAGCAGGCGATCATGGGCGGCTCGCACGAGCAGCCCGCTTCGTCCGAGTTGTCTCCGCAGTCGTTGTTGCCGTCGCAGCGCCACGAGCCGGTCATGCACATGCCGTTGGCGCACGTGAACTCGTTCTGCAATTAAACACTGATCGTCTGATGGTACTCATACTTAATAAATTTCGGAACAAAAGCAAGGCAATGGGTGCGCTTCAGCTCTTAGTTGTACGATTCAAACTTGACACACTTGCAAATGTAAAAAGAAATCACAATGGCCATACTGCCCATGCATAAATGCCCAAGGACAATTGTCTATAGTCAAAAGTTTGTATTGCAACACTGGAGCAATCCAGGACGAACACTTTGGCGTCAATTTACTAGGTGTAGTTCATTAGGAATACGAACAAATGGGAAAAGGCTTTACTGGAGAGGTTAAATATTATTCAAATGACCTGTCAAAATGACATACAAAATCTTTAAAAATTACGATACGAGAAGAGAAAACGATTATGATTTGCGATACTCTTTATAATTGCTTAGTACATGACATGCCACAGGGACTCCATACAAATGTGTTCGTTACTGACTAAGAAAAAAAGTAATTGCTAACTTAAAGATAATTAAGAGAGCTTACGGAGAAGAGATTTCAATGATGATAACTATCGGATGAACGGGATTTGCTGGGATGGAGGACTGGGGGGGGGGAGTGTGTTCAAGAGTAGCTCGTTCAACACCGGATGGGAAGAATATGATTCAAACATCTACGTTATTATTGATTGCCGAGTCACAATCGATCAAGGAATTCTTCTCTGAAGCACTTACTGGACCGCAGGTGCCGTTGGACTTGGGACACGTCATGTTCGGAGCCGGCTCCAGGCCGTTGGGGCACAGGCACTTGCCGTCGACCATCTTGAAGCCGTCGGGGCAGAGGCAGCTGAACAGGTTCTGAGGTGCCCCCAGGCACAGGTAGTTGCAGCTGGTGTTCTTGTAGGAGCACGCGTTGCTCCCGTGCTGCATGAAGTGCGAGAACACCTTCAGGTCCATGAGGCCGCTGAACGAGTCGTTGATGGTGATGACGTTGGCGCCGGTGTCTTTGTCCGCGATGAAGATGGACTTGGCCTTCCAGTCGTCCCAATACATCTTGTCCTTGAGCACGGCCACTGCGAAGGGGTGGTACACTTTCTCGTCGTGCCACAGGATCCTCCTGAAGTACTTGCCTTCGAGGTCGGCACTCGCGATGTAGTCCTCCATGGCGTCCACCCAGTAGATCCTCTCCGACATCTGGTCGATGGTGATCCCGTTGGGCCACTGCACGACGGGGTTGGTGAACAGTTTCTTGACGCTAGAACCATCCAAGTTCGACCTGGACACGGACGGGTTCTTCCTGTCCCAGTCGGTCCAGAACAGGTAACCGGCCTTCGGGTGCACGGCGATGCCTCTTGGCTTCGACAGGACTTTGGAGTCCAAGATCGTCGCCCTCATCCTCCCCCGACTGGAGAGATCTGTTCGGACGGCCTCTATCTTCTTTCTGGAGCCGTCTACGAAGAACAGAACATTGGAGATCCAATCCAAGGCCATCCCCTCGATGCTCGCCAAGTCCGTGTCGACGATGACCTCCTGCTTCTCCCCGTTGCTGAAGCACTGGCGGCTGATCTTGTCCACCTCGATGTCGGCCCAATAGATGCAATTGTTCTTCATGTCGAACTCGATCGCCACTATGTTTTGCTGGCCCTTGACGGGGACGATGGTCGAGTTGTCGACGAGATTGATGCGAGCGATCTTCTCGCGCAGCGCCACCAAGATGAAGCCGGGCGGTTCCTCCAGGGGACACGGGATCTCGTCCGGCTCGTACGGCGTGTAGAAGGGCGTCAGGCACACGTCGCCGTCGATCTTGCGGTAGCCCTTGGTGCGCCTGTAGAAGTGGCCGGGGGCGCAGTCCGCGGGCACCGCGTACGGGTCGTGCTTGCCGGCCGACGACTGGTTGAAGATGCACACGTTGTTGGAGTTGACGAAGCCGAAGTCGCACTCGTAGTCTCGGCGGCCGCACTCGCAGCGCTCCTGCCGCACGGCGCGCACGTACGACACGCCGTTGTGGCAGTTGGTGTACGGCAGCCGCCTCTGGAACACGTCTCTCTTCCCGAGGACGCACGACACGGTGGAGTTGGGCAGCGACGGAGACCAGAACTTGTAGTCGTCGTCGGTGCAGTTGCGATCGACCGCTTTCATAAGGTCGATGGTGATAATGATCCACTGATGCTGCTCGTTGGCCGATCCGAACATGGTGAAAGTGGTGGTGTTCTCGCCCGGCTCCGTCATGAGACCGTAAATGCGCAGCTCGTCCTCGTTGAACCTGTCGACAAAAGTAAGGCAAATCACAATTGGAAGGATTCGACTCGCCATGTCCCGTGATGGGCGTGAACCGACATACCCGTAAGAGTTCCACTCCAGGCCCTCATTCGTGGAGTACAAGATCCGCCTGGTTTCTCCTCTGGATTTGAAGTACTTGACGGCCACGAGCACACCTCCGTGGTCCCCATAATTAAAGAAATAATAGTCCTTGAGGATCCTCTTCCACGTGAGCCCCGCGTCTCGGCTCAGGTACACCCCGGGGACGCCCTTGAGGGACTTGCCCATAACGCCAGTGGCCATAATGATACCTGGAGCCGATTTCGAGCTCATGATACTGGCGGACCTAGAAACGACACAACAATATAACAATTGCACGTCGAATAACTTATTGGCATACAAATTGGTCAATTGGCAAACCCCAGTTAACTAGTGCTAATTGCTTAAACCCTCTAAATCGCACAAAAGCTGGTCTCCAACCGGAAAGCGTCACACGATACCACTCATTCAGCTATTCAACACAACGGTGCAAAACAAAACTAAAATCCGGCCGCTGCAGTGTTTTGCCTAAACATGGGCCCATTTAATGCTAATAAACGTGGGCCCAGGTCGATCTAAAACTCGTGCGAATGGTATGAAATGGTGATGCCGATGAATGATGAATGATGACCCCAAAAAGCCTTCTCGCCCCAATAAACAATGCAATCACATAAAAGCATTCTCTATAACTCGCTCGTTTACCTCATCATGTTATTAAGGACCTTGTCCGGGGTGCTGCAAAAAAGTGTTTTCTCCATTGCATCAATAAGTACATAGAAAAACAAGCGACGTCACAAAGCACCGATGCGTCGTCAACCGATAAGGCCAACGGCTACGAGATAACTTTGTTTTCTTTACAAGTGATCGGTTAATCGATTCCTAGAAGTGGGATTCTCCCGTTGGCACACAAACTCCCACCCTTTGCTCATCATGCTCACCTCGTAACCGGGTACAGCTGACTGAACTTCTGACACAGGTGCAGGCTGCACGAGTTCTCGATGTGGCAGTTGAAGGGTTTACCTGGGGAGAGGCATTTCTCATTCTCATTGTTCAGTATCGACATAGGTAATCTTACGCTTTCACACTTAAACTACTCAACCCATTTCAATGAAATTTGGTATGGAGATAGACTAACCTTTAGGGAAGCAAAAGGGTTGAAATAGGGGATGAAAGTTTTGTTTAAAAAAGCTATTAGTTTCTTAACGTCATTCGTCGTCAGCTAAAACTGTGTACTAAATCTGTTACAAACACGCAAAAACATTTTCAAACAAAACATGAAGTAGAAATAATTGAAAATGTTCTCAACATATTATTACGTTCCTAATTATCACGAATTTCGCAATTTTAGTATTATTAGTAAGATGTTATCAGAATCACAATCAGGTGTAATCATAGAAAATGAATATAGAAATAATAAAAAATATCGATCACCATTTTCGTCTTCGGCTGGTGGGGAGATCGGTGACCAGGTGACTCCGTGGTCGTACGTGATGAGTGAGACCAAGTGTTCGGGTTCTATACTTTCGACTAGGGATTTGGAGTTGATTTTGGAGGCTATGTAGATTCCTTTGAGACCTTCCACCCGGTACAGGTCGGTGAATGGATCTTCGGTTACATCTCTGCAAGTGAGAAAATCGTTTTTCCATTTTTTTCCCCATTTCAAAAGATACTTCTATATAGTTATTATATGATGTCCACACATGCAAATATATGTTGTGCAAAACAAAGCAAAACATCATTTTTTTCTTATCCTTTTATTTGTTTACATCTATGACACGGTGTAACATGTTGCAAAGAATATATTAAACAGAATTCTAAATTAATGATATTTCCATTTTTATAGTTTTCGATGCAAATTTAATTTATTTGCAGCAACTATTTTCCTGTTCCGTGCATACGTGCCTTGGGTTTACCCATTTTATATGTATTTTGACAAAATGCATTTATTTTACACGTCACAATGAGCATTACCTACCCACCAATGTTAAAATTATATTTTTTTATAACTTATGCCAATCAATAGAATAAAGTCGTTCACAACAAAATGTCTGTATCAAATATATGATTGTTTGATTATATTTATTAATTTTTTTTTAAAAATACTTTAGTTTGACCAAAATCACTTTTTCTATCAATTTTTTTTAATATGAAAAACCAGTAATTATCCGCCCGACAGAACTCTTTTGGAAATAAGCAGTTTATCTGATTCTTAAGCATTAGGCGAGACGATGTTTTTCTTTTTTTTTAAAATTAATTTTAACTATCTACCACTTGTAAAAGGCCATTAAGGAAAATACCACAAGTATATAATATCAATGAATACATAACAGATATTATGTGTCATTCCAGCAGCGATAACGTATACGTATTTCAACTATTGTTGTTTATTTATTTACATTGCATTTGACCTCGGACATTAACAAGCTTTTATGTGTTCGCTCACATACTTTTCAATCCACAAATTGGATTTGGAAAATGCTGAGAAAAATCAATCGTTTCTCAAGGTGATGTTTTTATGCATAAGTTGTTTTAATGCCGGTTAGGTAAGGTTGGCCGTGTGTTAATCAATGCTTAAAGATGGCCTCAAGTTATAATCATTTAGAAAATAGAGCGAGATCTTTTTCTTAAAAGTAAACGAGAAACGACGGAGCGAGACGAATGTAACGGCAAAGAGATTCATGCCTTTGAGGTAAAATAAGGTTTTTAATACGTTTCTACAAATTAGCAAAATGTATGAGTTTTTTTAAAATTTGAAATATTCAAATGAGCATACGAGGATAAGTCTAGAAACAGGAAAAACGTTTTTATTTTTGCTTTCAAGCCAACAAAACATCAATAACGTAATTATACGAACGGAAACAGGTCGATGCTTTCCAGATTACTTAAGGTGGAAACAAAACTAGAAAAACCGTCCCCTAAATCCTCCAATACTCACTCAAGCCAGCTGTTCTTGAAATTGCCCTCCGGGAAGTAGCACAGGATCTGCTTCAAACTCAACACGAAATTGTATTTGGTGAAATTCCTGCTTATTTCCGATACATATAGGTTGGCCACATTCTCCGTGTGCATGACAGAGACAAATATACGTTTGTCAGTGACATCCGCGATGTGAAATTTCCTGATATCCAGCTCGGTTTGAAACTCGGCTTTGTAGAAGGGGCCTCGTTGGTATGAGATATATAAATCTATATTTTTCTTCTGTAACAAGAAGATACATCATTTAGTGAACACTACGCCGTTCCAGTTATAGCAAGATGCACAATTGCCCATGGGCAAGAACCTTATAAAAAAGCTAAATGATTTAATTATTTTCAACAACCAAACAATTGCGTATAAGCGTGTTGTTCCTTAGTTTATTTTAACAGTTGGGCAGTTTTTGTACGACACATTATTTTATAATTATTTTGACGATGAATAATTGTAAGAATTTTATTTATTTGAACATTCACAATTTAATTAATTATTGGCATTTGTTACCAATCAGACAGTGAATCATCTGGAGAAGTTAGTCATTAATTCCAAGTACATTGAACACACATCGCTACTAAATACCTACACGGTAATTAATTATATTAGAAATTCAATTTTTGTATGCAAATATACCTAATTAAAACACAATGAACCCTGCAGAATAATAACCAAATATTGTTTCAGTTCGGTCGAATACATTCAATTTGACTACAATAAAACTAAACTCGTTTAGTTAATGCTTCCTTCGCATTCTCCTTACCTTTAAACATAGTTTATTTATTTAAATTTTTGCTAATGCAATATAATTTCCTGTATCGTAAACAAAGTGTCGAATTATTACGCGTAGACAAAACAAATCATGATACTACATTACAATGCAATATAATTTTAATGATAAGAACACGATATTGTATCGTAAAAAATCAACCCAGCGAATATCTAATATATTATATTATATTCTTCTCGGTAGATTGCCTTCCGAACCGGTAGTAGTGTAAAAATTGACGATTCTAAAGTGTCTTAATAAAGACCTACTTGAATAAAGATATTTTGAGTTTGAGTTTGTGTAAATACGATGAAATGACGAGCAACTTCATCTTCTTCTCAACCCAGGAAACCTTCTACCTAGACGGGAGCAATGAATCGCAAACAAGTCCATATTATTCACTTGACAAACCACTTTTGTCGAGAGGACATTTTGTCTCTTTGTGATAAGGACGCATCTACCTTGTTCAAATTATTCATTAGACATTTGTTAACTAGATTCAATGCAGCGCACGGGGTTTTTCCCCATTTTAGTACCATCAGCAACTGAGTGGCAAGTTTTATATCAACATGTTTTTTTTCTGATATGGGTTTTGTTTAAGACAGACAGAATGACTGCAACGTACCAGGCAAATGTTAATTACACAAATGCGGCGCGCACTGACCATATCTAATGAATAATTAATCTGTTTCTCCATTTTCAGCCATTATTTAATATTGCCATATAATAAATTCTCCATACGCGTAAATAATTACGTAGAGCACTGTCTTTCGACACTTATCCGTATAGATAAGTATAGATTATTAATATGAACTATATTTATCAAGTTTAAATCCTGATTTGTTTACGACTCATATCATGAATATCTTATGTACTGAAAGCGATTCCAACTCTTAAATATCATGTTTTTGTTTAGATTGAAGGCTAAAAATTCTTTTGGATTGTCGCCGAGGCTAATTTGGATCAGCCGGCCCGATCAGCAGAATTATACTTAATTAACTTATGCTTAACGACGTGAGAATTTTGCTTGACCAAAGACCTACGACCTAAACTCGCTGACAATGAAGCGATTCGCGGCGGATGTAGATAATAAGTCCCTCGGTGTGGGTAATAGTGAATTATGAGTGCGTTGATACGAACTGTATCACTGAGATATGCTAATATTATTGTCAGGTCAGTTACTTCATAGAACACCTATAAACATTCATTGTGAAGGTTTACAATAACTGTGATAACTCACCGAGTCCGATTCTCTCGTTGCAAACATGAAGTCCCCTTTGATTTGGAAGTCCTTGGCATGGCTGAAGAGGCGCTCCGCTTGGTTCATGTTCGCCGGATCGTTGACTTTGAACACGATAGACGTGTTGCGTGGCATCCATCGTTCCAGATAAAACATTTTGGGAAAGTCGGGCCCCGAAGACCACGAGAAAGTCTTAACAAAGCTCTGGATGAGCTTGAATGTCTTCCCACCATCGACAGTAAGGTAAAGCTGAAATAGACTCCCAGTATATGTGGATGAAGTATGTTTAATAATATTATTTGCCAATTCATATTTTGTGCATATATAAGCCAAAATTATAAGTAAATCTAATTAACATTGAAAGCAAATTTGCATATCTAGATAAGCATTTGCTTTCACCCTTGAGCGTAATTGTTTTGTATGCGGTACCTGCTAAGCACTGGAGTGTAAAGAGCAGTACACTACTGAGCGATTACAACATAGATTAAGTATAACAGTGGAAATATAGAATTAAGAAAATAATTAATTTTAAAATGTACAAACAATTGCACTCAATTAATCATATCGCCCATCGGTTTCCCACCTTTATGTGCCTACCGACCCAAAACCATTGTCTCTCAACACCGCTAAAAAAGTAATTTTTTTTGTCACTATAACGTCTTTAAATTGGTGTCTGGAGAGCCATGACAATGACCTTAAATTGTTTATACAAACCTTGCTGATTAAGAAGGTATTCATCAAATTTATTCTTTGTATAATGAACTAAGGCATGATTTAAAACAAATATATTCCTAAATATGAAAGTGTTTGAAATGATAGTTGAATTATAAGAATTGTAGTACTCACATTTCTACTTGAATTGGTTTTGTCTAATATAACAAATCTGACAGGAAACTCCTCATCAAAAGCCAGTTCGTTGGGATGGAAGGACAAATCAGTTCTATGAATAGTATGGCCATTGTCATTTGTCGTGTACAACTTCATATTTGTGGAGTCAATAAATACACACTAAAACACAATAACAAAATAATCTTAATTTACAATTAACACATTATGTTTATTGAGCTTGTAATAAAGTATTTTAACAGAATCGTAAGAAAACATTTTCTAGTTAGAAAAAGCAATCCTTAATAGATATTATATTTTTAAGTGACTTTTTTATAAAATCTGATAAATTTCGTGTAGATAAAATTTACCAACTCATGATAACTCAATTCATATTATAAAGAAGCAACTATTTGTGTTAGATATTTAAACAACATATTATAATTAACGCTAGCTGATCCCAACAAATGTTGTTTTGCTACTCTATATGGCCACAAAATTTCAGGAAAATCGGTCAACCCATTTTGGAGGAGTAAGGGAACGAACATTGTGACACAACAATTTTATATATTAGTTAATTAATGTCACCTTTCTTGCCGATAAGTTCATTAACCTGTTTACCTATCACCAAAATCTCATCAATCATATGTTACAAGCCTTTGTTATTTGTAAGACATTTCTTCAACTGTGACTCATAATTCATAATCGACTATTTTATTTTTACATGAACAATATTTTAACAAAGAACATTCAAGAATGGTAAGAAATATTGAAACTTAACTTACAAATTCGGGATATTTGGGATGATTGAAGAACTTGTCCAGCTGCGCATACCCACTATCTGGTGCATCACTGAGTTTGAAACTTTCAGTCTTATTAGTAAAATTCTTTCCATAGTCGTAAGAGATGTACAGAGCTGATGGTGATATAGTACCCTTGTTCCTGGGGCTAGAATCTCTAGCCAAGCAGATAATAACATTGGATCCTTCCCCAACCCAATGTACCATTAATTGTTGGTGACTGTCATTCAAGTGGGTAGTCTAAAAAACACAGTATTACATTTATCATAATAGAAAAAGAACCAATGTAAATCGGTAAAGACAAAGATAATTTTTTGGCATAAGAATCAACATACGTCATTAAATACGAAGTATTTTACCAAAGGTAAACAGCAAAACGCAAAATCATGTTTTAAAATTAAATTAATTTGAAAGTTTGAAAACATTCTATAGTATTCATATAATTTGATTAAAAAAAATATGCGCGTTGTAAACGTCTACAATAACAAATAGCTTAGGGGAGTGATTGAATTTAATAAGGAAATAGCAAGTTACCCATGTACTGATGTTTTTTGAGGAAGATGGTGAACTCAGCGTTGCATCTCGCTTTATTCTTTCATTTACGTCACTCTCTGTATTTTCACTGTTTCTATTTATTACAGTTATTTTACCAGAACTAAGCGGGTCTGATGCCACGTACAAATTAGGCTTATATTCACAAGTCACGATACCAAAAAAACTATAAAGTACCACAATAACAGTAAATAAACGTCCTACAAACTGAAACATTTTGTCATTACTAAATATTAAAGTTGAATATCATCCAAACACAATTTATTTTGCAAAGGCGACCAAGAAGAGCAAAGCCGATATTTATACTAAATTCTGAAGTCTGACCACTCTCAAATCTCAATACACTTCGGCTATTTGCTTCTCAAATGAAAATGACAACTACACAAAAACAATCGACAGAAAACGGTTAAACTCCCACAGAGTAAACTATACACATCGTATAACTATCCCCTTTAAAAAATGACAAAGAGCATAAGTCACACTCAGCTGCAGTTCAATTATATTAATGTTCAATGTTTATTTTTATGTTAAGTTTTTGAAAATTTTCTACTTGGCACTTGCTATTTCAAAGCGTAGGTAATATCAGGGGTTCAGCGGTTCTTCTAGTTAACTTAATGGTCAAGTTTCTGTTTAAAATGTACCACCGTTGTTATCTAACTATATGGAAAATCTGTTTCTTTCTCTGATTAAGTCGAGCGAGCCAAATGGTTTTCGTTGTTTCGCTTTTCGCCTCATTGTGCTTCTCTGTGTACAATTAGTGGCCAACACACAAAGCCCTTTTTATATTTGTGTAGCCCGCTGCCAGTATGAATATTTTTGCTGTTTTATCCCTGAAGTGATGAGACACATCTTTCAGGTCTTCATTAGCCAGGATTGCCTGGTAGATTATTTTATTTCGATATCTGGTTTCAACTTTTAATTGCTAAGTATGTCACATATAACAAGCCATGTTATCAAAGTAGACACTTCAGTTTTCCTTAATTTTTATAGATTATAGTGACTTAATAGAAAAGCCTAGCCTTAAAAGGCTACGAGGGGTCCTGCCACCTTTCCTACTTAGTGCAACTTGATTTGAATCTATTAACAAGATAAATTTTACTTTTTACACGTTTTTTCTTAGATTGCTGTTCTTGTTTAATTAATTTTACTATTTAATATCTTAAATAAATTAGACTGTTCAATCAATAGTTTGCCTTATTTCAGCCTAAGTGGCAAGCTGAGGGTGGACGAAAATAAAACATGAAAGTATTTTTTAAGATTTATTCTTACATTAATTTATAGAACAAGAACTTGTTGCTTAGCTTGTTGTTTAGCCTTATGGCGGACCTGTGCTGCAATTCTGTCAAGGTCACGTCTTCCTTGTACAGTGAGGATACGACCACCATCAGCAACCTTTTCTACAAGTTTGAGAGCTTCTAAAGCTTGAAGGGCTTTACGTGCAATGCTGCCAGATGATCTGAAAAACACAATTCAAATTCTTCAAGAAAAAAGAAATATTTTAATGTATTGCTGTGTTTAAATTAAGGATAAGTTCATGAGTATCTTTAGTTTAATTAGAAAAATAATATTTTCTTACTCTCTATAACATAAGAGGACTTGTAGATAAATCATACTCAAAAGTAAAAAATTATAATTATCCATCATGCATCATAAAATAATTGGAACCAACCAACAAATAATATTACTTTTAGTAAATCTCACAAGTACTTAAGATTTCATAAAGTTTTATTAGAAAGTTAACATTGATTTGGCATTATTTTGCTTCTTTTATTTTGGACTCTTAAAGCAATAACTGCCAGAAGATAAACCCTCTTTTATTTAATTTTAACTATTTATCATATTCTTACCTGCAGAAATGAGAAGGAGTGACACCATTACGTTTGCGACCACCAAAGATTTTGGTGACAGTCTTGACTCCAACTGGAGATCTGACATAAATGTGACGAAGTACAGCAGCACATCGGACATAGAACCAGTCAGGGTCATAGGGAGCTAGTTCTTTAAAACGGGCTGTCTTCACCAAGTCCATATGTTCTGGCACCTTAACCTTGCCAATTCTAAAAAGAATAATTATTGACATTATTTAGTTTGATATTATTGTATTGATAAAAGTCTGGTAAAAGGCACTGGTACACTTACTTCTTTAAGTGGAAAGCAAGGGTCTTGACGACCTTGTCTTGTTCAACATCTAACAATGTAACGGACCTCATCTGAAAAAATAAACAAGTACTAATTTTTATTTTGGTTGAAGATTGCTAATCATTATTAACATAATTATGACTAATAAGAAAAAAAAGTGAACTCAATTCGACATTTTGGGAAAGCAAATTGTAACAATATATTTATATACTTCATAGCACTATGCGATAGATTGAGGTTAGGTCTGCTAAATTCCTGATTCAGCGATTACACCGAATATATATAAAATAAATAATTGCTTGAATATTTAACTAAATTTATATGTTAAAAGAAGTCAAATTTCATAATTTGTTTGAATAGATAATAAAAAAGTGGGAGACCATCCGTGTCACACGATGCAATAATGTCGCGGCAGCGAGCGTTTGTATATCAATAACAATTGATTGGTATATTTTTTCATTCTTTTACCTTAGATTTGTAAAACGATGCCAAAACATGCACTTTATGAGAAGTACTTGTAATAATATATCAAAAACCACGAGGTACGACATAAAACACTTACCTTGCCTTATGTTGGCAACCGGAAGAAAGACGGTGGAAAAAAAATACAGCTAATACTTTATGTAAAATGACAACCCAAAACTTGACAAGCTAGAATGTACACCATAGATTCATTAATTTTTTTAAAAACACAACTTTTTTTAAAAAAATCGTACGGTTTGTGAGAGCCACGTCATGTAAATTGTTTAAAATAGCTTTTCCAGATGCGATTTTTGCTTAAAATATATGTTCTGTTAGGTTCTGTAATTTGTCTGGAAAGCATACATACGTACTTGCTGTACAGTCTATCAACAGTTTATCTGCAAATAGTGTCAAGTTACTAATGTCAATTTTTAAATCAAATGTTTAGAAAATGGCCGCGAAATCAACTTCTCAGCTTAGTGCAGGTAGAATACAATAGAAATATGATATTAGTTCGTAAAACACCTCTCTTCTTTTATATTAAGATATTATTTTTTACAACTTCATTTAAAATAAATTTTGTTATGTCCATTACAAGGTAAATACTATTTTCAGAACAAACAACATCCGCTGATATTTCCTTGACATGTTTAGAAGAAAGCCTTCTTAGTTTTGAAAAACTTGATCGGGCATCGCCAGAGTTATGGCCGGAGCAAAGTAAGGATGTGTATATTATATGGGTGCAACTTGCAAGCATAAAATCATAGCATAATACAGTGTTTTAACTTGTGTTTAACGCGATTGGTGATTATTTGAAAGTGGCGGGTGTTACCGAGTGTCTAGTAAATTTTTAAGTTGTCATTTCTCGTAAAATAACGTGATTAGACCGTTTATATTTGGCATATAGTTTTGTAACGATCGAATTTTAAACATTTCCGTTTAAAATGGAAGATAATAGAAGTTATCCCGTGAAAGAAGATACTGCGCAATGTTCTAATGATTCTTTTGTAGTTCCTGGCGTGTCTGAGTTTGCACCACTGCAAAGTCCTAGTCAATCGCCACCATCATGGAACAGAGGGCTCACGAAAGACGATATGAATTATATACAGCGTAAGGATTTTGAATTTCTCAATCTAATTTGCGGATTTGCACAAAAAATATTCGATAATAATATTGAGTTGAATAAATATCAATACTATGAAATCAATATTTTCAGAATTGGGATCACTGTCAACAATTAGCCTTATTATGGAAGTAAAAAAATTACATGATGTAGCTTATCAACTTGGATTAGAAGAGGCAAAAGAGATGACAAGAGGAAAGTATCTAAATATATTTTCAAGAAAAAACCGGCAGTAGGAAGAATAGAAGTACTAAAATGGGTACATATTTTTTTTATTGTAAAGAAGCGCTTTTTCGTTTACCGACCTAATTTTATTGATAAATTAATCTCATTAAAATGTATTTGAGTTAAATTAAAAGTATTTTAATATTATACTCTATCTATAAATCTTAATTTAAGTGGCTTGCTTGGTTTTGATATGAAGCGTCGGGTTGGTTGCACTTCTCCATAATGGTGTTCTAATTTGTATTTCTGCAACACCTGGGAAGATAAAGAGTTGGAGGAGTTTAAATGGTGCCTTACAAAGTTATAATGATTTCCCTCACTATAATTTTGTAGATTCAATATATTTATTCATAAATACATACAGAAACCTTGTACCAAATGGTTCAGAATGAAAGCAAGATCTTGTTCAGAGTAAAAACTAGTTACCCTTATGGTAAGCAGGGAAAGCATTGTTTCAGCAATATTTTGTGCCAAACACTTCCTCGACCCAAATCCAAAGGGGATGGATGCAAAAGCGTGATAGTCTTGAGCACCTTTCTTTAACCACCTGTCTGGGTTGAACTTTTTAGCGTCATCATAATTGCTTTCTTTAAGAGAGGCTTCTTCAGTAGACATTATTATGAGCGTGCCTCTTGGTATACTGAAATAGATTTTTTTTTCATAAATTCGTGAACAAAGACAATGTAATAATTAAAAAGTCCTTACTTGTAACGATCCAACGTAATATTTTTTGGTAGTATTCTAGTTATGACAGGAATTGGTGGAACGACTCTAAAAACAATATTGTATGGTATTAATTAAAGGAGTAGACATCATAAAGGATCAAAACAATAATTCTATGAATTTTTCAGTCATGCCATGTTTGAATCGGTGGATTTGTGAATTTTATCAATTTAAATCATAAGTACCTGACATCAGCATGTCAAAGCAACTCTTCATCTTTAAAATATAGATCTATAAATCGTACATCACTATAATGTGAATATATTAAAGAAGGGTTCAGGTTTTACGCTAAACAAAGATGAGATGATACCTTAAAGTTTCCTTAATACAAGCCTGCAAATATGGAGTCTTCTCCTTAAGCTTCGTGATGTCATCTACGATTAGATTGGGATACATGTTCTCAATTTCTTGGTATAGTGCATTTTGCACCTTTTGATATCTCGCGACGTGGTACAGCAGGTAGGCCATCGAGGATGCAATCTGGTACAAACATTGCTTGTGTACGTGGATCAATGTTGTGGCAAAAATACTCCATTGGCTTCAGAACTTATATCAACCAAGAGCGTGGGAAACGGACTCCATTTTAAAATTGAGCATACCGTGTTAACACCAATGATGAGCATGTCCATCAAGATTGTAGCAATGTCTTCGGCAGTCAATTGGCTGTCACTTAGTAGAATTGCATTCAGTAAACAGTGTGCATCTACAAAATAAATATCAGTTGTTGCACGATATTATGGATTTTAACCCATTGTTTGATCCCCCCCCCAGTTAACATTTGTCCCAAAGTCCCCTCCAGCCCTAACTTGGTAATGTATGTGACAAGCATCGCAAAAGTGTCGTGTTGAACTTACTCTCATCGGCCGGTTTCCCTGAAAGTTCTTGGTCAGCCTCTAATACATGTTTTCCGATCAAACTGAAAGTATTGATTTAATTTTGATTGGTTTTGATAAAAATGACCGCCTAAATCCAATCATAGAAATAAAAACACTGACTGATCCAAATTGTCGCAGTACTTGACGAGCTTGTACCACGCGGGTGTGGTGACCAACTTCCACAGATGCGGGCCGGTCTCGCACTTTTCCAACGCTTCCGTCGCCTGCTCCATGCAATGGTACATCCACGACTTATCGCATTGGCTGTACACCACCTCGGTGTCTATCATGGAGAACTGCTTCGAGAACACCAACATGCCTACGTGGCGATATTATTTATGAACTTAAACGCACTTTTATATTGAAATAAATGATTAAATAAAACTTAGTGCATTGGGCTTACCCATACAGTCGAAAGCCCATTTATGAATCTCCTTATAGAGATCCTTTGATACTTCATCCTGGTAGTTCCGCATGTTGTATATCTTCTGAGCGAACTTATCACACGTTTCAAACAGTGAATTGGCGTAATGCACGCTGGCACCTTCAAGGGGCTTCGCTATCATCGATTTTTGTCGGACCCATTCCTGACCGTGACTGAAAGAAAACAGACCAGATCCTATGAATCTGCTACTTGCTTTCCGAAGAACAACATATACGAATATTACATAGAGAATTATTAGGATTAATATTAGGAAAAGTTGTGCGCCCCCTTAACAATTTAGAGACTTTATTGAAAAGTACCTTTGAGGCTAAAATCAAATACGTAATATTTTAATTTGGAAAGTCTTCGAGCTGGCGGCTCGTAATATTTCTATACTGACACAGTGTAGATGCCTCCATAGACATGGTTTCTGCGGTCCATCCGATATTTCTCGAGCGATTCCAAAGTGGATCGGACTGGATAATCCCCCTCCAAAGAAAACACTTTGCGTATGTGCTCAGGGTGGTTAAGAAGTACTATGTCACCACCTACTGGACTGACAAAGCGCACCACCGGGCCATAATTATCAAAAAGGGAAGATAAATTTCGTATGGACGTCCGCTTGCTTAAGTAAGAACCTGCGAAGGCGACGGGAATCTTTATTGCATTACTAGTACTTTTAATATTTTAACTGTACTTTAAAATAGAGAATTACATACTGATATTGAGACCAGCTGTCAAAAGCGTGGCTGTGAGCTGGGTACCCATTTCGGATATATAGTGCCGAACATTAGATAAATATTTCAAAGATTTCGGTCCGGGTACGTCATCAAAAGACAAGACTATAGGATCCTTGTTAGATAGTATCATTGGCACTACTCTCGAAACAGGTAAAATATCTCCCGCGAGCTTATTAGTTGCCAGATCAGATGTTGATTGTTTAGCTGACTCATCAACGTTTATGTGCAAGGTCTTAGCAGTTTGAAACTTTGTCACTTGGCCATGCAGTCTTCGTTCAAAATAATGACAATACTTTCGAAGAAATAACTGGGAACACTGTATTTTATTTCCTAACATTGCTCGCGACTTCAGTAAGAGCAAGTAACTAGATAAGTTAGAATAATATTTGGTAAGTAAAACTACAATTTGCACTTCAATGGCTATATAATAAATCTGACATAAAACAAACGAAACCTGCACTGAATTCAAATTTCGCGCATTCTTACCGAGTAGGTTCGATATAGTTTGACTAATTTAAAAAATCTATTTTATGTTTTTAATAAGCTAAGGTGTCTAATTATGTAGTGTCAAATGTTATCACGTCTCCGAATAACTAAGTAACCTTAAATTTTCTAAAAAAAAGTTTAAAGTTATGTTTGTTTCTACCCATAATACAACTGCTTAGATATTTTAATCTGTCGTAACCGACTAATCTAATAAGTTCTACTGAAAAATTAAGGTGAAGTCTGATTCTTTTTCATTTGAAATATATGAAAATATGCAGCAATCATTGTAATAACGATTTAAGATTGAACACAGAACATATTATAGGAACATTGGCTATAGTCCGCTTTGTCTATGCTACTCTCATTCTCCTGTCTAATTCATCTGTGCCCTATGATATAAATGTCATCTTGACGTAATTTTAGAAATCAAAATCGTGTTTCAAAGTTTGAACTCCCTGAAGAGGAGGAAAGAATAAAGATTTAAGGAAGGGGAATAGTAGATGGCGGGAGTGATCGTGTGTGATAAAAGATTAGTTATAAAATTTTAGTGTATATAACACAATTAATAAGATGACTAGGTAATTTTTGGTGCTTTTGCTATGTTTTTAAAAATGTTCTCTTTATTTGATAGCTATTTTCACTGATATCTCGTATTTTGTACGTTCACTTGTGGTTACATCAAAATATAAGTGCCTTTATTGCAGAGCTAAAATAGAACTCGGCGATGTGACTCCGCATAATATTAAGCAATTGAAGAAGTTGAATACCGTTGTATTTCCTGTTTCTTATAATGACAAATTCTACAAAGATGTATTGGAAGCTGGTGAACTTGCGAAACTTGCATATTACAACGATATTGTGGTCGGAGCCGTATGCTGCAGGGTAGACACATCGGAAAATTCAAGGCGATTGTATATTATGACTCTTGGTTGTTTATATCCATACAGAAGATTAGGTATTGGTACTCTTATGGTGGAGCATGTGCTTAAATACGTGGAACACGATGGAAATTTTGATAGTATTTTTCTGTAAGTACTTTTACTACTACTATTTCTCGTATTGCCGTAGCCACTGTGGGTGTTTTCTTAGGTTATATAAACTTGTATACAGCTTTATACTATAGTAAAAACCAGTATAAGTACCTGCATAGCAATACATAACCTACTTTGGCATAGAATGGAGTTGTTCACCGAATACTATATTATGTGGTATGCTATGAACTTTTGAAGCAAGGTTAGGAAGAATGTAGGTATTTAGCCTATATCATTGACAAGTGGCACTGCCAAACAATAGCTTTTCAAGGTTAAATAATTTCAACTGCTAACTTTTTACATTGAAAGTGAAAAGTTTTATATACTGTTCTCCTCATCACGTTATACTGGCCGATTTAATAATCTTGCGGAGCACAATTTTAGCAGATCTGTTTTAAAGACAGTACCCCTAACAGTTTGTGGTGTGTGTAATATTCATGTTCTAAATCTATTTATATCGTAGTTACATTAAAAATATGTGATAAGTGGAAACAGCCAATGATATAATGTTCTTTGTTGGGACAGTTAATAAGTTGTGATAGAATATTGCTTTTAATATTGGAATTATTGTATGTGGGTATTGTTTTGATACATTATTTAGAGAAATCTATGTGATAGATGTAGTAGTAGTGACATTTATTGGAGTTCAATCATTTAAAGATAAGACGGTGAGAAAGTTCACATTTGTCTCTAGGTTACCCTTACCCTATTTTAACAAAAAAATTAGGTTGGTACCATGGCATTACTGAAGTAAACCTTGAGTATGCACGTGCTCTCAATGCAAAGCCTAGTTATGATTTTTGTATTCTATATGGCTACTGTGTGAAGTGTATTGATATTTCTTTGCAGACATGTCCAGGTAAATAATGAGAGTGCAATAGACTTTTATAAAAAGTTTGGCTTTGAGATTGTTGAAACAAAAGAACACTACTACAAGAGAATAGAGCCAGCTGATGCTCATGTCCTGCAGAAGACAATCAGACAAGCGAACACAACTCCGTTAGTTAATGGTAATGTGCCCCATGCAAAGACAAACGGACACGATTGAATATAAAAGGATCTTAAAATCTCAACTCAATTTGTAAATGCAAGTGATACTAATTAAGGCTACTCAGGTCCCAAGCAGAACGAAACTAAAGAATGTGGTTTTACAAGCCCACAATGACTCCTCTCCCTGTAACTTGTTGTGGTTCCGTGTTTTGTACCTTTTCTTTCTACTCCAAGTTTACTAAATTATTCATGAAATCCCCAGTTGCAACATCCCAAATCACTTGTTGAATATTCCTTGTTTTGTATCTATGTATAATAATAGGTTTGTTAAGTGGAACATTTTTAATCTTTACAATACATTTGGTAATCAGTTCCGAGATTTATAAAATGTATCCTAAAATAGTCTACTTGCTATGACTAGCAACCATTATTTATATTTTTGTGTAAACTGTAATCTGTATTGCATAAGGTTACCAAAGTGTCAATTTCCTTTCAAATTCTGTGTTACCTGTGGATATCACGTGACCTAGCATTAGTACAATAAATATAACATTAACAGTAATTTGATGCTTTTCATTTTACATAATTTACTGACACCTCAAACATTACACATAAATGCAATCTGGTTATTTAATATGTTTAATTAACAAAGCTTTTTTCACTAGATTTTTTTTATTATTTCTGCAACAAAATATAGTAATTGATGTGTGTTACAGGTAATTTACAGAAGCATAATTAACAAATCCAATCCTCAAAACAATTTCATATAATATGTTAAATATATCCACAACAGAGGCCAACAACAATTAATAGAATACCAAAAGAGATAACATTATTATTAAACATTTTTTTAAATTTTAATTCAAGATTCTACACAAAGACAAAGAAATAATCAAATGTTTCAATTTGGCAATTAAGGCTTTTAAAGTTAGAAGCACTTTAAAATACTGTCCGCTTTTAAAAAGCTATCACAGACATTCACTAATCAATACACCTGTCCTTTATTCATATGACAAAGCTTTTCATTGCAAAATTAAGACTAATTGTTTTAGCCTACATTATACTGAAAAATGGGCATTTTTAATATGTGATAGTATTAAATATCTTATAGAATTTAAATAAACAACATATAATGTTAAAGTACTTAAGTATCTTAGAGGCGGCAAAATTATTTAGGCATATTTCTAGATGAATATAAGTTTTGTAATATACCTTAGGTGTGTATCGGAGATGGCTGGTCTATGACATTGCTTTTGCAACACCAAAATCAGTCTCTTTCTGTCTGGTAATTTTAGATTATTTATAATTTCGTGTTCAAAGAGGCAGATTTACAAAATGGTGCACAATGTCACTAATTTAACAGAGCGGTCATTAAATATAATTGATAGGGTTATAATTTCAACTGCTCTTTTCGCTTCATAAACTCTCTCTATATATTAGCATATGTAATATACCCATCCCAACACATACCAAACTAAACATTGAGAATTGTACTTTTAAACCAACAAAAAATAAATGCTAAATGCACAGCAACTTAACTGCTTTCTTAATGGACTATTTTTTAATTGTTTACAATTTATGAAAACTATTCACCCTGCTCCTTACGACGTATCATAGACAATGTCTATACTCAATTTTTAAACTTTAGCCAACAGCAACATTACACATTTTAGTTAAGCCACGAGTTCATAATCTTTTTACCGAAAACCAAAAGTGAAAAACAGGCTTTTCTATATTTCCTCGCACCTTATAAGGCGTGGTTGTTCTAAATTGGTTGTCTATTTTTTTGACATACTCGTTTCACAGTCGTCTAAAATGTCGATTTATGAGAAGTGTATGTTCAACGGGCTTGCAATTAAGCCTAAATCCTAAATACGGAGGCCGTTTCATTCATAACTTGTCGGATTGACTTTCCAGTTCTAGTAACTGTTTTATTCTCTCTATACACTGGAGGGACGCGTCGTTGGCCTCCTTCGCCAGCTGAAAGTTAAAGATTCATTGGGGTACTTTAAAACAACTGACATCTCGTGATAATGAAAAAGTTACCAGTGACAAGTTTAGGAAGCCATGGGGCAGCCCCTCCACGACGTCGATCTCCACCTGGTTCCCGAGGCGCTTCAGCTTCTTCGCGAACATGACGCAGTCGTCCAAACAAGGGTCCATGTGCACGGACTGCGGAGGATTACTTTGTGAGGATCCCTTTAAATGTCATCTCGGACATATTGGAAATATGATCTACCAGAATCCGGAGCGGCGGGAACTTCTGCAGCAGCCGGTCTTCAGCCCAGTACGGAGACAGCATTGGATCGCGAGGCACTGAGAACATGAACTCGTCCGAAGGACTCCTGGCTATGAGGGAATCCAGGTTGGAGCGTGTTGCCATTCTGAAGCAGCAAGCCAAACAGTCATTCGTTATACTTTATTAACCAAAAAGGAGACTCGCAGAAGTTAAAAGAAACCATAATTACTCTTCCAGAGTGAGGCCAGAGATGACGTTGGACTTCTTGGCGTGAGCGAGACGGGAAGACATCGCTCCGATTATTCCCGAGGCTGCTTCGCTGATGCTGGAGTTGATCAAAATACCGATTTTTAATATGGACGTAAAAATATTTACGAAATGAAAAATTTGGATTACCGTGATTTGGTTGCTTTCTGTTCCTTTTCGGTGTCGCTGATCAAAGGTGGCTCTCCCACCAGAGTGCTTGGAGTTTCGGATTCACCGCCCCGACTGGAAGAGGACAAGTTCCAGCTACACAAAATAATGAAGACAAGGAGAGCTCTAGACAATAAGAAGGAGAGTCACCTGGCATGTTTCTTCTTGAGGCCGTCGCTGTCTGTGTCACTGTCGAGCGCGTATTTGTCCAACAGTTGCTGGGACGGCTCCTCCGCATGTTCGCTGAGCAGCGAGATGGCGCTGGCCGTGGTGTCCGCCGAGTGGCGCCTGGGGCTGGTGGGCGACTGGTGCGCCTGCAGCTCCAGCAGGTCCGACGGGGACACCTCCGAGAACGAGCTGGCCTCTGCAACACCGCGCAATGTTTCAACGGCCCCACTGCGCCGACTCACCGCGAGAGATACGCACCTTGGGACGGGCTGATCTTCAGGAAGCCGTTGCCGTCGGGGGTGCTGACGCTGGACGGCGTCACCTCCTTGGGCCGCTTCTCTGCGTCGCCCTTCGAGTTGGGGCTCGCATAGGCTGAGGGAACGTTCAACTTGAAGCAAACACCCGTCTCGAACGCGCGTTCCGACGGCAAATGGTATACCTTTGAGGCACCTCATCATGAAGCCGAAAGGCAGCAAGGGATCCATGAGACACAGCAGCCGCGAAGGGCTCGGGATGAAACTGACGAGCAGAGGTGCGTAGGCCATGAAGAGTCCGTCCGGCACTCGCATCCCGCTCTCCAGGATCCTGAGCACGCAGCCCGCCAGCAGATTGGCCCCGGCCGAGTCCCCCGCGAACACGATTCTCTTGCCTGACGAAGGCGACGGACACGTTATGGTCATTCTCGGGGCCGACGGTTTCCGGCGGTTCCTTACCCGTGGTGCCGATCTCCTTCAAGTTGTTCAGCAGCCAGCAGTACGCGTAGAAGACCTCCTCGGAAGCCCTGGGGAAGGGCGCCTGCGGAGCCAGGCTATAGTCCACGGACACAATGGGCACGTTCAGTTTCGCCGCCCAATCCCGGAGGTAGCTTTCGTGGGACTTGGAACTCTGCGCCACGAAGCCGCCTCCGTGGCAATGGAATATCACGCCATCTGCCGCCGGAAGCCCGGAGCTTCCGTTCTCCTGAGATTGATCATCACACGTAAATATGTGAATTGGCCTTTTGCGAAATGAAAAACGAGAAGGACCCACCATGCCACTCCTCTTGTTGACGCTGATGAGCCTGACGTTGAGGTCGTGGAGGCCGATGTGCGAGGTCGGCGGCAGCACCGTCTTCTCTCTGCCGTCCTCCGTCGTCACCACCAAGGGCTGGGGTGTAATCGTCACCAACTTGTTCACCGCCACCGTGCTCGACATTAGGTTCGGCACTCTTTGCATTATTTCTGGTGGAACAATTAAAGTGTTACACTTCGTGACTGGGCTCCGGGAACCTGCTTCTTCTAAAACCCCAGCCTCTAACAAAATCGGGAATTGTGTTTTTGTGAAAAGCGGTGTTTAAGACGATTTGCTATCTCTGAGTGAATAGTAATAAATCGAGATAAAAAAAATGGCACCGCTGACCCATGTTGATTAGACTGACGGCTGTTGATTAGAATTGGTATCAGAGCCGTATATTATGATAATATCATTTTGAAAGGAATCCTCACCGCTCTCCGTGAGAAACCAGAAAGCCTTGCAGAACTCCACGCTGGCGGACTGCGAGATGTTGACAATCCTCCGAGCCCTGAGTTCGGGGTCAATGAGATACTGCCCCCCTGTCCACACCGAGCTGATCAGATTGCCTTGGCTGTAGTAGGCCTCGGAGAAGCCAGCCATGCAAATCGAAATACCCTTGAGTATTCCGCGTATGGACGGTGCGAACTGGGAAGTTACAAAATCACACTTCAAATTAATGCAATTTTTCACTTCTATACTGTGTTACACAAAATATTGTGGAAATTTTTCACATATTATGTTTAGTGTTGGGAAAAATACCTGAAAACCTAGACATCTTCCATAAAAACAATACTGATTTATCATGTCTGCCTTGGAAAAAAGCTCTTCTGGCGAGTGGGGCTCAACAGGAAACAGGTCTCCTGGAGGAGCCCACGAAATTAAGGTGTGGAGATGATGAAGGCATGTGCCAAGGGATGCCAACAGTTGTCCACACGATTCCACCTCTCTAAAAATATTTCAATTAAAACATATGCAGCAACATTTAAGTTACCTTTTCAAAACCTATTTGCGAAAATAGGAGTTTAATATAATAAAATAATTTTGAGCAGAATTTACATACTTAACGAAATATCCTTTTCTGAATAACAGCGCGTCTCGACCTGAGCAAACTTGTCTGCTCAGTTTGAGACCATGCAAGACACAGGAATCCACAACCGATACAAAACTTCTGTATCCATTGCCTGGGGATTTTTCATCAAAGTCATAAGATGGTGCCACCTGCAGAAAAAGGAAATTATTATAACACATACAAATTAAACCATTTTACCAAACTAATACATCATTTGTAAAAATATTACTTAATGTGGAAAACAAATATACATTTCTTTTCCATTTAATATAATGTAAATGTATGATTATTTAAATACATAAAAAAATATTGCCTAATTAAATATTAACCCACTTACTCTTTACTAAAATCAGATCAGTAAGATAATTTTAAAAGAATAATAATTGACTGAGATGATGTCGGCAATATAGACAATCTATGTTTTTGGCCTATTGACCTATGTTGAGTCAACATGTTAAACATCTGGTTAACCCTAAAATCCTAAGTCTTCTTTGTTATTAAGACTACACATGCTTAAAATCATAATAATACCTATTTATTGTATTGTGACAATATTATTAATTTATTGTATTATCATTCAATTTAAAAAAAAATGTAGAAAAATATTAGTGAGTATATACTTCTTGCATTCTGCTAGTATTTTTACCTTTCTAACATGGTCAACAAGGGGCCACACAGTGTCAATATGATCTATTAGAGTTATAAATCCTTGATACAAGCGTTGACCATTTTCACTATCATCAGGTTGAAAGTATGTAGCATTGTTGTGACATGAATCCTTAAGGGCTTCGTACATAGCATACGTAGGTGGAGCACCATCAATTACTTCACAACATATTGAGGCTTTCGCAGGCGATTCAGGAAACGACATATTACTAAAACTTCGTGTTACGAATCGAAACCCACGACTGATTAGTCTTAGACTCATCTGGAATTTATTCACGATACGTAAATTATGTTAAAAAAATAAACAACAAAAGAAACTCTAGAAAATTATTTACACGATATATTTTAAACCAAAAACATTATCAAAACCAGTACATCGCGCGAGGAATCATGACGAGTACGTATTTACTTAGTTGTTTTTATAATAAAACAAAGTGTCTATAAACTGGATAATTATTCACGTCACAATTTTAAATTTAAATGACCAATGGTTTTACGTATTCAGCGACTAGTTCTTTCCTGATAGTATCATAACACTGATTACTGAAATACAGATTGACAACTGACAACTCATTCATTGACGTTGACAGTAGGCATTGATAGAATATAAAACGTCAGACAGGCGGCAGCCATTAACGTCAAACGAATTTGGATTTAGGATATAGCAGTAAGCAGTAATAACTCACGTGACTATTTCCATACAAAACAAATTCTAAGTGCGCTGGTTGTCGCCGGTCGAAAAGTGATTTTGTCTGAGGTTTGTGTTTACAAACACCTGATAAATATTTTTGTGGTTAAATAATTATATGAATTTTAAATAGAAGCTAAGCTAAAGTAGCAGTTAATATACATATTACCTTTATCCTTATGCAATGGAAGTTGATGATATTTGTACTAGCGAAGTAAATGAATATAATGATATACAAATCAGTGAACCAAATTCTGAATCTATTATTACCTACTCTCCATTATTTATAAGTAGAACATTAGTTGAATTATGCAGCGCTTCGTGGTGCGATTCTAAAAAAGAGACTGCAGAAAGCGCTCAGCCATATGTAAGAGGTTGCAAGTGGTCTCCAGACGGAACGTGTTGTTTGTCCGTTGTTAATAATCATGGAGTACAGGTTATGGAATTACCTCGAGATCTGTACGAGGGGTGTGTTGCTTCAAATAGGACGATTGATATTTTAGAACCGGTCATTCATGTTAAGGAAGCCGGCTTGGTGTATGACTTTTGTTGGTATCCTGGTATGAACAGTGCAGTCCCTGAAACTTGTTGGTGAGTTTTAATTGAAATACAAATCACAATAGCTAAATTCGTGTTTTTAAAAAAGATTTAAGTTACTAACATACAAAAGTGTTGCTTTTATTAATTTAATAAATAAATAAAAGCTCTGTCTCAGTCTCTGTCAACACTATTGCAATGACATGCTTGGTTTGAATGTTGTTGCCGATATCAAACTACCAACATAGTTTTCTGATCAGCTTGAATTGTGAACTTGACAATTGAATTCTATTAATCCTTAAAAATTAACATCTGTGTGTTGTGAGTTTAAATGTAAGTTAGTGCAGTAAGATTTAAGGCTTGTAATATGTTACAGTTGGATAACAACAAAACAGAATGCACCAATTCAAATGTGGGATGCTTTTGATGGCTCCTTAAGATGCTCTTACAGAGGATTTAATGCAGTTGATGAAATGGAACCTGCAGTGTCATGTGTTTTCTCAGCTGATGGCTCTAGGATTATAGCTGGCTATAAAAAAGTATTGAAGACTTTTGATGTAGACAGGTTGAATCTATTTATATGTAGCTTAGAATGTTGATTATCTGATTGAATAATAAGTACCAGTAAATGTTAAGGTTTTTTCATTTCATTTTGATAAAAAAACAGTCTTGCTTCTTATGGCATATTATTATATTACACTTATAACATACTTACTAATTAGATAGAATGAGTGACTAATGTATTATTAGCATTGTACAGAATTATGAGAATTTTCTACATTTTAATTTAATATGGCTTACCTTACCTTCAGGCCTGGCAGAGAATTCACTGAACACAAAATAAACTCTCCAGCATCCTGCTTCGCTACCAATAGTAACTTGCTTGCTGTTGGGTCATGGAATACAAGTATTTCACTATTCAATGTGAATGAAATTGGTGCATACAAAAGTATAGGAAAAATGCATGGACATTCCGGTACAAATCTTCTAAAGTTGTAACACAATAATAAATATTAAGAGCTCGTTATATATTACATTTTATTATTTCAGGTGGTGTAACTAACATGAAATTTACATCTGACGGTCTCAAATTAATATCAGGTGCACGTAAAGACCACAGATTATTGGTATGGGATATAAGATATTATCGGAGACCTCTCAACATTCTCAGCAGAGTCGTTGATACAAATCAAAGGATATACTTTGACGTGTCACCGTGTGGGAAGTACTTGGTCACAGGTGGCACTAATGGAGTCGTTAGAGTGTGGGATGTTAATAAGATTAATTGGAAAGAAGAGTTGGATGCTTTGGATGTTAAGGACAACGTTACTTTTCAAGTGTGTATTTCAATATTTTTGGCATGAAATCATTAAAACTCATTTTTATTATGTATATAGAGTGCACATGTTTATTATATGTCAAATTCTTGTGCCCCTGTATGTTGCCACAGAAGTTGAATTGGCTGTAAGCCATATTTAAGGGTCTGCAAAACATTGTAATGTAACCATAAGGTTACATTTTTTTTTATTACAGAATTTGGCAACATATTCACTCTACTATCAATTCCCTGTTTTGTAAATTTAAATGTTTTTATACCATAAAAATATTCAATAGAGTTGAGGTGTAAATTTTGGTTACGACTGAGGAACAAGTTTCCCCAACACTGAATAAATGATTTTTTCAGTTTCCATTGCATAAGGATTGTTGTAACAGTGTTGCCATACACCCACTCAGACCCATATTGGCAACTGGGTCTGGACAGTATCATTTTGAAGACCCCACGGCAGACGGGGACATTATTGGCAATCGAGAGGAGGCAGTTGAACATATGAAAGACTCTTTTGAAAATAGCCTGGTGTTCTGGTGGATCGGTGATGTGCCTGATTTAACATGAAGTTATTATATATATTGTGATCTATAGTTATAATAAATCTGTAGAGACGTCAACTCTGAACATGAAAGTATTATAAGTAAATTTTTTGGTCTGTCTGTCTGTCTGGGTAACCGTTATAGAAACAAAAACTACTCGACCAATTTTAACGAAACTTAACAAACATTTTTCATACTCCTGAGCTGGTTATAACATACTTTTCATCACGCTTCAATTGATAGGAGCAGAGCAGTAAAGGAAAATGTTGGGAAAACGGGAGAAGTTACTCCATTATTTAAGCTTCCGTCGCGTGTGCAACCTTAATGGTTAAAGCTACACAGAAATGATGTATGACGGAAATGTTCTGCTTGAAATTATGTAAAACATTTCTCACAATAGCATATGTCTATCTTTTATGGTTGACTCACAATAACACGTGTAAGACCCGATAGCTTAGCAGTTCGAAGCTTTCGGACTATATTTGTCTACTCTTACGTTTAGAACACCCTCAGTCATCCCTAATTAAAAAAGTTAATAGTAATAATGATATGGGATGAATGCACGATGGCCCATCGAAAAGGAGTAGAAGCGGTAAACAGAGCTTTACGGGATATCTTTACGGTGTCACGGTTTTGTTTGTGGTGATTTCCGAGAAACCTTACCGGTAATACCCGAGCTGATGAGCCTGAAAAGCTCTTATTTCTGCCGTGATATAAAATCGGTGCATTTGAAAGATTGGTGAAGGTACCCATCCAAAACTACACCGTGGAAAGCTTATTCTGACGCCTGAGTTATGTTGTATAGTGCAATCCCAACCACATCTTACATCGTCGGTTTACGGTGACGTAACAAATATGTTTAATGGGGACAATTGTTGGCCATGCGAAAGATCCATCTTAACTCCTCGCAATGACCAGGCATTTGAGATAATTAAAAGGAAAGCTCAGGGGGAAAGCAAAATTTATAGTTCAATAAATAGAATGGTCGATGAACAATTACCCGATAGAATTATTAAATTCTTTAAATGTGGCCGAACTTCCTTCTCATGAAATTTGTTTAAAAATTGGCATTCCGATTATTCCGAAATTTAAGACCACCACAACTTTGCAATGGAACTCGGCTAAAAGTATAGTTGTTAGGATAAATTCTAGACTATTTTATATTGTTGATGGTTGGAGAGGTCGTCGATAGAAGGAAGGGTGGCGTGGAATGTTTGAGTGGACTGGAATGGCGAAGAGCTTTTCAGCATAACTTGAGAGAGTCAACCAGGAAGCTGATTGCCACCAGTTGGACAGGCACTCGCAGACAGCATGTTTCATTCGAATTTGTTTGTGTTGTGACAATTATTATGCAAATTTAAAAGTCCTGAATTGGGTACAACCCTAACAGATTTCCACTTATTCCCTTGCCAATGTCGTTAAGATAATATTTTATTAAAGGACTCTTTAAATTTGACTTAGGTAATGCTTTTAAATAATACGTATACAAATTATGGTGATTTCTCCCAAACATAAGTGCTACAAAGGATTGCGTACGTCTAAATTACTAAGTCGTTAGGATAATAATTCCTCCTATAATTGCATTTTCGTGGTTTGCTCAGTTAAATTAGCATTAATTTATTAAGTTTGAAGCGCTAAAAGTTTGTGGCCGCCATTAAGGCGCTTTTGTTTACAATTTCCAGGCAATTTGTGGCTTATCTCCGTCCCCAAATTATACCTGGAATAATCTTTTATTTATTTCTTTGTGGCGTTTAATACTAATCTTACTGAATATAATACGTCCAAAGTGACATAAGTCTTATTTTATTTTCTGCAATAATAATTATATTCTATGTAAAAATAATGTCTTGTATATTTAGTGATATTAATAAAAGTCTTTATTTTACAACCCAATCCGTAAAACAACTAAAGATAACCAATTTGGACTAAACAAATGACAATATCGTTTCAAAGTAGCTTCTCCTAAAACGTAAAGATTTGAGCTTTCTCTTGGATTTATTACTTAAAATTGAAAAAAAAAACATTATATAGGTTCCAAGAGAGTCTTACCGATATTAAATTAGACACGTATGGTAGTAGTTAGCAACCGCATACAAATAAAAGTATCGTGTATCAAGCCCAGAACAAATCTATCAAATCAGCCCGATCTATTTCATATCACGTATACAGATCGCTGGAAGGGATGATATTTGTTTGCACGATGGACCTTGTTGACTGACGAATAGGCATGTAACTAGTTTATTAGCATATTGAATGAACCGATTCTCAATATAAAATATTTTCCCTTTTTTTGGAATATGCCAGTGAAGAATATGGGTCTATAGACAATGTCTATGTGAATACAACTGATACATTAAATATATATATTATAGGTGTGTGTTATAACTAAGGAATTCTTACAACTTACAATATTATTTAAATAGTTCGCTATAAATTCTTCAGCTTGTAATTCCAAGAATTTCTTCCCTTACGTTGTTCGCCATGCCGTGTTTTTCTTCTTGTTTGTTTCTGTTGATATTGAATATCCGAAAGTTTTATTTTCAAGAATTTCATATGATTACGACGTAAAACAGCTGTTCGGTATGTATATACCTGTTTATTTTAAACACAATAATAACATTTAACCATTGTAGGACTTAATCACTGACCCCACTGGGCATCATCCAATCTATTAGATGCTTGTTTCCCGAGGGAGCCGTATAAAGTTTCCTATAACACCGAGATCCATTTAATATATGGATGCCATGATGAGGAAATTGTTAGAGTTCCTTCAGGCAATTGTGTTAATGGCACCGCAGGTAAGTGTAATCTCGAAGTCATTAAACATTAAATCTCTCCAAGTTAAGGGAAATATGCGCGTTCTTTAAATGAGGACATTCGAATACAATATAAATAGATCAATAAATCAATGTGAAAGTTTTATTAATGTCTATGGTAATAAGTCATTTCTCGCGATTCGATCTTCATTAAATGTTTACGTCGTTGTGTGTCGTAGCGTTCGCCAATTCTCGTAGCGAATTCGTAGCATTTAAGTAATTTTATGGGCGAGATATTATGATATCTTTTCGTATGAATGACCAGGGTTTGATTTTAATACATTCTTTTATACGTAAGACGGTCTGTGCATAGTTATGGAGCTTTGAAAACGCCGCAGGACAAGACCTTACACTCTTGTGAGCGTGCTTTTATATATAAGAACTTGTTTGATGTTTTTCTTTTGTTTTGTATTACCATTCTAGAACCCATATATCGCTCAGTTTGTTTTCAGATAATTTAGCTGACAAAGTCTGTTATTTACATAACTAAGTATCGTGTGCTTACCAGATAATACATAATAGCTATTATTTTTTTCCATATATATATTACTGGTCACATTTGCTCTTTGGTGAAAAATAAATCTCACCGCCGTTTCGTTGGTTAAAGGTCAATTTTCTATTGTAAATATTCAAACGTATTAGAGTCGACGATTTTATTAAGACACCCGTCGCTTTTATGAAAAGTTGATTTAATTTAGGTGACTCCTTGTTTAATATTAAAGTTTCGTACATTTTGCGCTTTAAATTTACGGCCATGAATATGAAATCACGCTCTATAATATTTACTGTGCCAGAGTAATTTCGTTTATGAATGAAACTCACATGTACGAATATAATTGTGTTAAAATCAAACGTCAAAATATCTTTATTCAAGTAGGTCTTTATAAATACACTTCTGTATTGTCAATTTTACACTACCACGGGTTTGGAAGGCAGTTCTACCGAGAAAAACCGGCAAGAGACTTTATAGCTTTTCTTTTAAAATAAACATTATATATAAAATTATGTTAATTACATGACTAATACATATAACAGAAGCAATGTAAGGTTACTCAAGTATTAAACCATCGCGATGTTGAAATTGCTCCAAAATAGTAAACAATGCAACCTTTCCGACGTCTTTATATAAGAATATAATTATTACAATGTATATACTTTAAGCTATATATAACGAGCTTTATCTTTATGTATATTATATATGAAAGAGAGACAATTGTTTCCTTAAACTTCCTGCAATCAATCACAGCCTAAGATTGATTACATACAAGAATGTGCAAATCATGTCGAATATTAGTGATTTATGATTACCACCGATCTATTTTATTGTTTTTCTAGTGAATGAATGCATTTCCCTATCAAATATATCTTATTAACTAACTAACTAATAGACATAAGTTATAATTGTTGACTAAGAAGCCCGCGAATTTGTTGGCATGAAGTGACTCGGTTTTTAGATAGGTAGATATTTTTTTAATGAGAAGCTTTTGCCAAATAGTGGTATATAAATAAGCTGGTATGGGCGGGCTTTTAAGCGTTTATGCTCGTATTTAAGCCATGTCTCTAGTAAGGCACTCGTACACTTTATTTACTGTACTGTAGATGTTCAGTAGTCGGGGTTCAAATACTTTTATGAGGAGTGCTTTCACAAAAACAGCAACAAGAAGCTGAAAGTGCGACAAAAAGCTAACACTTAGATCTACATCCCAATTGACAGCGTCATTTGCTTCACACCTTGTTAAAATATTTATTTCTTTTATCGTGTTTTATTCAGAAGTACAAAGTATTCAGAAGAACGTTTTGTGTTGAAATAGAAATAAAATGCTAGAGTTTCAAGGGGCGACCGAACCTGAACCCTTTCCAATTTTTTCTTTATATTTACCATGGAATGGCCATCTATTTTATATATATAAGTCGATAGATACATATTCACTAGGATATTTTCTAGAAATGTACAAACTTAAATAAGAACTTGAATCAATTATAATAATGTAGTTTTGACTCTTTGCTCACACAATTGTCCGATTCAGTTCGTCAATTATTATTACATTAGAATATTTATAACTATATTGTCCAATTTTAATAACAGTAAATAGTAATGACAATACCCTTTTGAACTTTTTTCCAAACATCTATGAATTGAACACTAAAAAAGTCGTTCTATCATCTTCACTAAATGCCCATAAAAATATATTAGATGGTCCTATCCTATTTTCTGAACACACGCATTCTCATCACATTGCTTGTGTGATTAAATAATAATAATAATTTTGTAGCGAATAACTGTAATAAGAAGTGATTTGCTATTCATGGTTACGAAGGTGTCTGAAAAGAAATTAATTTTTACTCCGATATGTCGTGTTAACGCCACAATTTCTTACTCTTATGCTTAGGCCCTGTATGCTTAATACAGAGCTTTGAGAAATAAATGTATTAACAATGTATTACAATATATCTGTATAGTCAGAAATAAAGGATTTTTGAATAATCAAAATAACAGAGAAATTCTATTATTACAAGTCACGAACGAAAAAATGACTTTTTTCCATAATACTTATTATTTATAACCGAGTTCTCTAATATCTTACAAAGGAAACTTTCCTTATTTTGTCGTGAAAATTATGAAGCGGTTTTTGTTTGCGACTCATTAGCGTTTTATTGAAAAAGTTAAAACGTAACCTGCTTAGAGAAATGGCCGTCGTTAAGGATAAATGATTTCTGTCGTTATCCAAATGTACCACGGATATTGTTACATACAGTCGCAAATTTTTAAACTTTCACTCCTTAATAATCTTACGAAAAATAAATGATGATCCAAAGTGCTTTTAAGTATAATATTTATCCATTACATTGTTGGTTGTGTCTTTTAGTAATTCGTTGCAATGCTTGGAAATTAAGAATGGAAGCTTATTTGTAATTATTATTTTTATAGGTGTTGCAAAAATACGCTCTAATGCCTAACAAGTTAGGTCGTAGTGAGACCTAATCGCCAAGACGGACATTTGTTTATTATTCTCGTGTTGTTTAACGCGATAACGATGTTATGATGTTTTACATTTAACCAAGAAAATGTTCTTCTTTATTATTAAGTAAAAGAAAAATGTCGTTAATTGTAAAAAAATCATATTTTTTTAATTTTGCCTTTAACCTCTAAAAAATCTGTACTTAAAATGATTTCTAGACCTTTTTTGTGATCAATAGAAATTCAAGTGTACTCTTTTCATTCGTACTTTTTAAACAAAAGAACTTTTACTCAAAATTAAAACGAGTGCCGCTTATTCTAAGCGAAGCTTTTTTTGCGATTTATTTATATTAAATTTACCTTATTGAATTTGATTTTGATATTCAAGTGACGGGTTTTTAATTCATAATTACCTACATCTTGTTTTGGCTATTTAAGTCTTCAATAACGATATCTCTAGTCCTTCAGACTATATTAATTGAATTTTAACAAATTAGAGAGTTTAAAGGGTCACAAAGATTTATTTGATCCCTTTAAATTCGTTCAAGATACATTGAATTGAGTTAGTTAAGCCAAAGGGCCGAGGCACTTAACAGTTCCATCTTATCCCAAACTGTCTCATTCTAAGTAAGTTGAAGCTTGCGAGTTTTATTACGATTAAAAACGACTAATATTAATATAAATAAATACCTGCAGCTAAATTTTGTCTTCGGACATTTAGGCGGAATACGAAATTCCAACTGCGCGTTTCGCGAGATATTTTTTACTACTAATACGATTTAGGGTTCTTATAATAGGCCGGCCACGCACCCGAGTTCACAGCCACGTGAGAGTCTAAAAGCGGTGACTTCACTCTTCTATAAAAAACAAGTGATTAAAAAGGGAAGAGGATGCTTACGAAATCGAATCTCTATTACCCCTCGAAACACGAGTCCAACATGATAAAACTGGTAAGAGATAAGAGAGTGGTGTTTCCCGAATCGTAGCTGCCCATTTGTCTAAAGCCGGATTGGAAAAACAAAAGTCTATATAAGTGTAATAAAAATTGTGAAGTAAATATAATATTTGTTAAAAACTGACAAATACATTTTATCAGTCACTCAAGAAATACGTAGTTTAACATCCAAATAAAAAAAGGATTTGATTGTAGGTAACTTTGATACAATTTCTACAATTTCGTTTGCTGGCGCTTCAATCAAGGGCGTAGCGCGGACGAGAATGACTGCCAAATTCTCTGCGCTAACCCTCTTAATAATCGACAAGTATGTTTTACAGAACCGTTGTAATGAGCCGCAAACATTATGGCTCAGCGATTGCTTCACTAATATCATCTACGAGTATTTCAAAAAATATCTTTTCCATTTTAAATTCCTAAAAACTTTGTTCATTTTAAAATATTATCTGTTAACTGTGTTTAAATGTCTTGTGCTTATTTCTCTTATGTATTGTTCAATTGTGTAAATGTTTATGTAATTAAATATACTCTGGGTAATAAATTGAGTGAGGCAGTGGTGTCGACCTGGCCTGAATGTTCAATATGAATGAATCCGCATTTATTTCGGCATTTGATGTCGTCCCTTACGTGACAAGAAGTCTACAGGCCTCATGTGGTTTGGTCATACATATATTAAACTGCCTCAATGGACGCCTTTGCAGTCTACTGAGACATCAGAACAATTATATTGGCCATGATTGAAGTAAATGTATTCTTGTTAATTAAACGCAGTGAATTAAATATAAGTGCCTTTTTTAATTTTTACCTTTTTTTTGCTGTGCAAAAGAATAATAAATAAACTAATTTGAATTTTATGGCACAATGAAGCTTATCACCAATTTTATTCAACTAACATCAAAGCTTTCAAGTTAATTAATATAGGAGGCGTTCTTATTAAAGTTGTGCTTTATATTATAATTCGAAATTTTGAAAGAGTTACGTAGCGTCTATTGATAAACTAAAAAGCGGTTTATTAATTAATTTTAACCGGATTTTTTTCGTATTTAGACTGTATTACTCTCTAGATATGATATATGTGGTAAAAATATTCTGGGAGACGACTAAGCGTACAACAAATGGCCAATATTTTACTCACAATAAGGGTCATCTTACGCCGAAAAATGTAGACGGGTGCCATTAATTTCGTGCCGAATGAGATAATGGGCTACGGCTCGGGTGGAAATTCTGTTAATATTCCACAGTACTTCAAATTGGTATTTTGACATATCTCGTTTGTCACTAAAAATCATAGTTTTTTTGTTCAAACATCTTTAATATAATATATACTAATAATTTAGGATTTTCCCTTGTAATTTTCTGCGTAATATCACACGGATTACATTAGAGACGCAATGCGAGTCTACGACCATAGACGAGTTACGTGATAGAATCATTATTAAAACATACAAAAGTTGTTTGAAAAAAGACAATATTTTTATATGTTAATATATAATACCTTCTCCTCGTCTAACAATTTATTTGCCAGCAGAAATATATTAAATATAAAGCCAACATGTAAAAAAATTAACTTTGTTCTCATTAAGTAAATTTAAGAAAGTAGTAAAACAGAAGCTTTTAGATGAAGCATTTTATAAATTATCTGATTATTTTGATGATGAAAAAGTATGGGAATCAATTAGTTATAGCTTAGCCTTGCTTCAAAAAGTAAACTGGGATCATTTCCAAAATAAAATACCCAAGTCGAGTTTTCTGCCTGCTTCTTCTCAGCTTTGTCGTGCGAACAGGCGTAGAATCACTCAGATTTAAAACGATTCAGAATGGTCTTATGTCCCTTGGTGAATAAAGATATTTTGACTTTGATTATCTATGTATTAATTGCGCGGACCTTTAGTGTCTGTGTAAGAAATTGCATTATGTATATCCAAGAATGTGTACAAGAAATAAAATAATGTCGACTCTCGTGTATCAGTCATGTAAGAAAAACAGTTTCTTTGATCTTGACAAATGTCTTGAGACACGGAGCCTCGAGATTTTACTCCTTATTACCTAAATGTTGCTTTTTCTATTTATTGTAATGATATTTTGAGAGAACGTATTGCATTAGTAAAACTATATGAAGTATGTGGAAATAATAATCGTCTGTATACGTTAGTCCAAAAGGATACTATATTTATTTAAATGAAGCACACTGACAGAATAATAACAAATTATTTATTGCATAATGAAATAATACAATACAAACTTAAGCTTGTCTTTGTTGTAAATGGATTAATAAAATTATTAAACTAGGCCGAACCGGTATCTTAAATACTTGTCTCTTACACTGATACAAAATGTATTCACACAAGTAATTTCATATTACTCGTATGAATACTTGTTAATAAGAAAAATAAGAATAAAACATAATATAGTAATGAAATATTGACATTTTCTTAATAAAGATAAATTTAATCGAAGCCCTATAAACTCTTTGAGAATAAAAACGCGAAATTATTAACAAATAAAATGGTTTATTTGAAATGAATCGGCACGTATTATGTTTTCTCGGTGTGGTTTGTCGTCACGGCTTCCTTCAATACATCATCGTGGCCTAAATAATCTGCCGAAGGAGCAAAACCACCTGACGGGCATTTATTCATGTTCCCGTGAATTATTACGACTTGGAAAAATATTTTATTACTCTTGTATCCGTCCATTTATTATCCATAATAATCAATGAACGTTTTCGTGTCAGTCCAGTCAACTTGAGCTATGTACTTGAATTGAATTCGAACCTGATTTCTGTTTGAAAATATAATACAATTTCATTTATTAATACTTCGTTGCTATATTTTAAAATGCACAAACAAGTCATAGTAAAAGGATGTCACTCTCGGCGATCTTTTCCAGGCAAACATAATATCAGCTATATTGATGAAGTGCAAGAAATACGTCTGTCAATTGATGTGTGGAAAATTATATCTGACCCATAGAATAACTTAAAAGGTATTGTCATTACATCTTATTAAAAAAAAGGTTTTTCTAAAAGAAACTTGGTGAATGTTGAGAAGTGTTAAGAAAGCGAAAAATGGAGTGGAAAATGCTTTAAATGAAATGTGACGAAGCTTAATGAACTCCCTGGCCCATTCTGCCAGTTAGGATATCTTGTTGCAACATGAATTTATTAGTTAGATGATATTGTGCTTTAAAGGAAACATACGGGACCTTATATTAAAGGCTAAAAATAAAAACATAATTTTATTGCAATAATTCACATTGGTAAGCTTTCGCATTGAAGCTTTTATTTAACTTACGGCTTTATTTCTGCGTTCTTCCACACATTGTATATTTTATGCGAGTACTTTTTATTATGAACTTGTCCACGTTACATATTATTATATAATATACATATTTTATACATAACACTGACATATGATGTGAACTGTAACTGCTATAAATTTATATTTTAGAGATATCTCTACACTTTATGATACCGATTGTATGTTTTTACAATGAACAGTTAAAAACCGATAAATAACAGTACGTTTAACTGTTTTCACTTTGGTTTAATGATAAGCTATAACAAAATCATTGCTCCGTTAAATGATTATTCAGAACTGAAAGAAATCTCAAGTTTTCTTTTGATAACAAATTTTGAATTCCCGGAACAAAAAGAGCAATTTATAAAAGTGATTTTATGGTTTACTTTGCACTTTGAACAGAGCTTACTAAAGTTTTCATTCATCTTATTACACTTATCTAAAGTATGAACTTTGAAATGGTCGTTAAGCTTACACAAAAACCGTGAATGATAAAGTTAACTCTTAAACGAGCAGATATGATGATCTTAAATGAGCATGTATTGCGCAACATTCAGAAGCTGCAAAGCCTTAAATCTAAAGTTTAACCCTAAGCAGTACATAGACGAGATACATATATAAAATGATATATGTGTATAGTGTATATACATCTATATGTAACTATTACTATGTAATACTATATTTTGTCAGCGTCTGTTGACTTCTGAAATAAAATGAATTCCTATTGGAAATAGACCAATAGTATTAAAGTCATTTTCCGAGTCAAACTATCTTCCTCCAGCAAACTGGAAAATTAGAGGATTATTTTGACAAGCTATTTTGTGATAGCTCGGAATTTACTGTACTGACCTGCAAGCTTTAAGAAAGAGGTTAAATAACAGATTTTTCAATATAATACGACAAACTTCGTCGTGTAATTTGAAATAGGAAAGATCTTTACTCCGCAACATGAAAAATAAGAAGATAATTTATCTCTCTCTCTTATTTAAATTTCGAACGACCGTTGCAAATAGCTGCTTAGTGCACGGTCGTTTGGGTTTATTGAACAAAAAACCACTTGACTGAAGCACCGCGTAAGCGCTTCTATTAGCCGTTGATTGATGTTTTTGACAAAATAATTTTAAATGAAAGTACCACAAAGAAGGACTATACAAGCCTTGGCTGCAACGAGACATTGAACTAACGTATGTGCCCACAAGAACACTTGCTGGTATTAGCAATAATGCGTACTATCTCCACGTTTTACGTTTATGTGTTATTAAATTTCTCTACAAGAGAATATTACCTTTATAAAAATCTAAAAATGATGGTTTGAATTAATAATATCTTTAATATTTGGGCCTGACTGGGGGCCTACTGGTACATCTTATAGCAGTCTTGTTCTAATATAACTTCGACCTTTCGAACCTTCAAACCCTATTACACTATTAAAACAGCATTGTTTTTGAAACGGTTGGTGACGTCACTCAAAATAGTTAATTCAATTGGTAGCTCATATTAGTCAGTTAGCATCATTGTAGTGAAAAACAACCTTATTTGCAACAACCTAAATATTATTTAAAGGATAATAAGCCTGATTGCCACTTATATCCACTCGAGCCATTGAACATTCTACGTCGTTACATATTTACAAAACATTTTAAATGATACATTTTATCATCTGTTCACCATCACGCATGGGATCAAACCAGATAAGACAATTAAGATAATAAGGGATTTAGGTACCGAATCAATCACTGTCGGGACTCCGCTGTATACATTATGAAAATGAAAATGAAGAACATAATATCTCTAATACATACCTAACTATATTTCCCAAAAAACCTTTTTCTAAAAACGTAATATACGCCGTTCTGATATACGCAAATGTATACGTGCTTTAGTATTTGTTCGTATTTAGAGTTATTTCCACACCATTGGCAAGATCGGCCGTTTATCTTGGGTAACGATATTTCTGTCAGTAAAAAATATCCAGGCTGTTTACGAATCAGGACAGATAGCAAACCGGAAATCCGGTTACGGAAATGCCACAACGGGCTTATCGTCAACTTAAGATTGTCACGAACAACATCAATTCTACATAATTATCACTTCATTTTATATACAACTAAATAATAATGAGGACGCATCTCACAACCTCCCCAACCCCCAACCCCAACTATGTTAGCCCAAGATAAGTGTTTTATAGCTTGTGTTATGGGTGCTAAAACAACTGATAAACTATATATAAATAATGTTTATTATTACACCCGGACCACATACTTCAATAAAATAGAAATCTTTAATTGGCCATATTTCCCGTGTCTAATTTTATATGATATCGATGCTACTGATTTCTCAATATTTAAGATTATATTATAGTTTCATCGGTAACTGAAAGCTCTGGTCGGATGTGTATCAAAAGTTGGACATTAGTAAAGGTTTGAAACTTATTGGCCCAGAACTGTTTGGATAGTAGACACAGGAAAACAGAAAACTTATCCATTATTCAGAACAATTAATCATAAGCCTATTGATTTCATAATCTAAGTTAGATACATTATGTATACCTTCAATATACTTATACTATATACTTCCGTTTACGTTATGTGGTGAGCGATACACGCGCGCGATTTTCCGGAAAGAGAAGACGTTATATACATTTGGCAAGAATCCAATTAATTCTTGTGCGAGATAATGAATTAAGTAAACGACAAGGTGTAGAGGCTGTCTTGACGATATTCAATCACAATATATAAATTAAAATGCGAATGAATTGATTTCAATTTCTGGTTCTATTACTGAAAAAGGTTTTTGTTAGAAGAATTGACTTTCAATTAATTAAATACTATATTATTACTACTATATTGGTATTAACAAAATTTAAAAGTGCGTTTATTCGAATTTTAATTACATTCTTAAATTATTCAAGCGATAGAATATTAATAAGGCTCATAAATTTCTTTTAGGTATCCCATTCATTTAAATTGTTCATTCTTAAAAAAAATACTGATTCCAAAACGTGAAAACTTTTGTGTGTCGTAAGGTATTAAAAAAAATCCCCAGTTATATCCATAAGTCAATTTAATTACATCTTTGGTAAGTACAATGGCTTGGGTTTCGTGGCCCCAGGAGGTTCTTTGGTACATTTTGGTGTTTCTCAATTCAAAACCATTTAAACTCTTATACAAATAACATAAGATATTGTATACTTATAAAACTCTATTTCATATAATTCTTAACATAATATCAGTGATATAACAATGTTAATAAACGATTTCATTTCACATTCAATATTCAAAAGATATTAAATGTATTCCAGGCCTCGGACCCGACTACATCTACCGAATTTACATATACTATATGACATAACATCATAACGTCGTTACGCGGACATTAAATATTTCATGAATAAAATATAAATATATTTTCCTACCTTAGAATACATTATAATTATTCACGGTTGAAGAAAACGCTTCTAAAGCGTAATAGATGTTATTGAAATATATATTGGCAGAATCAGTCGATCATAAATGAAATACCAACGACAAATGTTTTACGCAGACTAAGCATAATAATTTGATTAATTATTGTTTGAATATAACATGTACCTAAATTTCCGGTCGACCTGGACTTAGCCATTCGTTATTGCCATCTTTATCTATCATATTTTATAATATCAATATCAATCCATTATCCTTGAAGTCGTATACTTTTACCCAATTTGTATGATTCCCAATAATACACATTTTAACATTAAACACGGAATGTCAATACACGTTACTCCTTGGGCCCGTTTAACAATACTTAACACTAAATTTGTGCAATACACACAAACACACAATTACAACATTATCACGACACACACTTATAATGTAAATGAGTATTTTTTTGTAGAACATCCAGTTCATTGATGCCTCCATCAAGACTTCCGCCTACATTTGAAGAGGTTTTTGTATGCTTTCCTATACTCGTTCGACATAACCACATAAATTATTGGGTTGATACACGAAACGAGATATAGGAGAAGATAGGAGGATATATTAAAAGCTGGGTTGGGGTTTATCTCCCGCAACAGCTTTGTTATAGTTATGGGGAGGTGGCACATACAGAACGAAATCATGATGGCTATGATCATAGTTCCCAATCTCCGGTCTTTTCTTGTGGGCAGAGACAGTTTGAGCATCGCCATAGATTTTCTTAATGCTGTCCGCCGAAGTCTATTATCTTTTCTTTTAACCTCATCCCTAGTCTCGATTTGGAATGTGCGTTGTGTGTTTTTAGGTGGGTCCGAGGCGAAGGACTCTGTGTTTTCGCTGCTGCTTATTTCGGGACCAGAGAATTTGATAGACAGCGAGTCAGATGACACGACGGACGACAGTTCGTCGCACGAAGGCTGTTCTTGTTTGTATGCATTTGCAGTAGACTTTTTCGAAGTTTTTCTAACTATAAAGAATATTCTTGTGTAACAAAGTATTATTGCAATACAGGGTAGAGAGAATGCTACAATAAACAGGGTCTTTTTCGGTGATCGGCCATTTTTGTCTTGGATAATCGAGCAAGAGCCGATACTTGCGTCGAGCCCAAAACTGCCCCACTTGTTGAACCAAGTAGCCACCAAACATCCGAACGATACCATCCATATTGTGAGCAGCATCAGGCAGATGTTTCGAGTTTTGTATACTCTGAAATCGAAGTTTACCTTATAGTACAATAATACAATACATCTCTTTTATAAGTTTGTCTTTGTTTATATTTCCAAAATTGGAATCAAATATAAGATTTCGTGTTAAAACTTACTTTGGATAAAGCCTTGGATGAGCGATGATTACGTAACGGTTGATAGTAATAGCAGTGACAGTGAATAAAGAAGCTGCCACCAGACCATATCGCATTAGAGGAAACAGTCTGCAGAGAAGCTCGCCATGGACCCAGGACCGGTGGAGGAGAGTGGACGCTGTGAGAGGCAGATTGAAACAGCAAAAGAGTAGATCCGAAATGGAGAGGTTGATAATGAAGATGGCGGTTGCATTACGAACCTGCAAAGCGTTTTAGTATATTTAATCAAATCAATGATATTTTAACACATTAAAATGTCTATTTGCATAATAAATATATTTACGCTAGTAAAGGCCCTCGAGGATTAAGTATTTTTATTGCAAAATATTTACTGAAGATGTCCATGCCAGAGTGGAATTTAATCTTGACAATAACGTATAAGTAGTAGGTATATCGTTAGACGACGTTATGTCATTAAAATACTTTATATAGTCCATTTAATGGCGGCGCCCTAATAAAGTATGATAAGAAACTGTAGTTAATACAGTAATTTAATTTCGCGAAATAGTTATATTTGATAAGATAAGACACACCTTCACCACACCCGACCAGGAAACGGTTAAAAGACCAACAATTGATTTATCGAAAAAAACAAGAAATGTGTTAAAATATAAAGTTTTATATTATAGTCTTTCTAGGTCTAGCTAATGAGACGGACTATAAGTAGCCAAACACATCTTTACAACTATAAAATTAGAAAAAAAAGAGTTATTTTTTATTACAAGGGCAACTCTACTTCTACAATCTACTAAATAACATCCGTTAATATTCGTATTTTTCTGTAATAAATTGCGTGTCCCAGATATTACCTTAATTTTATTGTCAAAACATTTGTAAATATTATCTACATTTACATTTTAAAAACTATCTACTTTGGCAAAACTCTATCTTTTATTAAATCTCAAAGTTGTGATCGGATCAAACTATGCTAACTACTCTATCGTCGTATAATCTATGGAAATAGTCTGACTTAGCTGTCAGTTCTTATAATTTGGTTTAAAAATGATCATAAACAAAATATAAACCTTAAACGGCGTATAATTGTAACTTAGGATAAACTTGTTTGAGCGTTGTATACTCGACTTTGATTTACGAAATGTTTACACAATGAGTGTGCTTTGAATCACGGGTCGTTAAAAACCTTGAGCGTTTTATATTTGCGCAACTTGTACATGCACCCACACAAATTTATTATAATATAATATATTTATATGATGTCATTGCACGAGTATAATAACCAAGGAATCGTAATTTATTGACAGAGCATTTAATTACGTCCTCAATGTTCAATGATTTCGTAATGTTACTAGAATATAGTTGAAATGAAAATTTGATATCGCGCTAATTATATTTTGATGTTGGCGATGTTAATGCTCCATACTAACCTCCACAAAGTAAACATAACACTTTGACCTAACAGCGTAACCAATAAAATCAACATACTAATATATAACCAGTGATTTATTTAACCAAGACTTAATTAAGCAAAGTATTAAACAATATACTCGGACAAAGAGCGGTAATGAGTTTTATTTTAATGATTATTATTCCATACAATCGTGTTAAGCGGAAGTGTGATATCGTTATTGGTAATTAGAATATCTGAAAACTAAATTGTGCCAAAAGTCGTCTCTGTCACAACGTATACTTATGATAAGAAGGGGAATTTGTTTTTAACATATAAGTAAGTCTATAGGCAAGCATTGTTTGTAACAAGATTCTATATAACAAAGAATTCTTCATAGGTATTAGGACATATACAAAATGATCTTGGTAAATGGTTAATGTTGATTGACGCATGCGCTGACGCGGTGAGACGGATTGACGCCGTTCAAGGTGTCATCGGTTTAAAAAAACCTAATTAATGTTGTGTCATCTGTCCGACTATTGTTAATTTGGTAATAAACAATTTTTTATTTACAAATTTAAACGAGTTATTTACACGTGTAGAGATAAATTCAATGTGCAAGATTAATGGCAGAGCATATAAAACTGACCTTTTCGTATCTCGACAGCGCGATGATTGTGATGAGGTTACCCGGTATCCCGATGATCATGAAAATGAAGCAGCAGGCGGTTGCGAACCACAGCAGGCCCTCAGGGTAGTCCTTGAACAGGTGCACTTCATCCAGAAACATCTCCGTCACATTGGCGGTGTCATTCCTGAACAACACATTCCCCATTCCAAGAGCCATTATGAGCGCACGTCATTCATCCACAGTTATTCCATTACAAATGAGTTTGTAAACATCATTGTGGTGATCTTTCCTAGAACGTTTCCTTAATGACTCAGTTCGGACGCAACGGGTTTGCCCGTCTCTCCTCTTACTTACATTATTTTACAAAACTTATTGCTCACTACCATATAACATAGACACGACACGTTTACACTAACACATAGGAATGTAAGACAAGTTATCATCGTATAAGAATAGAAAAGAGCATCTCATTTTCACGTCCAGCCAGCAACAATAACATTCTCCAATTAATATAAATTAATAACAATTACTCGTATCTTTACCTTATCGCTTTTATCGGGATGTTAAATACATAATTATGTGAGTAGAATATAGTTTAGACTACTATTAGATTTTATCATTTTTGTAGTAAACATTGCACTCATCATCATTTAGCACAATCACGGACGGCTCGCGATTACAATTTAATAACAACATTCTCACATAAATAGTTCTTACGCTTAAACAAACTGTATTTATAGTTTCAGAGCATTTGCTTTGTAACATATTCAGTACGTTCGATGTGGGAGAGTTACGGCGGGCGTTTGTCAGAGACACCGTCGCCGGGCGATCGTCACGCCTTTCGCCTGCACATCAACAGGTTCTTGTAAGCCTGGCGGTATTCGCTCGACATCACCACGTATATGATGGGGTTGATGCACGTCGTCAGGTAGATGAGGATGTAGCCCGCGATGTTGGCCGCCGGGTGCGACGTGAACTCACGGAAGATTTTCGTCAATGTTATTGGCAGGTAGCACACCCAGAACGATAGCATTATGGCCATTATCATCTTTAGCAACTTTCTGTCTTTGGCAGTCAAACGGGGAGGTCTAATGGGGGCTGGAGATCGCTTGAGGACGACTGCTGTCTGGCGGAGACGCTTAGCAGTTTCTCCGCCACTTGGGGTTCGAGGCTTTGCGTCTAGAGCGCATTCGTCATCGTGACCATCCAAAGTGTCTACCCCAGAAGAGGAAGATCGTTCGGGATTTGGTGTCGGTGGGCAATGAAGTATGGGTGGCGCCAAAAGTGCCTTTCTTGGTAGGCTACTGTGGTTCATTCCGTTTTCGGGGCCCGGGGACCGTTCCAACGCCGTAGATGCGGAACCAACTGCGGAATCTTCTAGCCCTGGGCGCGGCCTTCCCTTCACAGGCGCTCTTGAGCGGCGTGCGGCTTCTCTTACAATGCAAAATATACGCGCATAGCATATTACTATAGCCAGACAGGGTAGCATGAATGCGCCAACGAAGAGAAATTCTTTGGGCGACCGATTGTTGCGATCTGGAAGAATTGAACACGATCCAATGGAAGGATCTAGACCGAATCGACCCCATTTCTCAAGCCACGTCGCAACAAGAGCCCCGAACGAGAATAGCCATGTGCCCGCTACCATTACAGCCAAATATTGTCTTTTATATAATCTGAAAACAAAGAATCTACTATAAGAAACTCTTTTGAAAATGGTTTGTAGTGGAAAACAACTAAGTTTTTACTCACTTGGGGTAAAGTCTGGGGTGCGAGATCATCACATATCTGTTGATAGTGATAGCAAGTACAGTGAAGAGTGATACTGCTACCAAGGCATATCGGGCTAATGGAAACATCCGACAAAGGGTACGTCCGTGTGCCCAAGAGCGCTGCCAAAACGTAGAAGCCGCCAGGGGCAAGTTGAAGCAGCAGAACAGCAGGTCAGAGCAGGACAGGTTCATGATAAATACAGCGGTTGCGTTTCGGACCTAGAACAAGGAAATACTTCATTATGATTACAGATTGTGCGCATTAGAGTTAATTATTCGGGACCTAACTGTATTCTCCTCTATTGGGTGTTGGGATTAACTTTATTGGTTCGCTTTATGAAGTAAGAAGTAATTAATTTAACTCCAAACATAATTATAATATAATTTTGTTTTATTTTAAACGAATTATTTTAGTTGGGTTAATATTAAGAATATTTTGTTTTTATTTAATAAATTATTTTTATAATTGTAAAAGCAGGTTAAAGTTTTAAATGTTTTACTGAGTACAAAATCCTTTAAAAAAATTCAAGCACTCTAAATTCAACGAGCGGAGTTTTTGTGAACTTTTCAGCTTTAATTTTAATGCACTCCGCATCATGAGAGTCTAAGTCTAGTCTTTAGTTTTATTAAAAAGTTGTGGGCAGTAAAAATGTACGCTTACAATTTTTTATGAGGACAGGTGCACGACGATAAGTTTTGTTGTAAAAACTGTAGAGAATCCCTTAAAACAATATGTGCACATTGGAAACACATAAATATTTATAACTCTCGAAATAAACTAATGTGCCCTTATCGACATCCTTAAAAGTTATTATTTATTAGTGATCGGTACACTGACCTACGCAACAAATGATTAATGTTCATATTCCGTATCGTATGTCCGATAGTTGATGAAATATCTTTTATTTTAATATTTCACTCTGTGTTTCATCTCCGGGTTAATTTATTATCGACTAAGGGTTAATTCTTACAAAGATAGTGTGTGAATTTGATATATAAATCTTAATATCATGTGTAAACTGTTCACGCAATGACATGTCAGAAGAACACTTGTATGAAAACTTTGAAAGTTTTGCCCGAAAAAGCCCAAGTTTTGTACTAGTGTATACTAGTACACTTGTTACTAAAAAAAAATCACGTCGCGCAAGCTTATGACAATTTCGTCCAACCCTTTTCGTAAAAGGCATTAAATATTCAAGCAGTGTCACGGCTCTAAATAGAAGCCTGATTTGACCGTTTACGGTGAACTTCTGCTTCACTGTAATAAATATGTGTATACGTCATTTGGGGAGATTCATGTTCCAAACACGCGCATTGCACCAACAGATAAAAAAATTCTAACCCACTTATACAAACATACGAATTAAAAAACACGTCAAAATGTTTAAAGCAGTAGTTAATCAATGATGAATAGGTTGTAATTGGCCGTTGACTAATCAACTAATTCATCGTAAGTCCATAATATAAATTTGTTTTGCAGTGTTTAAATGATATTTTCACAGATTTTAATTACGTGCACAATGTCGGGTAGGCGACATCATTTATATTCCCTGGGAAGGGCACGCAATATTGAATTTCGTTTCGCACTCGGCGCAGACAAACACGTGCTACGCATATTTCCCTTGCTATGTCAAATAATATTTAGCGGAAGGAAATTGTTCTATGAAGAACCGACAACAAACGAGTAAAAGGGTCACTCAAGTTCTTTTCACGGCACCAGCGCCCGGAAATTAATAAAATTTCCGTCTCAAAGTAAAATTATCAGTTTCCATTAAAAAATATGTTGTCCGGTTGTGTAAGCGGCCCCGTTATCTTCACAGTAAATTATATTTCGATTTTAACGTTTTACCACTGACCATTATCTTGAATACGCGGAGCAAACAAATGAATTTTATCTTGTTTGCTCTTCCGTATCCCAGTAATTACTAAGTATACTATTTTTATAATATACTCTGTCTTGTTTAATTTTGGTAATCGATTATTCCTTACAAGGATTATGGTGTATTTATCATAAAAAAGACATTTACTATCGCGAAAATTTTATGAAAACGTTACAGGGCGACAAAAAAAAACTGCTAGCGCCACTTAAAAATGGTCTCCACAAAAAATGATGGTCGATAGCGCAAGCGAGGAATTTCGTTGCGAGTTGCAATTTCAAATTACAATTTGATTTCAGCTTTTTCGACCGAGTCAAACGCAACTTCTACTTAACATTAAGTTGGAATTGTCTGTTCGAGCCGACCTCGAAAGAGATACTACTATTTACCTCATACTTTGACTTTACCAAATTTCAAGTCAAAGTATGAAGCATTTTTTAGTTCTGAAAACTAAGAATAATTAATTCTTACAGTTACACGTGTTTGTACGCGCTCAACATTTTTCCGGAGCAAATTCAACCTTTTTAAATCAACACTGGTTTATTCATGCAATTTCTGTGTCGCCGTACTTCGTTGCTACAGAAATACACACATAGTATCATCGCATTGGTTCAATATACGATATTGCTTTTGAAGGAAAAGGGTCCCATCTTTTATTTCATTATAATCAGTTCAGAATAATTTTTGAGGCTTTTTTTTTCTTTATAGAAGAGGGGGGCAAACGAGCCGGAGACCCACCATAAAGGGGAAGTCGCCGCCCATAGACACTCACGCGGCTGGGAGCCCGTGAACTGTGAAGGACACTCGGCCATTTGCGGAACGCCTTTAAAGAAATATTATTAAAAATAAAATGATACTTAAATTGGATTAAATTGTGTTTTTATTGACCAAGGACAGAACATTAGGGCGTTCCTATATTAGTTTTCATTAAATTTTGGCTTAAGATAACTTTTTAATCAAATTCACTGAGTCACAAACGAAGGGGTTTTCAATTTCTGCTCGGAAATTACATCTATATAAGCATCGGGAAACGGGCAGCCTTAATTAGGGTAAGCTAAACTTTTCTTATTAGATACATACATTCAATTCTCAAACTTTAATATTGATTCCTAGTGAAAATTACCATTAAACACGTAATAAGGAAAAAGACGACATTACGGAGCGATTGTTCTTATCAACAAGTATTTGTACGGGGAAGCTGTTTTATAAATAGTTAATACTAGGATACTAATCCATTTGCTTACCTTCTTACAGCGCGCCAACGCTATGATAGTGATAAAGTTTCCAGGGATTCCCACCAGCATGAATAAAATGCAGCATCCTGATGCGAAGCGCAGCAACCCTTCCGGATAATCCTTGAATAGTTCGACAGATGCCAACTCTTCGTCAGTGCTGTACTCATCGAGGCCAGGAACACTCCAGTTGTGGCCATCTACCTCATAGGCCAGCGTGCTCGTCTGTGTACTCCGAAAGAAATTGGCCATTTTAACAGATTACTCATCGTATTCTCGCGATTGTCATGTGGTGGTTAGGTCGGGACGCGGACGGGTTTCGACTGCGACTGATAAGCCCAGGCCTTCTGTCTTCGATAAGGCATCGTGGTTATCGGCAGCTGCTCAGGAAGTGCTATCGCGACGGCTCCACTATTGTTTCATTCTCGCTGACCTGCGGAGATAATTATCGTTTACATCTCATTTGTTGGGTCAGAATTGATTTCGTTCAGTAACGATCATAATATGTATCCGTCTCAAAGATGCATTTGTGAAAAATTGGCACCTACAGATAATATACCTCTATATTATAACATAAAATTAGGAAGTTGTCTATACCCGCTCTTCGTGTTTAATGGTTCCCAACTAATTGAAGTAAAGGTGAAGTCGGCGGGTGAACTTCCTAATGAATTAAACTTTCTTGCTAATTATACACATCCAGGAGAAATTAACAACGGATTTACTAATTTGTTCACTTAATATTTTTGTAACCACTTTCAGTACGTTATGATGGTGATGTACGAATATTTTGTGTTTTAATTTTACATTGCCAACAAGTTACAACACGGTAATTGTACTTCCAATATCATCTGTTTTCGTTAAAGTCAATACTTAAAAAATACAAGTGCTTTTGGTTCAATTACATATAAGACCGCACAGGCTAGTTAATTAAAGCTAGGATTATTAAATTGGTTAGTTATTTGGGAAATACTAGACAATATATAAATTAATTTAAACGTTGAACGTCTCGCAAAATGTTTTCCTACGATATCCGTTTTCGGATTTCAATCTTGAAAATCTTAATGATCTTTTGCGGGTTTAATTATTCCAACGTTATGGTAATTCTACGAACAGGTTGAGTTAAATTTTTTCAATGAGATTTCATGAAAATCATGTTTAAAATCAAGGACGAAAAAGATTAATATTGATGATGCGTTCCATAATCCGATTCTGAACGAATTCACGCGACAATATTTTATTTTTTTTTTAAATATTTTTAATAATAAAATACGAAATTGAATATAAATTGATGCCAAAAACGGGCATCACCATAAATAATGTTAAGTGCCAAGTGGCGTTACGAAATGGATTTATTTCAAAATTTAGAGGATCTGGAAATTGATTTGTTTTCTCATTGTCTTAACTATCCAACGCTCAGCCAACATTATTTACAATTTTTCAATTTAACTTTCAAAATATCATTAACTAGCTTAGTCGCTTTATTTCTGCCGAAAAATGTAAATGTATATTGAATATATCTTTCACTCTTATTTTGCTACTTAGTTTTCATATTACGCATATTGGACTTTTTCTTTCATGTTCCGAAATAACCACTCATATTCGGAAAACTATTTACATTACTACTACATATTGGCCTTGGTGACGAAAGGAGGCCTATCAAAATGGATTCGACAGTTTGTTTGCTTGATACAACATTTCCCTTGTCTACTTGAACCCTTAGATGTTGCAAATCCCCCTTTTTTAACCCTGGCATGGGCAAGCCTACAGATGCAATAGACACAATTTGCAAGATAAGTGCCATTAGGAATTATAACGGACGAAAAGACGACGTTGGGGTGTTAAGTAGAGCCTGAATAAGCAGAAACATCTTATTGTCCTACGTGCCGGTGCGACCCGATTCTTTTTTGGGTCGAGACAGGCTGTTAATGAATTATTGTTTACCATTGAGTGCTTTATTAGGTTGTGCGCGACGCGGACCATTCGGATGCCGAGCTTTTACGTCAAAGGTATCTTAGTACGCTCGTTTCTTACAAAATTGTTTCATTTGTTAACCCTGAACGAAAGTGACTAACAGTCATTTGCCCACAATACATATTAAATGAGCTTTTTCTTTGAGTTCAATTTATAGTTGCAAAGAATCGACTGAAGTTTTGTCAAATATATAAAACTTACAGTTATTGAGCCTTAATTTATTGTACGTCATTTGTATTATAAACATATACTAACACAGGCAGATCGGTTACATGAAAGCGAAGCACGTTGTTAGTATGCTAGTTCCACCGATGCAATATTCAAGTGAGATTCAACCGAACAAACTGATCAAGCTATACATTGAAATGTTGATGTCAAAAGCACACGGCGTTATTAAGTTTCGATGCATAATTTAGACGGAGCGGTCTCAGATGTCATTCTGCGTGTCTTTGAAATGCACAAAGCAATATTGGAATTGGTATTTCGTGTGTGCTATTATGAGTTTGTCCATTACTCTACTGTATTCAAGCACATTTGTTATCAAATTCGAAAACTAACCTGGTTTTATGTCTTTATTGCTCACGTTATTTCGAATGTAAGCCTCTAAATCACTAACGTGATTAAACGCTAGCTTAAACACTATACGCTTTAATGAACACAGTATTATTCATAACAGTCTTTGCCCAACTACAGTCACCAACTTACGCAATACAAATCAAATCTTTCGCTGAGTATTTGTCTAATGAGATTGTCACTATAGACAATTTATAAATATATATATAGATCGGGAAATAGGCAGGTGCTTGCGTGCCCTAATGCGATATTGTGACACTGATTGATAACACAATATTTGTCCAGAGCGTGCTTCTCGGAGAATTCTTTTCTTCGCTCCATTTATTTACTCATACAATTGATCAGGCCCGGGTTCATGTGACTGCCACGAAAATTAAATATTACAATAACTGCAAGACAGTGAAATAGAATCGTCACTCGATTCTAGGAGGCAAAAGGCTGAACAATAATGCTGTTGGTCTTTTTAATTAGACTAATAAGGCTTCGTTTTGTTTATAGACATGGACAATAACTGCCAGCGGGCTCGTGTGAAGGTGCTCGTTGCCGGCTATATAGTTATCCTAGATCAAATTGCTAACTAACAGCTAACCGATGGGACAATAATATAATTCAGAACATCCGATCCGACTCAGAAAATATTGTTCCCTTAATTTGGCTGAGACAAGATTGTTAGATTACTTCAGCAGTGAGAGATTACAGAGATACGAATAACGACTATTCTCTGATGATTGATGAATTCGTCTATTGCACTGTTGGCAAACTAGAATAAACTCACCGTGTTTTTACTAGTATTCAATTCCAACTGAGCTCAACAAAACTATCACTTTTAACAAGGCAATTTTGTTAAGCGATTTATTCCGTTCCGATTGGCGAACTCGAACCAAAAGTCAAAGAAAGTTAACACTTTTTTTCTTTTAAAAAAAAACTAAGACTCAACCTCGCACACTCACTCACACAGAAACACCATTGCACACACTAATACACACACACACTTAAATGCTCGTTCTTCACATAATATACTGCACTTGTTCATATGTATATATATATATATGTTTATTTATTTTTCTTTGTTCGTGTTTTTTTTGTTGTATTATTATTTTCTACTCTTGGATTCTATTTTCGGTTGTATGTTTTAACCTTATTTTGGCTTTGTTTTTAATCTATTTTTATTGTGGGGTACTTCTTGTGATAAGTGTGTGTGATATGTGATAACACAGAATTTGTAAATTCTGTGTTCTTAAGAAACTTCCACTTTTTAAGAAAACAAAGTGTTTTGTTTTAGAATGAGTTGAAAATTCGCGAGGGATTTTGTTTTCACTCAAATGTTACATTTGAAGAGTTTTAAACGGGGAATCGGAGAAGAAATATTCGTCTTTATGTAGTATGTTGATAATAAAAATAAAAGCTCATACATATTTTGACGATTTAAAAAGGACTAATAACTATCAGTATTCTGTTTGCACACAGACTAAGCACTAAAGAAACACATAAACTTGTATCTTGCAACTAATATTAAAGTACATCTATAAGCCAATTTGAGACAGCGTCGAATAACATAACGTTATCGAGACTCGACAGAGATTCACTATCCATAAAACTGATACATCCAATAAGTCAATTTAAGTAGTACATAAAAATTTTAATCGCTTTATATTTATAAAGATATATGTTCCAAGTAAAGTAGTGACTAAACAGATCGTACAATTTCCATTTTCTACATATTCGATGCGGAAATAAATTGATTCTGAATATTATTCATATCTGCGGTGGGCCTCGACAATTTCCACGACTCCTTGCCGAGAATCTCGCCTAATTTGGGGCTCTATTTGCCATCTTAATTAATTTCCATTGTAGGGTTTTATTCGCGCACAATAATTATAATGCATTCAACAACTGTATCAAAGTACGAACAGTAAATGAACTTCCATTTGACATTAATAATTTCGTTGAAAATTCAGTTGTGAGTTAAGGCCAATTAATGAAATCACAACCTGGCCATTTAGTTAAACGTTCATTTCGTACGAGAATAATTATTCAGTGATCGTTAAGAGCAAAAGCTCACAAAAGTATAAACATATAAGCAACTTTACGTACTTAGTGCGCGGTGATGGCTTTTTTTAAATAATACAGGGCAGCAATAAAACCTATTGTAATCAATAGATGCGTTGCCGGCCTTTAAACGAACTTGATACTGTGTGACGGACAGGTCGATTGCGCCATTGTGCTTTCCCTGAACAATTGAAAACGAGCCTTTAAGCCCATGCTTGAGGAGGGTATTTCCTCGTTGTGTAGATAATATTAATACTATTAAAAGCCTTTATTCAGAGTTACATATACAATAAGACATAGGCTTTCATAGCTCCTCCGGGTGTCGTAATTCAACCATAACTTTTAATAAAATTAAACCTTGTTTTGATGTGTCAGAATAAATAAGTCTGTACGTGATTTCAAACTTTGAACTGCGATAGTAAGCATTGAAAGCGTATACGTACCATCTTAATCGTTAGAGTGCATCGGATTTCCCACCGCGCGCGTCACTTTGGCGCCCGACAGGAAACTAGATTTTCTCGCCACGGTTCAACGGCCCCTTACGTCATCTCTCCTTACAAATTACGAGCACAGCCACCATCTATTATTTACAGCTATTCATTTTTATGTTACGAAATATGTCAATTGAAACGATGTAGTTTAAAATTAATGACGAGAAATATATCACCTACTTTTAGGAACCTCGAAGCATTAATTAAATCATAGTAATTATCTGAGTCTGAGTATCAAATTTAATTATAGTCAAAGGCAGAATTTTAATTTACTGATATTGTCGTAAAGTTTCTAATTGCTATATTAAATATCAAAATTTGAGACTTAATTAGTGCATCGGCTCAATATTGTAACGAATAACGACAGGCGTTGGGGTCGTTTAACGACGTTTGCCAGACGCAGTGAAGACGTAACGGCCGATCATAACGATATCAATAAATACTTAACTTTTTAATTGTTTAAAGATTAATTATTAGATGGCATGGAAGTTTGGGTGACGTGGCTTCACAGACGGTATACAGAAGATAAATTACTACTAACTGAATGATCAGAAGACTAAATTTTCTGCGTTTTGAGAGATTTCATTTATTCTGTTTTAATAAGATATAGTTAGATTATTTTCACTACGCTAGGAATTGATATTATAACCTTACACACAAATATCTCCAACGTTTCAGATATACCTATCATATCATAATGATTTGTCTAAAAAGATCGGTAGAGAAACAGGTAAACAGATTATGATTTATGTCAGCTAAAAGGTGGTTCAAACAACTTCGTATACAATATTATTACGTTACGTTATCACAATGATGAGCTTACCTATCGGTGACATTTAGTGAATAAACTATTCTATGTTTACATATGAATATAGCCAAATTGATTATTTAAATTAAAAAATGCAAAACACCCTTTTTATTAGACACTTTTAGGTAAGATATCTTAATTGTCATGAAACCAACACGATACGTTGTTAACTAAGCTTTTACAAGTAACCTGAGTATAAAGAGCCCAATTCTATCTCTCCAAAGACCTAATTTGTATTCGAAACAAAAACGAAAATGGCTAAACTCTGTGGCTGTATTAACATTTTAATTTTCCTTAAGAATTTTCAGAATTATTTACAGATGAGAGACGTGATTGGACTCTATAAGGGACCAAAGGACCTAATATTCGTAACGTTTCATTTCGCTGACTATACCTAATCAGACGTCTTATTGCTTACTGAACGAGCTACGTAAAGATGACCGAAAACCAAAAAGCGACGCATGCCAAGTCACAGAAGTGAGCAAAAGAAGTGAAATGATTTAAATATCGTACGACGCTGCATGCTGATGGCTACGCTATGTAACGCAAGAACTACATACTTTTTATTTATAAGCAAAGCCATAAATACAAAATTTACATTTTTATTCTATGCGAACAGAACACTTCATTATGCGAACAAAAGTTCTCTCAAATCCTCTGAACATAAAAAGCTTCGACTCTCTATATTAACCTCTTTCTAACAAACGACCTGTAAACGACAAAGTGCTCATATAAATCAGCTCGACGCTGCTTCCTTCAGATTTTCACGTAATAACAAGTCCACCAAGAGAGAGGCATTATTTATTAACACTATCAGAGACCACTATACTTATGCGGAAAAAGTATTCTTTGCGCCACTTTTACTTTTTGCAATAACAATATTGAAACTAGATTGACATGTTGAAGAGACCTTATGTACCATTAAATATTAAAACTCTGCAAAGTTAGTATGTGTTTCTTTTTATTATATATGTAGAGATTTCATTTATATAATACTTTTTAATATTGGTATCGTACAAATGATAGAATATTATGTTAATGCAGATTTATTCAGACCTTAATCTCAATTTGGCCGATCCACTCAGTTTGCCATCGTTTATGTAAATTGGCCAGCTGTGGTGTCTTCAGCATTTGAACAGCAGTATTGTGGACATATTCAACTAACACTGGGTGTTTGAGCATTTGTATATGAAAGTGACGTCACCTAATCACGAGGTCGTGCATCCCGAATCACGGCAGTTGATATTCTTTATGTACGCAATTAATAACGTCGGGAATTCTAGTAAAAATATTTGTTACGTTAGAAATTTAGCCCTTCATTATTCGCGGCTCCATTCACAAAAGCGAAATACAACATTATTTAAAAGGGTTTTGTGTAGTCGAGATTCGGGTTATATGAAACGTGCTAGGGGAGATTAAACACCGAATGGCCCGGATTACTTTCGCGGGGACTTTCCGGGCCTCCGTTACGTATATATATATATATTGTAATCTCATAATTGTTGAGAAAAAATATAGGAGATGACATCTTGTTAAATTCGTAACTACACTGAAATGAGAAAGGTGAACGAAACAAAGTGAATGTGTAAGACAAAGAACTCCGAGAGGATTTAAGATGACCCAAAGGAGCTGAAGGCAAACCGTGACGTTTACGGAGTTTAAAGCCAAAGGATATTCTCTGAGGGATGGTTTCGTTAGAAACAGGCGGTGTGTTGTCTTAATGTTGTGGTTAAACTGGAGTTGTGTCAATTTAAATGAAACACTAACGCTGCATGTTTGAGAGGTTTAGTTGCGTTGAGCATTTTTATGCAAGCGCGGGATGAGTACCAATTCCATAATCTATGTCAAGAGCGAGAGTCAAGATGGATTTGGCTGAAGAGGTTACGTTTGCGGACAATACAAAAATTTCTAACAATAATTAGATTTATATTCTAAAGAGAAAAGATTGATGGCTCTCACTTATTTTATTATTTGTGAAAATGTACATGCTACGTAATCCTGTATTATTTGTATTACTAGTAATCCAAGTACGACCAAGTATCCATACGACGCATTGATGTCATTCTCATTTGAAATCCGCTGGAGGAAAAATAATCTTATGCCTTTTCATTTTATTCCCGCCAAGAGTTTTGTAAATTCAGTCAGGAAGTAGAAGTATGCATTAACATCATTTTTCTATGAGTTACTTTTCGTTGTGAGCATCTTTAGAGACCAGGGATTATACCAGGGATAAACGGTCGGAACTAAACGTCCGATTTCAGTTGAAGAGTGCGAGGCACGTCTGTTCAGTATTTCGTAAACGTCGACGAAAAAACTTCACAAATAAATAAAAAAATAATAATTTGATATTGCCTTATAATAACTGACTTTATGAAACTTTACCTTATAAACGCCGCAGATATTTCGATTACAATAATTATGTATCAATACCAGAGCTTAAAATGATTATTGTGTTTTATATTTATGTCTGGCATATCGGATTATCTAATTTGAATTTTCCATTATGCTGGAGTATTCAATTTCCTTTCCTAGAGAAGTTATAACGTGCAAACTCATTTGTAGTCTTGTGTTTCAACAAGAGAATATTCTGTCTCTACAATTTTAGTTGTCTTATAACGTTATTTCATAAATGCGAGAAAACGTAATACATAAGAGCCAAGTAAGTAAGAGAGGGCCTAAAACATATACTGACATCTACGAATACATAAATAGGCCCAAAAAAACTCTGATTGTGTCAAGAACTTCGTATCGGTGACGTTATCTACGATTGAGATATTCCGGAACAAGCGGATTTCAGTACAGTTTACTGAATCCACATTACTTTAAGTTGGTCCTGCTTGGCCTTGTACTGCAACATATTGAAGATTTGCAAAAAGACAGAGACAGAGGTTTAGTAATTGGTGATAAATAACGTGAAATATTCGAATGGAAATGATGAAATGAAAAACAATAGAACCAATTTAAAATACGTGAGTGCTACTCGTTTTAATGTTAGATTTGCAAAATAAATAAGAAGGAGACGCAAATTGCCTTTTATTGAAATCGTAGATCTGCTAATTAATTTCAAATGCTTTGTTTCGTTTCAAACGCTAATTAACGTGTTGTTTCATACCTTTAGGAAAAATGATTTATTCCATTAAAACTTGAGAGTCATCATTTGGTTATAATTGGAAATTTTTAATTTAATTATTTCTCAAAGTTTTTTCGTAGTGAACAGTAGAATTGATTTCATCATATTCATTGCGAAACAGTAAACATGTTTACATGGTAATGGGCTTACGAATTAGGAGAAAGTTCAATAAAATCAAAAATGCGGATTATTTAGCGGATTTTGGTTCGAAGTACGACTTCTGTTTCCAGATTGTTATATCAATTACGTGCAAATCGGTCCGTATAATAATCTAAGTGGGCCAAATGACGCGAAGGTGCGTAACAGTGTCGTTGACCGCTCGTAACACGATTTAAAACTCATTACACGTTATATAGGTTAGCAAAAATAGATCGTTTATTTTACTTTTTACCAAAAAATTCGACGGACGTAAGATGAGACGGGGTGATATTTGTAAGAGAAGCAAGTCGTCTAATGTATCGTATTCTTAACACACGGTTCACATAGATATCTATAAAACCATTGTAGTGTATTTTAATTAATTACGATGCACTATGTGTATATATTTTTTCCTTTGTACTTTGATATTTAACTCAGTTAAAGTTACCTGCACCGGTAAAAGCTTTATTAAAGCGATCAGGGTATTTATTCTGTATAATACCGCATTGCGTAAGTATGTGAAATTATTTTCATATTTTACGATCGAAAAACAAGCACGAGGCGAAATACATCCTGATCTCGATCGACGTTGACCTATTTTATTTTCACTCCGACTTTGGGAAATTGTTGAACGCGCAATAAGCCCTCGTCGGATTTTTCATTTTAAACACAACATTTTCCACGCTTGGTGCAGCTTATATTAAATAAATACATAATATAATAGCTTAGAAACCAAACTGGACTGGAGGAACACACACGTTATTCTAGTGCTAAGTTAATGTTAATTAGTATCAAATAACAAAAAGGAGAAGGCATATTGGCTTTTGATCTAATTCAAGCTAATAGAAATCAAACTCGTTGGCGACGTTCCAACAATAACAAAGAATATGTTATCCTGCTTTCGGCCGATGTTCACTCACTTTCTAATAGATAGATTTAGTTAGTTAACTTGAGTTATATAACAATTCGTTGACTGAATTTATCCAAAATACATTCAAATCAGATCTTTCAGTTGTGAACATGTCTGTAAGTACAGTTGTTTTAATGCGATTTTTTTAAATACTTGAATATAAATGTAATGTGATGATTACATCTTAGCAATATACGTAAAATACAATACACATTAAAAATTTTAAACTCTCATAAATTTAGGTTAATTTTTTTTATATATAAAAACTATGATTTTTTTCATTTTAATTGGCAGTTCACAAAAGCCGCTCTGTTGATATAAGAATACTGCAACTACAAAAAAGCTACCTTCTCTTTTAAAAATATAATTTTCTGTCTGAAAATACATTATACTCGTCGCTTCCATGAAATTGATTTTCAAACTTTAACTACCTATTTTAGGTTCTATTTGGTAACATATTTCCCGACATGTATTTAAAGTCCAGTAAAGTCTACTTTGTTGGATGCGATGCGCGCATAGGACATGTCCAGTTCTCGCATGACTAGGCATCAACTTTGTTATGGTTCAAGCATGGAGAGAAGTAGGAGCCTCTAGGCTAACATTATTCAAAGTAATTGTTTTGGGCGCAATAAACAATAATGAGAACGCGTAGAGGGAGGGGCGGTGGTGGGGGGGCATTTCACTCACACACATCTGTCAACACGTGCATAAAAACTGAGACATATTCCACATTTTTTTGCTTCACATGGCTCACACGTGGTCGCTTTGATATCATCTGTTGCTTACATTAAAATAATATACAATATTACTCTTTGTAATTTATTTCGGGGCTTCTTTTTTATTTGACGTAAGCTTTGTAACTGATTATGAGAAGATTATCAATAGTTAATTTATAAATTAAGCGGACAAAACCCAATTGTGCATTGAGAGACGCGCTCGTGCGGAGAAGACATTTGGACGGTAAAAATCTTTGTATCATGTGATTTTGTGAGAATTTATTGTCTGAATTAAAAATGATTGAATTACACGATCGAGAATTGAAGAAGATTCACGGAAACATTGTGCTCTTACAAGTGTCCACTAATAAAATGGCATAAGGTCGCGTTAATAACGCTTGAACTTTGAAGATGCAATGTGCGATCTAACATCAAAGCAGACGTAGATTTATTACTTTCTTTATATTACTTTTTACATTTTCCGGGTTTCACTTCCTTACTAAAGCAAAGTTATTTTCCTTACTCTTTTTCAAATATGATTTGACAATAATTAACTCAGAAAATGATTTTCTTTTTTTACAAAGCGATCACGACTTCAAATTGGAGCTATGAATTACGAATTCCTTCACCTAGACACGTGTTGTTTTAATTAAACATGATTGTTTCGTTACATACTCAAAAAAGTTACACTGAGCAAAAATCCTAGCATATTTTTTGGCGAAAACCTTTCTTGATTGTCAGATTCTTCCCGAGGGTGAGACGTGTCATGATTCTTAACAATTTTTAGATACGCGTTTATTAAATCTGCATTTTCTTTGGCTTCAGTATATAAATAAATGAGGTGTCAACGCGTATGTTTGAAATAAATTCACAATTAATCAAATTAAAAGAGGATATAAGTTAAAATCCAGGCAACGAAATCACAGATATTTAAATAAACTAAAATAAATCTTTGTCATATAATGTATTTCTCTATGCAAACTGTTTTCCTTTATCTCGCTTTTAAATTGTTTACTAGCATTGCGTCGCGAGCATAAATCATAGACAACGATACACAGCGAAAGAATAAGTCTTTTATTAAAAGATTTGGAGGGCATTCAACTTATAACTAACTAACAAATAAATATTATATATATGTATAATCTTAGAAATATGGTTCTCAATTAAGTAAAAGCCACGTTGTCTTATAAAGTGTCTACACTTTGATGAGTTTAAAAGATATTGCATTGTAAACCTTAGTTTAAGTTTTATCAACCAAGACTCAAGTAGGTCTTAGTATAGTAAATAAAATAGAAAGCTCTTAAGTTTTTTTTTAATTCTTATTAAGTGAATAAATTATAATTCTTAATAATGGATACTGATTCTTTATATTTACTTATAAGCTTTTAAACAATTTTTACAATTTACAAAAGCCACTTTCAAAATTTGCCGTTTACGTTTGTTGCATCTCACTCACAAAGTATACATCTAAATAAAGCAAATAAACATTATAAAAATATTGTATTCAGCAGTAAAATATTATTGATTATGGACATGATTTTCAAACCAAACCAAAAACAAAATATTCCTGTTTAATCTTCACTTAGCCGTTACCTTATTTATTTAACTTTTATACAGACAGTTAATTCTTTAAGTTTAACGTAAGCCACATCCAGCTGTGATTGATGATCTACGGAGCAGCCGCCGAATCGACCACTCTTAAAATACTATACTCGTATGATCAATGGATTTACTATCAGTGATTGTGTACATAGCTTAAATGTAGAAGATTTTTGTGAGCCTGTCGGTGTCATTCGTCAAATGAATCATTATCGTTTAAGTGATTCAATTAAATATTTCTTCTATAAATCCTGCCTTTAAACTATAAAACGTACTTGATAGTGATGAAAAGGAATGTCAGAAACACGCTCAAGCGTGAGCCCCTTTGAAGCTCGCAAATAAGTTTTATCCTCAGTTTTTGAATCGGACACTATTTGCGCTACCTATTTGTCAGCTTCACGAGCTATTGAGTTTCTTTCAGTAAAAAGATTGTCAACAATTTATTTTGCTTTAAGCATTTTTATAGACGGCGCAAATGTGTGTATTTTATGAAAACGACTTACAGAATACTGGATTGTTTACCTGAGCAGCAAAGTTACATAATTCGTCTTTTTTGTATTACTTATTTTTCTGTGCCCTACCATTTGCTTAGAGGCTAACATTACACTTGCAAACTTATTTGCCTCATATCGAAATATCTCTTCTGTATTGATGTAATGTCGATTGTCGATTGCGAAGGCCGGACCTGTCGTACTCGAAAAACATCACGATGTTTGACGCTGTAAGTAATTGCAAAGAAAGATATATTTAATGGCGAACTTACAAATTAGAATACACAACTCGGCCTAATTGGTTGGGGGCCAAAATAATCCTCATAGGAGTTCACCCCTTTTGCAGTTTGGAGTCGGTTAGGTATGTGACACTTGCATAACGACGTGAACTTTGCGTGCTTTGGCGACTAACTTTGGCAAGAAGCTTCAACTTGGATGTTGTATAGGCCTAATTTAATTTACAATTCACACAAATACGCTTTCGTCTGACACGCCTACTCATTTTACGGAAATATATTTAATTTTAGGTGTTTTCACATGAATAGTTTAAAAGGGAAAATATACTTCTTAAGATATTTTGTTTATTAAAACATATTTCACTGTAATATATCCAGAATAGAAATCCGATTTATGTACATTGAAGTGAGTGGTTTTATATTTATCATGGCCGTGTCGGGCTGCCCTTGTCACACAAATCTTGAAATAGTGTTTATTGTTCCCAATTTCGTTAAGAAAACTCTACTATCTTTTATTTATTTATAGATAAGATAACGTTTGATATTTTAAATTGGCTACAATAAAACATAATCGTTAAATTTCCTAAGAAAGATTAACTAAGCATTTTATTATGTTTTTCGGGCAAAATAATATAAGTAATGATTGACTATTGGAATGTATTTTAATACCAATATTTATTTTATGTTGATAAAGATTTGAACGAATTAATAACATTGTGAATATCTTTCGTTTATGAACACAATACTTTTCTATCACTTATCAAATCAAGGGCTTAGAATGAGAAAGAAGAATTGATCAGAGAATCTTATTGAGATGGAAAAATGAAAAGAACAGGCAATTTAAGTATGGCTAGTTCTCATAGGTAAATAATATTTCCAAAACAATGAGCAGAAACTAATTTCAGCACCGAATAGGGCTGAAATTAGTTTCATTACTCGGTTTAAATATATATTTAAAATATAAATGAAAATAAATTTAAGATTCCGGTAGCCAGTGAAATATATTATTCGCCTGTTAATTTTCTAATTCTTAGAATTCGATGTCAAACAACGAAGTTAAGATGTTCCGGACAAAATTAATAATTATTAATTCATGGCAACTGAATAAAAAATAAATCATTGCGAAATATAAATTGAATTAACAATTTTTTAATCGTTTACTCTATACATTTATATTTCCACACTAAAATATCAATTTGGCATAAATCTTTTAAATATGATACTTTTTTAACGGACATAACGTACGCGACACACTTATTCACTCGTAACATTAGCTCTTCTAAACGTTTTTGTATACTCAAGAGATACACTGAGTCAATCAAAGATTATGCCTCGTTCTCGACCTCAAACAGTGACCTACCTCTAACCCTCAGGTGTCGGCTTCACCCTGAATCAAGGTATTAGCGAATATTAAACACACATTCGGGAATTACCTGTTCTGCTGTTTATTTACCTAGTCAATCTAATTTTACTAACATCAACAATACCTTGCGTGCAAATCGGTTTAAATATGTAATATTAATTTAATTCGCCATTAGAGATTAACATTGTCGTCTGTTTTGCTTTATAATGATTGATTGGTACGCCGAGGTCACACATATTTCTAATTTGTTTCAGTGACGAGTTTCACTGAGAACTTATCGGCATCAGTATTTTTTTAGAGAACATCTGTCTAGACGTGATTTATATCTAAACTTATCCTAAGACCTGTCGCATAAAATAACACTTAAAAGCGAAAACAGACACCTCATTATAATATATACGAAATATTAATTAAACCCCACCGCAACTCACAAAGTCCATATTAAGTACTATACTAAAAACAATATTATGTTATGGCACAGTTAATAGACAAACAGTATAACTAAATAACTTTGAGCTGTCGTATTATTGTCTATTGACCAAGCGCTATTGTTTAATTGTCATCAGTCTTTTATCTAATAAAATATAAGTTTATTAATGAGTATAGATGAAAGATTACCTTATTTATATTAAGTTTAAAATTGGTGGCGGAGTAAAATAATGCTGGCGGCATTTCTTCGCATTATCGCGATTAGAAAAGCACCAGCTCTTGAGTCAGCAGTACTGACTACCAGTGGTACTAATAATTTATTACTTAGTTGGGTATTTAACACGGCGCAGTGTTAACATTTAAAATGGTATACCAAATGTATTAATGAACTGGAGAACATATTAAAACTGTGGTTATAAAGTTCTGCTCGGGGCACGATCTCACACGGAGCTTAACCGATAAACAATAAAACGTATAAAAATAAAATCGGTTCGAGACAGTTAAACTGAACCCCAAACACGTGCATTACTCCGTTTAAAAGCTAACTAATACTCGGTTATAAAAAGAAAATAAAATTCGGAATCTCCTTGTCGAGGGTTTATTTGCAAGTTTAGTGCATTCACATTACTTATACTGGATAACATTCTGCTTTATAAAGCTCGTTAGAGCAATACTTTTCTTAAAACAATTTTTTATTTTCGATTCGCCCCTTTTGCACGTTCTACGTTACGTGGAGATAACATATCTGGCATCTGGCTCCTGTGCTCTATCGTTTCAACAATAAAAGTATTGGTTTGTATACTGTCAAAGTAAGGGCAAACGGAAGTGTCCGTTTTTCCATTTCTAATTGCCCGTTTACGAGCTATTTGTTATGTTTAATAACAACACAAATAAATAGTCTACTAAGCAAGTAGGAACCAGGAGCTACTTGTAAAGCAAATAAGTGTATGTTTTTAAAGCGCTGCGCCATATCGATTTCACTCAGCCCTCATGTTTTATTCGCATAACATTACATGTACGAACATTTATTTTCTATCAATAGTGTAAGTCGCCGTGGACTAAAGCGAATTGCTCTGCGAACAAATTACTTAAACAATTTTTTTTTTTGTAGAAACAAAGCACAAATTAATCTATAAGATAATGCCACTACAGAAAGCTTTATATAATTGAAAACCTAGAGTCATTGCAGTGTATTAAAAATATGTATCAGTACTAAATATCGGTTAGGACCTTAACGGTAGATGAGAAAGGATGAAAACGATAGGATAAATAATTGTATTGAAAGTTAGTTGAGAAGGCTTTTCATTAACCGTTCTGTTCACCCGTTCTGTGCCAGTAATACTTATTACGTTATAAAACATTAATAAAACAGCTTTTTCACATATTCTTTTACGCAATCTTTGATACCAAAACTGGGAAGTGAGGACTCATTCAATATTTTTACGTTTGCCTCAATAGCAGAAGGATCTCTTTGAAAGTTTATCTTTGTTCCTTTGAACCCATCACGGGAATTGGCAACTTCAATTTAGGATAAAAGGGGTTGTTTAACAACAAATCGGGAGAGGCGTATGTTGGTGTGTTTTAGATTAATTCAGCTTTTGTCAATATTTTTAAAAGAACGAGGTAATATTATTACTTATAACGTACTGACAATACTTGTTATGCTTTAGTTAAAGAAAGCATTTAATTTTTAACAATATAGCTTAAATTACTGCAATTACTACAAAGGTGCTTAAAGTACCCAGTTTCTACGTTTCTGAAGAGAATTCCGAAATCTCTTATTCATCTCCACCGCTTTAACCTGATGCTTAATTTTGTTTGAGTGCACTTAACGATTGTAGGAACGCCAGCAAGCGACAGATAAACTGGTTTTAACTTTTTGTTCTTGAAATAAAAAATAAGATAAAAATAGATGTTAGTTAATTTAAATTGACAAAAAAACAATGTATAGACAACAATTAGATTTTCTCACATTCACACCGCATATTCATTCTATATAGAAGGGGTAGAATTCCAATTACATAAAAGCCTTATTTCTGATGAAGCGTAAGCTCATTCGATTATGTAGTCTAGCACTTACTTGACACCTGATATTGACACTTAGACAAATACCTCGCTCGAGATAACTATTTCAGTTGCGGATAGAATTCCATTTTCATACATAAAAAATAGGCGAATTAATATTAATATGACAAGGAACCCGCACGTTTCGTATGACTCTCAAGCGAAACTTAAAACAATCAAAAAAAAACTCTTCGTTATCTGTTGAAATTTTTGAACTCTTCTAACTTTGCTTTCCGTGAACCAGTTAGTTTAAATCCACGGATATATTGTCGACTTGTGTAAACGCTTTATAAACTTCAGACATATTTGCACATCACCTTCTTGTTGTTAGGTTTTATACGAGAGCTGATATCATTTTCACAGGGCGTGACAACATCTTACCTTGAAATTGTTCTAATGGAATTCAAATGAGGTGGGTGCACATTGTCCAAAAGGCCTTTTTATAGAAGACACGAGCTCACCATATAGGGAAGTCGCCGCCCATAGGCACTCACGAGGCTGGGAGCTTGTGAGTGCTTTGCCGGCCTGTTTTCTTGAAGGACACTTAGAGTCGCATTAATAAGAACATACTTAACATAATTATCTATTTATAAATGGGATGTATATATTGTTTTCGAAGTGACGGCTAAACGAGATATTGTATAGAGAAGTTGTTAATTTGAAATGTATTCCCAAGAGATTCAAACGAAACATACCGCACTTTGTATATATGTTTCCTTGCTCAGCTTATAAGCATCGCGATACAGCGAGGAAATGCCGCCAGCATGGTGGCTACTCTGCCACCGGGACCAAACTTTTTAAATTTGTTGTAGTTTTGTGTTTTGTTTTATTTTAAGTTACTTATATTAGTTACGTTAATATTACAAAATATTTTGTGATTATTTCATAATTAACTTTGTTGATTAAAGTTCTAAAATCAAAGAAACAAATGATCGTGGGAAACGAAGCTTAAAAATATATTATTTTTAAAATAATTCTCATTCATAGTTGTTTGTGATCAAGCAAGAATTTATCTTATATATTTAACGCCTCTGTCTGTTAACATACTTTTTTTCATACCTAAGCATAATTAAATCTTAAGCTACTGCATGTTAATAAATTCAGAGCTTAAATATTCTTTCGGCGCACAAATGAATAAGCTATTGAGGCGCGAGTGTTTGGCATCCGCCCACGTCGTTTCCGGTTCATACACAACACGACAGATTGATCCCTGAACGTAATAAAATTAGCGTAAAGGTGCTTTACGGCCTTTAGGCAATTTACCCATTTTCGGAACAGTTTAAAGTGTGCCCATTCCTCCAACAAGACGCCCTTTTAAACACCGATAAAACAACAATTTGGGAATCGGCCTAAATTGTGTGTCTGCGAATGTGATTTAAAATGGAAGAGCCTTCATTAACCCTGTTAAGGTCTTTATTCAATTCTCGTCTTTGGCTTTTTGTATGAAAATATAGCATATGGCTTACGTTGATATAGATACATATTTTACTTAAGTTGAGCTCAACTAATTATTTCGTAAAAACATGCGAAATTTAGAGATAATATTTACGAAGGACTTTTTATTTGTATTTTGTCTAGAAAATCTCGTTTATGAAGTAATTTTCTTATGTACAAACTTTGAAAGTCTATTCTAATCTATATTTTATAGGTGGATTTTGTTATTAAATTAATTTGTAAGCTCAGGTCTTACAGCTAAAATGTATATGATTGAAGTTTTCAAAGTTACTTCTATTTAAAATTCGGGTACTGAATAGACTCCTTAAATGGTAAAATAAAATAATGACATTACTTAACCAGAGAAAACAAAATAAATTTTCGATGACACGTTTTAGCGCAGAGGATTCGACATCGACTCCCGCTTCAACATTAGGGAAAATTGTTTTTTGCTTACTTGGAAACAGTCAACTAATATTTTCTATTCGAATTATGCATGAAAATATAGTGCAGTTGAATTGGATAACTTTTGTGACAGTAAATACTTTGAAATTCGTTGTATCACTGGCCGTGGGGCCACCAGAGATCTTTTTGCGTATTAAGTGTTAAAGCTTGAAATGATTGAAGCTGCAGGAGGCCGTTCAATTCAATGCGCGTAACTCACAACAAAACAATTAGATATGAAACGGCAAAATGACGTAAATTATGTCATTCACGTAGATTGCTGGATTATGTTTCGAATGTCATTCAATCCACAGGAGTCCTATAACCACTCATTATTATAGTCCAACAACCGTAAAGGAATCTGTGACGTCCGGTTGTTCAAGATAATTTCTTACATTCAAACCCTCAGAGGACAAAGCGAAGGAGGCTCTCGGGATCTTTCATATGCAAATTATTATTGTTCTGCACAAACTCTGTACTATATATGGTCATGTAACTTAGCCTGCGGTGACATTTTGGGCAGGTATTGCCAAATTCTTCCGGAGGCTTTAACATTCCTTGACATTAATATTATTCAATTGTTAATATGGATGATGAATTTAGTTTTTGAATATCAATCTTAAAATATTATAATTTCGTTAGATAACAGCCAATTTCGCTGAAAAACGTGTTTGTTTACCGTGACCAACTAGTATTAGTGTTGCGTCATAAATACAAATAAGTGTACAAATTGAATAGATCAATATTAATCATGAGTTAAGTAGACTAATATTAAATTCCTGGGATGTTGTTATTTTTTATGATTATGTATATATGTTAAAATACGTCATAAATTAATGGCATGCTTTGGACCTGAAGTATATTTTTTATTTTATAATGTCGAGGGCGTTACGTAAAGTTAAAAAGAGATATTTTCAAGGTCAGCACCGGGTTATGAAACAAATTTCCCTTATCGTGTTGGATTAATGAATAGGAGCTGGTTATGATGCCAAGGTGTTTGACCTTAAGCTGTCACCAGCAGTCGTCGTATTGCTGACGCGGCACAAGTTAGTCAGACTTTTTCATTTCCAATTTATTTGGGAATCCTCGAGACGTCGACAACATTCAAATTAATCGTATTACTTGGATTGAATTTTCCGAGTCTGATGATGAGTAAATATTAGATTTCGTTTGTATGTAATTCCGGGTAGACATTGACAATATTCAAAGAAATTACAATATTCATAACAAAGAAACTACGTGACAGATACATTTCTCAATATTCAATTCATAATAGATATCCTTCATATTATAATTTCAATTTTATACGAGCTGCAGAGATTACGATAGTTTAATACATATCTGTCGATTGTAAAATAAGGTTAAGATGTTCCTTTCTTGGCTACGACAGTTAATCGCGACTCTCAGGAGAATTCAACAGTAAAAATTCAACAATGGTTCTGATATATTTTTTTGGATAAATATTTTCGCATACGTTTTCAGAACTAAATTATTCCTTTTAAACATCGTGATTTATTACTCCCTTTACAATCTCGATCAAAAACCCAAGGGACAGTAAAAACTACGCAGTTGAAAAAGTTTGTAATTTCGACTAACCTTCAGAACTCTACAGACCTCTTAAGTTAATTTTTCAGTATACAATTTTTAATGTACTCAAAATAAGAAATCCCAAAGGTTTGTTAAGAGGTATTTAAGTTGTTAAAATATTACTTCTAATATACGTTGTAATTTAATATGCAAAAGAAATTTTTGAAATAGGTTGGAAGGCGAAGTCAATTGCAATCAGATAATATGGTTGAGTCTAATTAAAATTAATGAATAAATTAATTTCAGAAAACTATTTGGATACGCGTCAGGCTAACAGTCAGGCGCTAAAATAACTTTGGCTTATTAACGCCTTGCATCTATTCATTTGTTTATCAAATATTAGACATTGTTTACGCGTTCTTGTGCACCTGTCTTTAAAGTTCCGTGTTTTATAAATAGACCGAGAGTATGTATCGTCATTGCCGAGAGACTTTTATTGCAATAAGCAGCACATTTTTTTAGTTTTAACAGATATTGGAAAATTTATTTTTGTTAAGTTGGAACCCTTTACAAAAGCTCTTCATATCCATCATATTTGTGCACAAGAACAATGCTTCTATGATCTTTTTGTGTGTCCTTTTAATCAAATTGAAGTAATCACACATGCATGTCCTTCTTGAAGTAATCACCTGGGAGAGGCAAACAAGTATGTAATAGAGAGTATGTAATCCAGATCTTGTTCCTTGGACTGTCTGCGCGAACTTCTCCGGAATTGTATTTAGTCCTAGAGGACTGTACAGAATCTACCGAAGTGTACTGTACACTTCTGTATAATGGTCATGCCACTTGGTAAGAAGCTGTGTTGAATTACATCAGAGACAAGACTACTGAACAGCTGTCTTTTGAACGGGTAAGTTTTCGTTTGAAGCATTTGTGGGTTCAGCTGTGGAGGAGTTATCAGCAGCCGATCTACATTTTTAAAACAACGGCTCATTTTCAAGTTTGAATTTCAAGAACGGACTCGGGCAAAATTAATAGCGGTATTGTTGGTACGCATAATGCATACAACCCCCCAATGAACATTTTTTAAAAATATTTAATGAAATTCACCAAATGTTAAATAAATAATAAAAGAGTACCTTGAGTATAGTAATAATGTTTTTAAAATATAAATTGAAATATCCGGTACGGCGAATAGAATATTTCAAAGGTACATTTTACCTAATACTAGAAGCGTCACAGTAAGAATTGTATAAAACGAGAGACGAATGAATTTGAGTACGCTCCAACGCATTTCAGCCAGTCATACTTTATTGTTTCCCGAGCTGCCGGCTTCCTTATTATATAGAAATTCAAGAAAACTAGGTCAATTGCTCGGTCATTTCTCAGAAAGTATTTTATGTCACAGCTAGGCTTAAAGCAGCTTCGGTAGAACACCACATTGCGCTAACGTTTAAATACCTAAATGTGTTATTAGCTATCATTAACGAAATATGGAATGGAGTTTCGCAATATTTGAATTTAAGCCTCAATTCCCTTGTTAGCGTAGACGCGTGAAGTGTTAATTGCCTGAAGTAATACTTGGCAAAGAGCACACATCGTGGTTTACTTGTAATTACTTACTCTAATATAAATAAGTTTATTTGCGTTTGTACGTATTCTTTATATTGTTAATAAAAGAGTATTCGTAGGATTTAGATATGTTTTTAACTTATCGAATATAATTAATTCGATACGAATAATGTGGAAGCTTTTGTGCCCGTGGCTGCGGGGAAGCTTTAAGAGTTGTCTGACTTTGATGATATGTAAAAGCAGATAAGTTATATTAAATGGCTTAAAATCATATAATGATTCGCCAGACATTTTCTACGCCATCTATCCTTTTCGCTGCATGGCTTCATAATTGATACAAGGAGAGATGATTTTGATAATTACAGTACTATATGCGATAAGGTTTCTATCGAAAATAGTTAATCGAAATGCTGGAAAAATGCTCAATACGGTTTTTCTGCGTGTTGCATTGCATTACCTGATGTCAGCAGTACTAAGTAGTTATTAAAAAAATATATATACAATTTCTAGTTCCTTTTAATGCGAAGTGGCTTTAAGAAATATACCTAGATTTTTAATAGATATATCTTCATTAAATTTACTTCATTTAGTTATTAGAATAGTATATGCATATAAAATATATACTCACGTGTATTTTCTTTTAGCCTATTTGGAACGTGTTCGTTTTCGAATGGAGCGCCAATTTCCGTCGTCAGCGACAGGAAACCAAAGATCATAACAGTGTTATTCGCAAGCGATCAATTCGGAAATTGATTGTTTCCAAACACTACAAACTGTTTAAAGTTCACATCAATCAAAATTTACGAAATTATTTATGCAGTACAAATTATCATATAACACAAGTAATAATTATTTGAGATAAAACGAGCTTAGAATACGTTTTAAGTACACACAGTAGTTGAACGATGTTATCGTAAAGTTTTCAAAGTTACACGCGGGGGAATACACCACAGCACGCGTGTTCTCATCAGGACGGCTGAGCGCCGACTGGCTACGACTCAGATTTTGAATGTGAAATAAAATCATCTTCCTTCTACGAGAAGGCCTACGTGAGGTCAATAAACCTTGATAGGTATGGAGGGCTAAAACAACAAGTTTCATTTTGATTTAAAATTTTGTTTTTCGCATAATGAAATAATTAATTTTTGTTAAAATTGTGTACACTTCTACTGTAAGTGGTTTTATAACTCCAGGATAATAAATTATATATGTATATATATGAAAATGGCTCGTATTATTCAGTTTTATAACAAGGTTGCTTGTATCCGCTTCAATCAATCTATAGTGCAACATATTATAATATTATTTTGCAACGCTGTGCATCAATACAGGGTTGAGGCAGGATGTTGTGCATGGATTACAAATGTACAGCGTATAAATCCCTAAAAGGCCGGCAACGCACTCATGAGCTCCCAGCCACTTGAGTGTCCATGGGCGGCGACTTCACCTTTATGGTGGCCCTCCTGCTCGTTTGCCCCCTCTTCTATAAAAAAAAAATGTACACATGCCACCTACAAAAACGCGTACACTTTGAAAACAAATCATAATTCTGAAGGCTGTAACTTGTTTAACTTGATTTGCCTTTACGACAATTATTTGCAAACCGCCCGAATACTTGGTGAATACGTAATATAAAAGGTTTACTCAATCAGCTGCTGGCTGAATTAATTTAAGGAGTTAAACGGTTTGTGTAGTTATTTATGTCCAGGTTTTGTGCGAAGCTTAGAAATAAATGAACATTAATTATATAACTCTCTGTTCTTTCACCGTTTCTTAATTATTTTCTATCAAACGGGAGAATAAATTATGACAACCACAACCACTTCCCACAAGAAAAAGTCAACTGACAAAACACCAAAAAAAACCTCATAAAATAAATTTAGGAATAATGCACGCATTGTATCGAATTAAGTTTACGCAATATTGGCACAAAAAATAAAAGAAATGATGATAAAATGATTGTATGAGTAATCATAATTCGAGGCACGAACCAATCTTCAAATGATTGTTTCAATGGTTTCGATTTTGCAAGTGTAACTGTTGTACTTCCTTGCGAATGTCCGAGGCAATTCAAATTTCCGCTGACGTGACCCGGGAGTTGATTTAATTATTATTTTGTATTCGCTTTGGCTATAACACATCATCGGTATGTTATTTATTTATAGTTAGTGCACGTGCGTCGATCGACAAGTTAAATGTTCGATTATAGGTTATTTTTTCTGTATTTCCTGTTTTTTTGTTATCTTGTTCTCTCTTGATCGAATTCATTGTTCTTGTTTAATTCCAATACAAAGAATATCACTTTGTTAATGTGTGGGAAGTCGATTTATTATTATCCTTTTGCAAATGACCCATATTCAATTCTTGATTGCCAACTACTCTGCCAACAAATTAAGTGTCATTTAGCATCTAGTATGTAACCTACCCAGAGTTTATTAATTATTTATAATTATAACTAAAGATTTATCAACAGCCACTGGACCGTTCTTTGTATCGTATCTGTGTGTTTATCTATCGTATTGGATAGATAAACTTGAAAGCGAAGAGAATTAAGAATATTAAATTTATGATTTTAATCTAATTCTCTCAGCCATTTGTATAATTTATAGATCTGTAAACTTATAGGATTCGGTTATTCTTATAAACATTTCTGTTTTACGTTTAATCAAGAAATTTAAAAAAGTGCAATTAATTGAAAGTGGTTTAACGGAATAAGGCATTATGCCTACTGATTATTAAAGACATCTATTCATACCTTTCACACCATTTTAATTATATTTAATAAATATTAATTTGAATGTAATCAATCTCATCTCAACAACAGTACAGTTAATATTGTAGAGAAATCAGATACTAACACGTAAAATGCGACAATAAAATATTGTTTCATCTTTATTATTATTAATATTGTTACAGCTTTCATTGCAAAAGATGCGTAAGCGGTACCAACACAATAATTACGTGTCACGGAATTGTTTCTCTGTAAAAGTTTTAAGTATTTTTATCTACTCTATTATAGATTTGTTTTTTAAATTGTTTTGGTTAGATGTTTTGAAATGGTATTCACGTGTAATAAAATCAAATTAAAGCCATTGTCAGGCAAATAATTCTGGCACTGGGATTTCATTGCGTATGTGAGTTAATGTTGAAATTATGTTCTAACAATTACTTAGCAAATTACAATGTCAAATATTAATTATCGAAATGTAACATATATATATATAAATAGCATCGCACGTCACGACACTGTTTAATTTCGTCAGAATATATGAACGTGCAGTAATAATGGACATTAATACTAATTAGCTGAAGCTGTGTTCCTGCATTAATTCGTGTTGGTTAATTCTGTGTGAGTCTGGATTATTGCACTCATTTTCCACCAGATATTGGAAACACTGTGCAAAGCATGACATTTTTTAATAATATCGACCAAAAATGTTTTGGCCTTTTCGAACAACTGAACGAAATGTTTTTATTATTTTTGTCTGTAACATTAGCAAATACAAGTATTGTTTATTATTATTTGTAGTACATTGCGATAATATTATTTGTATTAAAATGTATTTTAATATTTAATACGAAACTGGATCAATTTTAATTATACGTAGCATTTATGGAATTCTGACTCCTATAAATGAAACCAATCAAAAGTGATCCGTTCTAAGACAAAAAATGTTAAATATGGCTTTTTACGTTGAAATTGAATCCGTTATCTGTTTCATATATTCCCGAAATCTCTTTGTTGTAATCGGGGCTTACCCTCGGGAGCATTCCCGACAGCCTGAGACGGTGGACTTAGCTTCAGAATACGATGGAATTTATTCACATTGTCACAATGTCGAATCGTTTGATTGCGATTCAGGATTCATTTATTTCGCAGTTTGATCTCTGACATTGCAATTTCATGCTCAATCTAATAAAGTTTATATCAACACAATGTTTCACACTGTTTCGTAAAGAAATTTCTATGCTGAAATCATGATTAATTATTAAATGCTATTAACATGACTAAATCCAAACTTTAATCTTTAAAATAAAAAGTAAGTGCACTTTAAAATCACAGACAGGGACGTGACAGTTCTCTTACAAGTCTAGTTGGCCGTGCATTTGAAATACGTATACTCGTACGAATTATTATTCGTTGCGTATTGCGTTGCGTGTTGCGTATTCGCAACAAAAAACTTTACCAAGTTAGTTAGCTACTGACGCGAATATAATGATGCGGGCCCGATCACCTTGGGAAAATTAATACATATTTGCTTTCAAACAATTGCCGAAGGATAAATAGCTTTCAGAGTGGTCTTTGCAAACCCGAACGATTAGTTTTGATCCTTTGTTTACCGAAATTGAGATACCGATTATACCTGTAGAGATAGTTTAAGTTGGCAAGGTCTGGCTTACTGACTATCCTACCAATTAGTAAGTGTTTTCTTGCAAATAAATTCACATAACTTTTTAATAAGGACTTTCACGTCATCGTGAGCATCAAATCCCTTTACCGAAGTGAAATTTACGTTTATGAGTTAGCCTAAATCCTTTTTTGTCATGTCTGCGTATAACTTTATGGGCCATTTCCGTTTTATCGGCTTCAGAAGCTCATATTTGTAAATCGACATCACCGCAAACAATTTGGTGTATATTAACTGCCAAGAATATATCTAACCGTATACGGCTTTACTAATTAAGAAAACTAATAACTTTCAGAAAAATAAAAAGCCTTCAGAGATTTCACAATGGGCTTTTAATTTATTAAATGACAAGACTTTTATACTTATACGACGTACTTCTTACACAATCTTTGTAACAAAGCTTTTCCGAAAGAAACTTTTTGTAGAAAATTGTGATTATATTCAGAATATGTGAGAACAGAATGTAATTATTTTAAACTGCACTTACTCCGCGGCATTTTAAAAATTATTTAACTCGCTTTAACCTCGAAAACTTTATAAATGTACTTGGTGTTCAGATTAGGTATTTGTGACTAAATTCGACGCGTGTGAAAATAATTATATGCTTCCCCAAAATAAATAATTAGTGAGCATAACAAAAGAAGAAAGATGGAATATTTGCAATAAATCACACCAAACATCAATAACAAGTGAACTGTCGTTGAACTTTGGCTTGAAGTTTATTTTTCACTTATATTTCAGCGAGTCCAAAGAAATTTGAAAGGCCTCCCAAAAGCGGGTAAACAATTTTATTCAGAACGCCATTAAAAAGAAAAACCGCCGCTCTAAAGGGCAACGACGCTCTTGTGTCAATATTTTCCAGAATTTCCTCTCAATTATTATTTTTCAGACTTCATACGTATGTAAGCAAAAACTGCGCTGTTGACAGTCAATTATTGAACCTGAAAATCATCATGTCAGAGATCAAATGTTAGAATCAATGTCGTAATGGCCGTGTGTGGCTTATGCAAGACATCTACAAAGTTGTGATCTGTCGATCAAAGATCGAAAGATGAGGCGCAGACAGAGTCGATAACACATGTCGAGATAAAATGAAACAGACTCGTAAAATTGTTTCAATTTTCTATCTTTTCGTTTTCTATCAATTCGATATTATTACGCGCGGCCCCAGAGATTTATTTTAAAATTATTTCGCGACAGACATCGCGTTTACGTAGACGTAGAGTTATAAACCTATTACGGAGTATTTTTTTTATTACTGAGTAAAAAAATGGAAATTATACATTTAACTGAATAAAAAAAAAATCAGTATTTCTTAAAGTTGACACAAACGAAAGTACCGAAGAGGTTTTAGAAATCCCGTCTTATATAAGTCACTAAATATTATTAATATTTTTTATTATTATTTGTTGATTTAACTAGAATAGAAAATGAACGATATATGTATATTTTTTTATTAAATCTGTCATCAAACATTTTAAGTGCTAAATATATTAGCAAACAATAAACTTATAAGATAATGAAACAAGGTGTACACACAAAACAATTATATGGGAACTTACAACAATATTTATATAATATATGCCTTATAAGGCTAAGTATTGATTTTTGTATTTAAATAACATACTAATGATTAGTATTATAGTCTAAACATCAAACACTTTATTTTCTATTTAGGCCTAAGGAACATTTTAAATTCATTTAAAAGGAGATATTTAAATTTGTGGTTGTAATCGCAAAGACTCAATTAAGTTCAAAAGCATTAGCATAGTTATCTAAGAAATGCTTGGAGGGAAATGGCAATGCTGTGGAGTTGTAGCTTTGAGCTTCGTTATATATGTTTTGCATACTTCACTCGTACTTTTATTCTTAGTATTTTATTCAACTTTTATTATTTCGATCTTCAAGTTATCGCTCTATTTCATAAACCTTAAATTTTGTTTGATATGTAAAACCGAGAGTTGAACTCTATTCGCAAACTTTTTTCGATAAAAGGGGTTTCACTTAAGCCTATTCGAAAGTTTAAATCATTTTTCTAGACGAATTAGGTGGACTGCCTTTACATGTTTGATTCTTTAACTTCACTTTGCCAAATTATTAATTTTTGTTTAAAAATAAATATTTTGGTAAGATATCAAGATTGCATACCTCGGATAATCGACAATACAATGTAGTTAAAGTGGTGGATACCGTAATTACGGATATCGGACATGATCTGAATTACTCAAGAATCGATCATGTTCCCTGCAGATGAGCGTAGGGCGAACACTATTGGGCGGGCAAAATTATTCCGCCCTGCCGCTCGCAGATTAATGCCCTAGAAGTCCTAGGATGGGCCCCAAATTTACAATTTCAAATTTCGAATAATTTCGCAAAAACTGTATACTCTGTTACAAATATTACATTGTGGTGGATATACATAATACTATTCATTCCTACGACAGATAAGGCCCTTAAGCCTTTCGGGATACAAAAGATCACGAATACAGTGGCGAAGCCATCCTTACTATGGCCAAACCTACGAAGTTTAACCATTATCTTAATATTATGAGAATAACGATCAGCGAGCAGATTGTTTCCAATGACCTCTACAACCCCCCGAGAGTGTTAAAGCAATCAAATTTGTCGAGGAAATAGTCCCAAGTCGATGCTAAAACCTCATTCTAACAGATAATGAAACGTTAGGAGCAATTAGAAAGCCGTGGAAACTCATTGAAACTAAAGTTACACAGACCGAAAATAATAGGATATATTCCAAGGATCGTGATATTGGGCTTTTTAGTGTGCCGATTCGATTTTAGTTAATTTAACTCAACACTAATATATTCTCCTGTTTTTTGCTAATTTGAACCGTTGATAATCTGGCGGAAGAAAATGAATGCCGTTTTGGTATTAAAGTGCTCTGAGCTGTCCGTCGTTACATTGACGCAGGGCGGCAAACAGAGTGTGACTGCGGGAGGTTTACGTGTTGTAGTTCCCTTGTTAAAACATTTATCTCCTACGCCTATACTCATACATTGAATCAAATTTATGTTAAAGTTTATAATTACATTGTTACATTTATTAAATTTTCTTTTATTTTGTTTGTTTAGTATAATTAACACTTATCGAAAGATATATACTAAATGATAAAACAACTAAGGACATGTGTTATCGTTATATTAAAATTCCAAAACACTTGACATGAAATTGGTGAACCCTCATGATGCAAATTACACTGACTTAACGAGCTTGTACGTTTGGAATTCAGGTCTTGTCCGATGGTATGATAACCATTCCCTTTTATTAATAATCCCAAATATAATTTATTGTTGACCACCACAGTTCCATGTGTCTATGCCTTTGATCCCTTGGAGGACGCAATCTTGTACCGTTTTCCGAAGCGTTTCCCCCACCTCGGACCAGAATAAAAACTAGCGAAGTTTCAGCAGGCGCTTCGTAGAGTCAATACCGAGAAATTATATTTTGTTTTCGGTGGCGATCCACCGAACTTCGATCCTTACAAAATCCGTAAGTACATGCGATATACAAATACAATTACCATTAAGCTCTTAGTAAAATAGTATTTGTTCACGCTGGGATTGTTGAAAGAAGCCGGATTAAAAGGTGGTTTGCAAAATAAGAAGGTAATCTAAAAATGGATCGATTAATGGGATCCTCCGGAAAATTAGGGAAACGTCGAGGGAAAGTTTTTCCTAATTGGATACTCACTTCGTTATGTGTAGCTTAGAAATTGAGGATTTATATTACGTGAAGACAACACTTGTAAGATTAACGGCTTTGTTTACGGAATTGGTTTCTTAAGCCTTGTTCTAAGCTTTAATGTTTCTTAAGGTTTTTCAACTTCGTACCTTACTATTGATTCCAATTGCAATTGTTATTTTAAAAATAAAATACATACAGTCTTTTAATTGCATTAAGAGGGTAAAACTATGATCAAATTAAATAAAAAAAGAATTATTTAATTTCTCGTAAGATAAATATTGTCAATGAGCAAATACATTGTTATATAAAAGCTTAAGACAACGTAGACGGTACTCTTTGTATAATTGATAGCTTATTGTTATTTAAGATAGATAAAATGATTAAATTAAAATATAAAACAGAACTATTACCATAACTCTTTTATTGCCTTGTTTCGTTTATATCTCAATAGCGGAGTTGTAGAAAATTTGCATTTGTTATTTAAATCTTTGAGAAGTTTAATAAGGAGCTTTGCATACATGATCTGCGCTCTAAAGCCATTGAGACAAAAATTTCATAAAGTTAAATTCGGGCTCCTTACATACTCTGTCAATAGTCTGAATGTTATCTACGAATATTTTTTTGGATTAACTTAAATGAATAAAAATTGTTCGAAACTTAAAATAAGCTGTTTGGGCTTGAAACGTAACAGCCACGACAAGCGTCGGAAAGTTTAGGAAGAGCCAAAAAAATAAAAGCGGCTTTGTCTTGATAAACTTGACTGAAGTTATTGTTAAAAGGTTCCAAAAAAATCGTGTCTAAGGGGGCCTGTACTCGCGTTACGTTGTGTAATTTGATAAATATGTCTTTAAATTGTGTAAACATTGCAAAAAAAGTCCATCCCTATCCCTTACAATTACCGACATCACATACAAATTGTAAATTTGATTTCAGTGCTAAATTTCTGTATAGATTTATTTAAACACTGGGATTTAATGAATCTCGTAAAAATCCAGAGATGACTTTGAAACATATTAAGGAGTTAATATTCTATTTAATCGTCATTTAGTAATTACTGCTATCAACTTGATGAAGTTTTATAACGATTCGAGAGATTGAATAGCGCACTTAAAACTTTCAGCGCAGACGATTTGTAAAGAGGAGCTTCCATTCAGTTAGCTAAGCAGGCGTGACACGATTTGACAGTGTTTTAGTACCAGAAATACTTAAAAGCACAAATAAATAACGATTATGAATAAATATATTTTCTATGGAGTGAAGAAAATTTAACTTATGTTTACGATATCAATAGCATTGAAGAGATATAATTTTTGCTGTGTGTTTATATAATTTATGCCCTAATATTTCAATACACGATTACATATGCATAAATTTAACTCACACATAAACAGAGCTAAGTTTTCCTAAGTAGCTTTCAATATTTGGTTTAGGTTTAAGGCGGTCTGGTAGTTGCAGCAATCTCAAGAGAGTTATTATTAGAGCTTACTACGAGCTTACTGTACTAAATAATGAGCAAATCGGATTAAGTAAGAGCTTTCGTACACTTATATCGGCATTTCATTGTTTTTTTTATTGTATAGTCGTTTAATAAAGAACATTTTATATGATTTTAAAAAGATTTTCTTTTACTTCTATGAGTGTTTTAAATAAATTAATAAGTAATCAAAGTATACTTCAATGTTTCTATCGTTATTGTCAATTAACAAAATAAGCCTCCTAAAAGTGTATAGGATAATATGTGGTCTAAGTGCCTTGCTATGGTTGTGTGTGTATGCTCGGTTGGTCTAATTTTGAATCTCTAGTGTAGGTATACACTCAAAAACTTTGTCTCGCGTTCAAGTCGCAAAGCACAACCGAGAAAACTTGGATCTACCTTTTTAAAATAAATTTACATTTAATTTAAATTTGTATGCCCATTGTTTTAAGAATTTTTACGACTGTAAGTTTTTAACAAACAAGTATTTTTTTGGAATCTTAATTAACCTTAAAATTAAATTAATTTATTAACCTCTTTCATTCCGAGGTATTTTAAACAACTACGATATTATACTATGAAATTATATCAAGAACGATTTTAGCTAAACTTAAAAAAACGGTTTGGTTTAAATCTTAGCAAAATTATGAATTATTTTACTAGAACATTTACTACTGAATTTTTTAAAAAAATGTCAAATTATGTCACAGACAACAATGAATTTCTTATCGATTTTGACTTGTAGCTGTTTTTTACATTTCTATGCCTTCCACGATGAATGGATAATTCAACAAGACAATTAGTACTTCCGGAATTAGTTCAATCAAACTGTTTGTTTAGTTGAACACTCTAATTTAACTTCAATACCATCTAATTAGCTTTAATAATCTAACATATATGTATATATATATATGTGTTAATTTAATACATTACGTGTCATTTTTAGTTCAGGTATTGAACTTAAGATAGCGTGATATTACATTTCATCCAACAGCTCGACTGCTTTGTTATAATACTCTGTGGAAATAATGACAAAACGTATTAAATTGAAACTTAATTGCTTTAGTTTAATGAAATATAAAAAAGGGAAGACATTACATTTTATAACAATGAAGCAATTTTTAGTTAGTTAAAACAATTTTAAGTATCTTTTAACATAAAAACATAGTAGAGCGAGTAGAAGGCAACATCAGAGAGAAATCGTAACGAATGAATCAGCTGTTCTATGGATATATTTGTAAGAATAATCGTGGCTTTTGCGGGCATAACTCTGAAGATCGTGGAGCAAGCAGTACGAGCCTTCCTCCACATAGCCATTGGCCTCACGTCAGTAGGATTTGTCGCCGCTTCAGGCGCTGTGATTTGTTATGCGATTTTCAGGTATACAATCTGTTCCTTTCAGATCAAACTTAAATAACTATATTACATTTACGTCTAAATATAATCTAAATATAGAATAAATATTTTTCTATTGACACAATACAACTACAACAATTACAATACCCGCTAGTTACCAAATGAAGGTCGTAGAGTCAGTATGTTCCAGCGAATGCATAAATATTTCTAAATATAAAAAATCAAAAACAACCTATTATTGGTTTAATGGTTTTATTATTGTGTATTTTGTAAATTTTACGAATCAATAATTGAGTTAATGTTGAAGGGCTGCACTGCTGTTGTGAAATGTGTCGAAAATTAAGGCAGACGAAGCCTTACTTTAGATTTTGTTGATTAGAAAAATGAAAATGTTATAACATCTCGTGTCGCATCGCCTTTTTTATTTAAATGAACATTTCACAATACTAACTGCTGTCCCGAGATTTACTGACAAACTGTGATACCTCCAGCAAACATTCGATTCACTATTATAACTTAGTATTCCCAGTCAGAACTCTGAGTATTTTGTTCCAGATACGGAACTTGCAACGAGGAGACGTGTGTAACGGCTCGATCGTTCGGCGGATTGATACTGGTCGTGTGTTGGATTTTTGTTACCTATGGCACTATACGGAGTCTGCTTTGAATATTTCAAGAGGCAAACACATCTAGGCATAATACTTGTTACATAATAAATATTTAATGAAGTCTCGTTTAGTTTTCGATATTAAATCGTGCAGGAAATAGGTCGGGTGTGGATTTCGATCACCGACCCATGTCGTATTACCTCATTCGAAATAAAAAGTTACCTACTGTTTGGGGGACATATTTGTCACGATACTGGGAAAAAGGTAATCTCATATTGATTTGAAAAATTATTGGTGCGAAACGAATATTCCGTTCGTGATAACACTTTTATATTAACCGAATTTCGCTTTTAGCTCCGACTTCCGTGCTGTCGTGTCAAGGCTATATTTGTTTTAATGTGCTGCAAATATATTTTTAGTATCAATAAAGTTTAATACAAAAGTATTTTGTAACAAATACAAATCTCTGAAAACGTTAAGTTATTCAACTAAACTAAACGATCCATGATGCAAACTATATATATATATATATATATTGTAAATACGTGTGGTGGGCTTCAGCGACTTCACGATGCTACGAGTCATTCACCCAAACGAACGTTTATGTATACTAAAACATAAGGCTCTCGTGTCGATAAAGTACTTGGCTATTATAGTCGTAATGATAGGCAAAATTGTTTAATTAACATTACATTGAGGCTAAATTAGTCACAAAGGCAGCATGATTATAGAGAGAAATAATTACCGATATGTTAATTAACTTCCAACTACGCAATATGTTGCAACAAAATACACGTAGTATTTTGTCATATTATTACTAGCGTTTGATGTCTGGGTATAAATATAGCTTAGAAATAAGGCTCAGCGTTAACGTAAGTAAGAAAAAAGGTCATCGTATTAACTAAAGTACTCGTCTGGTTCATGTTATCACAGAGTAATCTCAATTTTAATTTGGACCAGTTTATTTAACAACATAGTATAGTATATGCAACTGTTATATGACTTTTACGTAATATAAAATATCCCCTTCTTACTATTTATATAGTAAGTTATCTTAAAATATACGGATTAGATTAAAAGCACAGCGCTTGTTAAAGCACAACCAATCTCTGGTTAAAGCACATGGCCGAGAGGCTTGATCTAAAATGTATTAGTGCTTTACAAAGCGTAGGTATCTAATATTATTTTCGCTTAGATATCAGAAACGTGATTTCAGTGCTTAAAATACCCCGGGGTAGTCTAATGAAGTAACTAGCAGTTCTCGCACACGCTAATTAGTTTCTTTTGTCGATGCACGAGAGCACTTTGTTACAAAGGTACGGTGCATTAATGTTTCTGATGTGAAACTATATATGGTATTAAACATTATAATAATATATATTATCAAAGTCAAACGCTTGTTTGACTCGATTTTTTCTGTAATATATATTATATATATTATATCACTTTCGTGTCGCGATACGTGTTGTACACGAAATTCACTCAAGTATTCGCTGTATTTCAAGGTTTTTTTTTATTTTAAGTTCTTATACTACTTATCACACTGGAAATTTTCTTGGTACATATTAGCTTTCAAATTTCAACAGGCGTTTCAATGTCCAATCGGGGTTTTCAATATTGGCGAACATCGTCTTACAACCAACAAGTATTCCGTTTAACCATGATTAAATAGTTACTACCTTAATCCAAAGTGAGATTTTACTTCCGACATATTTAATATCTGGAGTTCAATTTGAATTGATGAAAATCTCAAAAAGGCCTTAACTTTTCCATAATTAAAAATGAGCAAGCATTTTACGATTGCATTAGTTTTCCTATCACAACCAAAGCCTTGATTAATTCCCAAAAGAATAAAAAAATGTGACCTTTCCTTTCGTATTGGGAGCTAGATGTGTTCTTGCAATGTCAGCCTTTATATATTCTCTTTCGAGATTATTTATTAGGCAGAAAAATGAAAAAAATATAAAATTATTATTAGAGCTTAGCTCATTGTTTGTGAGGTTACATCGTGTCTTCGCTGAAAAGAGAATATATTGCCCTTAAACGTTACGGCGTATGAAAAATTTTACACAAAAGGCGTAAATTATGTTGCTTTATCTACTCGCAGCTTATTACTGAAGTAATGGTCTCCAATATTCAGCCTTGCTGCATTCCACGGGTTTACTTGAGATTGTAGCATTATAATTCCAAACCAAAATTCTCGTTTTTTGTACAATATAACATGTTATAAAGAATGTTCTTTTATTAATTCATTTTTGGATTAATGAATGGACCTTTTACTTGTAAACTTTAAAGCATCTCAAAGTAAAACAAAGTCAAATATACGAGTCGGCAAATTCATTTGCAAAACATAATTTTAGTTCACAAAACATTTCAGCATACATAAATCAAAAATTTCTCCCCTTTGATAGGTTTAGTAAAAGGACGGACAATAAAGTATTTTTAACACTCACCAAAATAAATCACAAAGAATTATTGCTCACAAAAACAATTATGATTTTATTGCGTCTACGGTTTAAACTCGCATTAATCTGTGTATTATACAGCTAAACCTGAATATTGACTTAAGAGAACAGTTAATGAGCAGCACATCAGAGCAAAAGTTCAGAGGTTTTCCTCAGCAGAATGTATGAAAGGCTTAATATTCCGTGTCGTTACCGTTGACACGGTTCCGTGTGGATATCTGCGCCGCGATAAAGCGGAGACATTTTGTTTTGCAGATAGGCTCCTCTTACAAATCAACGCCGGGCTTGTATGGCGGTGACGAATGACTCCATTACGACTGTTATCCGAGGTGCGAATACGAAAAAAGACTTTTTTGACGTTCACATATTATATTATTAAGAGCCATTGTCTAACATAGGTCCATGTAATGTATACAAGCGTAGTATTGTGTCATAAAATTGTACAAATAAGTTATGAAGAGAGCGTGCGTTAAATAGAAGTGTAGCGTGGAGCCCTGATTCTCAGGCTGTCAGCCCCGGCGCCCTTGAAGCTGTGTTACCCGCGATCTGTTTACAGTCCCCCCCGATTTTAATGAGGATGTCAGCGTTATCCGTCCATCATAACACGCCGATTAAGTCGCACCCTTTTGTTTGGGACCGATCTCGTTAAATTAGCTTTTCACACCTTATCCAACGCTCACTCTTTGTTTGGACAATTCATTCTGATTAGAATGAGTTAATGGCTCGGCTTAGGTTTTACAATTTTCCAAATGAATAGATGTTGATGCTTTTTGTTGATGACAAACAAAAAGCTTCGAGCTCGTCTAAGCTGCACATTTAACTTTCACCGATGCTGAGAAACTGGAAACATATCCTAGTTTATATGCATGAAAACATTTGTACAGCATTGCCACGAACTCAATTCAACTAATGGAATTTGAAATTGTTTTATAATCCAAAATGAATAGAATTATTTTAATTTTCTATTCCATTGTAAGGCTTCGTACAACGAAATGAAAGCAAATGCTTTCTAATGACGACTATTTTGTTTGTAAGAAATAGAATCCTGTAACTATTTTAGCAAGCAGACTACGTAAGTCTAACATAAAATTAGATTTGGGAAAGTTTTAGGAATATCTCTTACAGTTTTAGACTATTCTTAGAAACGTAAAAGGGCTCAATTAGCTTATTTCGATAAATTATCTTTTCGTCCAATAAGCTTATGCGATTTTTTTCGTTAACGATTATAATAACGATCGAAATAAATGCCGAAGATGAGAATTTAATATTATGTGTTTCTTATTTTAGTTTGTTAATCGTATTCCAATATTAAAAGAAAACCTATTTGAAATATTTTTATGAACTGCTCTGCTAGTGACAATGCAATAAAATAAGAATATCCTTCGCGAGAAAATGCAACAGCATCTCCGAGATTTCATTCCTTCTCGGATTATTAAATTGCCCCTTTAACATCGTTTGCTCCTTATGATAGCAAAAGCAATAAACATTCGACATAAGCAAAATGTAACATTTCCTTGTGACGTTATAAACATGCACAAAAATAGTAGAAAATGGAAGTTACAGAGTTGCGATATGGCATGGAACGGTTCAGACACACAGAACTCATTTTCCTCTGTTCTTGTTGTGTGCCGAGATTTATTAAAGTTAATATAAAAGTAGGAGCGTTGTGAATATCAGAAACTAGATAGGAGAGAACATTTCTAACGAAAAGTCTATAACTCATCCAACTGTCGAAAATAGAGAATAGTATGCTTCAGTGTGCCAATAAATCCACTTCGTCTTACCTCGGCAGATTTACGGCCTACGATCGAGTTGTTCAGGAGCAGACTTTACAAGCCACGAAGCCACTTGCTACAAGTTTCCCCCTTACTTAAAATCACACATATGTAGTCTATAACAAGACAATGTCTTACAACATACTTTTCTTAAACCTTTGCAAACAAAAACTCGTTGCGGGCTTTCTTCAGTATTACCAAGCGTAACTTAAATATGTCCTATTCTGTTGTCTTTAGGAAAGTTTTAATGTGCCCAAAAAGTTTAAATGGCTAAAAGTGACATTTCGATCTGTAGCAATGGCTTTGCGAGTTTGCTTCCCGCTCTTAAGTTGTAAAGTAATGTCGTAAGTATGTCGTTAGTGATATTATTATGACGTATCGGTGAGTCACTTCTCCGCCTTCCGTGCTAACAGGTTGTACTAAGAAAAATGACGTATCAAGCAAACATAACTTCGATTTAAATATTAGTATATATGTACACATGTAGGTATGTATGTACACATTGTGACGTTCAATGGTCAGAGTGGCGTGTTGGTTGTAGTTTAGGTAATAAAATAATAAATATGTAATAAATGTTTACTTTTCATCACTAATATTATAAATATTACGTTATCTAAGATCTAGGGTCTATATTACGTAAATAACTTAATTTCTTTTATTCGTAGTAAGCTACTAGCGTACTAATGAATTTTAATATGGTAATTAAGCATAATTATAATTAACTAAGACGGTGATTTTAACCTTTCCTGTTTTCGGAAATTATTAGTTTAAGCGGCAAAATCCAAAGGATAAAGTATATTACGTAATTATATGCAAAAAATCTCTTCTAATTGTCATAAGGTTCGGTATAGTCCCATTATTACTTTCCATTTCGATGGTGACATTTCCAAGAAACAAACGAAAACGGTTCTTCGGACTATGGCGATAGAATAAAAAGTCGAATGTGGTGGTTTGGTGAATGACGCAGCCGTGCCTAAAAGTGAGTCACCTGTCCCGCTCACTCGCGGCCGTAGTGTGTAGAACACAATACTTGCGCACGCATTGTGCGCTACCGAACCGCGCGAAGTTGACATTTGAGTCTGACAGTGGGTGCGACGCATGCGTGTTTGATATCATGTGCTAAATGTTTAATAACATTGTACGTGAAAAGTTTATGTGATGACAAATACTGTAAAATATATCGTACGTGTTGTATTAGTGAGTGTCTTCTATTACACATTGATTGACGTTTTAAAAGGCATAAAATCATATTTTAATTTCGTGACAGAAAGCTAAAATTTGGATGCTAATTTGCTGTTGACTGGCAAAGGTAAGATGCATAATTATTTATATTCTGTTACCATTTCAATAATAAGTAAATATTAAATTACATTTGGATTTGTATCATATTTTTGCATGTCATCATCTGTAAGTATCTAAGACGAGATGTACATTTTATTATTGTTTATACAAATTCAAACATCAACATGTCTAAACACAAACACATCTCCCTTAAATTCATATAGAAGTGGCCTTTGAACGTTTCGGTAGTTTTGTTTTGCAGTTAATTAATTATTTTCAAATTTGAACGTTTTATTTATTTACAGACGACGTTTCGTAGACGTTATTTATTTGAGACAGTCGCCAACCGTAAATTGTAACTAGAGTTCTTTAGAAAGGCACGTCTTTGGAGATTCCAAAAGTTGTATAAAAAGGGCGTCTATTAAGTTTTTAATAAGTCGCTGGAAGTAACGAGACTTGTTATATTAAAAGTTACCCTCAGTTGGCACAACAATGAGACATTCAAGTTAATAATTGTAATTTCGCACTCCGAAACTTTATTATGTCAGGCGCAAGCTCCCTTGCGCCCAAATCATTTTAAACAAAACACGTCAATTTAGAAATAATTAAAGCCAAAAATAACGCCATTAAAATATGATCTGCCACTTCAGTTTTATACAAACGTTTTAGTTTTTAAAATACAAGTGAATTTAATGAAAAGACAATGCAATTGTAATGAGTTTAGTCCCAAGAGTGTCTTAATGCATACATTCTGGTTGTAAAGTTTATGTGTAGGTAACTTAGAATAAGACCTTATTCAAGCATTGAGCTTAATACTGTAGCTCGATGGTTTTGGGCGAAATTGACTCCATAAGTATATATATATTTATTAGAAGACGTGGCTCGCGTGGGAATAATAAGGTTTTTAATAGTATCTCGTAAAAGGCCGAGATAAAACTTTAATAATTTCCAGAGCCACTAATTGTATTTATTTGACATCTAAATATAATTGAAAATAAACTAGGGCTGATTACAATGTTCGCTCTAAGAACGTCATGGAGCCTTTCATATCAGTAAAGCACGAACTCGTGCTTACACTTACTTATAGACTAACTAGTCTATAATTGAATTTGATAAGACGTGTGACTTGTGACAAATTGCCAGTGATTTATGCTATAGCGTTCATTAACGAGAGCTAAATGTAATTAATAATCAAGGCACGACGTCAGATCAGTTAAGAGAACTTTTAATGTTTACTCATAATATAACATTTGCATTGTATGTTGAAGGAATTTGGGGGAAAGCTAAAAAAGGTTTATACCCCGAAATGGACGGCGTAGGTCCGGCTCAAAATGCTGATCCGTACTGAGGTCGCTAACACATTATTTAAATGTAGTGTTCGTAGATGGAATGACCTTAGTTCGAATGTGTAACAATTATGTCTCACAGCCGACGGACAGGAGTCATAGGTTATCACAGAGGCCTTTAAAGTAAAATTAAACTAAAACGACCGACAGAGAAAGCCATGCGCCATTAGATACAAAATGAAAAAGTATTCTAGTAAATTGTCACAGTTGCGATAATGTTTTAGACCCAGACAGAAAAATCGTTAAATAAAGTTTTACGTTCAAATATAACCTAATATTCAACCGTTGTGTGTATAGATATCATAAAAACCGTATGACAATGTTCCCAGACATTTGTTGAAGGCAATTTATTGTAGCCTTTTACATTATATTATTCGATTACTTTTAACTTGTTCACTGGCAAAAAGGTGTCATTACCAATCGTGTGACTGATGCTCTTACTGGTGGGCATACAGCCCTGTGTTACAATGCCCAATTTATCTTGTCAAATAAAATCCCCAACTATTTCTCAGAGTCCTTTTTCTCTCTCAACTCAAAGTATGAAAGGTGACAACGGATGCCAAGAGACATTCTTTATTCGTCTCCTTTGATGTTAATTTCGTTTCAAAGTTGTGTGGTTTCTTTGTAAACACTGGAACGTCGTGTGTGGCTGATGTCAGTAGATATAGGATATTATCGATTGTATTACAAGACATGTTTGTTGATGATAATGTTAGTCATCATTCGTCTTAGCATATCTGTCACATTGCCTTTAAGAAAACTGCGAAGATTAAACTGTAAAGAGTGTGATCACAACTGAATCCATCGTTTTGAACTTGTAATAATTATTGTCGAAGAGAATTCATAATATTTGAATGTAACTCGAACCGGCATTGATCAACGTTAAATTTTATCCCAAAACTGAGGGCAGCGGAAAGTCCCCAATTAATGTTATCTAGCCGTGCCAGAGCAAAGCGGCTCTGATTTATTAAGTTTTTATGAAAATTATATTCGCGATAATTAATCACTATTTCACTAGTCCAGAAAGAGTCCTTTACTCATAATACCTCCAGCTGGTAATTAGTACCAATGTCGTATAATTTGTTCTGACAGTAATATTACGTATGTATTATTTAGTATTGTAATCGCTATATTAAGCGTGGACTGTGAGACATTTAAAGTGGTTAATATTGGTGAAGCACACGGCCCCCACATTGCTCCCAATTACATGTAATTGTCAGCTGCATCGCGCCACAGGACACGCAACCTCTAATTAAGATTGTTCCTAAGTCCAACGACGACTCCTTTTTAATCGATCTAACCGAACTTCGGACATACATTAATCTGTTGATACTAAGCTGGTACTTTTTTGATGTTTCTATCTCCATTATAAAGAAAATAACGTTATCCATGTATCTACATCAATTACTTTAGGCATTAAAAGTCGTTCCGCAGGCTGACTACTCAACAGCGCGTAAACTTCCACTACAGAGGTAAGTCTTAGGAGAACCGATTGTGTCTCTTTTGAAAAGTATTTCTTTACCGACCGAGAGGGTGTTCATTTATCTGTATGTCATAAACTTGTATTTGAATATTGCTCAATGTCTCCATACAAAAAATAGTTAGGGAAGCTATTCAGTTATGGAATAGGACGTGAAGATCATCATTTATCCTCGGAACTGGGTCGGAACAGGTAATCGCACTGTAACGGAAACTGTTTTATATGCGACTGATACTTGAATTTTTTTGCTTCCCTAACAAATAAGAATATTTTTAAAATAGTTTATTTCATTTTATAACTACGGTAATATGTATTAACGTTCAATTAATACATGATTATTCCTAGATTACAGACCGTAAAGTAATAAATAGTCAAGATTATTGAAGTAGAAAGCAAGAAAACATATATAGTAACATCAAGTGAGCAGCGATGCGGTAAATCTGAAAAACGATTTAGCATTCGTCCAATAATGACGCTTATCAGAGCGAGAATTGAATAGCTAATAAGGACCATTGGACATTCAAGATGAAAACTGCCTCTGAATACACAATAATCGAGTGACCCCGTACATCGATTGACACATTCCAAATGTTTGCCGAGGTGTGCATGGGGCAATGGAGCCGCACGTCAGCTAAACTAAGTCCCAATGACTGTGTACCGCCAGGATTCGCCCTGGGCATTCTCAACAATCACAAGCCGCAATTAAACACAAATGTTGTACGCCTACTCAAGTACATTTGCCACAGAAAATTGATTTGTCAGGCTCGACAATGTAAACGAACCGAAAGTATAATTCACTTTACTCCTGCGGATCTCTGAAACGGATCGTTTAAAAATCGTTTTCATCAAATGCGTTGTTTTACGTTAAAGACTATGAACGAATATGTTAAGTAGGTTCCAATGTTGCGGTCAACATAAGTAACCACTTATAGCTATGTTTGTATTACCGAGCATCTATACTGTGAAGTGAAGTATACCTACACTTGAGTTGCGAGATAAAAATGGATGTAATGGTTGTGTTGCGGCTTCTATTTCGACGTGGAGATGCCCCAATATTTACTATAAATGTAGGTTAATTGAAGGCTGCGTAGTTGAAAAAACCTTTTCTTGATCTATCGCATCCCGAGGGATTAAAGCGAGCCCTTTGTGGTAAGAGCTTGACAGTTTTGATGTTTTGGGACATTATTCTTGAATGTTATCATACGACCCCTTTTTCCTTGTTTCAAAAGAAACGCAATTTGAGGATAGTTCACAACTAAATCAATTCTATATAGGTATATTAAGCGCCGAAGATGATCACAACGTCACACGCCGAGTCTTCACAAATATACAGATAATACTCATTAAAATATCATGTTTGTTATTCACAAGGATTGTCTTTAAATACAAGTCGAGAAAATAAACTTAATATGTATCAACTCGAGAGAAGTGGAGCAAAGAACTGTGCGCTTTGCCAAACTACCTCATGTCAAGAGGTCGGTCGGTGGCGTTTGGAGATTATCCAGTTCGATTTCAACCGAAAGTTACGCAAAGCCAAAAGTGAATTGTAAAATTGCAGAGACAACATTTTTACCCAAAAAGGAAAAATTAATATAGCCTAGATCATTTCTTCTTTGTTGTATATTGTATTATAGAATGCACAGGTAGTGAATAATAAGTTCAACAGATGTTGACGCGTGATTCATTGATGATTTCTCAAGATTAGTCACGCTGGCACCGAACAACCTCGCTACTTGCATTTTATTAAATCGATTATATGTCTAATTTGTATTAGTCTGGCTGCTTCACCTTATAATAACTTCCTAATAGGTCAATGGTGCCTTTCGACCCGAAATAATATTGGTTTCCCGGGAATTCATCTCAATCAAATGTTCATTGAACAAGTAACGTAATGAACGCTGTTTAATGTTATCGTTATAATATATTCGTAGTTTAAGCATATACGTAATGTCATTTGAAGCCATTAAGTTCACGATACCCAAGTGGTTTGTAGCTTCAAGTAATTTAAACCATGACTAATCTGAGGAAGTTTTTGCTAATTTTTATGCGAGGCCAACTTTCAATACATTTACAATAATGAGTCATTCCGAACGTCCTACGATAAATGTGTCATGGTGTTACCTGTTGGTAGGCCGTGCTTATTTATATTAATAATTTACTTATAACCCTAATTGTCAGGTTTCTACGCTGAAACTAGGTTGACGTAACTGAATTATAAAATCAATCGTAATCGTGCCTTTGCGTAACTTTCATTGCGACCCTTAATTGAAATATTGTTGTGTTCATTCCACCCCCTTCCACCCTTCCCAGAATTTCCCAGCTTTCACCGGTCACCGGTCGTAATCAATTAATGTAATTAATGGAAAATTAGATTCCTAATATAATAAATGATGCCTAACGCATTTTTTTATTTTCCAATCCAATCATTTTTGTAATATTTTTTTTACTCTACCCAACGCTGTGATAAGAAAATTTCATATCAATATCCCCAAAAATACGTTTCTCTTCACAAACTACGCCAACGCAAAAATAAGTGTACTTAGCTAATAGCTCGCAGAAGACTAATCATTAACGTACCAACCCAAAGGGAATAACGATCGAGGAAATTGATGCAGAAATTCTTTGTTTCATGACATTTCCCAGCGTCTGGACAGAAGATTAAACTAATGAGACCGGGCTAGATTAAACAAAATAATTTGACGCATTTACTATAGAAATGTATTTGTAAAATCTAAGAATATGCAAGCTAATAAATAGGACGGAGGAGAAGTTGATCGAGACTTAGTTGCATTTTCTTTTCTCATCATAACTTGACTCTCGGAAGCGATGTTTATGATGTAATGAAGCTGCGCTGTTCTATTAAGTCATGCAACATAAATTAAATTTACCGGTTTCAATCATGAAGAATAACGTCATATGTATTGGATACGAGAGATATTGAAACGTAGGCGTTTCCTTATTGAAACAATGCTTTATCCACTTGGCCTTTGTCGTGGTGAATTGGTTAATTGTCGCTGCTGATCCCGAGGATCGGTTTAAAGGATATTATTCATAAGCAAATTACGGATGTATTGAACTGAAAGTAGAATTTAAAAACATATATCTTACCCATAATACAAAGTTTCGGCAAAAATGTGTCCTAATTGTTCGTGTAAGTAGCACTTTTAAGCTGAAATATCATTTGTTAAATATAATTAACCGCTTTTGGCAACCTTTATTGAGTTCGTGAAGGCTTTTACGCATTCGCTCCAATCGTTTCCACGTCGGCCGCTTTTTAAAAAGGTTTCAGCCCACAGCTAAAACAACATTAAATGACGAAATAATATTGAACTTAAAAACGTAATTCTAGTACGCTGTCCTATATATAGGGGTTTCCTTTTCATTACAAAAACAAAGGCACTTTGTTTATCACAAACCGGATTTTCAAAGAATTACATGTACCTATAGCTGTACACTAGTGTTATTATAGTCTGTCTCACACAATACGGACTTTAAAAGGCCTGAAGTGCCGCAAGGAATAAATTCTATGCTTACACCTCGTTAGCTTCTGCTATATATGTTATTATCAATGTCATTATGTGTCATATATATTTATATGGTATTTAAATATAGAAGCCATAATATAAAACTTTAATGTGTTCATTGTATAGTTAAACGCGCGGCTCCATCTCAGTAGGTTTCTGATAATATGTATGCAATGAACACTTGCTCTGATACTGGTATGTTTCAGAAACAACGACATGTATTAGGAACAGGTGGCTGATTAACCTATTTTAGAGAGATAAAAAGAAAGGATTATTTATTTTATTGAAAATTGTAACCGTCACTTACACTCGTCATCACTTAACGAGCTAAATTGAGACACACAAAGACCAATTACGTTTCGTCTGTGTGCTATTGTTAAATTCTCATTTGAAACCCTATTTGGCATTTTAACTTATAGTATTATTGTTATAGAACGTTTATTTAGCGTATTGTGAATTACCACCAAATCTCCTTCACACTTGACTTTGAATCTTACACAAGATCACGTACACGTGAGCAATCATTCCAGAGAGAGATCCCTTTCCTTTGAAATAATAATTCAGCGTGTCTCCGCTATTAGTTCTCCGTGTTTTGGCTTGTTGGCATCGCCAGACAGGCCGGCACTGCCAAGTAGGTCGCCACCCCCAAACCTTGGGAACTTGTTCAAATGTGTCACATTTAAATAATTATAACGGCACTTGTAAACTATTGATGCACTTAATCCTTATTAACTTTCTTACTTTAGTAATTAAAGGACCCGTTAAATCACATTTAACTTAAACAAGACTTTAAGGAAGGATTTAAAAATCGGAAAGTCTTTTACTTGATTCAGCCTGTTTTAGTCGGTTTCGTGGAAAGTCTTATTGGCTTCATATATCTGTCGAACAGTTGAACACATGCAAAACGACGTCTGATGGAATTTAAAGAAGCCAGCATGTTTATAAACCCCCAATTTTTTTGTTAGATTTGGTCCTCTCTATATATATATCTCTAGAAAGTACTCCTTGAATCGCCGATAATATTTATTATCGTTGTTCAATTATTACATAAATAATTGAACAAAAGATAAAATCTATACAAAATTTTGTAGACCTTTTAATTGTCGTATTCTTTATGTTATTTTGAAAAGTCTTTGTGTTTACAAAAACCTACTTTACATCTAGGCGACCTGTTATTTTGAATAGAATTGTTTACAGTTTACGTGTTGAACTCCATTTTAATACGATGTACTTTTTGTAGTATTATTACACTGAGGCTATTTTATTTTTTTCATTGAATAAAGTCAGTGCCCAAAGATGCCACTATTTATAAGGATTTGCAGTGACGTAAGCTAATCTTGTGTCATCCCTTTGTAATGGTGAAGACAATTAACGGTAAGCCTACAATCAGTCACTTTTCTAACAACGAGATGATTCTCTTCGCCTTTTTAATACAACCATGTCACAAAAACATACAAAATATTATTTAAACAAATGTTATATAGTACTTTGCCATCTTATTCAGATTTGAATAATTTATAGTCAATCAAAGATTTTTGTCGATGTTATAAAAGAACTGAGGAATGTGGTTGTTTGGCTGTAAGCGATGGTTCAGTCAGCGCAATAAGGAGCGCACTAGGAATTGAATAAGTACTCATGAAAATAGGTCACCATTGGAAAATCTATAACTCTCCACATACTTGGAACACTTTACAAAGCCAACTAGTGTGTTAATTCAATAAATGTCTCATATTATAAGGAAAGTTCATAATTCCCCAATTACGTTTCATTTAGATCTTTACATTTTATATGTCATGATGTTTTTGTTAGATGTCAACTTCCGGCAGAGCTTTTGTGATTGTTTTAGTAATACACAAAATCTGTCCAACAGGAAGAAATATTATATTACATGTATTATGATTAAAAAAGTTTTTTATGCGGAAAAATGCTGTCACGAAAAGATTAAGAGAAAAGCAATCCCGAAACTTTGCTAACAAACGCCGCTGATAATGCAGAATGTGGTTGGAGCACGGTGCAGAGGTGGAACACCTCGTAATCCCTGGCCTATTGAAAGGGTCTGCTCTTTTGTGTAGCGAGCGTAGACTTTGCTCGCCGCTTTGAGTTCGCTTGGGAGTGCCTCTATTGTGATGATTACGGATTGAATGAAGTTGTTAATAAAAAGTTAAATAATCAATCGACATATACAGTGACAATTGGCCATTTGCATCAAAGATCAAATCGTAATCCGAGTGATTATCTTTCAGTGCAATCGGCCGGGTGTGATATTGCCAGCCACTAAGTTTATTTAATTAATATGTATGGTGTTTTAAATTAGGTTAATGTTTTTTGCAGACAGAGTTATAATGGAGGACGAGTGGAATGTCACGGAGGAATTAGCATCCAATGTCAGACCGAGCGAATTATCCAAGTGAGTAATTTTTACATTTCGATACTATTTTCATAAAAGGGGTGGGATTAATTTTGATTTCAACCAAAAAGGAAATGGAAACATTTACACAGACATATATATTGGATTGGAAATTTTACTTCAGTCTAAAACAATATATATTTAATTTTGTCCTTTCGGGATCGGTTAAAATAAATAGTAATTAATCTGGAAAAAAATCTAATTCTAAATTTCACCAGCTAAAAGAGCTTATATATAAATCTCGATCCTTTTCTAGTCCGCCGACGATCTGAATCCGCAAGAGCTAGAATCCTCGGATTCCTTTCCTCCACGCGGTTTACAGAACCGCCTTATTTCAATTTAAATTGAAAGCCGACATCGGCATTTTCCATCAAGCTACGTCTACAAATAAAAGTACTATTTGTTAAGCCCGTGAAATATTATATCTTCAAACAGCTGAATGCAAATAAATATATATATATATATACATTGAAAAACAAAAACACACAAAAGAGCCATTCATTGCATTTTTCACAATCATTTCAATCGTACTCAAAAAGCAAAGCACATCAGCACAATGCACTTTTGTGATGTCGCAACCAAAGGAAATCCTGTTTGTTTTGTTAGAAAGCTCATTCAAGCCGCAGATCCCCGTATGTTATTTTTAGCTAACCGAAGAAAGAGAAGAATATACGGGTATTCTTAGATTTCAAGATGCGATCAACTCCACGGCCCGAACTTTTTAACTCATTATTTCGTTATTAAGTAGTGCATGGTCTTTTCTTCCAGATTTTCGCCAGCTCTCCTGACCTTCGCTGCGGTGGTGACGGGCTTTATCTTGATCGTTGGTCTCTTTGGAAACTTACTCACTGTGGTGGCCCTTCTTAAATGCCCTAAAGTGAGGAACGTCGCAGCTGCTTTCATAATAAGGTGAGCATTTAATGATCAGTCGCCATTTCTCTAACTTAACTCCCACGCGGGCCTAGAGACTAAGTTCAAGGTGCTCAAAGTGATGTGGCAGAAATGGGTCAAACGAGACGACATGTCATTAAATATTTGAGAACGGCGTCGAAGTGGATGTGGCTCGTTAATTGTTTACGTTGTTGGAAACTACACACCCCATCAGGAGACTTTTTACGACAGTTGCCTTGACGTAGGCTTTTAAGCAGCAAAGAATTAAAAAAGGGTCTTATAAAATGTAGCTGTAAAAGCTACATTTCTAATAAATCCGCCTTTAATGATATTCCGATGTTGCTTTCAGCCTTTGCGTCGCGGACTTCTCGTTCTGCGCCATGGTGCTACCCTTTGCTATTTCCGGGTTCTGGACGCGCACGTGGTCCCACGGCGGCGCCCTTTGCCAACTGGTGCCGTTTCTACGCTACGGGAACGTCGGCGTCTCCCTCCTCAGCATTGCACTCATCACGTTGAACAGGTGCGAATTAATTTTGATTTATAACACAATTAAGTTTCTTATATATAAAAATATAAATTCAATTATGAAGTTAAAATACACAATATGACACATCGGCAGTAGTATTACTCTTATGAATAAAATTATAATATAAAAACCCAAATTGTAAATGTATCGCGTTATTTCGATGAAAAGTGATTTATTGTGCTTACGAAACGTCATAAAGCGATGGAGAAGCTCTTTGAAGGGGACAACAATTTAATGGGTTCGACGGTTTTCGACTTTCATCTAAAATAATTAAACCTTTGGTAGCACAAAACCCTTCAAAATGTCGCTCCAGTTATTAATGTCATAAATAATTGGCCTAATTAAGAAAGCAAAGTGCGTTATTTTCAGATATATAATGATAGCGCACCACAGCTGGTACTCCCGGGTCTACCGCAAGCACAACATCGCTCTCATGATTGTCTTCTCCTGGATGTTCTCTTACGGCATGCAGATTCCGACCCTGCTCGGGGTTTGGGGTGAGTGTTTGCCCGTGTAGAAGTCAAAATGGGTCCGCGGTGCAAAAGCTTATAACAAAAAGGCGGCTGCACTCGTGCGATGCGAACTTCGCAGACAGAAAAGGGGCCGTGAGGGGCAGAAGCAGAACCTTTCACTAATTACACTGAACCCCCGAAGCCTCGGGGACACATTTACATTTCAGCGATTCGCAATTTATTCCGAGTCTCGTGAGCCGCTCCGGCTGACGAAGGGTTAAACTTTTATTAACTTACGTAATTACGTTAACTGCTAACACGAGGTGAACGACTGTCCTTTGGCCTTTCGGTGTCGCTCCAATGACTCGTCGCCTGCTTTCAGGTAAGTTCGACTACGACTCGGAGCTGGGCACGTGCTCCATAGTGCCCGACCACAGCGGCCGATCTGCGAAGACCGCTCTCTTCGTCATCGCCTTCATAGTTCCCGCGCTGCTCATCCTGCTCTGCTACGCGAGGATCTTTTGGGTGGTCCACAGGTGAGCCTTTTTTTCTTCCCGAGTTCACAGTACACTTTCTCAAATCGGTTAAGACCTCCCTCTTCTCCCTCTTATCTTTATGGCCGAAAGTGAATCGGGGTCTCCATGCTTTGTTCCATTTTACGGCGTCATAAAACCGTTACTTATGAAATTTCAGTTCGGAACGGCGCATGCGCGAACACCACAGGTCGCAAACCATCCCCGGCACCCTGAACAACGGCAGCGACGTCAAGCGGTCCACCGTCAAAGATTCGCGGGAGACCAAGGCCCGAAGAAACGAGTGGCGGATCACGAAGATGGTGCTCGCCATCTTCTTGTCTTTCCTCGTGTGCTACCTGCCAATCACCATCGCGAAGGTGACGGACAGCCACGTGCACTACCCCGGTAAGGCGTCGTGGGGCGAGGGCCCGCCCTCCGCGCAACGCAAAGGCGCAGGCCACTCAAGTGTGTGTTGTCCCGCGCAGTGTTCCACGTGGCCGGCTACCTGCTGCTGTACGCCAGCGCCTGCGTGAACCCCATCATCTACGTGGTCATGAACGCGCAGTACCGCGCGGCGTTCGCGGCGGCGCTCTGCTGCGCCCGGGGCCGCGCGCGCCTCACCAGCGGTGCGTATCCGTCCTCGCCCGGCCGCGCCACCTCGCACCTGCGCACCTGACCCTGCCCACCTGACCCCTGCCCCGTTCTTTTTAGAGAAATGGAACGAGCGTCACGGCTACAGCTTCAGCAACACGCGCACGGTGCTCAGTCAGGTGTCGCTGGGGGACTCCGCTCCGAGGTAGGCCTGCGCCCCCTCGGCCTGCCGCCCGACTCCGCGGCCGACTTCCCCTCTGACTCGGGATCGCGATGTAAATAGCTTCTCTTAAAAGTAGGTGAGAGTATTTATGGCGTAGCTGAGGGACGTAACAACGTACTCCCTTTCCACCGACGAGTTGTACTCTTGCACATTCCATTGTGACGTAGTTCGTTTAGTATTTATTCGTAGGCCAAAGATTAGACTTATATTATTCCGGTGGTGTTCTGTGCTCGCATCGCTCTGCCACAAAATCATTTAAGACCAAGTGTAAAACTGTTCAATTAGCTATTATAAGTGTTATTGTGATTCTACGGTTGTTTATTTAATAAACTGAAACAATATTTGAGCTGTCGTCATTTATTTATCCTACCTAAAAGAAAAATGAATGTAACAGATATTACCCAGCCAAAATGACATTTCATTCTGTCAGCAATTTCTCAACTACTCCTGATTAAACCTCATTCAAATACGATTTTGATGAATTTTCGTTACTCTTAGAAACTAAAAGAAGGATTCCAATTTTGCCACTGAAATCATTCAAAGTCGTTTCAAAAAACTCTAACTCACTAAAAAATGGTTTCAGAAACCTAGATATAAACGATCTGTTTTAGATATCTTTTAAATAATTTTTCCCTCTCAAATCTATATAAAAATAAATGTGAAATAACCGTTACAAAACACATTACATGTACCAACTGTGTAAAAAAAGCAAGTTAGCAAACCAATGAAAGTTTGTAGTTGTCAAAGTTTAACTTGTTTTTAATTATGCCCCTTAATAAATATTTTTTGAGCATATCTGAATATTTTGTTAGAAATAATATTTTTTTAAGAATTTATTTATATATAAGTAATGACTTTATCGAACGAAGTAATTATGGCCATTCTCGAGGCATAACTGAGTGAACCAAGACCTCCGTCCAAGAAGCCTCGTAAATAAATAAACCAGTCCCAATGATTGAAAAAGAAATATTGATATCATCACTTCACCCTATTTAAAAAGAAACAAGTATAGAATAAATAATTACAGTGCACCTGGCAACACTGCCACTGCTTTAGACGGCCTAAAGGACAGGCCTTGCCAGAGCCTGGCAGACGAGTAAATGTACCATTAAAATGCCATGTAATGTTTATGACAATGGCCTGTGTCAGCCGTCAAAGCCGAAAGTCAAACACCTACATGTTATTCATTGTCAACAAATGTCAAATGTCAGCTGACAGTACGTAATATTCACTTGAAGATTAAACTAATTACTCAAGTCTGAAAGCTTGAAACTCATGAAAAACAGAATTGCATTTAGCGATAATTACGATTTACGTAGGATTAATATTTAGTAAATAATTTTTGTGATTTGAAACTAATTTATGGATATCTTAAAAATAATATTGTAATTTAAATTTAAAATTGTACAATATTATAAGTGTAGAAATAAGTAGCAAAGATGGATGTTGTCGGCAGTGAAATTGGTCAAAAAATGCGTGTAAGTTCTATTCAGAAACACTTTCGGCATCACTCATAATATACAAGACCACCCTAGTTCCATAGCCTCAAAAAAATCGAAATTATTACATAGTCCATGCTAACAATATAATTAATTAAGTTTTAGACAACTAATTTACACACTTATAGTTATTTTTTTGATTTCTTATACAGTTGATATACATATTAAGCTGCTCATATATAGCTAAGCATAAGCTGCCCTGGCTGCATTAATATAAACATACTCTAACCAAATAATGCAGTTACTATAATTGTACAACTTCAAAATTATTAATATAGAACAAGAATATTTAAAAATCCTCTTTCATTATATTCTATTTTTTAGTCAGCTATTAAGGCAAAGTTGACTGAACTGGGTTGCTATGTTGGTAAGTAAAAGTATATTTTTTTACAATAATTTTACAATATTTTTTTGTCAGCACATGTTTATAATACAAAAGTAAATTAAATTTAAAGACGATTAATTTTATCTGTTAATATCACTGTTTGTTTGATTCACATTTTTGTGCTTATGTTCACAATCAGGACAATGAAGAGATTTGCTTTTTTAACTTAATGACTCACCCTACTTTATTGAATGTAAAAATTAAAGAAACTTGAATATGTCTTCAGATGATGAACTTCCTGACTATGTGATGGTGATGGTGGCTAACAAACGCACACAATTGCAAATGGAGGATGATTTACAGCTTTTCCTTGGTGATAATACGGAACTGTTTGTAAATTGGTTGCACCAGGTTTTAAAGAAATTGCAGGAAGTAACCGTGGCTGTACCACTAAGTATGCGATAATCAAAATACAGTAGAAGTCAGGCATTTAACTTATCCGTTGTTTATCTGTTCAAATTTGTCTACTGTAATTGCTACATTATAGCCACGATTTGTTGTATGCCTTGCTTCTTAACGTTTTCTAAAGATTTATCTCATTTAATAAAGTGAAACAAATGACACATTTTCAGAAATAGACAAGGAGAAAACAAAAGAAATATCTGGGTCCAAAGAGAGAAAGTCTAAGGAGAAGAAAGATAAAACAAAAAAGAGTGACGTCTTTAAAAAATCTAAAAAAAGAGACAAAGAGAAGCTTCATCACAAGAAAGGACAAAAGAGTAAAAAAGACAAGAAAGATAAGAGCCACGAGAGGATCCGCCCAAACATTCCACCTCTGCTAATGAACATGGAAAAAGATTTGGAGCCTTCGATAACGGACGTTTTTGCCGGACAAATCCTGAAAAATCACGGAGTCAACCTTGATGTTTACAAGGATGACACGAAAGTTGAGCAAACGAAACTGATCATTAAAGGTGAGAGTCAATTGAAAGAAATGAGTGAGATCGAAGCCAAGATACAGGGATTGAAGCAGAAGTTGGTGGAGCAACTGGACTCGATGTCGGACGACGAAGACTTTTTGACCATCAGAACCGAGGCTGAGGAGCTCATGAACGATTTCGCAGACGACGTCCTTCAGGTGCGCGTTTCCTTTATTTACAGGATGGAGATATTTTTACATTTGAGCGACCAAATTGAACTCGCCTGTCCCATTTTCAGGAAATTAGTCACCCGGGAGGCTCGGCACGCGGCAGCATACGTGATCCCCCCAAAGCACCCGATCCAATCGAGACTTCAAAGCCACCCGCGGAGCGTCCCAGCGACGTTCCAGCCGAACAGTCGAAGGAGACTCGGACCGAAGCCCCCGTGGGGGCCTTTCCTCAAATCGAACTGAATCTGCCGAAACGCCCGGTCCGAGATCGCCTCGGCCTCCGCAGCTCGGCCAAAGATCCAGAACTCCGAGAAATGCGCAAACAGAAATCGTCGAGCCCCGAAAGGTTGGTGCTTTGCATCCATTCGCTATATTAAACTCTTTCCTTCGGCAATGACGAAGAGGTAACTCTTCCAGTTTCACTCCGGAAAGAGAGATCGTGGAAGCGCCACTCGAGCCCGGCAGGAAGACCTCGGAAGTGGCCTCGGAGCCGGACGAGGTTGTGGCCAGGAGGCTGCCGGCCCTCGGTGCTGCCGACGACAGCTTTCGCAGAGTGCCGTCGCGGGTGTGCGCGTCCGTGGTGCGCGTGCGGCCCCGGCCCCGCGCCGACGCCTCGGCCTCCAACCTGCTGCTGCGGGCCGTCGCCGACGCCCACAAGAGCCTGCTCAGGGTCAGTCGCCTTCCGCTTGCGACGGCGGAACGCACGCCGCCTCTAACGCCCCGCTCCGCCCGCAGATCCCTCCCAAGGTGGACACGGAGCCCTCCACGGTGAAGCGCGCCCTGGTGCTGCCCATGCGGCGCTGCGTCGACCCCGAGAAGATCGTGATCCGGGTGGCGGCCGACGGACGCGGCGACCGCGCCTCGCAGTGAGTGACCGCGGCCACGGCTGCTCTGCGGCCCCGGCACGCTCGGCCTCTAATACACGCACCATGCCTTTGCAGCAGGTTCGTGAGCAGCAGTCGGCCGACAGAGGAGTACTCCCCGAGCCCCTTCGGCGGCAGAAGCCCCGGCTCGGCCCACGGGCCCGCGCGCACGGCCACCGCTTCGCAAGACTCGCTCGTCATCGAAGCCATGTGAGATCCGAAGCCCTTTTGCCTGCCCGTTTGCCCGCCCCGACTCTCAACACACGTACGTGTCTCTCTGTTTCAGCAACATTCACAGTCCGACCGTCGACAGGGACAAGAGCACGCAATTTATCGTGACGATGGACGGTTACCATCCGAACGCCTTCCTGGCGAAGAAGCTCATGACGGAGGGGCTGCTCAACGACGACGACGTGGCGGAGCTCAAAGCGCCGAAAGGCAAGCGTAAAAGCGAACCTGCCAATAGGCAATTGGATTTGGCGAAAGAAGATGTCGAGGCTGTCGAAGACGTTGCAGATGAGAACGAACCCGAAGAAACAGCGGCGACGAACAAACCTTCGGATGAGCCAAGGAGCGGCGGCGGGAAGGCGGAGGAGGCCGCGCTTTCGTCGGCCGTCGGCCCGAAGAAGCGCTCGAGCGACACGAGCGAGGACAGCGGGACCCGAGTGATCATTACGCAGCAGGCCGAAAGGGCGGAGAAGAGAGCGAGCTCGAAAGGGAAGGACGCCCCCGAGCTGAAAAAGAGAAGGGCGTCGCCGATCGTGTTCGACGTCGGCAGGAAAGTGGTCAGCGACGCGGCCAAGGAGTCGGCGCCTGCGCGTGAGTATTGGGATCGGGGTGGGCGTGGGCTGCGTGCTAACGGCAGAGAGTAACCCGGTGGGCCTTGGCGCAGTGTCGGGCGTGGGGGCGCGCTGCCGCGCCTTCCCCTCGTGCCGCTTCGGCGCCGCGTGCGCCTTCGTGCACCCGCGCTGCAAGTTCGCCGCGTCGTGCACGCGCCGCGGCTGCCCCTACGCGCACGACGCGCCGCCCGCAGGTTGTCGCTCCTCACTTAGCCGCTTCGCCCTTCTCCGGCTGACCTTCCACTGACTCCATCCCTTTGCAGAGTCACGCGCGGCGACCGCGTCCGATCTCGGCCTCTGCAAGTTCTATCCGAACTGCGTGAACCCGGCGTGCCACTTCTACCATCCGAAGCCCTGTCGCTTCGGCAAGAGCTGCGCGAACAGGCTCGAGTGCAACTTCTACCACGCAGACGGCGCCGGGAAGATGTTTTCTCTTTAAAATATTTATCATAGATTATATGCATTAGGTGTGTGTTGTGTTTCATTGCGTCACTCTCCCTTCGGCCTTTCAGAACTGTTGGCCCTCACTTCAAATTAACATGATGTGATGACCAAAATTCGCATGTCATGAGCAATTGGAACCAATTGTCCGCCCTATATTTCGTCAGATTCCGGAGTAGGCACTCACCGTGTGTTCAATTTTTATTGTATGTAGCCCGTACAGATAGAAAATAATGCACTAACCAAAATATATTTATGGCCAACTGGTAAGCTCATATGTGTCATTGAAAGAAGACAAATATTGCTAAAATATCTTCGTTCAGTAAAGTAATTTAAAATGGTTTGTTTCTAAAAGAAACACAAACTCTTTAAAGATGAAAAAGAACATAGTCATAATCTTATTTGCGAACTCTACTCGAGTACTCTCATCGATTAAGCTAATAAAATAATGATAGTGAAATATCCTCGTCTCCCTGCCATCCTGCTATCATTTGTACTCCAATTTTGGTAGCGACGCTGACGGTACCTTTGGAGACGGAGTTGTTACTTAACATGGCGGTAAGTGACACAGATTTGTTTATTTTCCGTAAATTTCAAACTCGCTTCGTTCTTACCGTTGTATACAATTCAAGTTTACGTGACCGAGTTAAGATTTTGTTTTGGAAGGACTGTCTGACGATTACTATCGTGTAGCGATTGAACAACCGACCTTTCAAGTGGCTTTTGCTACGAAGAAGCAACAGGCGATTATTTTAATCAAAGAGAGTACGGAGCCTTAACTTAATATTACAATGCTATTCTATTTTATAAATTTAAACACATTTCTGTGGCACCTAGTTGCTCTTTTCAAGTTAGATCCAGCACTGCATATCGAACTTGTGTAATCCCCTAATACTTCATCCCGGAAGTCTGAACCTTTCGCATCAACCGAATTAACCGCAGTTCACCAATAAATTAGACTTTATTCTTACGTATCATACTTTTGTTACTGTTTAAAGGAGCCGCATATTATTTTAGACTCAAATATTGTGCCTTAGTAATTCTTGAGTTGCTCCAAAGTTGCTTAGTCACAAAATCTGAACTCTAAACACCACGTTTTCATTGTTTTGTTGAAATCAGATGTTAGGAAAAAAGTAATTTTAGACTAATGACATAATAAACGCCTGTTAAAAAAAGCATCTGCAAGGTCATTTGTTTAAGGTGGCATTCGTCGTTTATTTTTTTCACTTTACATATTTACCCTTTAACTGTAAATCGATCAATTAAGTGATATCTTTTGAATACTAAAGGCTCGGCTGATGTTTTTGCTTTGATTACCTTTCGTGGAGGCATTTTAAATATCATTCAAAAAACCTTAAATCTTGATTGTCTTTCCATATAATTGTTTTTGTGTATACCTAGTTTTATTATCTTATAAGTTTCTTGTTTGTTCATATATTTAGCACATGAGATGTTTGGGGACAGATTTAATAAAATCAAATAAAATATACCTAATATATATTTCAAGTAGAATTATTAGCGTTGTAATTTGAATATGACTAATTTGCTATTTCAAAACTGATCCAAATAAAGTAACAAGTGTATCTTTATCATCAGCGTTTACGTGTTTCGTAACTGATATATAGCTTTAAGAACACATTAAATTATACGCGATGGAAGCAAAGAGCAACTACTTAATAGCGCGGCATAGGGAGAAACATTCTAGGCAGTAAATTAGTGAAAAATATTAAGGAATTACATATTATAAAATTAAGATTTAAATAAGGTACATATATTCGTGTAAATATCCTATATGAAAGACCTTTAGAGTTGGCATGTTCATACCTACAATTCAATTGAAAAGCTTTGATTAAAACATTGACAGTAACCCGTAGCTTTACGATTTTTAAAAGCTAAGCTTGTCGCATTTCAATAAAATAAGACCTTTAGACTTTAAGCACACCTCAAAGGTCGTTATTAAATCTATAATGGAATGCACCTTTCACTGTCTAGGAATGTAGGCGGGATAATATGGCTAGTTTGCTTTGTTATATTTTGCATTCGTTGCGCCGAAGACTGAAAATTGAATGTTCTATTCTACTAATGTCTCCACATAACCAAATAACTGTTTCCTTTCTTCCTCATCTATATATTCGAATCTCAATTCATTGCCTTTTCTCGGTTTGACACTTAAAAATTTGTTTTTTAAATTGCAAATGTCAAGGTTAAACCTTATTTTGGCTTGACCTATTCGAAAAGCAAGTTAAAAATAAATGAGTTTAATTACGTCAACTGCTCGAGTTTAATACATAAACGTCACCTTGACTTGTAGCAGAAGTCTGCGAAGACCGAAGTGAGCGAGTGGTCCTTACAATTTGAGAGATAGACAACAAGAAATATAACTAAGAGATGGTTTTCACCAGCAACTGCTGTGGCCGACATCGGGTCATGTGTGGCATTCCCCACCTATTTTAAGAGGTTTTAGTTCGTAGAATTCATTTACAAGTATTCGATAAGGAACGGCTCAGGCTGCTTGAATTACCTTGTCGCTAAATATAAACTTGAATGTTATTAAACCACTCGATTAATGCCTTTTAAAAGTGTAGAGCCATCTGTATTATTGATAGCAATTGAGCACAGAAAAACATTTAGGAGTAAGTATTACAAATAATTTGACATTGGATGGATTGATAACATGTTCACCACATAACTAATGGCAGTTGTGAAAGACTCTTACGAAAGCGCATTTCTCGTTTTGCGTTATGGCATCCCACGTGACTCGATTGAGACAATGTTTTGCATAAATTACAATTACTTTGTACGAACGATACAATGAATTGTTGAATATTTAACTTATTACATCCGTTTATATAACGATTTGACGCAGCACTTCGGAAACCTGACCAACTCATATATCTATATATATTTTCTATTATTGAGTCGATTTAGAATTATATCGAGTTGAATATTTATCGGAATCAATCAGCGCTAAGCGCTTTAAAACGCATGAAGCGGAAATTAATTAATGGTTCTTGCATCAATTGGCGGTAATGAGTTAATACATTAAAGCCCAACAAGGCAATCTCAACAGTTTATTGTATTAATATGAACATTTAATACATTTTTCTAGAATTTTGTGAGGAAGTAATAAATTTTGCGTTATTAATAACAAAATGTCACTGTAAATAAATAATATTCTACTAGCGGCTTAAAAATAAATAAACTCCGAGTGTATCCATATCGCCAATCCTCCGTTGTGAATACACAAATGAGATCCGATTGATCTGGATAAATAACTGCGCGCCATTAGCACACGTTGGCGACGTCGTTATTTAATAATCTCGGAAAAGTCAAAACCATTACGCTGTCGATGACAGGCTGTCATAAAGCATGTTATTTGGTCATTTACGTAGTTATGAAACTAAACGGCTGCAGCATTTATTAAACTGATTAGCGCCAATGATTTTGCACAACTCAACCGTTCGCTGAGACGGTAATCTTATAAATATCTGCCCGAGTTGACATCCCTAATCAGATATTCACCCTTGAAAAGTACACATTTCCATTATTTTTGTCCTGGTCATTTCAGTTCAAGAAAATCAAACTTTCTAAGTGATAGTTGACGGATTCAAATAGTGCTTCTAACAGTTTTCATCTATTCTTTTTCTTTAAGTAATCCACATATTGATAAAAATATGCGTATTTTTTAATTTAATTTTAAATTAATAATCGACCGCACAGAGGTTGAGTCAAGTTGTAACCTCCAGTTATTAATATGACATAAACGTATTATTAAAATGTTAAATTTATGTCCAGGATGTAAAAGCAGAAAACCGTTTAATTTTCTTACCATGTACTAAAATAGTAACTCATAATAGTTAAATGTTAAATGGTTGGTTCAATGAAAATAACAAACCAGGCAGTTTAGCGAACAACAAATGAATTTAATTTGGCAGATAATATCTACTTGTGAATATTCTCATAACCTCAAAGTTATCTTTTAGATTGAAGTGAATATGATAAAAGCATTTGATGTGTAATACTGAATATGCAACTGGTTACATTTGGCTCAATTAATGTTATTCAATTGTGCTCAAGGCTCGCCTATTTTACAACCTATTTGTTCTAGATAAGATAAAAAGTTATTAACATAATACACGCATCGCCTTTAAACTATATTTAGTACAAGGAAACACTAATTAAAGTAATGAATAAAGATAAATTGTTCATTTTTAGGTGTCAGACGTGTTGGTTCCTTCGTTGCTCGTAATTGCGAAGCTGCGGTGTCAGGGTTGAGCGTCACCATTTTCGCCAGCACACTCAACCATTAGCATATAGTTATACATTTCAATTAAGGGGGATCTAGATTCTAGATTTCAATTTCGTTTTGTGGGAATGGAACAGAATTAATGCACACTAAACAGACGCATTTACATGATGTCGATATCGCAACAATAATAAATGTCAGTTTATTACTTTTTAACAACACTATCACACATTCGACACGAAAAAGTATGAATCACCGATATAACTATATTCAGAGTTCAGCCTCCATTACTAAGAGAATATTTAGGTCGCGGACACATTGTTGCTTAAGCCGGAACAAAGGTATCTCTGTTCAGATGTTTTCTTCTATTTCACGAGAACAATTACCTATTCTTACGGCATATGATTGCCTGTGCTTGGCAGATTTCTTGTGAGGGGTGTTTTACATTTTATATTTATGTACTTGCTTATTTACTTAGTAGTGTCCTAAGGCCCCACATCGAGGCAGAGGGCAGATAAGACTTTTCTCCATTCCTCACTAAAAACATGTAAAACGATAGCCGGGACGTAAAACGCATGACGTTGTCAGCAGCATTTTTTTTGCAACAATAATATACACAGCACCTGGAATTATAAATTATGTACATAATTAACATTATTTAATATTTCCTGTATAAATACAGAATATAGTTAAAAATCGTCGGTGACCTAGAAAATCAAATAACTCATAAGACGGTTGGCTGATTTAGACAACCAAGGATATCTATAGCTCAAAATCCTTAATTCAATCCTTCTTGAAATTACTTTTATTACAAGCGAGCCGGAAAATGTATGACCGACTCACGTTAAAAGTTAATTTTGCTCTCATTATAAAAGAATGATCCCGTATTCACTTGCCAGCTTATTGCAAAGTGGCGAGAACTCTCCACTCTCAGCTTACTCTGGATAACCGTCAGCCGAGGCTAGGTGGCGGCGGCCGGTTGTCCCTCAGACTGCACTTGACTCTGAGGCAGATGGCACTCGTCTTAAACAAATAAATGAAATAAATACCACTTCAGTGTTAATTAAAATGTAAAGTGACGTTTTAACACGTGTGTGGTTTTAAGTTTAATTAATTAATAGTGAAAGTGAATTTAGCACGAGTTCAGGAAATAAATGTAAACAAAAATGTGAACATTTTCATTTAAAAAGCAAGGCCACAAGTATTTTTATATTACCTTGAAGGTTATTTTTAAATATGGAACTCACTCGATTATCAATAACCAGAGAAGCCTCGACGTTTCTACTGCTGCAAAAGCCTTCGGGGCTCTGCCACACGTGCTCGTCACGTGACTCCATGCGTCGAATTCACATGGGCTCAAAGCTCACGCCTCATTGCCGCGAAGTTCGTGTTAGGCCCTAGAATACTTTGAGGATGCGCCGTGTCCTTTGTGTATGCAATGCAAAAGGGAATAAACAATGGATTGCTCGAATACGGATCCCATGCGTTGTCCATGTTAAGCAGTGACTAAAAACTGTGCGAAACTACTGGAATTTTCGTATTTAAATTATAACTTTTGAAGTTGTTTACATGTTTACATATTATTTTGTAATAACTTTTAAACATATTAATTACATTTTAAAATTTATCGTTTGTTATAAAAAGCCTGTTGGAGATTTTAAAGAGAGCCGTTTACCAATAGATTAACAAATTGAAATAAAAGATGGCACTCAAGCACGTAATATGGCTTAGCCTTGTCTGAAGAGTGGTCCAAGGGAAAATAAGTAATTATTAGCTTCTGTGAAAAGGATTCTCATTGATGACACTGACCAAGTGTTTTAATAACTAATAATTATCGTTAAAAAAAAGAGCGATTTATAAGTATACAATCTATATAAAAGTAATTCACAAAGTGCCTTTTGAATAAGTTTCTCCTGCCGAGTTAGCAAATTATAAAGAAGCTGTTGCTTTAATGCTTCCCTTCATTTCGAAATTAGCGTCTCTTTACCAATATGATGAGCAGAGTCCGTCTCATCTAGTTTCAGGGGTTACAAAGGCTTGAACATTTGGCCAATATTATTTGTATTAGTGTTTTAAATGTCTTCTGAGCTGCGTTATAACACGCCTAAAATTATAACTCATTGGTTTCCAATGAGTTGACGTTTTTGCTGTTAGAAAGATCCTTTGGCCACCTTGGAAGCTCATCTTCAAGAAGTTGACATCATCACAGTTCCATGCCACCTAATTATAATATATGTATTGTATAAAAATTACAATATACAATTATTATTATATATTTTCATATTAAGTTAACCGATATTCAAATAATAATTGCATTTTTAATAATTCCTAATTAATATAAAAAAAAACAAAATATAATAAACAGAATGAACAACAAAACAAATTTAAATAACTAAGAACTATGTATCAACTTAATTTGCATTTCTTCGCTTCTTCATTATTGTAAAACGTATCATTTTTGTTTTCATTACAATATTAAACCTTGAAATTATACAAAAATAATTAAAGCTAAAGTAGCTGGAGCTCATGAGGACTACATGAGTCATGAATGATTAAACATATGGAGATGTCGAGAGGGTCATGCTTAAGTTGCATGCCGTGAATGGACTGATTCGGAGCTTTATTTATTCCATTTTGTAAAATGTAAACTCGCAGTTAAGCCTTAAAACTAGCTGCTTAAGCAGTTGAGTGATCTCATAAGAAGTAGTTGAGGCAATACGATTTACTTTAATTTATATTAGAGTACTTCCAATAGCAGTGATAATTAATCCTTAATGTCAAGGGTTTCATCAAATAAATTCATTATATTGTGTGTGTGTGTGTGCATTCAGTAACTCATTTATGCAAATCGTTTGTCCCAAAAATGCTGTTGGCCTCAAATTAATAATAAAAAAATCGCAATTTTAAATCTATCAATAAACAAATGTTAATAGTAGTATTGTCACTTGTGTGGCAGTTGGATTCACTTCGGAGCCCTGAAGCCACCGTGCGGATAATATGAAAGGAACGGGCGAGGGGCGCGCTGAATGGCACCTTTATATAAGAGAAGCGCGATTTCGCAATCATTCCAATTTGAAACCTCGCTGCGGACCCGACAGGCGTCGCTGAAACTTAAGTTTTGCGCGAAAACTCACTTCCACTGGCGACTTTAGTCTTTTATTTCCAACTGTCGAGATCCCATTGTCAGTGATGGCCGTGACCAGTGCCCGGAATATGGTGGACTTGCAGGAGAAAGGCCATTTCGAGCAGGACAACGAATTAACGAGGATTAACGAAAAATATACGGTGAGCGATAATTCTATATATTTTACGATTTACAAAAACCTTATTTAACGTACGCAAATTAATATCGCGCATAAACCAGAATTATTGCTAATACTTCGTATTTCCGAATACAATCATTATCGTGTAGGAAGTTGCAATTTACGAAATAAAATACAGGAAGACGGCAATTATTTTAAGAACACACTTTAACAATCGGGTAGTTTTCCTAAGGGGTGTTGGACGATACTGAGTACCCGCTTTTGCTTTAGGCACACAATTTTAGGCATAAAATATTATCATTAAGTCTCAATTTATTTTTATGTAAATAAATAAATAAAAGAAAATATTACACTTAATTAAGGCAGAAACTTTAATTTTACAATAGCATAATAGAAATGTTCAAATTACTAGTGAGTTTCTTAGTTTCGTATAATCATAAGTTCGCTCTCGGTTAACTAAATAATCATAATGCTGGAGAACAATGTTTATATATAAATTTATTTCCAATAAGATATTTTATCTTCTCGTTCTACTTTAGATGTCAACGCAGTATTAATAATTGTATAATCAGCGTAACCCAAATACCGATATCATTAAACTGGGAAGTAAATGAGAGACCAAAAACCTTGCCCCCAAACACAATACGCGCGCAATTGCATAATGCAAATTATCGTGTGCATTTATCATTTGTGACTTTCTATTTGCGTATGTTGGCAACGCACCAGTTGACTACGCATTTCATTTTGACGATTCGTTTGATATGTGTATACAATAACGTACTACCAGTGCTCGGCCTTAATATTTCTAAATAAATGCGAATCAACTGTGATAGGCTTTAAGTAAACAAGTATTTTAATAGGAAAACGCTAGATTTTTGTATTCATATGGCATAAGGCCATGAGAGCGTCCAAAGGACACGGCTGCACTTGGGTCGACGTGATTTGTCCTTTTCCTAGCACAATGGCCAATTGCCATCGTTTGCCCATCCTCGAGCACAAGGAGGCAGAATTAACGTATTACCACAATGATTAGATGTTTTCAAAACAACAATTAGGTCATGCCGTACGTGAGATATTGTATTTGCAGTTGACGAGATAGATCACGATCCTGCCTCACCTGTTACCTGTTATCTTGCGATACAAACTACAGGCAACAAAAACTATTGGGGCTTAAGCTTGTTGTCTGGACTATATTTAATAATTAAAACGTAAAACTTTTTTACATGATAATAGGGACTTGAAGGAGTGTTAGAGATAAGAGTTAATAATCTACCAATGAACAATAATAATAATTACGTGAATTCCTATACTTTTATTTATATAAAGCCGTATTCTTTAAAAGTGTTGAGATAATTCAAGCAACACGCGTGTTTAATAATAATAATTAGTAACAGTTTAATTTGGTAGTAGTGGCACGTACGACGTCACGGGCTTACGTTGAGACATTGACCCAGTAGCCTTACGCTGGATACGGCCTTGTCTTTTTCACTTGAGCCTCACTACACTTCTCTTATCCTAATGAATTGGACAATAAGATTAATATTAAAATAATAAGTATTTGAAGGTCAACGCGTCTACAGCAAATTCACGGACAGAGTATGTTCGTATATCAGTCGCGTATGTGTATCAAGGCATTGTGAACAGTGTTGTGCATAAAACACGAACATCAAATAGTCTATTATATTGAACGGAAAAAACAATGGAAACCTCACAATGGTGGTTTATAGAAAAAAACCAGCACTTTCTTACATTTTTGTAGCGCTACGCCGTAGCTTCACCGTAAGATACCCATTGTGAAAACTTTTTCGTAGTGGCCGGAACTGTAAATTTATTAAATTCATTTTGATGAAATTATGAGGCTCGTAGGTAGCCTCATAATCATAAGCAACGTTTAACACTAAGTACGAGATCATTTTATCATAAGTCCTAACAATAATAACAAACTCGTCATTTTATTAAATTTGGCAACTGACCATTTAAACCGGAGACTACGCACACGGTTAGCTTCGCTTTGCCTTTGACTAAGTTTTTAGCAGGCGGAATCATTAAATATAATTAATGGTATTTATTCAAATACATATTGGTTTCCGTGTATGGTGAGGCCAAATGTTGATTGGAGCACCGAAATGTGATATTTCGATACTTTACTTTAATGTAATATGCGCATTAAGCTACGATCTTTCAAAACCTAAAGCCTTATACAAAATACAGGGAACATTTTTCTTGGGAAGTATTTGGTTTTTATGATTTTTATTTCGTAGAAAATATTATAATTATAAAAACACTCTGCGACAAGATAAAGCTCGAGTAAAACACGCCTGTGCTTTGTTCCTCAATTCAGGCAGGAGAAGTCATTAATTGCATGTTAAAGGTTTAATCTCTGGATTGTGCTCGTTCTCACGGGCAAAGAAACAGTAGAGGATTGACTACGTTGTTGCAAGATCACATGCCAAAAAATAGCTCAACACAAAGAATTTCTTTTGTTTTATGAAGAGGCGAAATATGGTGTCTAAATACTCATTATATTTCATTAATTACTTTCTGTAAGATTAAACCGGTGACCGTGACCGGAGCACTCTTGGCGTTGCATTTTGCAATCTTCATAAGTCGAGTACGTTTTGTTGTGGGTATTTTTACTAATATTTAAACCACCATCAAAAAGCTACTAGAGGAGGTAGTTTTGTCTTAAATGAATAAATAATAGTCATTATTTAAATAGAACATTATGCATTAAGTGCCAATCCCAAGGTAAGTAGGTATGTCGAATAATAATAATAAAAATGCGGTATATCTGCAGCAAATTCTGCGATTACCTACCTTACTTTCGCATTCCACTTAAAAGTAACTTAACAGGCCTAGGTCTAAAAATACACTCAAAACCTGCTGGTTCAGCTCATTATGATGCTCTTGTGAAATGTGTTTGGCTGTGTATATTGGCGCATCTATGTATTTTAAATTAACGCTTTTTAATATTCTATTTAGTATTTTATAATTTGAATCCGTGCAGAGATAGCTCAGCCTAAGTTAATAGAGCTTTGATTTGTCCCAAGTCCGCTCCGGCCCAAGAACGACTTCGTGATTTCATTGTCGAAGTAATTGCGTCGGACATTCGTGATCTGCTTGATTCACAATCACGGGTGACACAATAATAGTTACATAATTTATTGTTCAATACTAACGTAAATGATTTCAAACAGATTGATTGCGGTTTTATTATTGTTAAGTACAAAATAATCGACCTCACAATAATATTTACATTTACTCAGATCACATTAAATATAAAATAACAATATTCTAAAAATATATTAAAACCTGAACCTCAAGAAATGAAGAGTTTGGTTTGTTAACCGCAACTAGGGGAATGCAACGGTTGAGGAATCGTCGAAGGCACAGAAATGAAAGGCGATCATCGAACTTAAGCCTTGGCAATGGCCGTGAGCGAGGTCTCGACTGAAGGCGTGACGTTTTGCAACCACTGCGCCGCGGCTTACCTACCTTCATCGCGCAACTACTCGCACACTGCGGGACCACTCTGCTAGTCATTGTATAACCTTGTTTTGGTTATATACTTCAATTATCAACATGCCAAAGGAAGAACAAAAACATACAATGCTTACATGCTTCACAGCAATTACATAGAACAAATTGTAATTTCATTCAAATTATTTCGTTAAGTGCTATTAACAGAAAAAATAGCAATTCATATCAGATCGGCGAGAATTAGTTCCGGACTCCGTCTAGTACCGGGATCGTGACACGAGATAAGATCTTGCAACTTCCGACTAAAGTGTGGCAGCCCAAAGCCGTTTCACTGGCATTGATGTTGGCGCACATTTGGAAAGCGAGCTCCGAACTGTTCGGGAAGACGCGGCGTTCGTAAGCGAAAGAAATTGCCATGTACTTAAGATTTGAAGTAAGTAAGTAACTCAAGTTTCGCGGTCAAGGGCGAGCGAGCTTTTAATGATTTCTTAAGGCTTGTACCCGGAAGCCTTTGGGGGCATGTTCAGAAAAAATAAGTTGTTTGCAGTTCTTATTATTATGTTAATAGAAACAGTAACGTCAACTATAATTATCGTGTACTGTATGTATGTTGCTATGTTGGTTCTTGAATAATATATCGATCACAGCGCTATAAAAATACACTAAGCACACACACACACACCCATTCTTTGTCATCGTGCATCATTACACTCATAGTTTGCCTTTTTGCTTGCGCAGGCGGGTAATATCAGACACACTCCTTGCGCGACATTTTGCACAACGTCAACAATAATTGTCTTTATTAAAAAATAATGAAATGTCAAGTCACATATCATCCTCCCAACCAAGTAGTTGGGTTTCGTAAGTACTGAAAGTACTTATTTAACATTTGTGAATATTATGTTTTTTTTCGAATGTAAATAATCGTTTATTATTACCCCATATTCACAATATCCTTTGTGAAAATATAATTAATTTCGGTATTAGTATGTATTAACTGCTTTAACGAAGATTGTTCCCGTGCCTTTGTTTCTGCGACGAATGGACAGGATTAGTATAATGTCCACTTCTAATGAAGACAGCGATATTTAATTGAGTCCAAGGCGTGACTAAACGCTTAATGCGGACCAATATCATCTTACAGGGAATGACGTGGCCCATTGAGACGATTCAATGCGTTCATACCTTCAATCGGTAAATTGGATCCGACACTTTTAAGTTTATAAGTTCGGCCGAACCGGATTGTATTCATGATTATGATTTCAGTTAGCGGATAAGTTGCCGTCCCAACTCAAGGAACTCAACCTTCGGCCTCGAAACCTTTCCAAGCCCTCTTACACCCTTCGCAAGCTCACCACCAGTGATAAAGAACCGGTCATCGACTTTCTAAGAAAGTGAGTTTCAATTGTTGAAAATGAAACTGAATGTCCAGATGCATTTCTAATAATGAATAAGCGCAGTTTCCAAATGCAATTAATAACGGGAAGGTACAAAAATATTACAGATTTTTCTTTCGAGACGAGCCCTTGAACCTTACGATTAACCTTCTGGAGACCCCAGAATCCCGGTGCTTAGAGCTGGAGGACTACGCAGCCAGTACTCTTCAGGATGGAGTCTCTATTGCCGTAGTTGACGAACAGGGAGCATTTGCAGGAATGGTGATAAATGGCATTGCCCGGAGAGAGGTAAATGAGTTCATTGTAAACGCGTTTCCGGCCAGGTGTGGCTGAACACTTGAATGAAGCTCACGCGCTGAATTATTTATTCGGTTGCCAATTATGTTATGCGTGCTGCAGATTTCGAATTCTCTGCTCCTGATTGAGGTCCTAATATTGTTACGTAACGGACACCTGGCAACAATTGTAACATTTGTTTAATATAATTTTACGTAAAATGATATCAACCAAATACTACTAATAACTAATACACTTCTTACAATTTAATTTGAAATTTACATCAATAAAATAACATTTTTTTATAAATACACTATTTTTATGTGACAATACAATAAAATATTCCAGCTATTTCAATATTTGCCGTGTCCATTGAGATTGAATTCTCTACTCGAACTTAACATGGGAACTTTAAGAACAATAACTGAGATTTGACTGATGATGGAAGCATCGTTAACATTGTCGCATTATATTTATGGCTGGTCCATTATTTTCATTCACCAAGCCTGTATGCTCTTATTCAATATACAAATTATACCTGATCTATATTACTTTGCAGGAGGTGGACTACACTGACAAATCAGAAGATTGCCCAAACCCAAAATTCAAGAGGATTTTGAAATTATTAAATTATCTAGACCGCGAGGCAGCAATCTGGAATAAATTACCCCCTAATTGCGACACGGTGTTGGAGATCAGGATAGCATCCACGCACAGTAACTGGAGAGGGAGAGGCCTCATGAGAGTGCTTTGTGAGGAATCCGAGTGAGTGATACATTCAATGAAGGGTTTTGTTTTCCATACGTGAAGCTGTAATCAATTCATTCGCGGCAATTGTGAGAATAGGAAATAATTATACAAGTCACTTGTGTGACAAAAAATGGCCACAAAACCTTGAATACAAAAAATGCGTGACCAATCTCAGACCAATTTGATTGGAACATAATCTCGTATCGCACATTAGTTTTTATTACCTCGAACTGATGCATTTGAATTCATTAAGCTTATCAAACAATATTGTATGAATAGGATCTAACAAGTCTTAAGTAATTGTAATAATAATGTATAAAATTAAAATGGGCTTCTAACAGCGCTAAGGAACTGAATGCAAAAGGCATTCCGAACAATACCATATATATAACCGCATTATCATCGAGCGTTGAATTGCTTTATTTTTTTGCCGTCAAGGAAGTGAGACTGCCATTACAAAGGCCTTCTCTTTATCGACTCGATTAATTCGGATGAATCCCAGAAACTTAAACCTCTGCATATGCATTACATCGCTGTTCCCTCCTTTTTTCCCAGCCTGCTTCTTCTCAGCTTGTCGCATGCGAACAGGCAAAGAGTCATTTAGATTTTAGCCGTTTCAAATTGGGCCTATGCATCTTTACGATTAAGGTTAGACTTTGACATTGTCGACAAAAGTCCGCGTAATCCGAATAAATCAAAAGCAACTCGTGTGACATACATATGACGGTGATTATAATCCATAAACAGCTCGATAATAATTGCTTCTGACCTTTTTGCCATTCTTGTGCGAGTGCAACACATTGTTGGGCCTACATTATTATTACAAACCTGTAAAACGTGTCTTTTAACGCAAACTGAAAAGTCATATTCTAAGCCCAACTAAATTGAACTGTATGAGCGATCTTACAACAGTTATAATTATTATTAGGACTATACATTTATTAAGTTTTAAGGAATCTTTTTAATTGAAAAAATGCCTTTACTGAATCTAGATGTAATCATAATCGGAAAACACAGCTTTGAAACAAAAAGGCATGAAATGCTTCTATTAAGGCATTAAATGTTAATTACTAGTTATAGTCAAGCTTAGGTCAAGGTGCACTTCGCGAGCGTTCGCTGGACACTTTATTAATTTGTGATCACTCTCGGGTCAAGTGAGATCTGATAACGAGACTTGGTTATTTTCCAAAGAAAAACAGATATTTTTTAGAATAATTTAGCATAAAAATTGCAATTAAGCAACGTTGCCCAGTCTAGTCTTGCTTCCTTTATATTTTTTATTGCATTTGAGCGCCGAGGTGAACCTGCTTAGGCACACTTGTCACCAATCACTCACACGTAACGCGGAACCGATTAAATGAGCCGTTTGTTATTTATTTGATTCCCTTTTCGAGCGATAACTAAGCTACGCCTCATTAATCCTCGCCACCCCGGAAATGGCACCCGTAATTGACATTAATTCATTGTAGATCATATTTATTGCATTTATCGCGTTCATTATTAATTACGGTTCATACATTTAGTAATTCCGAATGCAATTGGCATAAATTGTGAACAATAATAATTGTCAAATACCTAATGTAACAACATCCTGCTATTATTAAAATGAAACCTTAAGAAGTTAGTTCAAAGTAGGTTATGCCTTTTCAGACGCATTGCTAAGGAAATCGGCGCAGGCGCCTTACGCATGGACACGACGTCCGCCTTCTCGGCCGCAGCAGCCGAGAGGCTCCACTACAAGAACATCTTTAGCGTTTTGTATGAGGACATTTCGTACGCCCCACAGCCAGACCCACCGCACACCGAAGCCAGGGTCTACATTAAACAAATCTAGACCTAATTTTAAATGTATTGTAAATACCGTTGCGATGGAAACCATCTGTTTCTCTAGTTTTATAGTTCACATAAGTATTTTTTTGTATAGCAATAGTTTTAAGGTATTAAGTAGGCATAAGATTGAAATAAACTAATTTACTGTCGAAATGAAACAAATGTAAAAAACTATCTTTTCAATAATAAAACATTATTTAAAAAACTCAAAAATTTTACTCAAAAACCTAACTCCCTACTATGCTAACGTAATACTAACCACAAAAAAGGAAAATGGGAAATCTAATGTAATGAAAATATATTAGGATGACGTATTGAGAAATGTAACGAAGCCGCTCATACCTTTCAGGGGTGACTAGTTTTATGTTTTTTTATTTTTTTTCTGTTTACATAAATGTTAGCGCGCCCTCTGGCTCCATAATAAAATCGTCGTATTTATATTATAAGTGTATTTTAAATAAGAATTGAGAGCGAAATAACAACACAGGAGCGTCTCGTCTTGCACAACGATAGCTCGTCTTCGTCTGTCTTGCTCGTGGGCGACGAAGAATGTGTCGTCTTGTTTACCAAGCGCAGGTGTCCCTGTGGCTACGCACCGACATATATACGAACACAAAACACTTTAATCAAGGCTTTGTGAATGCTTACAACGCTTTTTGCGACCTGTTGTTTTAGTTGTATTATTTAAAAAAGGTTATTACTTGGCCGGTTATTGTGGCAATTTAATCAAATTGAAAAAAAGGTTCTCAGGGATTGTCGTTCGAGACTTTAGTTCGCATAACTGACGTTTAATAAAATTATATTAAATGTAATAAATTAACAATAGGCTTCAGTACCTTATGGTACTGAAAGATATGGTATTAATATACGTACTAAACAAAGATAATACGATAAATAAATAAACAAATGAAGGAAAGTATATAATACAATTGAGAAAAATTGAGAAGTTGTGTTGTTGCAACTATAAGAATTAAGATGGCGCTACCATGAAACTAAAAAAAAAGTAAATCGCGGTATTGTTGTGAATTTAAAGATATGTATAAGAAATGAAGTAGGTAGGTAGGTAGGTAGGTAGGTAGGTAGGTAGGTAGGTAGGTAGGTAGGTAGGTAGGTAGGTAGGTAGGTAGGTAGGTAGGTAGGTAGGTAGGTAGGTAGGTAGGTAGGTAGGTAGGTAGGTAGGTAGGTAGGTAGGTAGGTAGGTAGGTAGGTAGGAAGGTAGGTAGGTAGGTAGGTAGGTAGGTAGGTAGGTAGGTAGGTAGGTAGGTAGGTAGGTAGGTTAGGTTAGGTTAGGTTAGGTTAGGTTAGGTTAGGTTAGGTTAGGTTAGGTTAGGTTAGGTTAGGTTAGGTTAGGTTAGGTAAGGTTCCCCTCCGCCGTGGATGAATTTTCCCACGGTTCCCAGGCTTGCAGTGCCGGGGGGGCTCATTAACTGGAGCGACGGCATCTGTCTTCGCAAAGGTGAAGCAAATAGGGACTCGTTTATCGACCGGCCACCACTTTGGTCGCCGGTATGCGGGAAAGGCATCAGCGCCCAGAAAGCGGACGATTAATTCCCGCTCAACCCTCGGCCAGCCGGAGCGAATATTTTACAATCGCGAAGGTGTGGAGAGGACCGGTAGTCGTATCCTCGGTTTTATAATTAAACCGCAATGGATGCGGCGGAAGAGTACAACTTTTAATAGGAGGTCATTGTGTCTAAAATATGTCTTCATATATCTTTTTAGTACAGTGATTGTGCTTGTAGGGTGGGTTCCTCTAAAGAACCAGCGGCTGCGTGGCAGTTTGGGAGGGTGTTGTTGTTGTTGTTGTTGGAGGATGATTGTTGCGGTGGTGTATGCCGTGGTGCGACGGGCCGCGATGGCGTCAAGTAGTCGTTGGTCAGGGACTTTTGCACGTCCCCCGTCGGGCAAACTGTTACTCGGTGTGGTTGTCGTGGATATGTCTCGCGGACCATACCGGGCCAGGGGGCTTGCCTTAATTGGCCGGTCCAAGTGGAAGGACAACCATAAAAAAAACCCTGAATGTGCATGCGTTGGGGCGCCCTGCGGGGCCTCGCGCGACGCTGTACTCCCGCTCTTCTGAGTGGGTGTCCGAGCAGTATCTCGGGCTGCTAGCGGCCAACCCTTGGATACCACCCGACCTCCAAGCGTATTAGGGTTACCCGGGTACAGGGGTCTCTGCCCGGGTGGACTTTTTATATCCCCCCATGTCGAAACCAAAATATGGAAAATGATAAAATTAAACAAAACAAAACCAAGGAAGAAGTGGATAGGACGAGGAAGGAGAGAAAAATGAGAGAAGAGAATGGGTGTGAGGAGGTGAAGGTGGTGGTGAGGCGTACTCCAACGTCTGTGCCAGCTGGGATAGTGCGCGACGAAGGGTCGCAGTCGTCGGACTTTGACAACTTGTCGGTGGCGAGTGTGTCGTCCACTCCATCGGCGAGTCGTCCCGCGTCCCGCGAGGAGCTGGGCCGACTTTGGGCGCACAAGAGGGTGAGAGAGAAGAGGAGCAGGAGCAGGAGCTCGCGGAGTGGGGGTAGCTCAACCGACACCCCAGTCTCCAAAGAAAGGTTCAAAGGTCGGCCTCCGACCACTGGAGAGTATGTCGGCCAGGCTGCTGCCAAGCGGGTGATGGAAGGATGTAAGAGGAAGGAGATGCAGAGGCAAGCGGAGGCGGAACTCACCGAGTCCGTTGAAAGCACTCGCGAGTTAAGATCGGCGACTACGCTCTGCGTAGAGGAGGAAAATGTAGAGTCGGTGGCCACAGTAATGGCCCGATTAGAGGCCAACTTGGAGATGGTCACGAAGGTTGCCCAAAAGTCCTCCAACTTGAAGGGCACCTTCGTGCATGCGCTGAAGGAGGCAGTCTCTTTTATCAGAAACGACGCTGTCGCCTTATCGCAGCGCACAGTGTCGGAGGAGACGCGGGCGCTCCGCGCTGATAACGTCCGGCTGCGACGCGAAGTGGAGGAGCTGCGCAAGCAGGTCGAGAGTGTGAAGAGTAAGCTGCGCCCAGAAGCGGATCCTCTAAGCCTGGCCGACCTTGAGGCTCGCATTTATAAAACGGTGGGGGAAAAAATAAACGCGAGAATCGAGGGCCTCGAGCCGCGGCTCGGCCCCGCGCCGCGGGTGCGTCCCCCCCTGGCTGCGGATCTGAGGGAACGTAGCAAATCGGTGGCGGTGACCTCCATGACAGCTGCGCCCGCGCCGCCTTCTGATAAAAAACGGAAGAGGAGGCTCAGGACAGAGAGAGCGGGGATGGACGATGTAATGGCGCCGAAGAGAGTTCCTCTTCCCATTCCTGTTGGACCGTTGCCCAAGACCGATTCACGCCCACCTAACCCGGAGGCTGAGGAGAGCTCATGGGTGAGGGTTGGTAAGGGGGGTCGGCCAAGCCGCCAAACCAGGCAGGTTGAAGGCAAGAAGGAGCCACTCCCGCAGAGAGAAGAGAAAAAAAAGAAGCTTCGAGTCCCGCGGTCGTCGGCGGTTACGATCACGATATCCAAAGAGGCCCAAGATCGTGGCATGACCTACGCCGGGGTCATGAGGGAGGCCAAGCAGAGGGTAAAGTTAGGTGACGTTGGCGTTGAAGCCATTACCTTCAGGCGCGGGGTGACGGGAGCGGCAATCCTGCAGATCTCCGGAACGGGGAAAGATTCAGCAGCCGACAAACTGGCAGCGAAGCTGTCGGAGGCTCTGCAGGAACAAGAAGGAATAAAGATCGGAAGACCGCAAAAGATGGCAAACGTCAGAATCGCTAACCTCGACGACTCGGTGACTCAGGAGGAGATACGACGGGCGGTCGCCAGAAAGGGCGAGTGCTCGGAGGAGTATGTAAGGGTCAGTGCGGTCCGCCCGGACAGGAGAGGGCTGTTTGCGGCCTGGGTCACGTGTCCGGTGGAGGCGGCGGCAAAGATGTCCGATGGCCGTTTGCTCATCGGCTGGGTGTCAGCGCGGGCAGTGATAGTTAAAACAAAAGAGTTCCGGTGCTACCGATGCTTGGAGAGTGGGCATGCGGCGGCTAGATGCACTGCGGTAGACCGGAGCAGGCAATGCCATCGGTGCGGGAAGGAAGGCCACAGAGCAGCCGAGTGTTTGGAGAGAACCGCCCATTGTAATATATGTACTGCCCTGGGTAGGAAGGCAGACCACCGCTTGGGGGGACCTTCGTGTTCGGCCCCCAAGAGAAGGGTGGGGAGGAGTGAGCAGCCCAACCGTGCGCCCCCACCTGAACCGAACCGGGAGTCAATGGAGACTGAGATGGCCACACCAGCAAAATGATCAAATTTCTACAAGCCAACCTCAACCACTGCGCCAGTGCACAAGATGTCTTCGCGCAAAGCCTGGCGCAGTGGTCCATAGGAGTGGGAGTGGTCTCCGAACCATATCGGGTGCCAGACCGCGGTAACTGGTTTGGAGACGAGTGTGAGCAGGCTGCAGCGGTTGTATCACCAACGATCTTGCCCAGGGTTGCGGATGTGCGTCGTCGGAGAGGATGCGTGGCGCTGAAGCTGGACGGTTTGGCAGTCGTAGCGGTTTATTTCTCTCCGAACCGATCGTTGGTGGAGTTTGAAGGGTTTCTGACGGATCTGGGGTCAATGGTGCGCTGGTGCAGCCCGCTAGAGGTGCTGGTGGCCGGGGACCTCAACGCCAAATCCACGGTGTGGGGCTCCTCGGTGACGGATAGTCGCGGGGTGGCTGTTTTGGAGTGGCTCGCCGAAAACAATCTGTTGTGCTGCAATGTCGGTTCGGTGAGGACGTGTATAAGAGGAGTTGGCGGTTCGGTGGTAGACGTCACCTTTGCTACACCTGTTTTGTCCCAGAGGCTTCAAAAGTGGAGGGTGATGACGAGGGTAGAAACGCTGTCGGACCACAGGTATATTCGTTTCTGTGTCCAGCCCTCGTTGTCAGCGATGCCTTCTGTTCGGGTGCGAGCTTCTAGCGCGATCGGCCCTACGTGGGCTTTAAAATCCTTGAACCGGGAGAATCTGGAAACAGCGACAGTGGTCGGGTCCTGGTGTTCTGGCACCGGAGGTCGAGCCATCGACGATGAAATCGTTTGTCTGGAAGAGGTGTGGAGAGAGGTTGGTGATGCGTCGATGGCCAGGTCCAAACCGCCGCGAACTCGAAATGGTGTGTATTGGTGGAGCCCAGAGCTGAGTGGACTCAGGGCGACGTGTGCATCAGCCCGGAGGATGCTGCGTAGGTTCCGACGAAGAAGGAACGCGGAGAGTGGCGGCGCTGTGGAATCTGGTCTTCGCGAGAAATTTCAAGCAGCAAAAAGGGCACTTCGGGTGGCCATTGTATGTGCAAAGGAGAGGGCGTGGGCGGAGTTCCTTGCCTCTCTTGACCAAGACCCATGGGGCAGGCCCTACAAATCCGTTTTGGCTAAATTACGCCCGTGGGCACCTCCCACAACGCAATGCATGGAGCGATCTCTACTGGATACGGTGGTGGAGGCACTCTTCCCGTCAGCAGTAACATCGCACATAGGACGGATCGAAACTGCTAGAGAGGACCACGGTGAGATCACGGAAGTGTCGGAAGCGGAGTTGAGCTCAGCGGCCGACAAAGCAACCACGAAAAGAACTGCGCCGGGCCCCGATGGGCTTCACGGTAAAGTGCTGGGTCTCACCCTCAAGTTCGGATTATTTGACAGGTTTCAGACGGTTCTGACCAGATGCCTCAGGGAAGGAGTTTTTCCAAAGCACTGGAAGATCGGCCGTTTAGTCCTACTAAGAAAGGCGGGCAAACCGGCTGACTCACCTTCTGGCTACAGACCAATTGTGCTACTGAGCGAGGCGGGCAAATGTTTCGAGCGAATCATTGCTGAGCGCATCAGGTGTCACCTATCATCCGTTGGGCCCGATCTGTCGAACTGCCAATTTGGCTTTCGGCGGGGAAGGTCCACCATAGATGCCATTGCCCGTCTACGCTCAATCGTGACGGAGAGAACTTTGAAGGGCGGTGTGGTGATTGCGGTGTCGTTGGACATCGCTAACGCCTTCAATTCGCTGCCATGGGCCGCGATCAGAAACGGCCTGCGACATCACCGAGTGCCGGACTATCTTCGGTCTATAGTGGAAAACTACTTGTGTGAAAGATTTATCGTATTTCCCACAAAAAGTGCTTGGACAAGGCGTGAAGTGAAGTGTGGTGTCCCGCAGGGGTCGGTTCTAGGACCACTCTTGTGGAACATCGGTTACGATTGGGTCCTGCGGGGGGTGTTCATTCGTGGTGTGCAGGTTTTATGCTACGCGGATGACACTCTGGTGGTGGCAGCAGGAGAATCGTACAGCGATGCGTCTATCAGGGCGGCGGCTGGAGTCGCACAGGTGATCGCAAGAATCCAGACGATCGGCTGCAGTGTCGCTTTGGAGAAAACGGAGGCAATCGGGTTCGCCGGGAAAAGGAGTCAGCAACAGACGAATAAACGGATTGTCGTCGGTGGGCATCCCGTGGCAGTGGGAACGACATTGAAATATCTGGGCCTGGTTCTGGATTCCAAGTGGTGCTTCAAAGCACATTTTCAGCGGACCATCATTGGATTGGACGATACGAGCAGGGCGCTAGCTCGCATAATGCCTAATGTCGGAGGACCTAGTAATAGCTGTCGAAAGCTTTACGCGGGAGTCGTTCGTGCCAAAGCCCTTTACGGCTGCCCGATATGGGCTAACGACACGGGCCTAAGTACACACAATAGGGCCTTATTGAGAAGAGCGCAGCGTATGATTGCGATACGGGCGGCGCGGGCGTACCGCACGGCATCTTTTGATGCGGTGTGTGTTATAGCTGGAACTTGTCCCTGGTATCACGATGCTCTCGGTCTATCAGATGTGTTCTGGAGAAGAAACCAGTACAGAATTAACCACAACGGAGCGGACCCGCCGTTCGATACTGTCCAGGAGTGGAGAAGCGAGGCGAGGCGGTCAGTGACGCTGCTGTGGAAGGCGGACTTGGAGAGGGCTACAGCGGGTCTTTGGACGCTCGGAGCGGTACGACCTGTACTAGAAATGTGGATTGACAGGCGCTGGGGCTCGGTAACGTTCCACCTTGCTCAGTTGCTAACCGGCCACGGATGTTTTGGCCAATACCTCTGCAAGGTGGCTCGACGAGAGATGACACCCGGGTGCCATCATTGCGATCACCCATCGGACACTGCGCGACACACCTTGGAAGTGTGTCCAGCGTGGGACACGGAAAGGAGTGCACTCAACTCGGCAATAAACATTCCGGAATTGACACTCCCAAACCTGGTCTCGGCCATGGTGAGGGACAGACATGTGTGGCGGGCGGTTGAAGCTTTTGCAAAGGCTGTCCTGTCCGCAAAAGAAAACGATGAACGGACGAGGGAGATCGACCCTGCCGCTCCAATAACAAGAAAAAGACGAATTGGACGACGAAGTCGTCGTCACGAGCATCCATAGACTTCTATCTATGCCAAAGAAGAGTTGCCCGATATTTAATCGGGAGCATAGTAGGTGAATATCTGTTTTGACTTATTGAGCTGTCTATTGTCTGAGTGTGATAATGTTCGTAGGTTTGATTAATTGGAACAAGGTCGGTAGGAGAAAAACAATGAGTTAATTAGGATTAGGTTAAATTAATTCTTTGTCTGGTCTTGTGTGTGTATAAATATTTGTAAATTGTAAATAAAAGGAGAGCTACTTCGGATAAATCAATATCCAGACGTATTTCGCGGTGTGTATTATCACCGCTAATGGAGAACCGCACTCCGTTGTAAGGTGTGCGGTATGCGCGGGCCAGTAATTGGGTAAAGGCCAAAAGGCTGACACCATGACTTGGTCCAATACGCGCTGAGATGGGTCCCTGGGGTTTTAGTGGGTATGGGGCTTTCACCCCGACTCCCACACTCCCCGCGCTATTTCTCCTAATGACCCGGCGCGGGGGCCCGTAATCGGGTTTCCCCAGGTAAAAAAAAAAAAAAAAAAAAAAAAAAAAAAAAAAAAAAAAAAAAAAAAAAAAAAAAAAAAAGGTTAGGTAAGGTTAGGTTAGGTTAGGTTAGGTTAGGTTAGGTTAGGTTAGGTTAGGTTAGGTTAGGTTAGGTTAGGTTAGGTTAGGTTAGGTTAGGTTAGGTTAGGTTAGGTTAGGTTAGGTTAGGTTAGGTTAGGTTAGGTTAGGTTAGGTTAGGTTAGGTTAGGTTAGGTTAGGTTAGGTTAGGTTAGGTTAGGTTAGGTTAGGTTAGGTTAGGTTAGGTTAGGTTAGGTTAGGTTAGGTTAGGTTAGGTTAGGTTAGGTTAGGTTAGGTTAGGTTAGGTTAGGTTAGGTTAGGTTAGGTTAGGTTAGGTTAGGTTAGGTTAGGTTAGGTTAGGTTAGGTTAGGTTAGGTTAGGTTAGGTTAGGTTAGGTTAGGTTAGGTTAGGTTAGGTTAGGTTAGGTTTTTTTTTTTTTTTTTTTTTTTTTTTTTTTTAAGCTAATTGATCCTTAGAAGAGTTTTATAATGTGTCACTTATGTAGCTAATACATGTTATTTATGGTTATTAAAATAAGAGCGACGGAATAAGTTGTTGGCTATTGGATACCGTTCTTATCCGTCGCTCTATTTTGTACAATAGACATTAAGCTATTTACATGGCTAATATAAAGGGTGAAAAATAAATAAAATAATAATAAACAAAACGACGAAGAAGTTCTGGCTTTGGGATACCATCCTAATTCGCTATTCTGTTTTTACAAGTTGTGAATAAGAGTATGGGAAAGAGTGGGGTGACGAAAAGGTTTTGGCTGTAAGATACCGTTCCTGTTCGATACCCCTGTTTGTGTTTTACAAATTTGTGTTATGTTATATCAGTGTGAGTCTTAGTCAAAGCATGGACGTAGTGATTTTTAAGAGCAGTTGAAAACAATAAAAAAAGAGAAAACTAATTAGAAAAAGAGTAACGTGCTAGCATTGGAGTGTTTATGAGTTGAGTGTTTAGTGGTTATCCATGGGTTTGACCTTAAGTGACACTGATATAAATTGATTTGTTGATGTACCTTGATAGACCAAAATAAACAGAAAAGGCAGTTAGTTTAATCTGTATGTTGTTTATTGAGTGTTGTGAATAAATAAAAATGGACAATTTTCTAAATATAGGTTTAAGAATTAAGTTGATTTTGGTCGATCAATGAGTATTGTATGTGTCTAAATATAAGGTATAAAGGGTTTGATTTTTACTGAGTTTACTGTGACTAGATTATACATAGGAATAATGTGGTTTGGAAATGAGCTTAAACAAATGAGAAAATAAAATAAATAAAAATGATGATTAACGAAAAATGGACCAAAGTAATTGTGTGAAATAAGTTGAGCAAGTTTTGCTTGAATAAAGAATTGGATTTCTTTTTAATATTTTAGGAGTTTTGTAATTTTAGTCCATTTTTGGTACGTCACTGTAATAAAAAAAAAAAATAATAAAAAATAAAAAAAAAAATAGGCTAAAATATTGTTTTTAAGAAATATCGGTTAAAATAAAGGTGGGCTAGAATTACAAATGAGAATGTATGAGTTGACTTATGGTTTAAACATGTAATAACAAAAATGAAAAATGGTTAGGTTAGGTTAGGTTAGGTTAGGTTAGGTTAGGTTAGGTTAGGTTAGGTTAGGTTAGGTTAGGTTAGGTTAGGTTAGGTTAGGTTAGGTTAGGTTAGGTTAGGTTAGGTTAGGTTAGGTTAGGTTAGGTTAGGTTAGGTTAGGTTAGGTTAGGTTAGGTTAGGTTAGGTTAGGTTAGGTTAGGTTAGGTTAGGTTAGGTTAGGTTAGGTTAGGTTAGGTTAGGTTAGGTTAGGTTAGGTTAGGTTAGGTTAGGTTAGGTTAGGTTAGGTTAGGTTAGGTTAGGTTAGGTTAGGTTAGGTTAGGTTAGGTTAGGTTAGGTTAGGTTAGGTTAGGTTAGGTTAGGTTAGGTTAGGTTAGGTTAGGTTAGGTTAGGTTAGGTTAGGTTAGGTTAGGTTAGGTTAGGTTAGGTTAGGTTAGGTTAGGTTAGGTTAGGTTAGGTTAGGTTAGGTTAGGTTAGGTTAGGTTAGGTTAGGTTAGGTTAGGTTAGGTTAGGTTAGGTTAGGTTAGGTTAGGTTAGGTTAGGTTAGGTTAGGTTAGGTTTTTTTTTTTTTTTTTTTTTTTTTTTTTTTAAGCTAATTGATCCTTAGAAGAGTTTTATAATGTGTCACTTATGTAGCTAATACATGTTATTTATGGTTATTAAAATAAGAGCGACGGAATAAGTTGTTGGCTATTGGATACCGTTCTTATCCGTCGCTCTATTTTGTACAATAGACATTAAGCTATTTACATGGCTAATATAAAGGGTGAAAAATAAATAAAATAATAATAAACAAAACGACGAAGAAGTTCTGGCTTTGGGATACCATCCTAATTCGCTATTCTGTTTTTACAAGTTGTGAATAAGAGTATGGGAAAGAGTGGGGTGACGAAAAGGTTTTGGCTGTAAGATACCGTTCCTGTTCGATACCCCTGTTTGTGTTTTACAAATTTGTGTTATGTTATATCAGTGTGAGTCTTAGTCAAAGCATGGACGTAGTGATTTTTAAGAGCAGTTGAAAACAATAAAAAAAGAGAAAACTAATTAGAAAAAGAGTAACGTGCTAGCATTGGAGTGTTTATGAGTTGAGTGTTTAGTGGTTATCCATGGGTTTGACCTTAAGTGACACTGATATAAATTGATTTGTTGATGTACCTTGATAGACCAAAATAAACAGAAAAGGCAGTTAGTTTAATCTGTATGTTGTTTATTGAGTGTTGTGAATAAATAAAAATGGACAATTTTCTAAATATAGGTTTAAGAATTAAGTTGATTTTGGTCGATCAATGAGTATTGTATGTGTCTAAATATAAGGTATAAAGGGTTTGATTTTTACTGAGTTTACTGTGACTAGATTATACATAGGAATAATGTGGTTTGGAAATGAGCTTAAACAAATGAGAAAATAAAATAAATAAAAATGATGATTAACGAAAAATGGACCAAAGTAATTGTGTGAAATAAGTTGAGCAAGTTTTGCTTGAATAAAGAATTGGATTTCTTTTTAATATTTTAGGAGTTTTGTAATTTTAGTCCATTTTTGGTACGTCACTGTAATAAAAAAAAAAAATAATAAAAAATAAAAAAAAAAATAGGCTAAAATATTGTTTTTAAGAAATATCGGTTAAAATAAAGGTGGGCTAGAATTACAAATGAGAATGTATGAGTTGACTTATGGTTTAAACATGTAATAACAAAAATGAAAAATGGTTAGGTTAGGTTAGGTTAGGTTAGGTTAGGTTAGGTTAGGTTAGGTTAGGTTAGGTTAGGTTAGGTTAGGTTAGGTTAGGTTAGGTTAGGTTAGGTTAGGTTAGGTTAGGTTAGGTTAGGTTAGGTTAGGTTAGGTTAGGTTAGGTTAGGTTAGGTTAGGTTAGGTTAGGTTAGGTTAGGTTAGGTTAGGTTAGGTTAGGTTAGGTTAGGTTAGGTTAGGTTAGGTTAGGTTAGGTTAGGTTAGGTTAGGTTAGGTTAGGTTAGGTTAGGTTAGGTTAGGTTAGGTTAGGTTAGGTTAGGTTAGGTTAGGTTAGGTTAGGTTAGGTTAGGTTAGGTTAGGTTAGGTTAGGTTAGGTTAGGTTAGGTTAGGTTAGGTTAGGTTAGGTTAGGTTAGGTTAGGTTAGGTTAGGTTAGGTTAGGTTAGGTTAGGTTCCCCTCCGCCGTGGATGAATTTTCCCACGGTTCCCAGGCTTGCAGTGCCGGGGGGGCTCATTAACTGGAGCGACGGCATCTGTCTTCGCAAAGGTGAAGCAAATAGGGACTCGTTTATCGACCGGCCACCACTTTGGTCGCCGGTATGCGGGAAAGGCATCAGCGCCCAGAAAGCGGACGATTAATTCCCGCTCAACCCTCGGCCAGCCGGAGCGAATATTTTACAATCGCGAAGGTGTGGAGAGGACCGGTAGTCGTATCCTCGGTTTTATAATTAAACCGCAATGGATGCGGCGGAAGAGTACAACTTTTAATAGGAGGTCATTGTGTCTAAAATATGTTTTCATTTATTGATGTGTGGATGTTTGTTGTAAATAAGTGGATAAGAGACATGAGTAAATAAAGATATCGTGAGGTTTATATCTAGTTATATATCTTTTTAGTACAGTGATTGTGCTTATAGGGTGGGTTCCTCTAAAGAACCAGCGGCTGCGTGGCAGTTTGGGAGGGTGTTGTTGTTGTTGTTGTTGGAGGATGATTGTTGCGGTGGTGTAAGCCATGGTGCGACGGGCCGCGATGGCGTTAAGTAGTCGTTGGTCAGGGACTTTTGCACGTCCCCCGTCGGGCAAACTGTTACTCGGTGTGGTTGTCGTGGATATGTCTCGCGGACCATTCCGGGCCAGGGGGCTTGCCTTAATTGGCCGGTCCAAGTGGAAGGACAACCATAAAAAAAACCCTGAATGTGCATGCGTTGGGGCGCCCTGCGGGGCCTCGCGCGACGCTGTACTCCCGCTCTTCTGAGTGGGTGTCCGAGCAGTATCTCGGGCTGCTAGCGGCCAACCCTTGGATACCACCCGACCTCCAAGCGTATTAGGGTTACCCGGGTACAGGGGTCTCTGCCCGGGTGGACTTTTTATATCCCCCATGTCGAAACCAAAATATGGAAAATGATAAAATTAAACAAAACAAAACCAAGGAAGAAGTGGATAGGGCGAGGAAGGAGAGAAAAATGAGAGAAGAGAATGGGTGTGAGGAGGTGAAGGTGGTGGTGAGGCGTACTCCAACGTCTGTGCCAGCTGGGATGGTGCGCGACGAAGGGTCGCAGTCGTCGGACTTTGACAACTTGTCGGTGGCGAGTGTGTCGTCCACTCCATCGGCGAGTCGTCCCGCGTCCCGCGAGGAGCTGGGCCGACTTTGGGCGCACAAGAGGGTGAGAGAGAAGAGGAGCAGGAGCAGGAGCTCGCGGAGTGGGGGTAGCTCAACAGACACCCCAGTCTCCAAAGAAAGGTTCAAAGGTCGGCCTCCGACCACTGGAGAGTATGTCGGCCAGGCTGCTGCCAAGCGGGTTATGGAAGGATGTAAGAGGAAGGAGATGCAGAGGCAAGCGGAGGCGGAACTCACCGAGTCCGTTGAAAGCACTCGCGAGTTAAGATCGGCGACTACGCTCTGCGTAGAGGAGGAAAATGTAGAGTCGGTGGCCACAGTAATGGCCCGATTAGAGGCCAACTTGGAGATGGTCACGAAGGTTGCCCAAAAGTCCTCCAACTTGAAGGGCACCTTCGTGCATGCGCTGAAGGAGGCAGTCTCTTTTATCAGAAACGACGCTGTCGCCTTATCGCAGCGCACAGTGTCGGAGGAGACGCGGGCGCTCCGCGCTGATAACGTCCGGCTGCGACGCGAAGTGGAGGAGCTGCGCAAGCAGGTCGAGAGTGTGAAGAGTAAGCTGCGCCCAGAAGCGGATCCTCTAAGCCTGGCCGACCTTGAGGCTCGCATTTATAAAACGGTGGGGGAAAAAATAAACGCGAGAATCGAGGGCCTCGAGCCGCGGCTCGGCCCCGCGCCGCGGGTGCGTCCCCCCCTGGCTGCGGATCTGAGGGAACGTAGCAAATCGGGGGCGGTGACCTCCATGACAGCTGCGCCCGCGCCGCCTTCTGATAAAAAAAAACGGAAGAGGAGGCTCAGGACAGAGAGAGCGGGGATGGACGATGTAATGGCGCCGAAGAGAGTTCCTCTTCCCATTCCTGTTGGACCGTTGCCCAAGACCGATTCACGCCCACCTAACCCGGAGGCTGAGGAGAGCTCATGGGTGAGGGTTGGTAAGGGGGGTCGGCCAAGCCGCCAAACCAGGCAGGCTGAAGGCAAGAAGGAGCCACTCCCGCAGAGAGAAGAGAAAAAAAAGAAGCTTCGAGTCCCGCGGTCGTCGGCGGTTACGATCACGATATCCAAAGAGGCCCAAGATCGTGGCATGACTTACGCCGGGGTCATGAGGGAGGCCAAGCAGAGGGTAAAGTTAGGTGACGTTGGCGTTGAAGCCATTACCTTCAGGCGCGGGGTAACGGGAGCGGCAATCCTGCAGATCTCCGGAACGGGGAAAGATTCAGCAGCCGACAAACTGGCAGCGAAGCTGTCGGAGGCTCTGCAGGAACAAGAAGGAGTAAAGATCGGGAGACCGCAAAAGATGGTAAACGTCAGAATCGCTAATCTCGACGACTCTGTGACTCAGGAGGAGATACGACGGGCGGTCGCCAGAAAGGGCGAGTGCTCGGAGGAGTATGTAAGGGTCAGTGCGGTCCGCCCGGACAGGAGAGGGCTGTTTGCGGCCTGGGTCACGTGTCCGGTGGAGGCGGCGGCAAAGATGTCCGATGGCCGTTTGCTCATCGGCTGGGTGTCAGCGCGGGCAGTGATAGTTAAAACAAAAGAGTTCCGGTGCTACCGATGCTTGGAGAGTGGGCATGCGGCGGCTAGATGCACTGCGGTAGACCGGAGCAGGCAATGCCATCGGTGCGGGAAGGAAGGCCACAGAGCAGCCGAGTGTTTGGAGAGAACCGCCCATTGCAATGTATGTACTGCCCTGGGTAGGAAGGCAGACCACCGCTTGGGGGGACCTTCGTGTTCGGCCCCCAAGAGAAGGGTGGGGAGGAGTGAGCAGCCCAACCGTGCGCCCCCACCTGAACCGAACCGGGAGTCAATGGAGACTGAGATGGCCACACCAGCACAATGATCAAATTTCTACAAGCCAACCTCAACCACTGCGCCAGTGCACAAGATGTCTTCGCGCAAAGCCTGGCGCAGTGGTCCATAGGATTTGGAGTGGTCTCCGAACCATATCGGGTGCCAGACCGCGGTAACTGGTTTGGAGACGAGTGTGAGCAGGCTGCAGCGGTTGTATCGCCAACGATCTTGCCCAGGGTTGCGGATGTGCGTCGTCGGAGAGGATGCGTGGCGCTGAAGCTGGACGGTTTGGCAGTCGTAGCAGTTTACTTCTCTCCGAACCGATCGTTGGTGGAATTTGAAAGGTTTCTGACGGATCTGGGGTCAATGGTGCGCTGGTGCAGCCCGCTAGAGGTGCTGGTGGCCGGGGACCTCAACGCCAAATCCACGGTGTGGGGCTCCTCGGTGACGGATAGTCGCGGGGTGGCTGTTTTGGAGTGGCTCGCCGAAAACAATCTGTGGTGCTGCAATGTCGGTTCGGTGAGGACGTGTATAAGAGGAGTTGGCGGTTCGGTGGTAGACGTCACCTTTGCTACACCTGTTTTGTCCCAGAGGCTTCAAAAGTGGAGGGTGATGACGAGGGTAGAAACGCTGTCGGACCACAGGTATGTTCGTTTCTGTGTCCAGCCCTCGTTGTCTGCGATGCCTTCTGTTCGGGTGCGAGCTTCTAGCGCGATCGGCCCTACGTGGGCTTTAAAATCCTTGAACCGGGAGAATTTGGAAACAGCGACAGTGGTCGGGTCCTGGTGTTCTGGCACCAGAGGTCGAGCCATCGACGATGAAATCGTTTGTCTGGAAGAGGTGTGGAGAGAGGTTGGTGATGCGTCGATGGCCAGGTCCAAACCGCCGCGAACTCGAAATGGTGTGTATTGGTGGAGCCCAGAGCTGAGTGGACTCCGGGCGACGTGTGCATCGGCCCGGAGGATGCTGCGTAGGTTCCGACGAAGAAGGAACGCGGAGAGTGGCGGCGCTTTGGAATCTGGTCTTCGCGAGGAATTTCAAGCAGCAAAAAGGGCACTTCGGGTGGCCATTGTATGTGCTAAGGAGAGGGCGTGGGCGGAGTTCCTTGCCTCTCTTGACCAAGACCCATGGGGCAGGCCCTACAAATCCGTTTTGGCTAAATTACGCCCTTGGGCACCTCCCACAACGCAATGCATGGAGCGATCTCTACTGGATACGGTGGTGGAGGCACTCTTCCCGTCAGCAGTAACATCGCACATAGGACGGATCGAAACTGCTAGAGAGGACCACGGTGAGATCACGGAAGTGTCGGAAGCGGAGTTGAGCTCAGCGGCCGACAAAGCAACCACGAAAAGAACTGCGCCGGGCCCCGATGGGCTTCACGGTAAAGTGCTGGGTCTCACCCTCAAGTTCGGATTATTTGACAGGTTTCAGACGGTTCTGACCAGATGCCTCAGGGAAGGAGTTTTTCCAAAGCACTGGAAGATCGGCCGTTTAGTCCTACTAAGAAAGGCGGGCAAACCGGCTGACTCACCTTCTGGCTATAGACCAATTGTGCTACTGAGCGAGGCGGGCAAATGTTTCGAGCGAATCATTGCTGAGCGCATCAGGTGTCACCTATCATCCGTTGGGCCCGATCTGTCGAACTGCCAATTTGGCTTTCGGCGGGGAAGGTCCACCATAGATGCCATTGCCCGTCTACGCTCAATCGTGACGGAGAGAACTTTGAAGGGCGGTGTAGTGATTGCGGTGTCGTTGGACATCGCTAACGCCTTCAATTCACTGCCATGGGCCGCGATCAGAAACGGCCTGCGACATCACCGAGTGCCGGACTATCTTCGGTCTATAGTGGAAAACTACTTGTGTGAAAGATTTATCGTATTTCCCACAAAAAGTGCTTGGACAAGGCGTGAAGTGAAGTGTGGTGTCCCGCAGGGGTCGGTTCTAGGACCACTCTTGTGGAACATCGGTTACGATTGGGTCCTGCGGGGGGTGTTCATTCGTGGTGTGCAGGTTTTATGCTACGCGGATGACACTCTGGTGGTGGCAGCAGGAGAATCGTACAGCGACGCGTCTATCAGGGCGGCGGCTGGAGTCGCACAGGTGATCGCAAGAATCCAAACGATCGGCTGCAGTGTCGCTTTGGAGAAAACGGAGGCAATCGTGTTCGCCGGGAAAAGGAGTCAGCAACAGACGAATAAACGGATTGTCGTCGGTGGGCATCCCGTGGCAGTGGGAACGACATTGAAATATCTGGGCCTGGTTCTGGATTCCAAGTGGTGCTTCAAAGCACATTTTCAGCGGACCATCATTGGATTGGACGATACGAGCAGGGCGCTAGCTCGCATAATGCCCAATGTCGGAGGACCCAGTAATAGCTGTCGGAAGCTTTACGCGGGAGTCGTTCGTGCCAAAGCCCTTTACGGCTGCCCGATATGGGCTAACGACACGGGCCTAAGTACACACAATAGGGCCTTATTGAGAAGAGCGCAGCGTATGATTGCGATACGGGCGGCGCGGGCGTACCGCACGGCATCTTTTGATGCGGTGTGTGTTATAGCTGGAACTTGTCCCTGGTATCACGATGCTCTCGGTCTTTCAGATGTGTTCTGGAGAAGAAACCAGTACAGAATTAGCCACAACGGAGCGGACCCGCCGTTCGATACTGTCCAGGAGTGGAGAAGCGAGGCGAGGCGGTCAGTGACGCTGCTGTGGAAGGCGGACTTGGAGGGGGCTACAGCGGGTCTTTGGACGCTCGGAGCGGTACGACCTGTACTAGAAATGTGGATTGACAGGCGCTGGGGCTCGGTAACGTTCCACCTTGCTCAGTTGCTAACCGGCCACGGATGTTTTGGCCAATACCTCTGCAAGGTGGCTCGACGAGAGATGACACCCGGGTGCCATCATTGCGATCACCCATCGGACACTGCGCGACACACCTTGGAAGTGTGTCCAGCGTGGGACACGGAAAGGAGTGCACTCAACTCGGCAATAAACATTCCGGAATTGACACTCCCAAACCTGGTCTCGGCCATGGTCAGGGATAGACATGTGTGGCGGGCGGTTGAAGCTTTTGCAAAGGCTGTCCTGTCCGCAAAAGAAAACGATGAACGGACGAGGGAGATCGACCCTGCCGCTCCAATAACAAGAAAAAGACGAATTGGACGACGAAGTCGTCGTCACGAGCATCCATAGACTTCTATCTATGCCAAAGAAGAGTTGCCCGATATTTAATCGGGAGCATAGTAGGTGAATATCTGTTTTGACTGATTGAGCTGTCTATTGTCTGAGTGTGATAATGTTCGTAGGTTTGATTAATTGGAACAAGGTCGGTAGGAGAAAAACAATGAGTTAATTAGGATTAGGTTAAATTAATTCTTTGTCTGGTCTTGGGTGTGTATAAATATTTGTAAATTGTAAATAAAAGGAGAGCTACTCCGGATAAATCAATATCCAGACGTATTTCGCGGTGTGTATTATCACCGCCAATGGAGAACCGTACTCCGTTGTAAGGAGTGCGGTATGCGCGGGCCAAGGATTGGGTAAAGGCCAAAAGGCTGACACCATGACTTGGTCCAATACGCGCTGAGATGGGTCCCTGGGGTTTTAGTGGGTATGGGGCTTTTACCGACTCCCTACCGGCCTACCCGACTCCCACACTCCCCGCGCTATTTCTCCTAATGACCCGGCGCGGGGGCCCGTAATCGGGTTTCCCCAGGTAAAAAAAAAAAAAAAAAAAAAAAAAAAAAAAAAAAAAAAAAAGGTTAGGTTAGGTTAGGTTAGGTTAGGTTAGGTTAGGTTAGGTTAGGTTAGGTTAGGTTAGGTTAGGTTAGGTTAGGTTAGGTTAGGTTAGGTTAGGTTAGGTTAGGTTAGGTTAGGTTAGGTTAGGTTAGGTTAGGTTAGGTTAGGTTAGGTTAGGTTAGGTTAGGTTAGGTTAGGTTAGGTTAGGTTAGGTTAGGTTAGGTTAGGTTAGGTTAGGTTAGGTTAGGTTAGGTTAGGTTAGGTTAGGTTAGGTTAGGTTAGGTTAGGTTAGGTTAGGTTAGGTTAGGTTAGGTTAGGTTAGGTTAGGTTAGGTTAGGTTAGGTTAGGTTAGGTTAGGTTAGGTTAGGTTAGGTTAGGTTAGGTTAGGTTAGGTTAGGTTAGGTTAGGTTAGGTTAGGTTAGGTTAGGTTAGGTTAGGTTAGGTTAGGTTAGGTTAGGTTAGGTTAGGTTAGGTTAGGTTAGGTTAGGTTAGGTTAGGTTAGGTTAGGTTAGGTTAGGTTAGGTTAGGTTAGGTTAGGTTAGGTTAGGTTAGGTTAGGTTAGGTTAGGTTAGGTTAGGTTAGGTTAGGTTAGGTTAGGTTAGGTTAGGTTAGGTTAGGTTAGGTTAGGTTAGGTTAGGTTAGGTTAGGTTAGGTTAGGTTAGGTTAGGTTAGGTTAGGTTAGGTTAGGTTAGGTTAGGTTAGGTTAGGTTAGGTTAGGTTAGGTTAGGTTAGGTTAGGTTAGGTTAGGTTAGGTTAGGTTAGGTTAGGTTAGGTTAGGTTAGGTTAGGTTAGGTTAGGTTAGGTTAGGTTAGGTTAGGTTAGGTTAGGTTAGGTTAGGTTAGGTTAGGTTAGGTTAGGTTAGGTTAGGTTAGGTTAGGTTAGGTTAGGTTAGGTTAGGTTAGGTTAGGTTAGGTTAGGTTAGGTTAGGTTAGGTTAGGTTAGGTTAGGTTAGGTTAGGTTAGGTTAGGTTAGGTTAGGTTAGGTTAGGTTAGGTTAGGTTAGGTTAGGTTAGGTTAGGTTAGGTTAGGTTAGGTTAGGTTAGGTTAGGTTAGGTTAGGTTAGGTTTTTTTTTTTTTTTTTTTTTTTTTTTTTTTTTTTATACAGTTAATCCCCTGCCATAAGCGGCTAAGGCCCTTTTCGATCGCATCATCTTTTTTAGCGTTTTATTCTTTTATTTTATTTTGTTGTTGTTAAATCTTTTGCATCATATTTTTCTCTGCATTCAGGTTACAATTTTTTATAATACATTTAATAACATTCCGGTCATTCAAAACGTCCAAATTTTTAGTCATTTTTCTAAATAGATTACATTACATTATATTTTCGATTTGCTTAACTTTAAGGTGTTACTATTTTTACATTTTACAAAATTTCTTTATACCCCAGTGATATGTGTCTCGCGGGCCGGGTTGCGGCCCGCTTTTTTCCGAAATAAATTTATATATTCATGGACAAGCAGGGCCGCGGCAACCCGCGAGACCCACCTCACTGTCCTCCTTATTGTATTTTTTGACATTTTTAATTATTTTTTCACAGAACTTTTCCAGCTGTGACCTGGAGTTTTGGAGAATTTCTGGTAGTCCCGTTAAGGTTAGTTCTGTACCAATCTCCTGCTCCAGGTCACATCTCGAAGAGGCGAAGATGGGACAACATATTAGCAGATGGTGGACATCCTGGATTGTAGCCCCGCACTCACACATAGTGTTGGGCTTCTTTTTGAACTTATACAAGTAGGCTGTAAATGGGCCATGTCCTGTTAAGATTTGCGCCATCTGGGGGGTGAAACGCTTTTGTGCGATTAGTTTGTAAGCTGTTTTCGCGCTTGTTATAAACATTTTTGTAGTGCCAGCAGTTTCACCCTCCAGGTAGCGCTCGTTCCATAAATTAATAGTTTTTTGCCTAAGTCTATATTTTATGTGCGCTATGGGGTAGGCTGCATAGTCATATTTTGATTTTAGCTTTTCGGCCGCCTCCCTGGCAAGGGTGTCCGCCCTCTCGTTCCCGGGCGTGCCGACGTGCGCCTTTACCCAGAAGAGCTGAACATTTATATCCCTTTCGAGACACTCTTCTAGGTTCCGGCGGATCTCGACTACCTGGGGATCGAGAGATCGTCCACCCGTTATGGCTTCTAGTGCGGACATAGAATCACTATAAATAAGGACGTCCTCCCTTTTATTTGCGATGTATTTTGTTGCGCTTTTTAGTGCCGCCAGTTCCGCTTGGAATACGGTACTCCAAGGAGCCAGCTTAATTTTTTGAGTTTTTGCCTCTATTCCATTTGTCCATTTCGTCCACGCCGCGCCCACTCCTTTTTCAGTCTTGCTGCCATCGGTGTATATTCTCGTTACTTCCTTGTTTATGTGGTCCTCTTCGGACGTTCTTTTGTACCGGAACCGGGTCTTTCTTGCTGGGTGTGGGAGATCGTTAAAGTTCGCTCTGCACTCTATTTCCTCGCCCTCTGGGACCTCTGCGCTCACTCCTCTTCTCGCCTCATAGAGTGCGGCTGCCTCTTTAATTCGGAGGTCGAGTGGGAGTATTCCGGCGAGTAAGGTCGCCGAGTGGAGCGAAGATGTCCTGTAGGTGCGAGCGATCTTTTGTGCAAACCCTCTTTGTATTTGGTTCAGTTTCTTCTTTATGCACACTTTGTTTGTTGCTGGGGCCCAGACGGCTGCTGCGTAAAGGACGATGGGTTCGATCACTGCGGTGTAAATGGTCGCAGTGATCTCGGGGTTTAGGCCCCAGCTAACTTTGGCGGCCTTGGACAGCTGCTTGTAAATCGATATTGTTTTTTGCTGCACTTTGGCCGCGTGTGCATTAAAGGTGAGGGCTGCATCTATGGTGACCCCCAGCACCTTCATTTCTTTCTCAAAGACTATCTCTTTACCATTCATTTTTAGTAGTGGGGTGTCATAGCTAAGTTTGCGCGTTATTAGCATTGCCTTTGTCTTGTGAGGCGCAAACTTGAGCTTATTTTGGACACCCCACTCGTGTACGAGGTCCAATGTGGCGTTTGCCTTTGCCTGGATTTCGCTGCTGTCTTCCCCGTCGAAGATCAGCAGGACGTCATCGGCAAACGCCTGCACGAATTCACCGCGGTCCTCGATCTTTTTGAGGAGTGGGTCGAGTATCAAGTTCCACAAAGTTGGGCCGGCGATCGATCCCTGTACGCATCCTTTGGTGGTCCCTTTGGTTACCCGCTGGTTGGCGTAATTAAGAGTTATGTAACGGTCTTGCAGGTAACTGTCCAGGACCCTTCGGATGTTTACAGGGCACTCTTCTTCAGCTAGTCGGACTCTGATTTGTGGCCACCAAGCGCTGTCGAAGGCGCCCTCTATGTCTAGTGAGATCAGTGTTATAATTCTTTTAAGTTTCAGCTGATTGCGTATATGTTTCACTGCTACATAGAGGGCGTCCTCAGTGCTCCGCTGGGGCATAAATCCGAATTGGCTTTTGCTCGTTTTTGGTACTAAGTGCCACTTTATCCTCCCCACCACCATCTTTTCGAAGACCTTCCCGATGACCGGCAGGAGTCCTATGGGACGATACGACTTGGGACTCGTGTAGTCCTCTCGGTTCGGTTTTCGGATGACAACCACTGTGGCCTCCTTCCAGGTTTTTGGAAAGTGTCCCAGCTCCAGGCACTTGTTTGCCATTTGCAAAAATATCTGTGGCGCTTCGCTTATCGCATGCCAACAGATATCCGCAGTGATGCCGTCCTTCCCAGGGGCTTTCTTGGGGTTGAAGCTCAAGGCAGCCTCAGTTAACTCCGTCATTGTGAAAGGGGGGTCGTAGCTCACGTTACGACTCCCTTTGTTGACCTCCTCCGCTTTTTTCCTGATTTCTTTGTGGCTTTGGGCTTCACCTTCGACACTGTCATCCGGGAAGAACGTCTGTGCCAGGAGCGACGCGGATTTCTGTTCATTTAGTGGTAATCCGTCTTTGCACAGTGGTATGTCATCCTTTCTTTTCTCCGTGTTTCGTATAATCCTATACACCCCGTCCCACATCGTCTCCCTTTCCTGCTTGCCACAGAACTCCTTCCAGCTCTCGGTTTGGGCTTTTCTGGTTGCTTGCTCATATAGTTCTTTGTGTTTTAAATATACCCCTATTACTGTTTTCCTCCTTCTCTCCGCTGCCCATTTTATTTTTCTCTTGCTTTTGGTCATATTATTTTTCAGTTCCCAAAGTTCGTCCGTCCACCATACAAATTTGGCCTTTCGCTTTGTTTTTATTTCTGGTATGTTCTGTTTGCTAGTCTCTATAAGTATGTCTGTAAATTTTTCTATTGTTTCGTCTAAATTTTTAATGTTATCTATTTGCCTAATTCTTTCTATATTTATGGTATTTTGTTCTAGTTGAGTTTTTAAGCTTTCTTTGAATTTTTCCCAATTTGCCTTCCTTGTATTAAATTTTCTGGTTATTCCCTTATTTATTATCATTGCAATATTTCCCAGATTTACTTTCATTTTAATCATGTTGTGATCTGACGAGACTAAGTTCTCATCCACTTCCCATTTCTCAACCTTCCCCAGCAAATCTTCGGTGCAGACCGTGACGTCGATATGGCTTGTGAGCCTTCTGTCGCCTCTTACCGTGTCGAAGGTTGGTGTTTGCCCATTGTTCAGAATGTGCAAACCCCACTCGTCTATTTTGGCTTCGAAGGTCCGCCCTCTGTCGTCCGTCGTTGTGCCACCCCACCAGGGGTTTTTGGCATTCACGTCACCACCTAAGATAATATTTTGCTGGGTCTTGTTGAGAATCCTCTCAATTTTTGTGAGATGGGGTTCCATATCTAGCCGTGGCTCAATGTAGAAAGAGACCAGCGATAGCTCCCAGTTTCCGGCTTTAAGCTTTACCGGGGCTATGTTTGGGGTGGTCTCTGTTAGGGTTTGTACTATCTCGATATTAGTATCGAAGATAAGTACAGCCGCCTTATTCGTACTGTTGCCTTGGTTCTGGACAACCTTCACTCCACTATACTCCTTAACTTTTCCACTTGCGCCAACGTACGGTTCCTGAATCATTGCCGCTAGGATATTTCTATTTTGGGCCTCCATTATGAGTTCCGTCAATGCCAGCTCTTTTCTTTGGAGATTTGCCTGCCATATTATATGTGATTTCTTTGAGGTGCCCTTCGAGCTCTTAGGAGTAGGCGACACTCGCTCTTGCTAGTATGTCGCGTCTCTTCCTCGTTGGGCACTCCATAGCGAAGGCGTTGTGCTGTCTCTCCTTTTCTCCTAGGTCTCGGCAATTTGTGCAGCTTGGTGGTTCTTCTTTTTTGTGTTTCGGACAATTTTCCTTTAGGTGAATCTCACCGCAGTGGCTGCACCTTTGCTCTTCGAGTTGGCAGTGTCTTCTTGTGTGGCCGTATCCCAAGCACATGGTGCACTGGACTAGGGGAGACTGGTCCTCTACCCAGACCCGCTGGAGGTCCACGTGAATTCTTCCCGCCGCTGTCAGCGCCTGCCACATCCTAGTGGAGACCTGAAGAATCACGTGGGACATGTGCGGGTTTCGGGTTCGGCGCCTATATTTTTCCGTGATCTCCCAGTCTTCTTCGCTTAAGCCCGTCGTGATGTTTTTATTTTGGGTTTGGAGAGCCTGTTTCACGTCTTCGGAGCTCACGTACGCCATCAGGTTTTTTATCTTGATGAGAGGTTTTTTGTTTGTTACCTCTTTGACGCTCAAGCTCTCTTCTCCTTTCTCTAGTTCTATCTTCAAACTTTTTCTTTCTTCCTCAGTCTTACACCCAATTACCACCTTTCCGTCCTTTGCCTTTCTTATTTTCTCTATCTGCGTCCCCCTCTCTTTTGCTTTGAGGGTTTGTTTGATGCACTGCATTATGTTTTCTGCCGTGTCATCAGATTTTTTAGATGACACGACGATTGTGTGCAGCGCGGGACCTCTCTTGTGCATGCTTGTCTTCTCTATTTCTTTTTGTGTTCCTACTCGGCTGCTTGTGGCGGCCTCCGCATACGTTTTCATTCTTTGTTCCATTCTTTCTTCCCTTTCCTCTGCTTTCCCTTGTTGTGCTTGTATTTTGCTATTAAGTTCTTCCAGCAGTACCCTTCTGTTATTTCCATCTATTTCGGATTTTTTCAGGTGTTTCATTATGGTGTCTAACTTTTTGTTGTTTTCCTGCAACATTTGTTGAGTTTTTTCGCCGCGTTCTGCCCCTTGTGTATTTTTTCCTACAGTCTCCTCCTGTGCGTTTCCCTCATTTTCCTTTCCTTTTTTTAACTCCTCCTCCGCGTCCTTTACCAGTTGGTACAGCCTCCTCACGGCCGCTGTCACTCCTGTTTTTATTTCAGCCTTTATATTCCTGGACTCTCCCAGGTGAGCCAGGGCCTTTAGGAGGTTGGCCTTGGCCTCTTTCTCTCGACTTTTTCCTGTGTTTTCTTCTTTGTTTGTCTGGTCTAGCGGAGTTTGACTTGTCTTTGGTGTTAGTTTTGGAGCAGTTGTGGTGGTGGTGGAGATGGCGGTGGTGGAAGTGGTGGTGGCGGATGTGGCGGTTGAAGTGGTTTTTTCTTTATTTGCGACCGCCTTTTCCCAATCACTTATACTTTTTCTTACCTGTGGCGTGGCTTCGGAGGCTGGCTGTTTAACGGGAGTCCGTATTCCAAACATGTCGAATAGAGGGGATTTACTTTGTCAGTTTGTAAAATGTGTACATAAACAAATGTCAAAAGCTTCTATAGGAACAGTGTAAAATATTCTGATCACTAATGTAAATGTCAAAAAATTCCTATAAAAGTAGACATGTCA